>CM074720.1:187921253-188521253 GCA_037306005.1 Rhinophrynus dorsalis | reverse complement strand
ATCGATGTTTAAAAAATTCAAAATCCAACTTAGGAGTGTATTTCAATAATTTGCAGAGTGATACCATGTCAGAGCTGTGTAGGTTGTGGGACTGGCGGGCCTGCTGTCTAACTGCCAACGCAAGGGAGACTCATCAGTGTTTAAAAAATTCAAATTACAACTTAGTTGTGTATTTGAATAATTTACAGAGTGATACCATCTCAGAGCTGTGTAGAATCTGGGGGGCCTGGTGTCTAACTGACACCGTAAGGGAGACTCATCGATATTTAAAAAATTCTAAATCCAACTTAGGGGTGTATTTGAATTATTTGCAGTGTAATACTATCTCAGAGCTGTGTAGGGAGTGGGACTGGGGGGCTTGCTGTCTGCCACCGCAAGGGAGACTCATCAGTGTTTAAAAAATTCAAAATACAACTTAGGAGTGTATTTGAATAATTTGCAGAGTGATACCATCTCACAGTTGTGTAGGGAGTGGGACTGCGGGGCCTGCTGTTTAACTGACACCGCAAGGGAGAGTCATCAGTGTTTAAAAAATTCAAAATCCAACTTAGAAGTGTATTTAAATAATTTTCAGAGTGATAACATCTCAGAGCTGTGTAGAATCTGAGTGGCCTGGTGTCTAACTGACATCGCAAGGGAGACTCATCGATGTTTATGAAATTCAAAATCCAACTTAGGAGTGTATTTGAATAATTCGCAGAGTGATACCATCTCAGAACTGTGTAGGGAGTGGGACTGGGGGCCTGCTATCTAACAGCCACCGCAAGGGAGACTCATCAGTGTTTAAAAAATTAAAAACCCAACGTAGAAGTGTATTTGAATAATTTGCAGAGTGATACCATCTCAAAGCTGTGAAGAACCTGGGGGGCCTGCTGTCTAACTGCCACTGCAAGTGAGACTTATCAGTGTTTAAAAAATTCAAAATCCAACTTAGGAGTATATTTGAATAAATTGCAGAGTGATACCATCTCAGAGCTGTGTAGGGAGTGGGACTGAGGGGCCTGCTGTCTAACTGCCACCGCAAGGGAGACTCATCAGTGTTTTAAAAATTCAAAATCCAGCTTAGGAGAGGTATTTGAATAATTTGCAGAGTGATACCATATCAAAGCTCTGTAGGGAGTGGGACTGGGGGCCTGCTGTCTAACTGCCACCGCAAGGGAGACTCATCAGTGTTTAAAAAATTAAAAACCCAACGTAGGAGTGTATTTGAATAATTTGCAGAGTGATACAATCTCAAAGCTGTGAAGAACCTTGGGGGGCCTGCTGTCTAACTGCCACCGCAAGTGAGACTCATCAGTGTTTAAAAAATTCAAAATCCAACTTAGAAGTGTATTTAAATAATTTGCAGAGTGATACCATCTCAGAGCTGTGTAGAATCTGGGTGGCCTGGTGTCTAACTGACACCACAAGGGAGACTCATCAATATTTAAAAAATTCAAAATCCTGTTTAGGAGTGTATTTGAATAATTTGCAGAGTGATACCATCTCAGAGCTGTGTAGAACCTGGGGGGCCTGCTGCCTAACTGCCACAGCAAGGGAGGCTCATAAGTGTTTAAAAAATTCAAAATCCAACTTAAAAGTGTATTTGAATACTATGCAGAGTGATACCATCTGAGAGCTGTGTAGAATCTGGGTGGCCTGGTGTCTAACTGACACCGCAAGGGAGACTCATCGATGTTTATGAAATTCAAAATCTAACTTAGGAGTGTATTTGAATAATTTGCAGAGTGATAGCATCTCAGAGCTGTGTAGGGAGTGGGACTTGGGGGCCTGCTGTCTAACTGCCACCGCAAGGGAAACTCATCAGTGTTTAAAAATTCAAAATCCAACTTAGGAGTGTATTTGAATAATTTGCAGAGTGATACCATCTTAGCGCTGTGTAGGGAGTGGGACTTGGGGGCCTGCTGTATAACTTCCACCGCAATTGAGACTCATCAGTGTTTAAAAAATTCAAATTCCAACTTAGGAGTGTATTTAAATAATTTGCAGAGTGATACCATCTCAGACCTGTGTAGAATCTGGGTGGCCTGGTGTCTTACTGACACCGCAAGGGAGACTCATCGATGTTTAAAAAATTCAAAATCCAACTTAGGAGTGTATTTCAATAATTTGCAGAGTGATACCATGTCAGAGCTGTGTAGGTAGTGGGACTGGCGGGCCTGCTGTCTAACTGCCAACGCAAGGGAGACTCATCAGTGTTTAAAAAATTCAAATTACAACTTAGTTGTGTATTTAAATAATTTTCAGAGTGATAACATCTCAGAGCTGTGTAGAATCTGAGTGGCCTGGTGTCTAACTGACATCGCAAGGGAGACTCATCGATGTTTATGAAATTCAAAATCCAACTTAGGAGTGTATTTGAATAATTCGCAGAGTGATACCATCTCAGAACTGTGTAGGGAGTGGGACTGGGGGCCTGCTATCTAACAGCCACCGCAAGGGAGACTCATCAGTGTTTAAAAAATTAAAAACCCAACGTAGAAGTGTATTTGAATAATTTGCAGAGTGATACCATCTCAAAGCTGTGAAGAACCTGGGGGGCCTGCTGTCTAACTGCCACTGCAAGTGAGACTTATCAGTGTTTAAAAAATTCAAAATCCAACTTAGGAGTATATTTGAATAAATTGCAGAGTGATACCATCTCAGAGCTGTGTAGGGAGTGGGACTGAGGGGCCTGCTGTCTAACTGCCACCGCAAGAGAGACTCATCAGTGTTTTAAAAATTCAAAATCCAGCTTAGGAGAGGTATTTGAATAATTTGCAGAGTGATACCATCTCAAAGCTGTGAAGAACCTTGGGGGGCCTGCTGTCTAACTGCCACCGCAAGTGAGACTCATCAGTGTTTAAAAAATTCAAAATTCAACTTAGAAGTGTATTTAAATAATTTGCAGAGTGATACCATCTCAGAGCTGTGTAGAATCTGGGTGGTCTGGTGTCTAACTGACACCGCAAGGAAGACTCATCAATATTTAAAAAATTCAAAATCCTGTTTAGGAGTGTATTTGAATAATTTGCAGAGTGATACCATCTCAGAGCTGTGTAGAACATGGGGGGCCTGCTGCCTAACTGCCACAGCAAGGGAGGCTCATAAGTGTTTAAAAAATTCAAAATCCAACTTAAAAGTGTATTTGAATACTATGCAGAGTGATACCATCTCAGAGCTGTGTAGAATCTGGGTGGCCTGGTGTCTAACTGACACCGCAAGGGAGACTCATCGATGTTTATGAAATTCAAAATCTAACTTAGGAGTGTATTTGAATAATTTGCAGAGTGATAGCATCTCAGAGCTGTGTAGGGAGTGGGACTTGGGGGCCTGCTGTCTAACTGCCACCGCAAGGGAAACTCATCAGTGTTTAAAAATTCAAAATCCAACTTAGGAGTGTATTTGAATAATTTGCAGAGCGATACCATCTCATAGCTGTGTAGGGAGTGGGACTGGGGGGCCTGCTCTCTGCCACTGCAAAGGAGACTCATCAGTGTTTAAAAAATTCAAAATCCAACTTAGGAGGGTATTTGAATACTTTGCAGAGTGATACCATCTTAGCGCTGTGTAGGGAGTGGGACTTGGGGGCCTGCTGTATAACTTCCACCGCAATTGAGACTCATCAGTGTTTAAAAAATTCAAATTCCAACTTAGGAGTGTATTTAAATAATTTGCAGAGTGATACCATCTCAGAGCTGTGTAGAATCTGGGTGGCCTGGTGTCTTACTGACACCGCAAGGGAGACTCATCGATGTTTAAAAAATTCAAAATCCAACTTAGGAGTGTATTTCAATAATTTGGAGAGTGATACCATGTCAGAGCTGTGTAGGTAGTGGGACTGGCGGGCCTGCTGTCTAAATGCCAACGCAAGGGAGACTCATCAGTGTTTAAAAAAATCAAATTACAACTTAGTTGTGTATTTGAATAATTTGCAGAGTGATACCATCTCAGAGCTGTGTAGAATCTGGGGGGCCTGGTGTCTAACTGACACCGCAAGGGAGACTCATCGATATTTAAAAAATTCTAAATCCAACTTAGGGATGTATTTGAATTATTTGCAGTGTAATACTATCTCAGAGCTGTGTAGGGAGTGGGACTGGGGGGCTTGCTGTCTGCCACCGCAAGGGAAACTCATCAGTGTTTAAAAAATTCAAAATACAACTTAGGAGTGTATTTGAATAATTTGCAGAGTGATACCATCTCACAGTTGTGTAGGGAGTGGGACTGCGGGGCCTGCTGTCTAACTGACACCGCAAGGGAGAGTCATCAGTGTTTAAAAAATTCAAAATCCAACTTAGAAGTGTATTTAAAGGGATAGTAATACCTAAAATGTAAAAAAAAATATGTTGTAGGGTTTATCCCCCTGAGTAAAACAAGAGTACTCCCACTGCTGAAAGATGTTTCATTCAAAAGTTATTAATTTTCAAAGTTGAATTTTTTAGGTGCAATATCACAGTGGCCTGAAAGTGTACAGTGGCGCTGTTGCTACACGATCCTATGGAGATTTATGGTCCTGAGACCAGAGCTGTCCATAGGATCGTGTAGCAACAGCGCCACTGTACAATTTCAGGCCACTGTGATATTGCACCTAAAAAATTCAACTTTGAAAATTAATAACTTTTGAATGAAACATCTTTCAGCAGTGGGAGTACTCTTGTTTTACTCAGGGGGATAAACCCTACAACATATTTTTTTTTACATTTTAGGTATTACTATCCCTTTAAATAAATTTCAGAGTGATAACATCTCAGAGCTGTGTAGAATCTGAGTGGCCTGGTGTCTAACTGACATCGCAAGGGAGACTCATAGATGTTTATGAAATTCAAAATCCAACTTAGGAGTGTATTTGAATAATTCGCAGAGTGATACCATCTCAGAACTGTGTAGGGAGTGGGACTGGGGGCCTGCTATCTAACAACCACCGCAAGGGAGACTCATCAGTGTTTAAAAAATTAAAAACCCAACGTAGAAGTGTATTTGAATAATTTGCAGAGTGATACCATCTCAGAGCTGTGTAGAAGCTAGGGGGCCTGCTGTCTAACTGCCACAGCAAGGGAGACTCATAACTGTTGAAAAAATTCAAAATCCAACTTAAAAGTGTATTTGAATAATATGCAGAGTGATACCATCTCAGAGCTGTGTAGAATCTGGGTGGCCTGGTGTCTAACTGACACCGCAAGGGAGACTCATCGATGTTTATGAAATTCAAAATCTAACTTAGGAGTGTATTTGAATAATTTGCAGAGTGATAGCATCTCAGAGCTGTGTAGGGAGTGGGACTTGGGGGTCTGCTGTCTAACTGCCACCGCAAGGGAAACTCATCAGTGTTTAAAAATTCAAAATCCAACTTAGGAGTGTATTTGAATAATTTGCAGAGCGATACCATCTCATAGCTGTGTAGGGAGTGGGACTGGGGGGCCTGCTCTCTGCCACTGCAAAGGAGACTCATCAGTGTTTAAAAAATTCAAAATCCAACTTAGGAGTGTATTTGAATAATTTGCAGAGTGATACCATCTTAGCGCTGTGTAGGGAGTGGGACTTGGGGGCCTGCTGTATAACTTCCACCGCAATTGAGACTCATCAGTGTTTAAAAATTTCAAATTCCAACTTAGGAGTGTATTTAAATAATTTGCAGAGTGATACCATCTCAGACCTGTGTAGAATCTGGGTGGCCTGGTGTCTTACTGACACTGCAAGGGAGACTCATCGATGTTTAAAAAATTCAAAATCCAACTTAGGAGTGTATTTCAATAATTTGCAGAGTGAAACCATGTCAGAGCTGTGTAGGTTGTGGGACTGGCGGGCCTGCTGTCTAACTGCCAACGCAAGGGAGACTCATCAGTGTTTAAAAAATTCAAATTACAACTTAGTTGTGTATTTGAATAATTTACAGAGTGATACCATCTCAGAGCTGTGTAGAATCTGGGGGGCCTGGTGTCTAACTGACACCGCAAGGGAGACTCATCGATATTTAAAAAATTCTAAATCCAACTTAGGGGTGTATTTGAATTATTTGCAGTGTAATACTATCTCAGAGCTGTGTAGGGAGTGGGACTGGGGGGCTTGCTGTCTGCCACCGCAAGGGAGACTCATCAGTGTTTAAAAAATTCAAAATACAACTTAGGAGTGTATTTGAATAATTTGCAGAGTGATACCATCTCACAGTTGTGTAGGGAGTGGGACTGCGGGGCCTGCTGTCTAACTGACACCGCAAGGGAGAGTCATCAGTGTTTAAAAAATTCAAAATCCAACTTAGAAGTGTATTTAAATAATTTTCAGAGTGATAACATCTCAGAGCTGTGTAGAATCTGAGTGGCCTGGTGTCTAACTGACATCGCAAGGGAGACTCATCGATGTTTATGAAATTCAAAATCCAACTTAGGAGTGTATTTGAATAATTCGCAGAGTGATACCATCTCAGAACTGTGTAGGGAGTGGGACTGGGGGCCTGCTATCTAACAGCCACCGCAAGGGAGACTCATCAGTGTTTAAAAAATTAAAAACCCAACGTAGAAGTGTATTTGAATAATTTGCAGAGTGATACCATCTCAAAGCTGTGAAGAACCTGGGGGGCCTGCTGTCTAACTGCCACTGCAAGTGAGACTTATCAGTGTTTAAAAAATTCAAAATCCAACTTAGGAGTATATTTGAATAAATTGCAGAGTGATACCATCTCAGAGCTGTGTAGGGAGTGGGACTGAGGGGCCTGCTGTCTAACTGCCACCGCAAGAGAGACTCATCAGTGTTTTAAAAATTCAAAATCCAGCTTAGGAGAGGTATTTGAATAATTTGCAGAGTGATACCATATCAAAGCTCTGTAGGGAGTGGGACTGGGGGCCTGCTGTCTAACTGCCACCGCAAGGGATACTCATCAGTGTTTAAAAAATTAAAAACCCAACGTAGGAGTGTATTTGAATAATTTGCAGAGTGATACCATCTCAAAGCTGTGAAGAACCTTGGGGGGCCTGCTGTCTAACTGCCACCGCAAGTGAGACTCATCAGTGTTTAAAAAATTCAAAATTCAACTTAGAAGTGTATTTAAATAATTTGCAGAGTAATACCATCTCAGAGCTGTGTAGAATCTGGGTGGCCTGGTGTCTAACTGACACCACAAGGGAGACTCATCAATATTTAAAAAATTCAAAATCCTGTTTAGGAGTGTATTTGAATAATTTGCAGAGTGATACCATCTCAGAGCTGTGTAGAACCTGGGGGGCCTGCTGCCTAACTGCCACAGCAAGGGAGGCTCATAAGTGTTTAAAAAATTCAAAATCCAACTTAAAAGTGTATTTGAATACTATGCAGAGTGATACCATCTCAGAGCTGTGTAGAATCTGGGTGGCCTGGTGTCTAACTGACACCGCAAGGGAGACTCATCGATGTTTATGAAATTCAAAATCTAACTTAGGAGTGTATTTGAATAATTTGCAGAGTGATAGCATCTCAGAGCTGTGTAGGGAGTGGGACTTGGGGGCCTGCTGTCTAACTGCCACCGCAAGGGAAACTCATCAGTGTTTAAAAATTCAAAATCCAACTTAGGAGTGTATTTGAATAATTTGCAGAGCGATACCATCTCATAGCTGTGTAGGGAGTGGGACTGGGGGGCTTGCTCTCTGCCACTGCAAAGGAGACTCATCAGTGTTTAAAAAATTCAAAATCCAACTTAGGAGTGTATTTGAATAATTTGCAGAGTGATACCATCTTAGCGCTGTGTAGGGAATGGGACTTGGGGGCCTGCTGTATAACTTCCACCGCAATTGAGACTCATCAGTGTTTAAAAAATTCAAATTCCAACTTAGGAGTGTATTTAAATAATTTGCAGAGTGATACCATCTCAGACCTGTGTAGAATCTGGGTGGCCTGGTGTCTTACTGACACCGCAAGGGAGACTCATCGATGTTTAAAAAATTCAAAATCCAACTTAGGAGTGTATTTCAATAATTTGCAGAGTGATACCATGTCAGAGCTGTGTAGGTAGTGGGACTGGCGGGCCTGCTGTCTAACTGCCAATGCAAGGGAGACTCATCAGTGTTTAAAAAATTCAAATTACAACTTAGTTGTGTATTTGAATAATTTACAGAGTGATACCATCTCAGAGCTGTGTAGAATCTGGGGGGCCTGGTGTCTAACTGACACCGCAAGGGAGACTCATCGATATTTAAAAAATTCTAAATCCAACTTAGGGGTGTATTTGAATTATTTGCAGTGTAATACTATCTCAGAGCTGTGTAGGGAGTGGGACTGGGGGGCTTGCTGTCTGCCACCGCAAGGGAGACTCATCAGTGTTTAAAAAATTCAAAATACAACTTAGGAGTGTATTTGAATAATTTGCAGAGTGATACCATCTCACAGTTGTGTAGGGAGTGGGACTGCGGGGCCTGCTGTCTAACTGACACCGCAAGGGAGAGTC
The DNA here is from genome assembly GCA_037306005.1 of Rhinophrynus dorsalis. Taxonomy (NCBI): domain Eukaryota; kingdom Metazoa; phylum Chordata; class Amphibia; order Anura; family Rhinophrynidae; genus Rhinophrynus; species Rhinophrynus dorsalis. The sequence continues at coordinate 188,512,861 of CM074720.1, read as the reverse complement.
ATCAGTGTTTAAAAAATTCTAAATCCAACTTAGAAGTGTATTTAAATAATTTTCAGAGTGATAACATCTCAGAGCTGTGTAGAATCTGAGTGGCCTGGTGTCTAACTGACATCGCAAGGGAGACTCATCGATGTTTATGAAATTCAAAATCCAACTTAGGAGTGTATTTGAATAATTTGCAGAGTGATACCATCTCAGAACTGTGTAGGGAGTGGGACTGGGGGCCTGCTATCTAACAGCCACCGCAAGGGAGACTCATCAGTGTTTAAAAAATTAAAAACCCAACGTAGAAGTGTATTTGAATAATTTGCAGAGTGATACCATCTCAAAGCTGTGAAGAACCTGGGGGGCCTGCTGTCTAACTGCCACTGCAAGTGAGACTTATCAGTGTTTAAAAACTTCAAAATCCAACTTAGGAGTATATTTGAATAAATTGCAGAGTGATACCATCTCAGAGCTGTGTAGGGAGTGGGACTGAGGGGCCTTCTGTCTAACTGCCACCGCAAGAGAGACTCATCAGTGTTTTAAAAATTCAAAATCCAGCTTAGGAGAGGTATTTGAATAATTTGCAGAGTGATACCATATCAAAGCTCTGTAGGGAGTGGGACTGGGGGCCTGCTGTCTAACTGCCACCGCAAGGGATACTCATCAGTGTTTAAAAAATTAAAAACCCAACGTAGGAGTGTATTTGAATAATTTGCAGAGTGATACCATCTCAAAGCTGTGAAGAACCTTGGGGGGCCTGCTGTCTAACTGCCACCGCAAGTGAGACTCATCAGTGTTTAAAAAATTCAAAATTCAACTTAGAAGTGTATTTAAATAATTTGCAGAGTAATACCATCTCAGAGCTGTGTAGAATCTGGGTGGCCTGGTGTCTAACTGACACCACAAGGGAGACTCATCAATATTTAAAAAATTAAAAATCCTGTTTAGGAGTGTATTTGAATAATTTGCAGAGTGATACCATCTCAGAGCTGTGTAGAACCTGGGGGGCCTGCTGCCTAACTGCCACAGCAAGGGAGGCTCATAAGTGTTTAAAAAATTCAAAATCCAACTTAAAAGTGTATTTGAATACTATGCAGAGTGATACCATCTCAGAGCTGTGTAGAATCTGGGTGGCCTGGTGTCTAACTGACACCGCAAGGGAGACTCATCGATGTTTATGAAATTCAAAATCTAACTTAGGAGTGTATTTGAATAATTTGCAGAGTGATAGCATCTCAGAGCTGTGTAGGGAGTGGGACTTGGGGGCCTGCTGTCTAACTGCCACCGCAAGGGAAACTCATCAGTGTTTAAAAATTCAAAATCCAACTTAGGAGTGTATTTGAATTATTTGCAGAGCGATACCATCTCATAGCTGTGTAGGGAGTGGGACTGGGGGGCCTGCTCTCTGCCACTGCAAAGGAGACTCATCAGTGTTTAAAAAATTCAAAATCCAACTTAGGAGTGTATTTGAATAATTTGCAGAGAGATACCATCTTAGCGCTGTGTAGGGAGTGGGACTTGGGGGCCTGCTGTATAACTTCCACCGCAATTGAGACTCATTAGTGTTTAAAAAATTCAAATTCCAACTTAGGAGTGTATTTAAATAATTTGCAGAGTGATACCATCTCAGACCTGTGTAGAATCTGGGTGGCCTGGTGTCTTACTGACACCGCAAGGGAGACTCATCGATGTTTAAAAAATTCAAAATCCAACTTAGGAGTGTATTTCAATAATTTGCAGAGTGATACCATGTCAGAGCTGTGTAGGTAGTGGGACTGGCGGGCCTGCTGTCTAACTGCCAACGCAAGGGAGACTCATCAGTGTTTAAAAAATTCAAATTACAACTTAGTTGTGTATTTGAATAATTTACAAAGTGATACCATCTCAGAGCTGTGTAGAATCTGGGGGGCCTGGTGTCTAACTGACACCGCAAGGGAGACTCATCGATATTTAAAAAATTCTAAATCCAACTTAGGGGTGTATTTGAATTATCTGCAGTGTAATACTATCTCAGAGCTGTGTAGGGAGTGGGACTGGGGGGCTTGCTGTCTGCCACCGCAAGGGAGACTCATCAGTGTTTAAAAAATTCAAAATACAACTTAGGAGTGTATTTGAATAATTTGCAGAGTGATACCATCTCACAGTTGTGTAGGGAGTGGGACTGCGGGGCCTGCTGTCTAACTGACACCGCAAGGGAGAGTCATCAGTGTTTAAAAAATTCAAAATCCAACTTAGAAGTGTATTTAAATAATTTTCAGAGTGATAACATCTCAGAGCTGTGTAGAATCTGAGTGGCCTGGTGTCTAACTGACATCGCAAGGGAGACTCATCGATGTTTATGAAATTCAAAATCCAACTTAGGAGTGTATTTGAATAATTTGCAGAGTGATACCATCTCAGAACTGTGTAGGGAGTGGGACTGGGGGCCTGCTATCTAACAGCCACCGCAAGGGAGACTCATCAGTGTTTAAAAAATTAAAAACCCAACGTAGAAGTGTATTTGAATAATTTGCAGAGTGATACCATCTCAAAGCTGTGAAGAACCTGGGGGGCCTGCTGTCTAACTGCCACTGCAAGTGAGACTTATCAGTGTTTAAAAAATTCAAAATCCAACTTAGGAGTATATTTGAATAAATTGCAGAGTGATACCATCTCAGAGCTGTGTAGGGAGTGGGACTGAGGGGCCTGCTGTCTAACTGCCACCGCAAGAGAGACTCATCAGTGTTTTAAAAATTCAAAATCCAGCTTAGGAGAGGTATTTGAATAATTTGCAGAGTGATACCATATCAAAGCTCTGTAGGGAGTGGGACTGGGGGCCTGCTGTCTAACTGCCACCGCAAGGGATACTCATCAGTGTTTAAAAAATTAAAAACCCAACGTAGGAGTGTATTTGAATAATTTGCAGAGTGATACCATCTCAAAGCTGTGAAGAACCTTGGGGGGCCTGCTGTCTAACTGCCACCGCAAGTGAGACTCATCAGTGTTTAAAAAATTCAAAATTCAACTTAGAAGTGTATTTAAATAATTTGCAGAGTGATACCATCTCAGAGCTGTGTAGAATCTGGGTGGTCTGGTGTCTAACTGACACCGCAAGGAAGACTCATCAATATTTAAAAAATTCAAAATCCTGTTTAGGAGTGTATTTGAATAATTTGCAGAGTGATACCATCTCAGAGCTGTGTAGAACATGGGGGGCCTGCTGCCTAACTGCCACAGCAAGGGAGGCTCATAAGTGTTTAAAAAATTCAAAATCCAACTTAAAAGTGTATTTGAATACTATGCAGAGTGATACCATCTCAGAGCTGTGTAGAATCTGGGTGGCCTGGTGTCTAACTGACACCGCAAGGGAGACTCATCGATGTTTATGAAATTCAAAATCTAACTTAGGAGTGTATTTGAATAATTTGCAGAGTGATAGCATCTCAGAGCTGTGTAGGGAGTGGGACTTGGGGGCCTGCTGTCTAATTGCCACCGCAAGGGAAACTCATCAGTGTTTAAAAATTCAAAATCCAACTTAGGAGTGTATTTGAATAATTTGCAGAGCGATACCATCTCATAGCTGTGTAGGGAGTGGGACTGGGGGGCCTGCTCTCTGCCACTGCAAAGGAGACTCATCAGTGTTTAAAAAATTCAAAATCCAACTTAGTAGGGTATTTGAATACTTTGCAGAGTGATACCATCTTAGCGCTGTGTAGGGAGTGGGACTTGGGGGCCTGCTGTATAACTTCCACCGCAATTGAGACTCATCAGTGTTTAAAAAATTCAAATTCCAACTTAGGAGTGTATTTAAATAATTTGGAGAGTGATACCATGTCAGAGCTGTGTAGGTAGTGGGACTGGCGGGCCTGCTGTCTAACTGCCAACGCAAGGGAGACTCATCAGTGTTTAAAAAAATCAAATTACAACTTAGTTGTGTATTTGAATAATTTGCAGAGTGATACCATCTCAGAGCTGTGTAGAATCTGGGGGGCCTGGTGTCTAACTGACACCGCAAGGGAGACTCATCGATATTTAAAAAATTCTAAATCCAACTTAGGGATGTATTTGAATTATTTGCAGTGTAATACTATCTCAGAGCTGTGTAGGGAGTGGGACTGGGGGGCTTGCTGTCTGCCACCGCAAGGGAAACTCATCAGTGTTTAAAAAATTCAAAATACAACTTAGGAGTGTATTTGAATAATTTGCAGAGTGATACCATCTCACAGTTGTGTAGGGAGTGGGACTGCGGGGCCTGCTGTCTAACTGACACCGCAAGGGAGAGTCATCAGTGTTTAAAAAATTCAAAATCCAACTTAGAAGTGTATTTAAATAAATTTCAGAGTGATAACATCTCAGAGCTGTGTAGAATCTGAGTGGCCTGGTGTCTAACTGACATCGCAAGGGAGACTCATAGATGTTTATGAAATTCAAAATCCAACTTAGGAGTGTATTTGAATAATTCGCAGAGTGATACCATCTCAGAACTGTGTAGGGAGAGGGACTGGGGGCCTGCTATCTAACAACCACCGCAAGGGAGACTCATCAGTGTTTAAAAAATTAAAAACCCAACGTAGAAGTGTATTTGAATAATTTGCAGAGTGATAGCATCTCAGAGCTGTGTAGAAGCTGGGGGGCCTGCTGTCTAACTGCCACAGCAAGGGAGGCTCATAAGTGTTTAAAAAATTCAAAATCCAACTTAAAAGTGTATTTGAATACTATGCAGAGTGATACCATCTCAGAGCTGTGTAGAATCTGGGTGGCCTGGTGTCTAACTGACACCGCAAGGGAGACTCATCGATGTTTATGAAATTCAAAATCTAACTTAGGAGTGTATTTGAATAATTTGCAGAGTGATAGCATCTCAGAGCTGTGTAGGGAGTGGGACTTGGGGGCCTGCTGTCTAACTGCCACCGCAAGGGAAACTCATCAGTGTTTAAAAATTCAAAATCCAACTTAGGAGTGTATTTGAATAATTTGCAGAGTGATACCATCTTAGCGCTGTGTAGGGAGTGGGACTTGGGGGCCTGCTGTATAACTTCCACCGCAATTGAGACTCATCAGTGTTTAAAAAATTCAAATTCCAACTTAGGAGTGTATTTAAATAATTTGCAGAGTGATACCATCTCAGACCTGTGTAGAATCTGGGTGGCCTGGTGTCTTACTGACACCGCAAGGGAGACTCATCGATGTTTAAAAAATTCAAAATCCAACTTAGGAGTGTATTTCAATAATTTGCAGAGTGATACCATGTCAGAGCTGTGTAGGTAGTGGGACTGGCGGGCCTGCTGTCTAACTGCCAACGCAAGGGAGACTCATCAGTGTTTAAAAAATTCAAATTACAACTTAGTTGTGTATTTAAATAATTTTCAGAGTGATAACATCTCAGAGCTGTGTAGAATCTGAGTGGCCTGGTGTCTAACTGACATCGCAAGGGAGACTCATCGATGTTTATGAAATTCAAAATCCAACTTAGGAGTGTATTTGAATAATTCGCAGAGTGATACCATCTCAGAACTGTGTAGGGAGTGGGACTGGGGGCCTGCTATCTAACAGCCACCGCAAGGGAGACTCATCAGTGTTTAAAAAATTAAAAACCCAACGTAGAAGTGTATTTGAATAATTTGCAGAGTGATACCATCTCAAAGCTGTGAAGAACCTGGGGGGCCTGCTGTCTAACTGCCACTGCAAGTGAGACTTATCAGTGTTTAAAAAATTCAAAATCCAACTTAGGAGTATATTTGAATAAATTGCAGAGTGATACCATCTCAGAGCTGTGTAGGGAGTGGGACTGAGGGGCCTGCTGTCTAACTGCCACCGCAAGAGAGACTCATCAGTGTTTTAAAAATTCAAAATCCAGCTTAGGAGAGGTATTTGAATAATTTGCAGAGTGATACCATATCAAAGCTCTGTAGGGAGTGGGACTGGGGGCCTGCTGTCTAACTGCCACCGCAAGGGATACTCATCAGTGTTTAAAAAATTAAAAACCCAACGTAGGAGTGTATTTGAATAATTTGCAGAGTGATACCATCTCAAAGCTGTGAAGAACCTTGGGGGGCCTGCTGTCTAACTGCCACCGCAAGTGAGACTCATCAGTGTTTAAAAAATTCAAAATTCAACTTAGAAGTGTATTTAAATAATTTGCAGAGTGATACCATCTCAGAGCTGTGTAGAATCTGGGTGGTCTGGTGTCTAACTGACACCGCAAGGAAGACTCATCAATATTTAAAAAATTCAAAATCCTGTTTAGGAGTGTATTTGAATAATTTGCAGAGTGATACCATCTCAGAGCTGTGTAGAACATGGGGGGCCTGCTGCCTAACTGCCACAGCAAGGGAGGCTCATAAGTGTTTAAAAAATTCAAAATCCAACTTAAAAGTGTATTTGAATACTATGCAGAGTGATACCATCTCAGAGCTGTGTAGAATCTGGGTGGCCTGGTGTCTAACTGACACCGCAAGGGAGACTCATCGATGTTTATGAAATTCAAAATCTAACTTAGGAGTGTATTTGAATAATTTGCAGAGTGATAGCATCTCAGAGCTGTGTAGGGAGTGGGACTTGGGGGCCTGCTGTCTAACTGCCACCGCAAGGGAAACTCATCAGTGTTTAAAAATTCAAAATCCAACTTAGGAGTGTATTTGAATTATTTGCAGAGCGATACCATCTCATAGCTGTGTAGGGAGTGGGACTGGGGGGCCTGCTCTCTGCCACTGCAAAGGAGACTCATCAGTGTTTAAAAAATTCAAAATCCAACTTAGGAGGGTATTTGAATACTTTGCAGAGTGATACCATCTTAGCGCTGTGTAGGGAGTGGGACTTGGGGGCCTGCTGTATAACTTCCACCGCAATTGAGACTCATCAGTGTTTAAAAAATTCAAATTCCAACTTAGGAGTGTATTTAAATAATTTGCAGAGTGATACCATCTCAGAGCTGTGTAGAATCTGGGTGGCCTGGTGTCTTACTGACACCGCAAGGGAGACTCATCGATGTTTAAAAAATTCAAAATCCAACTTAGGAGTGTATTTCAATAATTTGGAGAGTGATACCATGTCAGAGCTGTGTAGGTAGTGGGACTGGCGGGCCTGCTGTCTAAATGCCAACGCAAGGGAGACTCATCAGTGTTTAAAAAAATCAAATTACAACTTAGTTGTGTATTTGAATAATTTGCAGAGTGATACCATCTCAGAGCTGTGTAGAATCTGGGGGGCCTGGTGTCTAACTGACACCGCAAGGGAGACTCATCGATATTTAAAAAATTCTAAATCCAACTTAGGGATGTATTTGAATTATTTGCAGTGTAATACTATCTCAGAGCTGTGTAGGGAGTGGGACTGGGGGGCTTGCTGTCTGCCACCGCAAGGGAAACTCATCAGTGTTTAAAAAATTCAAAATACAACTTAGGAGTGTATTTGAATAATTTGCAGAGTGATACCATCTCACAGTTGTGTAGGGAGTGGGACTGCGGGGCCTGCTGTCTAACTGACACCGCAAGGGAGAGTCATCAGTGTTTAAAAAATTCAAAATCCAACTTAGAAGTGTATTTAAATAAATTTCAGAGTGATAACATCTCAGAGCTGTGTAGAATCTGAGTGGCCTGGTGTCTAACTGACATCGCAAGGGAGACTCATAGATGTTTATGAAATTCAAAATCCAACTTAGGAGTGTATTTGAATAATTCGCAGAGTGATACCATCTCAGAACTGTGTAGGGAGTGGGACTGGGGGCCTGCTATCTAACAACCACCGCAAGGGAGACTCATCAGTGTTTAAAAAATTAAAAACCCAACGTAGAAGTGTATTTGAATAATTTGCAGAGTGATACCATCTCAGAGCTGTGTAGAAGCTAGGGGGCCTGCTGTCTAACTGCCACAGCAAGGGAGACTCATAACTGTTGAAAAAATTCAAAATCCAACTTAAAAGTGTATTTGAATAATATGCAGAGTGATACCATCTCAGAGCTGTGTAGAATCTGGGTGGCCTGGTGTCTAACTGACACCGCAAGGGAGACTCATCGATGTTTATGAAATTCAAAATCTAACTTAGGAGTGTATTTGAATAATTTGCAGAGTGATAGCATCTCAGAGCTGTGTAGGGAGTGGGACTTGGGGGTCTGCTGTCTAACTGCCACCGCAAGGGAAACTCATCAGTGTTTAAAAATTCAAAATCCAACTTAGGAGTGTATTTGAATAATTTGCAGAGCGATACCATCTCATAGCTGTGTAGGGAGTGGGACTGGGGGGCCTGCTCTCTGCCACTGCAAAGGAGACTCATCAGTGTTTAAAAAATTCAAAATCCAACTTAGGAGTGTATTTGAATAATTTGCAGAGTGATACCATCTTAGCGCTGTGTAGGGAGTGGGACTTGGGGGCCTGCTGTATAACTTCCACCGCAATTGAGACTCATCAGTGTTTAAAAAATTCAAATTCCAACTTAGGAGTGTATTTAAATAATTTGCAGAGTGATACCATCTCAGACCTGTGTAGAATCTGGGTGGCCTGGTGTCTTACTGACACCGCAAGGGAGACTCATCGATGTTTAAAAAATTCAAAATCCAACTTAGGAGTGTATTTCAATAATTTGCAGAGTGATACCATGTCAGAGCTGTGTAGGTTGTGGGACTGGCGGGCCTGCTGTCTAACTGCCAACGCAAGGGAGACTCATCAGTGTTTAAAAAATTCAAATTACAACTTAGTTGTGTATTTGAATAATTTACAGAGTGATACCATCTCAGAGCTGTGTACAATCTGGGGGGCCTGGTGTCTAACTGACACCGCAAGGGAGACTCATCGATATTTAAAAAATACTAAATCCAACTTAGGGGTGTATTTGAATTATTTGCAGTGTAATACTATCTCAGAGCTGTGTAGGGAGTGGGACTGGGGGGCTTGCTGTCTGCCACCGCAAGGGAGACTCATCAGTGTTTAAAAAATTCAAAATACAACTTAGGAGTGTATTTGAATAATTTGCAGAGTGATACCATCTCACAGTTGTGTAGGGAGTGGGACTGCGGGGCCTGCTGTCTAACTGCCACCGCAAGGGAAACTCATCAGTGTTTAAAAATTCAAAATCCAACTTAGGAGTGTATTTGAATAATTTGCAGAGTGATACCATCTTAGCGCTGTGTAGGGAGTGGGACTTGGGGGCCTGCTGTATAACTTCCACCGCAATTGAGACTCATCAGTGTTTAAAAAATTCAAATTCCAACTTAGGAGTGTATTTAAATAGTTTGCAGAGTGATACCATCTCAGACCTGTGTAGAATCTGGGTGGCCTGGTGTCTTACTGACACCGCAAGGGAGACTCATCGATGTTTAAAAAATTCAAAATCCAACTTAGGAGTGTATTTCAATAATTTGCAGAGTGATACCATGTCAGAGCTGTGTAGGTAGTGGGACTGGCGGGCCTGCTGTCTAACTGCCAACGCAAGGGAGACTCATCAGTGTTTAAAAAATTCAAATTACAACTTAGTTGTGTATTTAAATAATTTTCAGAGTGATAACATCTCAGAGCTGTGTAGAATCTGAGTGGCCTGGTGTCTAACTGACATCGCAAGGGAGACTCATCGATGTTTATGAAATTCAAAATCCAACTTAGGAGTGTATTTGAATAATTCGCAGAGTGATACCATCTCAGAACTGTGTAGGGAGTGGGACTGGGGGCCTGCTATCTAACAGCCACCGCAAGGGAGACTCATCAGTGTTTAAAAAATTAAAAACCCAACGTAGAAGTGTATTTGAATAATTTGCAGAGTGATACCATCTCAAAGCTGTGAAGAACCTGGGGGGCCTGCTGTCTAACTGCCACTGCAAGTGAGACTTATCAGTGTTTAAAAAATTCAAAATCCAACTTAGGAGTATATTTGAATAAATTGCAGAGTGATACCATCTCAGAGCTGTGTAGGGAGTGGGACTGAGGGGCCTGCTGTCTAACTGCCACCGCAAGAGAGACTCATCAGTGTTTTAAAAATTCAAAATCCAGCTTAGGAGAGGTATTTGAATAATTTGCAGAGTGATACCATATCAAAGCTCTGTAGGGAGTGGGACTGGGGGCCTGCTGTCTAACTGCCACCGCAAGGGATACTCATCAGTGTTTAAAAAATTAAAAACCCAACGTAGGAGTGTATTTGAATAATTTGCAGAGTGATACCATCTCAAAGCTGTGAAGAACCTTGGGGGGCCTGCTGTCTAACTGCCACCGCAAGTGAGACTCATCAGTGTTTAAAAAATTCAAAATTCAACTTAGAAGTGTATTTAAATAATTTGCAGAGTGATACCATCTCAGAGCTGTGTAGAATCTGGGTGGTCTGGTGTCTAACTGACACCGCAAGGAAGACTCATCAATATTTAAAAAATTCAAAATCCTGTTTAGGAGTGTATTTGAATAATTTGCAGAGTGATACCATCTCAGAGCTGTGTAGAACATGGGGGGCCTGCTGCCTAACTGCCACAGCAAGGGAGGCTCATAAGTGTTTAAAAAATTCAAAATCCAACTTAAAAGTGTATTTGAATACTATGCAGAGTGATACCATCTCAGAGCTGTGTAGAATCTGGGTGGCCTGGTGTCTAACTGACACCGCAAGGGAGACTCACCGATGTTTATGAAATTCAAAATCTAACTTAGGAGTGTATTTGAATAATTTGCAGAGTGATAGCATCTCAGAGCTGTGTAGGGAGTGGGACTTGGGGGCCTGCTGTCTAACTGCCACCGCAAGGGAAACTCATCAGTGTTTAAAAATTCAAAATCCAACTTAGGTGTGTATTTGAATAATTTGCAGAGCGATACCATCTCATAGCTGTGTAGGGAGTGGGACTGGGGGGGCCTGCTCTCTGCCACTGCAAAGGAGACTCATCAGTGTTTAAAAAATTCAAAATCCAACTTAGGAGGGTATTTGAATACTTTGCAGAGTGATACCATCTTAGCGCTGTGTAGGGAGTGGGACTTGGGGGCCTGCTGTATAACTTCCACCGCAATTGAGACTCATCAGTGTTTAAAAAATTCAAATTCCAACTTAGGAGTGTATTTAAATAATTTGCAGAGTGATACCATCTCAGAGCTGTGTAGAATCTGGGTGGCCTGGTGTCTTACTGACACCGCAAGGGAGACTCATCGATGTTTAAAAAATTCAAAATCCAACTTAGGAGTGTATTTCAATAATTCGGAGAGTGATACCATGTCAGAGCTGTGTAGGTAGTGGGACTGGCGGGCCTGCTGTCTAAATGCCAACGCAAGGGAGACTCATCAGTGTTTAAAAAAATCAAATTACAACTTAGTTGTGTATTTGAATAATTTGCAGAGTGATACCATCTCAGAGCTGTGTAGAATCTGGGGGGCCTGGTGTCTAACTGACACCGCAAGGGAGACTCATCGATATTTAAAAAATTCTAAATCCAACTTAGGGATGTATTTGAATTATTTGCAGTGTAATACTATCTCAGAGCTGTGTAGGGAGTGGGACTGGGGGGCTTGCTGTCTGCCACCGCAAGGGAAACTCATCAGTGTTTAAAAAATTCAAAATACAACTTAGGAGTGTATTTGAATAATTTGCAGAGTGATACCATCTCACAGTTGTGTAGGGAGTGGGACTGCGGGGCCTGCTGTCTAACTGACACCGCAAGGGAGAGTCATCAGTGTTTAAAAAATTCAAAATCCAACTTAGAAGTGTATTTAAATAAATTTCAGAGTGATAACATCTCAGAGCTGTGTAGAATCTGAGTGGCCTGGTGTCTAACTGACATCGCAAGGGAGACTCATAGATGTTTATGAAATTCAAAATCCAACTTAGGAGTGTATTTGAATAATTCGCAGAGTGATACCATCTCAGAACTGTGTAGGGAGTGGGACTGGGGGCCTGCTATCTAACAACCACCGCAAGGGAGACTCATCAGTGTTTAAAAAATTAAAAACCCAACGTAGAAGTGTATTTGAATAATTTGCAGAGTGATACCATCTCAGAGCTGTGTAGAAGCTAGGGGGCCTGCTGTCTAACTGCCACAGCAAGGGAGACTCATAACTGTTGAAAAAATTCAAAATCCAACTTAAAAGTGTATTTGAATAATATGCAGAGTGATACCATCTCAGAGCTGTGTAGAATCTGGGTGGCCTGGTGTCTAACTGACACCGCAAGGGAGACTCATCGATGTTTATGAAATTCAAAATCTAACTTAGGAGTGTATTTGAATAATTTGCAGAGTGATAGCATCTCAGAGCTGTGTAGGGAGTGGGACTTGGGGGTCTGCTGTCTAACTGCCACCGCAAGGGAAACTCATCAGTGTTTAAAAATTCAAAATCCAACTTAGGAGTGTATTTGAATAATTTGCAGAGCGATACCATCTCATAGCTGTGTAGGGAGTGGGACTGGGGGGCCTGCTCTCTGCCACTGCAAAGGAGACTCATCAGTGTTTAAAAAATTCAAAATCCAACTTAGGAGTGTATTTGAATAATTTGCAGAGTGATACCATCTTAGCGCTGTGTAGGGAGTGGGACTTGGGGGCCTGCTGTATAACTTCCACCGCAATTGAGACTCATCAGTGTTTAAAAATTTCAAATTCCAACTTAGGAGTGTATTTAAATAATTTGCAGAGTGATACCATCTCAGACCTGTGTAGAATCTGGGTGGCTTGGTGTCTTACTGACACCGCAAGGGAGACTCATCGATGTTTAAAAAATTCAAAATCCAACTTAGGAGTGTATTTCAATAATTTGCAGAGTGATACCATGTCAGAGCTGTGTAGGTTGTGGGACTGGCGGGCCTGCTGTCTAACTGCCAACGCAAGGGAGACTCATCAGTGTTTAAAAAATTCAAATTACAACTTAGTTGTGTATTTGAATAATTTACAGAGTGATACCATCTCAGAGCTGTGTACAATCTGGGGGGCCTGGTGTCTAACTGACACCGCAAGGGAGACTCATCGATATTTAAAAAATACTAAATCCAACTTAGGGGTGTATTTGAATTATTTGCAGTGTAATACTATCTCAGAGCTGTGTAGGGAGTGGGACTGGGGGGCTTGCTGTCTGCCACCGCAAGGGAGACTCATCAGTGTTTAAAAAATTCAAAATACAACTTAGGAGTGTATTTGAATAATTTGCAGAGTGATAACATCTCAGAGCTGTGTAGAATCTGAGTGGCCTGGTGTCTAACTGACATCGCAAGGGAGACTCATCGATGTTTATGAAATTCAAAATCCAACTTAGGAGTGTATTTGAATAATTCGCAGAGTGATACCATCTCAGAACTGTGTAGGGAGTGGGACTGGGGGCCTGCTATCTAACAGCCACCGCAAGGGAGACTCATCAGTGTTTAAAAAATTAAAAACCCAACGTAGAAGTGTATTTGAATAATTTGCAGAGTGATACCATCTCAAAGCTGTGAAGAACCTGTGGGGCCTGCTGTCTAACTGCCACTGCAAGTGAGACTTATCAGTGTTTAAAAAATTCAAAATCCAACTTAGGAGTATATTTGAATAAATTGCAGAGTGATACCATCTCAGAGCTGTGTAGGGAGTGGGACTGAGGGGCCTGCTGTCTAACTGCCACCGCAAGGGAGACTCATCAGTGTTTTAAAAATTCAAAATCCAGCTTAGGAGAGGTATTTGAATAATTTGCAGAGTGATACCATATCAAAGCTCTGTAGGGAGTGGGACTGGGGGCCTGCTGTCTAACTGCCACCGCAAGGGAGATTCATCAGTGTTTAAAAAATTAAAAACCCAACGTAGGAGTGTATTTGAATAATTTGCATAGTGATACCATCTCAAAGCTGTGAAGAACCTTGGGGGGCCTGCTGTCTAACTGCCACCGCAAGTGAGACTCATCAGTGTTTAAAAAATTCAAAATCCAACTTAGAAGTGTATTTAAATAATTTGCAGAGTGATACCATCTCAGAGCTGTGTAGAATCTGGGTGGCCTGGTGTCTAACTGACACCACAAGGGAGACTCATCAATATTTAAAAAATTCAAAATCCTGTTTAGGAGTGTATTTGAATAATTTGCAGAGTGATACCATCTCAGAGCTGTGTAGAACCTGGGGGGCCTGCTGCCTAACTGCCACAGCAAGGGAGGCTCATAAGTGTTTAAAAAATTCAAAATCCAACTTAAAAGTGTATTTGAATACTATGCAGAGTGATACCATCTCAGAGCTGTGTAGAATCTGGGTGGCCTCGTGTCTAACTGACACCGCAAGGGAGACTCATCGATGTTTATGAAATTCAAAATCTAACTTAGGAGTGTATTTGAATAATTTGCAGAGTGATAGCATCTCAGAGCTGTGTAGGGAGTGGGACTTGGGGGCCTGCTGTCTAACTGCCACCGCAAGGGAAACTCATCAGTGTTTAAAAATTCAAAATCCAACTTAGGAGTGTATTTGAATAATTTGCAGAGCGATACCATCTCATAGCTGTGTAGGGAGTGGGACTGGGGGGCTTGCTCTCTGCCACTGCAAAGGAGACTCATCAGTGTTTAAAAAATTCAAAATCCAACTTAGGAGTGTATTTGAATAATTTGCAGAGTGATACCATTTTAGCGCTGTGTAGGGAGTGGGACTTGGGGGCCTGCTGTATAACTTCCACCGCAATTGAGACTCATCAGTGTTTAAAAAATTCAAATTCCAACTTAGGAGTGTATTTAAATAATTTGCAGAGTGATACCATCTCAGAGCTGTGTAGAATCTGGGTGGCCTGGTGTCTTACTGACACCGCAAGGGAGACTCATCGATGTTTAAAAAATTCAAATTCCAACTTAGGAGTGTATTTAAATAATTTGCAGAGTGATACCATCTCAGACCTGTGTAGAATCTGGGTGGCCTGGTGTCTTACTGACACCGCAAGGGAGACTCATCGATGTTTAAAAAATTCAAAATCCAACTTAGGAGTGTATTTCAATAATTTGCAGAGTGATACCATGTCAGAGCTGTGTAGGTAGTGGGACTGGCGGGCCTGCTGTCTAACTGCCAACGCAAGGGAGACTCATCAGTGTTTAAAAAATTCAAATTACAACTTAGTTGTGTAGTTGAATAATTTACAGAGTGATACCATCTCAGAGCTGTGTAGAATCTGGGGGGCCTGGTGTCTAACTGACACCGCAAGGGAGACTCATCGATATTTAAAAAATTCTAAATCCAACTTAGGGGTGTATTTGAATTATTTGCAGTGTAATACTATCTCAGAGCTGTGTAGGGAGTGGGACTGGGGGGCTTGCTGTCTGCCACCGCAAGGGAGACTCATCAGTGTTTAAAAAATTCAAAATACAACTTAGGAGTGTATTTGAAGAATTTGCAGAGTGATACCATCTCACAGTTGTGTAGGGAGTGGGACTGCGGGGCCTGCTGTCTAACTGACACCGCAAGGGAGAGTCATCAGTGTTTAAAAAATTCAAAATCCAACTTAGAAGTGTATTTAAATAATTTTCAGAGTGATAACATCTCAGAGCTGTGTAGAATCTGAGTGGCCTGGTGTCTAACTGACATCGCAAGGGAGACTCATAGATGTTTATGAAATTCAAAATCCAACTTAGGAGTGTATTTGAATAATTTGCAGAGTGATACCATCTCAGAACTGTGTAGGGAGTGGGACTGGGGGCCTGCTATCTAACAGCCACCGCAAGGGAGACTCATCAGTGTTTAAAAAATTAAAAACCCAACGTAGAAGTGTATTTGAATAATTTGCAGAGTGATACCATCTCAAAGCTGTGAAGAACCTGGGGGGCCTGCTGTCTAACTGCCACTGCAAGTGAGACTTATCAGTGTTTAAAAACTTCAAAATCCAACTTAGGAGTATATTTGAATAAATTGCAGAGTGATACCATCTCAGAGCTGTGTAGGGAGTGGGACTGAGGGGCCTGCTGTCTAACTGCCACCGCAAGAGAGACTCATCAGTGTTTTAAAAATTCAAAATCCAGCTTAGGAGAGGTATTTGAATAATTTGCAGAGTGATACCATATCAAAGCTCTGTAGGGAGTGGGACTGGGGGCCTGCTGTCTAACTGCCACCGCAAGGGATACTCATCAGTGTTTAAAAAATTAAAAACCCAACGTAGGAGTGTATTTGAATAATTTGCAGAGTGATACCATCTCAAAGCTGTGAAGAACCTTGGGGGGCCTGCTGTCTAACTGCCACCGCAAGTGAGACTCATCAGTGTTTAAAAAATTCAAAATTCAACTTAGAAGTGTATTTAAATAATTTGCAGAGTAATACCATCTCAGAGCTGTGTAGAATCTGGGTGGCCTGGTGTCTAACTGACACCACAAGGGAGACTCATCAATATTTAAAAAATTCAAAATCCTGTTTAGGAGTGTATTTGAATAATTTGCAGAGTGATACCATCTCAGAGCTGTGTAGAACCTGGGGGGCCTGCTGCCTAACTGCCACAGCAAGGGAGGCTCATAAGTGTTTAAAAAATTCAAAATCCAACTTAAAAGTGTATTTGAATACTATGCAGAGTGATACCATCTCAGAGCTGTGTAGAATCTGGGTGGCCTGGTGTCTAACTGACACCGCAAGGGAGACTCATCGATGTTTATGAAATTCAAAATCTAACTTAGGAGTGTATTTGAATAATTTGCAGAGTGATAGCATCTCAGAGCTGTGTAGGGAGTGGGACTTGGGGGCCTGCTGTCTAACTGCCACCGCAAGGGAAACTCATCAGTGTTTAAAAATTCAAAATCCAACTTAGGAGTGTATTTGAATTATTTGCAGAGCGATACCATCTCATAGCTGTGTAGGGAGTGGGACTGGGGGGCCTGCTCTCTGCCACTGCAAAGGAGACTCATCAGTGTTTAAAAAATTCAAAATCCAACTTAGGAGTGTATTTGAATAATTTGCAGAGAGATACCATCTTAGCGCTGTGTAGGGAGTGGGACTTGGGGGCCTGCTGTATAACTTCCACCGCAATTGAGACTCATTAGTGTTTAAAAAATTCAAATTCCAACTTAGGAGTGTATTTAAATAATTTGCAGAGTGATACCATCTCAGACCTGTGTAGAATCTGGGTGGCCTGGTGTCTTACTGACACCGCAAGGGAGACTCATCGATGTTTAAAAAATTCAAAATCCAACTTAGGAGTGTATTTCAATAATTTGCAGAGTGATACCATGTCAGAGCTGTGTAGGTAGTGGGACTGGCGGGCCTGCTGTCTAACTGCCAACGCAAGGGAGACTCATCAGTGTTTAAAAAATTCAAATTACAACTTAGTTGTGTATTTGAATAATTTACAGAGTGATACCATCTCAGAGCTGTGTAGAATCTGGGGGGCCTGGTGTCTAACTGACACCGCAAGGGAGACTCATCGATATTTAAAAAATTCTAAATCCAACTTAGGGGTGTATTTGAATTATTTGCAGTGTAATACTATCTCAGAGCTGTGTAGGGAGTGGGACTGGGGGGCTTGCTGTCTGCCACCGCAAGGGAGACTCATCAGTGTTTAAAAAATTCAAAATACAACTTAGGAGTGTATTTGAATAATTTGCAGAGTGATACCATCTCACAGTTGTGTAGGGAGTGGGACTGCGGGGCCTGCTGTCTAACTGACACCGCAAGGGAGAGTCATCAGTGTTTAAAAAATTCAAAATCCAACTTAGAAGTGTATTTAAATAATTTTCAGAGTGATAACATCTCAGAGCTGTGTAGAATCTGAGTGGCCTGGTGTCTAACTGACATCGCAAGGGAGACTCATCGATGTTTATGAAATTCAAAATCCAACTTAGGAGTGTATTTGAATAATTCGCAGAGTGATACCATCTCAGAACTGTGTAGGGAGTGGGACTGGGGGCCTGCTATCTAACAGCCACCGCAAGGGAGACTCATCAGTGTTTAAAAAATTAAAAACCCAACGTAGAAGTGTATTTGAATAATTTGCAGAGTGATACCATCTCAAAGCTGTGAAGAACCTGGGGGGCCTGCTGTCTAACTGCCACTGCAAGTGAGACTTATCAGTGTTTAAAAAATTCAAAATCCAACTTAGGAGTATATTTGAATAAATTGCAGAGTGATACCATCTCAGAGCTGTGTAGGGAGTGGGACTGAGGGGCCTGCTGTCTAACTGCCACCGCAAGAGAGACTCATCAGTGTTTTAAAAATTCAAAATCCAGCTTAGGAGAGGTATTTGAATAATTTGCAGAGTGATACCATATCAAAGCTCTGTAGGGAGTGGGACTGGGGGCCTGCTGTCTAACTGCCACCGCAAGGGATACTCATCAGTGTTTAAAAAATTAAAAACCCAACGTAGGAGTGTATTTGAATAATTTGCAGAGTGATACCATCTCAAAGCTGTGAAGAACCTTGGGGGGCCTGCTGTCTAACTGCCACCGCAAGTGAGACTCATCAGTGTTTAAAAAATTCAAAATTCAACTTAGAAGTGTATTTAAATAATTTGCAGAGTGATACCATCTCAGAGCTGTGTAGAATCTGGGTGGTCTGGTGTCTAACTGACACCGCAAGGAAGACTCATCAATATTTAAAAAATTCAAAATCCTGTTTAGGAGTGTATTTGAATAATTTGCAGAGTGATACCATCTCAGAGCTGTGTAGAACATGGGGGGCCTGCTGCCTAACTGCCACAGCAAGGGAGGCTCATAAGTGTTTAAAAAATTCAAAATCCAACTTAAAAGTGTATTTGAATACTATGCAGAGTGATACCATCTCAGAGCTGTGTAGAATCTGGGTGGCCTGGTGTCTAACTGACACCGCAAGGGAGACTCATCGATGTTTATGAAATTCAAAATCTAACTTAGGAGTGTATTTGAATAATTTGCAGAGTGATAGCATCTCAGAGCTGTGTAGGGAGTGGGACTTGGGGGCCTGCTGTCTAATTGCCACCGCAAGGGAAACTCATCAGTGTTTAAAAATTCAAAATCCAACTTAGGAGTGTATTTGAATAATTTGCAGAGCGATACCATCTCATAGCTGTGTAGGGAGTGGGACTGGGGGGCCTGCTCTCTGCCACTGCAAAGGAGACTCATCAGTGTTTAAAAAATTCAAAATCCAACTTAGGAGGGTATTTGAATACTTTGCAGAGTGATACCATCTTAGCGCTGTGTAGGGAGTGGGACTTGGGGGCCTGCTGTATAACTTCCACCGCAATTGAGACTCATCAGTGTTTAAAAAATTCAAATTCCAACTTAGGAGTGTATTTAAATAATTTGGAGAGTGATACCATGTCAGAGCTGTGTAGGTAGTGGGACTGGCGGGCCTGCTGTCTAACTGCCAACGCAAGGGAGACTCATCAGTGTTTAAAAAAATCAAATTACAACTTAGTTGTGTATTTGAATAATTTGCAGAGTGATACCATCTCAGAGCTGTGTAGAATCTGGGGGGCCTGGTGTCTAACTGACACCGCAAGGGAGACTCATCGATATTTAAAAAATTCTAAATCCAACTTAGGGATGTATTTGAATTATTTGCAGTGTAATACTATCTCAGAGCTGTGTAGGGAGTGGGACTGGGGGGCTTGCTGTCTGCCACCGCAAGGGAAACTCATCAGTGTTTAAAAAATTCAAAATACAACTTAGGAGTGTATTTGAATAATTTGCAGAGTGATACCATCTCACAGTTGTGTAGGGAGTGGGACTGCGGGGCCTGCTGTCTAACTGACACCGCAAGGGAGAGTCATCAGTGTTTAAAAAATTCAAAATCCAACTTAGAAGTGTATTTAAATAAATTTCAGAGTGATAACATCTCAGAGCTGTGTAGAATCTGAGTGGCCTGGTGTCTAACTGACATCGCAAGGGAGACTCATAGATGTTTATGAAATTCAAAATCCAACTTAGGAGTGTATTTGAATAATTCGCAGAGTGATACCATCTCAGAACTGTGTAGGGAGTGGGACTGGGGGCCTGCTATCTAACAACCACCGCAAGGGAGACTCATCAGTGTTTAAAAAATTAAAAACCCAACGTAGAAGTGTATTTGAATAATTTGCAGAGTGATACCATCTCAGAGCTGTGTAGAAGCTGGGGGGCCTGCTGTCTAACTGCCACAGCAAGGGAGACTCATAACTGTTTAAAAAATTCAAAATCCAACTTAAAAGTGTATTTGAATAATATGCAGAGTGATACCATCTCAGAGCTGTGTAGAATCTGGGTGGCCTGGTGTCTAACTGACACCGCAAGGGAGACTCATCGATGTTTATGAAATTCAAAATCTAACTTAGGAGTGTATTTGAATAATTTGCAGAGTGATAGCATCTCAGAGCTGTGTAGGGAGTGGGACTTGGGGGTCTGCTGTCTAACTGCCACCGCAAGGGAAACTCATCAGTGTTTAAAAATTCAAAATCCAACTTAGGAGTGTATTTGAATAATTTGCAGAGCGATACCATCTCATAGCTGTGTAGGGAGTGGGACTGGGGGGCCTGCTCTCTGCC
Source organism: Rhinophrynus dorsalis (assembly GCA_037306005.1). Classification (NCBI taxonomy): domain Eukaryota; kingdom Metazoa; phylum Chordata; class Amphibia; order Anura; family Rhinophrynidae; genus Rhinophrynus; species Rhinophrynus dorsalis. The sequence continues at coordinate 188,492,550 of CM074720.1, read as the reverse complement.
ACTGCAAAGGAGACTCATCAGTGTTTAAAAAATTCAAAATCCAACTTAGGAGTGTATTTGAATAATTTGCAGAGTGATACCATCTTAGCGCTGTGTAGGGAGTAGGACTTGGGGGCCTGCTGTATAACTTCCACCGCAATTGAGACTCATCAGTGTTTAAAAAATTCAAATTCCAACTTAGGAGTGTATTTAAATAATTTGCAGAGTGATACCATCTCAGAGCTGTGTAGGGAGTGGGACTGAGGGGCCTGCTGTCTGCCACCGCAAGGGAGACTCATCAGTGTTTTAAAAATTCAAAATCCAGCTTAGGAGAGGTATTTGAATAATTTGCAGAGTGATACCATATCAAAGCTCTGTAGGGAGTGGGACTGGGGGCCTGCTGTCTAACTGCCACCGCAAGGGATACTCATCAGTGTTTAAAAAATTAAAAACCCAACGTAGGAGTGTATTTGAATAATTTGCAGAGTGATACCATCTCAAAGCTGTGAAGAACCTTGGGGGGCCTGCTGTCTAACTGCCACCGCAAGTGAGACTCATCAGTGTTTAAAAAATTCAAAATCCAACTTAGAAGTGTATTTAAATAATTTGCAGAGTGATACCATCTCAGAGCTGTGTAGAATCTGGGTGGTCTGGTGTCTAACTGACACCGCAAGGAAGACTGATCAATATTTAAAAAATTCAAAATCCTGTTTAGGAGTGTATTTGAATAATTTGCAGAGTGATACCATCTCAGAGCTGTGTAGATCCTGGGGGGCCTGCTGTCTAACTTCCACAGCAAGGGAGACTCATAAGTGTTTAAAAAATTCAAAATCCAACTTAAAAGTGTATTTGAATACTATGCAGAGTGATACCATCTCAGAGCTGTGTAGAATCTGGGTTGCCTGGTGTCTAACTGACACCGCAAGGGAGACTCATCCATGTTTACAAAATTCAAAATCCAACTTAGGAGTGTAATTGAATAATTTGCAGAGTGATACCATCTCAGAGCTGTGTAGAGAGTGGGACTGGGGGGCCTGCTGTCTAACAGCCACCGCAAGGGAGACTCATCAGTGTTCAAAAAATTCAAAATCCAACTTTGGAGTGTATTTAAATAATTTGCAGAGTGATACCATCCCAGAGCTGGCAAGAATATGGGGGGCCTGCTGTCTAACTGCCACCACAAGTGACACTCATCAGTGTTTAAAAAATGTAAAATCCAACTTAGGAGTGTATTTGAATAATTTACAGAGTGATACCATATCAGAGCTGTGTAGGGAGTGGGACTGAGGGGCCTGCTGTCTAACTGCCACAGCAAGGGAGACTCCTCAGTGTTATAAAAATTCAAAATCCAACTTAGAAGTGTATCTGAATAATTTGCAGAGTGATACCATCTTAGGGCTGTGTAGAATCTGGGTAGCCTGATGTCTAACTGACACCGCATCGGAGAATCATCGATATTTAAAAAATTCAAAATCCAACTTAGGGGTGTATTTGAATTCTTTGCAGAGTAATGCCATCTTAGAGTTGTGTTGGGAGTGGGACTGGGGGGCTTGTTGTCTGCCACCGCAAAGGAGACTCATCAGTGTTTAAAAATTTACAATCCAACTTAGGAGTGTATTTGAATAATTTGCAGAGTGATACCATCTCAGAGCTGTGAAGAACCTTGGTGGCCTGCTGTCTAACTTCCACCGCAAGTGAGACTCATCAATGTTTTAAAAATTCAAAATCCAACATAGGAGTGTATTTGAATAATTTGCAGAAGGATACCATATCATAGCTGTGTAGAATCTAGGTGGCCTGGTGTCTAACTGCCACCGCAAGGGAGACTCATCCATGTTTACAAACTTCAAAATCCAGCTTAGAAGTGTAATTGAATAATTTGCAGTGTGATACCATCTCAGAGCTGTGTAGGGAGTGGGACTGGAGGGCCTGCTGTCTAACTGCCACCACAAGGGAGACTCATCAGTGTTTAAAAATTTCAAAATCCAACTTAGTAGTATATTTGAATAATTTTCAGAGTGATACCATCTTAGAGCTGTGTAGGGAGTGGGACTGGGGGGCCTGCTGTCTAACTTCCACCGCAGGGGAGACTCATCAGTGTTTTAAAAATTCAAAATCCAACTTAGGAGTGTATTTGAATAATTTGCAGAGAGATACCATATCAGAGCTCTGTAGAATCTAGGTGGCCTGGTGTCTAACTGACACCGCAAGGGAGGCTCATCCATGGTTACAAAATTCAAAATCCAACTTAGGAGTGTAATTGAATAATTTGCAGAGTGATACCATCTCAGAGCTGTGTAGAGAGTGGGACTGGGGGGCCTGCTGTCTAACAGCCACCGCAAGGGAGACTCATCAGTGTTAAAAAATTGAAAAATCCAACTTTGGAGTGTATTTGAATAATTTGCAGAGTGATACCATCCCAGAGCTGGCAAGAATATGGGGGGCCTGCTGTCTAACTGCCACCACAAGTGAGACTCATCAGTGTTTAAAAAATGTAAAATCCAACTTAGGAGTGTATTTGAATAATTTACAGAGTGATACCATCTCTGAGCTTTGAAGGGAGTGGGACTGAGGGGCCTGCTATCTATCTGCCACCGCAAGGGAGAGTCATCGGTGTTTAAAAAATTCAAAATCCAACTTAGAAGTGTATTTGAATAATTTGCAGAGTGATACCATCTTAGAGCTGTGTAGAGAGGTGGACTGAGGGGTTTGCTGTGTAACTGCCACCACAAGGGAGACTGATCAGTGTTTAAAACATTCAAAATCCAACTTATAAGGATATTTGAATAATTTTCAGAGTCATACCATCTCAGAGCTGTGAAGAACCTGTGGGGCCTGTTGTCTAACTGCCACCGCAATTGAGACTCATCAGTGTTTAAAAAAATTTTAAATCCAACTTAGGAGTGTATTTGAATAATTTGCAGAGTGATACCATATCAGAGCTGTGTAGGGAGTGGGACTGAGGGGCCTGCTGTCTAACTGCCACAGCAAGGGAGACTCCTCAGTGTTATAAAAATTCAAAATCCAACTTAGAAGTGTATCTGAATAATTTGCAGAGTGATACCATCTTAGGGCTGTGTAGAATCTGGGTAGCCTGATGTCTAACTGACACCGCATCGGAGAATCATCGATATTTAAAAAATTCAAAATCCAATTTAGGGGTGTATTTGAATTCTTTGCAGAGTAATACCATCTTAGAGTTGTGTAGGGAGTGGGACTGGGGGGCTTGTTGTCTGCCACCGCAAAGGAGACTCATCAGTGTTTAAAAATTTACAATCCAACTTAGGAGTGTATTTGAATAATTTGCAGAGTGATACCATCTCAGAGCTGTGAAGAACCTTGGGGGCCTGCTGTCTAACTTCCACCGCAAGTGAGACTCATCAATGTTTTAAAAATTCAAAATCCAACATAGGAGTGTATTTGAATAATTTGCAGAAGGATACCATATCATAGCTGTGTAGAATCTAGGTGGCCTGGTGTCTAACTGCCACCGCAATGGAGACTCATCCATGTTTACAAACTTCAAAATCCAACTTAGAAGTGTAATTGAATAATTTGCAGTGTGATACCATCTCAGAGCTGTGTAGGGAGTGGGACTGGAGGGCCTGCTGTCTAACTGCCACCGCAATGGAGACTCATCAGTGTTTAAAAATTTCAAAATCCAACTTAGTAGTATATTTGAATAATTTGCAGAGTGATACCATCTTAGAGCTGTGTAGGGAGTGGAACTGGGGGGCCTGCTGTCTAACTTCCACCGCAAGGGAGACTCATCAGTGTTTTAAAAATTCAAAATCCAACTTAGGAGTGTATTTGAATAATTTGCAGAGAGATACCATATCAGAGCTCTGTAGAATCTAGGTGGCCTGGTGTCTAACTGACACCGCAAGGGAGACTCATCCATGTTTACAAAATTCAAAATCCAACTTAGGAGTGTAATTGAATAATTTGCAGAGTGATACCATCTCAGAGCTGTGTAGAGAGTGGGACTGGGGGGCCTGCTGTCTAACAGCCACCGCAAGGGAGACTCATCAGTGTTCAAAAAATTCAAAATCCAACTTTGGAGTGTATTTGAATAATTTGCAGAGTGATACCATCCCAGAGCTGGCAAGAATATGGGGGGCCTGCTGTCTAACTGCCACCACAAGTGAGACTCATCAGTGTTTAAAAAATGTAAAATCCGACTTAGGAGTATATTTGAATAATTTACAGAGTGATACCATATCAGAGCTGTGTAGGGAGTGGGACTGAGGGGCATGCTGTCTAACTGCCACAGCAAGGGAGACTCCTCAGTGTTATAAAAATTCAAAATCCAACTTAGAAGTGTATCTGAATAATTTGCAGAGTGATACCATCTTAGGGCTGTGTAGAATCTGGGTAGCCTGATGTCTAACTGACACCGCATCGGAGAATCATCGATACTTAAAAAATTCAAAATCCAACTTTGGAGTGTATTTGAATAATTTTCAGAGTGATACCATCCCAGAGCTGGCAAGAATATGGGGGGCCTGCTGTCTAACTGCCACCACAAGTGAGACTCATCAGTGTTTAAAAAATGTAAAATCCAACTTAGGAGTGTATTTGAATAATTTACAGAGTGATACCATCTCTGAGCTTTGTAGGGAGTGGGACTGAGGGGCCTGCTATCTATCTGCCACCGCAAGGGAGAGTCATCGGTGTTTAAAAAATTCAAAATCCAACTTAGAAGTGTATTTGAATAATTTGCAGAGTGATACCATCTTAGAGCTGTGTAGAGAGGTGGACTGAGGGGTTTGCTGTGTAACTGCCACCACAAGGGAGACTCATCAGTGTTTAAAACATTCAAAATCCAACTTTTATGGATATTTGAATAATTTTCAGAGTGATACCATCTCAGAGCTGTGAAGAACCTGTGGGGCCTGTTGTCTAACTGCCACCGCAATTGAGACTCATCAGTGTTTAAAAAAATTTTAAATCCAACTTAGGAGTGTATTTGAATAATTTGCAGAGTGATACCATATCAGAGCTGTGTAGGGAGTGGGACTGAGGGGCCTGCTGTCTAACTGCCACAGCAAGGGAGACTCCTCAGTGTTATAAAAATTCAAAATCCAACTTAGAAGTGTATCTGAATAATTTGCAGAGTGATACCATCTTAGGGCTGTGTAGAATCTGGGTAGCCTGATGTCTAACTGACACCGCATCGGAGAATCATCGATATTTAAAAAATTCAAAATCCAACTTAGGGGTGTATTTGAATTCTTTGCAGAGTAATACCATCTTAGAGTTGTGTAGGGAGTGGGACTGGGGGGCTTGTTGTCTGCCACCGCAAAGGAGACTCATCAGTGTTTAAAAATTTACAATCCAACTTAGGAGTGTATTTGAATAATTTGCAGAGTGATACCATCTCAGAGCTGTGAAGAACCTTGGGGGCCTGCTGTCTAACTTCCACCGCAAGTGAGACTCATCAATGTTTTAAAAATTCAAAATCCAACATAGGAGTGTATTTGAATAATTTGCAGAAGGATACCATATCATAGCTGTGTAGAATCTAGGTGGCCTGGTGTCTAACTGCCACCGCAAGGGAGACTCATCCATGTTTACAAACTTCAAAATCCAACTTAGAAGTGTAATTGAATAATTTGCAGTGTGATACCATCTCAGAGCTGTGTAGGGAGTGGGACTGTAGGGCCTGCTGTCTAACTGCCACCGCAAGGGAGACTCATCAGTGTTTAAAAATTTCAAAATCCAACTTAGTAGTATATTTGAATAATTTGCAGAGTGATACCATCTTAGAGCTGTGTAGGGAGTGGGACTGGGGGGCCTGCTGTCTAACTTCCACCGCAAGGGAGACTCATCAGTGTTTTAAAAATTCAAAATCCAACTTAGGAGTGTATTTGAATAATTTGCAGAGAGATACCATATCAGAGCTCTGTAGAATCTAGGTGGCCTGGTGTCTAACTGACACCGCAAGGGAGGCTCATCCATGTTTACAAAATTCAAAATCCAACTTAGGAGTGTAATTGAATAATTTGCAGAGTGATACCATCTCAGAGCTGTGTAGAGAGTGGGACTGGGGGGCCTGCTGTCTAACAGCCACCGCAAGGGAGACTCATCAGTGTTCAAAAAATTCAAAATCCAACTTTGGAGTGTATTTGAATAATTTGCAGAGTGATACCATCCCAGAGCTGGCAAGAATATGGGGGGCCTGCTGTCTAACTGCCACCACAAGTGAGACTCATCAGTGTTGAAAAAATGTAAAATCCAACTTAGGAGTGTATTTGAATAATTTACAGAGTGATACCATCTCTGAGCTTTGTAGGGAGTGGGACTGAGGGGCTAGCTGTCTATCTGCCACCGCAAGGGAGAGTCATCGGTGTTTAAAAAATTCAAAATCCAACTTAGAAGTGTATTTGAATAATTTGCAGAGTGATACCATCTTAGAGCTGTGTAGAGAGGTGGACTGAGGGGTTTGCTGTGTAACTGCCACCACAAGGGAGACTCATCAGTGTTTAAAACATTCAAAATCCAACTTATAAGGATATTTGAATAATTTTCAGAGTGATACCATCTCAGAACTGTGAAGAACCTGTGGGGCCTGTTGTCTAACTGCCACCGCAATTGAGACTCATCAGTGTTTAAAAAAATTTTAAATCCAACTTAGGAGTGTATTTGAATAATTTGCAGAGTGATACCATATCAGAGCTGTGTAGGGAGTGGGACTGAGGGGCCTGCTGTCTAACTGCCACAGCAAGGGAGACTCCTCAGTGTTATAAAAATTCAAAATCCAACTTAGAAGTGTATCTGAATAATTTGCAGAGTGATACCATCTTAGGGCTGTGTAGAATCTGGGTAGCCTGATGTCTAACTGACACCTCATCGGAGAATCATAGATATTTAAAAAATTCAAAATCCAACTTAGGGGTGTATTTGAATTCTTTGCAGAGTAATACCATCTTAGAGTTGTGTAGGGAGTGGGACTGGGGGGCTTGTTGTCTGCCACCGCAAAGGAGACTCATCAGTGTTTAAAAATTTACAATCCAACTTAGGAGTGTATTTGAATAATTTGCAGAGTGATACCATCTCAGAGCTGTGAAGAACCTTGGGGGCCTGCTGTCTAACTTCCACCGCAAGTGAGACTCATCAATGTTTTAAAAATTCAAAATCCAACATAGGAGTGTATTTGAATAATTTGCAGAAGGATACCATATCATAGCTGTGTAGAATCTAGGTGGCCTGGTGTCTAACTGCCACCGCAAGGGAGACTCATCCATGTTTACAAACTTCAAAATCCAACTTAGAAGTGTAATTGAATAATTTGCAGTGTGATACCATCTCAGAGCTGTGTAGGGAGTGGGACTGGAGGGCCTGCTGTCTAACTGCCACCGCAAGGGAGACTCATCAGTGTTTAAAAATTTCAAAATCAAACTTAGTAGTATATTTGAATAATTTGCAGAGTGATACCATCTTAGAGCTGTGTAGGGAGTGGGACTGGGGGGGCCTGCTGTCTAACTTCCACCGCAAGGGAGACTCATCAGTGTTTTAAAAATTCAAAATCCAACTTAGGAGTGTATTTGAATAATTTGCAGAGAGATACCATATCAGAGCTCTGTAGAATCTAGGTGGCCTGGTGTCTAACTGACACCGCAAGGGAGACTCATCCATGTTTACAAAATTCAAAATCCAACTTAGGAGTGTAATTGAATAATTTGCAGAGTGATACCATCTCAGAGCTGTGTAGAGAGTGGGACTGGGGGGCCTGCTGTCTAACAGCCACCGCAAGGGAGACTCATCAGTGTTCAAAAAATTCAAAATCCAACTTTGGAGTGTATTTGAATAATTTGCAGAGTGATACCATCTCAGAGCTTGGAAGAATATGGGGGGCCTGCTGTCTAACTGCCACCACAAGTGAGATTCATCAGTGTTTAAAAAATGTAAAATCCAACTTAGGAGTGTATTTGAATAATTTACAGAGTGATACCATCTCTGAGCTTTGTAGGGAGTGGGACTGAGGGGCCTGCTGTCTATCTGCCACCGCAAGGGAGAGTCATCGGTGTTTAAAAAATTCAAAATCCAACTTAGAAGTGTATTTGAATAATTTGCAGAGTAATACCATCTTAGAGCTGTGTAGATAGGTGGACTGAGGGGTTTGCTGTGTAACTGCCACCACAAGGGAGACTCATCAGTGTTTAAAACATTCAAACTCCAACTTATAAGGATATTTGAATAATTTTCAGAGTGATACCATCTCAGAGCTGTGAAGAACCTGTGGGGCCTGTTGTCTAACTGCCACCGCAAGTGAGACTCATCAGTGTTTAAAAAAATTTGAAATCCAACTTAGGAGTGTATTTGAATAATTTGCAGAGTGATACCATATCAGAGCTGTGTAGGGAGTGGGACTGAGGGGCCTGCTGTCTAACTGCCACAGCAAGGGAGACTCCTCAGTGTTATAAAAATTCAAAATCCAACTTAGAAGTGTATCTGAATAATTTGCAGAGTGATACCATCTTAGGGCTGTGTAGAATCTGGGTAGCCTGATGTCTAACTGACACCACATGGGAGAATCATCGATATTTAAAAAATTCAAAATCCAACTTAGGGGTGTATTTGAATTCTTTGCAGAGTAATACCATCTTAGAGTTGTGTAGGGAGTGGGACTGGGGGGCTTGTTGTCTGCCACCGCAAAGGAGACTCATCAGTGTTTAAAAAATTTACAATCCAACTTAGGAGTGTATTTGAATAATTTGCAGAGTGATACCATCTCAGAGCTGTGAAGAACCTTGGGGGCCTGCTGTCTAAATTCCACCGCAAGTGAGACTCATCGGTGTTTAAAAAATTTAAAATCCAACTTAGGAGTGTATTTGAATAATTTGCAGAGTGATACAATCTCTGAGTTGTGTAGAGAGGTGGACTGAGGGGCCTGCTGTGTAACTGCCACCACAACTGTGACTCATCAGTGTTTAAAACAATCAAAATCCAACTTAGAAGTGTATTTGAATAATTTGAAGAGTGATATCATATCAGAGCTGTGTAGGGAGTGGGACTGAGGGGCCTGCTGTCTAACTGCCACAGCAAGGGAGTCTACTCAGTGTTATAAAAATTCAAAATCCAATTTAGAAGTGTATTTGAATAATTTGCAGAGTGATAGTATCTCAGGGCTGTGTAGAATCTTGGTAGCCTGATGTCTAACTGACACTGCAAGGGAGACTCATCGATGTTTAAAAAATTCAAAATCCAACTTAGGAGTGTATTTGAATAATTTGCAGAGTGATACCATCTCAGACCTGTGTAGGTAGTGGGACTGGGGGTCCTGCTGTCTAACTGCCACCGCAAGGGAGACTCCTCTGTGTTTTAAAAAATTCAAAATCCAGCTTAGGAGAGGTATTTTAATAATTTGCAGAGTGATACCATCTCAGAGCTGTGTAGGGAGTGGGACTGGTGGGCCTGTTGTCTAACTGCTACAGCAAGGGAGTCTCATTAGTGTTTAAAAAATTCAAAATCCAATTTAGGAGTGTACTTGAATAAATTGTAGAGTGATACCATCTCAGAGCTGTATATGGAGTGGGACTAGGGGGACTGTTGTCTAACTTCCACTGCAAGTAAAACTCATCAGTGTTTAAAATATTAAAAATCTAACTTAGGAGTGTATTTGAATTATTGTCAGAGTGATACCATCTCAGAACTGTGTAGAACCTGGGGGGCCTGGTAGTCTACGTGCAAAGCAAGGGAGAGTCATCAGTGTTTAAAAAAATTAAAAATCTGACGTAGGAGTGTATTTGAATAATTTGCAGAGTGATACCATCTCAGAGCTGTGTAGAACCTGGGGCATCTGCTGTATAACTGCCAACGTAAGGGAGACTCATCAGTGTTTAAAAAATTGAAAATCTAACTTAGGAGAGTATTTGAATCATTTGCAGAGTGATACCATCTCAGAGATGTGTAGAACTTGGGAGGGCCTGCTGTCTAACTGCCACCGCGAGGGAGACTCATTGATGTTTAAAAAATTCAAAATCCAACTTAGGACTGTATTTGAATCATTTTCAGAGTGATACCATCTTAGGGCTGTGTAGGGAGAGGGACTGGGGGCCTGCTGTCTAACTGACAGCACAAGGTTGACTCTTCAATGTTTAAAAAATTCAAAATCCAACTTAGGACTGTATTTGAATCATTTGCAGACATATACGATCTCAGAGCTGTGTAGGGAGTGGGACTGAGGGGCCTGCTGTGTAACTGCCACCGCAAGGGAGACTCATCAGTGTTTAAATAAATCAAAATCCAACTTAGGAGTGTATTTGAATAATTTGCAGAGTGATACCATATCAGAGCTGTGTAGAACCTGCGAGGCCTGCTGTCTAACTGCCACCGCAAGGGAGACTCAGTGTTTTAAAAATTAAAAATCCAGCTTCGGAGAGGTAGTTGAATAATTTGCAGAGTGATACCATCTCAGAGCTGTGTAGAACCTGGGAGGCCTTCTGTCTAACTGCCACCCCAAGGGAGACGCATCAGTGTTTTAAAAATTCAAAATCCAGCTTAGGAGAGGTATTTGAATAATTTGCAGAGTGATATCATCTCAGACCTGTGTAGGGTGTGGGACTGGGGGGCCTGCTGTCTAACTGCTACCGCAAGGGAGACTCATCAGTGTTTAAAAAATTAAAAACCCAACGTTGAAGTGTATTTGAATAATTTGCAGAGTGATACCATGTCAGAGCTGAGTAGAACCTTGGGGGCCTGGTGTCTAACTCTCACGGCAAGGAAGACAGATCAGTGTTTAAAAAATTCAAAATACGACTTAGGAGTGTATTTGAGTAATTTGCTGAGTGATACCATCTCAGAGCTGTGTAGGGAGTGTGACTGGGGGGCCTGCTGTCTAACTGCCACCGTGTTACTGTTTTATTGAACACTCAGACAATTGAGTAGGATAAAATAGAAAAGCGTTATTAGGCAATATAAAGCGCAACAAGACCCTTCACGGTCCAAACTCTACAAACAGCAGTAAGAAAGTGTAACGGTTTGTACAACAAAATAAAACACAGTTTTATTAAAAAAAGACACAAATAGAATGCCCACCACGGCTTATAGAATATCACAGGAAAATATTAATCATGTACATATGCCTTCTCAGACCCAGTATACAAAGGTAGAGAGTAAATACTGTCACAGGACAGGCATATCCAGGCTATTTCAGTAGAACATGGGTTAAAGTTAATAGAAAGTAAACAGTCTCTGATGTGGTGTGTTAGACAATGCCCAGTATGATGGTAAATGTAGCAAGAGACTGTGGTGCAAGGTGGAAGAGCCTAGATAGTAAGGCAGGACTGAGACTCTACCCTGTGCTGAGCAGAAACGGAGACCACAATACTCTGCTAGAGCTAGCACTACCGTGAGCCACGAGCAATAGACTGGTGCAGCAACGGAGTCACTGTGCACTGCAAGAGCTGATGGACTTAGAGCCAATAGCACCCGACCGGTGCGGTAACTGACACAACAGTGCTCTGTAAGGGTTAACGGATGGCTCAGTGTAACGGAGGCAACAGTGCTCTGCAAGTGTAAACAGAAGGCTCAGTGTAACGGAGACAACAGTGCTCTGCAAGTGTAAACGGGAGGCTCGGAGTTAACGGAGGCAAACGTGCTCTGCAAGTGTTAACGGAAGGCTCAGTGTAACGGAGGCAACAGTGCTCTGCAAGTGTAACGGAAGGCTCAGTGTACCGGAGGCAACAGTGCTCTGCAAGAGTTAACGGAAGGCTCAGTGGGTTGGAGGCCACAATAACCAGTCTGCTAGACCAACACTTGCGGAAGTAAGAATGCCACCCAAGCGACACGGAGCACAGGATTAGGATTGCTGGCTGAATCACAGCGCAGGAACGTCAGACAAGCCGTGTCAGGTCACAGAGCAGGGACGTCAGCCAGGCCAGGTCGAATCATGGAGCAGGAACGTCAGACAAGCCAGATCAGGTCACGGAGCAGGGACGTCAGCCAGGCCGGGTTGAATCACGGAGCAGGAACGTCAGACAAGCCGGGTCAGGTCACTGAGCAGGAACGTCAGCCAGGCTGGGTCGAATCACGGAGCAGGAACCAGCAAGAGTAGTCAAACAGGCCAAGTCGGTACACAGGAACGCAGGAACACAGCAACACAGTAGCACTGGTACAGGAACACCATGAAAGGGCACCTGACAGGTGCCAGAGGCCTGGTATAAGAAGGCCATACTGGGCGGGCCAAACTAAGCTCAGCCAATGGGAGCGCACCACACAAAGAGTGACAGACCAGATCACGGGCACCGTGATAGTACCCCCCTCTCAAAGACCCCCTCTACTGGCAGAGGGTCCTGGTTTCTGGGGATATTTAGAGTGGAAATTGCGCAATAATCTAGGGGCATGAAGGTCTTTCTGGTTGACCCAAGAACGCTCTTCAGGGCCATAGCCCTTCCAACGGACCAAATATTGCAATTTCCCTCTAAATCTCCGTGAATCAATAATGCTTGAAACTTCGTATTCCTCTTGGCCTTGAACATCCACCGGCCCAGGAACCACCGGAGTGGTAGTGTAGTGGTTGCATACCAAAGGTTTTAACAGGGACACATGGAACACGCTATGTATGCGCATAGATGCTGGGCGTTCCAGTGCATAAGAGACAGGATTATCTTTGCGGATAATCTTGAAAGGACCAATGAACTGGGGAGCCAACTTATTGGATGGAACCTGCAGATTAAGATTTCTGGAGGAAAGCCATACCCTGTCCCCAACCTGGAAGGAAATCACTGGCAGCCGTCTACGATTGGCATGCCGCTGATGTCGTTGGAATGACTGTCTGAGGGTCCTTTGAACCTGTGCCCAAGTGGAGCGGAGTTGCTCGATATTCTCGTCCAGAGCTGGAATATGCTGCGACTGGAATGAGTCCAGGAGCAGGCATGGCTGAAACCCGTAGTTGATGAGGAACGGGGAGCTCCCGGACGATGAATTAACTGCACAATTCTTGGCGAACTCTGCCCACGGCAACAGGTCAGCCCAATTGTCATGATGATCAGTCACAAAACAGCGCAGGAACTGCTCCAGTACCTGATTGACACGCTCAGAGGCCCCATTGGTCTGGGGATGGTAGGCGGAGGAAAAGGACAATTGGATGCCCATCTGACTACAGAATGCCCTCCAGAACCTGGACACGAATTGGCTCCCCCGGTCTGACACCACGACTCTGGGAACCCCATGCAAGTGGAACACTTCTCGAGCAAAAACCACTGCCAGTTCCTGGGCTAAAGGAAGGCCAGAGAGAGGCATGAAATGAGCCATTTTAGACAATCTGTCAACCACCATTAAGATAAATGTATACCCCCTAGACGCTGGCAGTTCTCCCAGGAAATCAATGGATATGTGGGACCATGGGCGTTCGCCATTAGGTACAGGTTGGAGTAGGCCCACTGGGAGGTGTCTGGGGGTTTTGGCACAGGCACGGGTGGCACAGGCTGCAGTAAATGCGGAGCAATCGGCTCTAAGGGAGGGCCACCAAAATAATTGTGAGAGAGACCATATTAATTGATCCCTCCCAATATGCCCAGCAGCCTTAGACGAGTGATATGTCTCAAGCAGACAGGTACGGAATGGCTCATCCACAAAACACTTGCCAACTGGGGTCTCTGGAGGTGCCACAGCCTGGTATGCCAAAATTTCCTCCCCCAGTGGCGAAGTGATGCTGGTATGAACAGTAGCCAGAATGCGATCGGGCTGAATAATAGGCACGAGGGGTTCGTCCTTCTCTACCTCTGGCCCAAATTGTCTGGACAGGGCATCCGTCCTAACGTTTTTTGAGCCCGGTAGATCAGATACTACAGAATTAAATCGGGAAAGAAACACTGCCCATCTAGCCTGACGGGAGGACAACCTTTTAGCCTCTGAGAGATAAGTCAAATTCTTGTGGTCAGTTAGAATTAACACAGGGGTTCTAGTGCCCTCCAGTAGATGACGCCATTCCTTCAATGCGAGAATAATAGCCAAGAGTTCTCTGTTACCAAAAATCGAAAGTTTTTTTGAAAAGAACCCACAAGGTCTCAGGGTGCCACCCACAGCTGGGCCCTGGGAAAGTACTGCCCCTACCCCTATTTCGGAGGCATCGACTTCCAAGGTGAACGGTAAAGCAGGATTGGGGTGGGACAGTAAAGGAGCAGATGCAAAAGCAGACTTCAATCTCTCAAAGGCATTTTCAGCTGCCTCGGACCATTGGGATGGATTAGCACCCTTGTGCGTAAGGTCAGACAGAGGTTTAACAATCGTAGAAAAGTTCTGGATAAATTTCCTATAATAGTTGGCAAAGCCTAGAAAGCGTTGGATAGCTTTTAACCATTTGGGACGTGGCCACTGTAAGACTGCTGTGAGGTTCTCTTGATCCATGGCAATGCCATCTTTAGAGATTACGAACCCCAGGAAAGGCACTTTGGACCTGTGAAACTCGCATTTTTCTAATTTACAAAATAGTTTATTTTTGCGTAAGCGAAGCAAGACCTCGGACACATCCTTGATGTTTTGATCTAGGTTAGCGGAATGTATAAGTATGTCATCGAGGTATACAACCACACAAGATTGAAGCATGTCACGGAGGATATCATTGATTAACTCTTGAAATACCGCAGGTGCGTTACAGAGGCCAAATGGCATCACTAGATATTCATAATGCCCAGACCTAGTATTAAATGCCGTTTTCCACTCATCCCCAGCCTTAATTCTGATCAGGTTATAAGCGTCCCGTAGGTCGAGTTTCATAAAGATGGAGGAGCCCTTTAACCTAACAAATAGGTCAGTAATAAGTGGTAGGGGGTAGGCATTCTTAGACATGAGTTTATTCAGTCCGCGGTAATCAATACAAGGTCTTAGTTCGCCATTTTTCTTTTTTACAAAAAAGAAAGCAGCACCAGCCGGAGAAGTAGACTTGCGTATAATTCCTCTTTTGAGGGCGTCCTCAATGTATTCCTCCATAGCCTTATTTTCATCGCAGGACAATGGGTACGTGCGACCCCTGGGAGGCTCCACGCCCGGAGGCAAATCAATAGCGCAATCATACGGTCTGTGCTGAGGCAATGCGCCAGCCTCTCCCTTACTGAATACGTCACTGAATTCACGGTATTCAGCTGGCACGTTGGGAGAGGTACATAAAATCTTGACTGGGTGCAACAAACAGTGCTTCATACAATACTCAGACCATGATCTAACCTCACATCTCTGCCAATCAAACTGGGGATTATGCAGGTGTAGCCATGGGAACCCCAAAATGACCGCATGATGAGTGGAATGAATTATCTGGAAACGTAATTCCTCCTTGTGGAGAGCCCCAATAGACATAGTAATAGGAATAGTTTCCATAGTAATCAAAGCAGGTTTCAAGGGTCTGCCGTCAATGGCCTCAATGGCTAAGGGAGTGTCCCTTTTGACCAAAGGAATTTTATGTAATTCGACAAATGAACAATCCATGAAGTAACTGGCTGCACCAGAATCCACCAGGGCCAACACCTCCACAAGCTGGTCAGCCCAGGAAAATACCACCTGGATGGTGGGTTTCTGTGTACTAGGATCTAAGGACTGCTGTACACCACTTAGGGCCTGTCCTCCAAGGTACCCTAGGTGAGTTCGTTTCCTGGCCGTACGGGACAAGTGCGTAATAAATGCCCAGCTTTGCCACAGTATAAGAATAGGCCCTGCCTTCTGCGGTGTGCCCGTTCCTCCCTTGTGAGTTTGGTGAACCCGAGTTGCATTGGTTCGCTAGTCTCAGGTGAGCGGTCAGGAGGCATGGGAGGCGAGGGTGGGTTCAAAAGGCTGCCTTGCCCATAGTTTCTGGATCTCGCCCTTCGATCTTTAGTCATGCGTCTTTCACGAATACGAGAGTCAATTAGCATGACATAATCAATGTATTTGTCCAACTCACTGGGTACATCTCTAGCAGCTATTTCATCTTTGAAAGACCTTGGGCAAAAGCTGCAACTAATGCCTCATTATTCCATCCTACCTCTGCTGCCAATGTCCGAAATTCTATGGCATAATCACCCACGGTACGATTACCCTGTTGTATCTCCATCAATCTTTTGGCAGCAGAGGCGGCTCTACCAGGAACCTCAAACACTCTCCGGATCTTACGTACCAACTCACTAAAGTCCTGAGTGCAGGGTTTGGCATATATCCCATAGAGGATTAGACCAAGCCAGGGCTCTGCCCGTTAGCAAGGATATCATGAACCCGACCTTACTCTGGTCGTTAGGAAAGGCATGAGGTGTTAGTTCCAGGAATATCTCTAATCGATTAATAAACCCTCTGCATAGGGTAGGTTCACCATCATATCTTAGTGGTAACGGCGCCGCCGCCATTAAACCTCTGGTTGGTGGAGCAGAAACCACGGAATGATTGTCCGGTGTCAAAACTGGGGGGACCACCGGATTCTGATTGGGTTTATCAAGGTGTACCGTACGCTCAAGTAATGTCTGCAAGGCCAGTGCCAACTGGTCCAGGCGCTGCTCGTGCACATTCATCCTCCAATGGATGTTCTGTGAATTACCTTCACCTTTACTGTCTGAGGTCATGGCCCCTTCGTACTGTAACAGTTTGTATGACACTCAGACACAGTAGGTTAGAATAAAACACAGTTTTATTAAAAAAAGACACAAGTAGAATGCCCTCCACGGGCTATAGAATATCACAGGAAAATATCAATCATGTACATATGCCTTCTCAGGCCCAGCATACAAAGGTAGAGAGTAAATACTGTCACAGGACAGGCATATCCAGGCTAACATGGGTTAAAGTTCATAGAAAGTAATCAGTCTCTGATGTGGTGTGTTAGACAATGCCCAGTATGATGGTAAATGTAGCAAGAGACTGTGGTGCAAGGTGGAAGCACCTAGATAGTAAGGCAGGACTGACACTCTACCCTGTGCTGAGCAGAAACGGAGACCACAATACTCTGCTAGAGCTAGCACTACCGTGAGCCACGAGCACCAGACCGGTGCAGCAACGGAGTCACTGTACACTGCACGAGCAGAAGGACTAGAGCCAATAGCACCCGACCGGTGCGGTAACGGAAATACTGTACACTGCAAGAGCTGATGGACTTAGAGCCAATAGCACCCGACCGGTGCGGTAACGGACACAACAGTGCTCTGTAAGGGTTAACGGATGGCTCAGTGTAACGGAGGCAACAGTGCTCTGCAAGTGTAAATGGGAGGCTCAGAGTTAATGGAGGCAACAGTGCTCTGCAAGTGTAACAGAAGGCTCAGTGTACTGGAGGCAACAGTGCTCTGCAAGAGTTAACTGAAGGCTAAGTGGTTTGGAGGCCACAATAACCAGTCTGCTAGACCAGCACTTGTGGAAGTAAGAATGTCACCCAAGCGACACGGAGCACAGAATCAGGATTGCTGGCCGAATCACAGCGAGGGAACGTCAGACAAGCCGGGTCAGGTCACGGAGCAGGGACGTCAGCCAGGCCGGGTCGAATCACGGAGCAGGAACGTCAGACAAGCCGGGTCAGGTCATGGAGCAGGAATGTCAGCCAGGCCAGGTCAAATCACGGAGCAGGAACCAGCAAGAGTAGTCAAACAGGCCAAGTCGGTACACAGGAACGCAGGAACACAGCAACACAATAGCACTGGTACAGGAACACCACGAAAGGGCACCTGACAGGTGCCAGAGGCCTGGTATAAGAAGGCCTTACTGGGCGGGCCAAACTAAGCTCAGCCAATGGGAGCGCACCACACAGAGAGTGACAGACCAGAGCACGGGCACCGTGATAGAAAGTTTGACACAGGTCAGGGCATACAAATAGCAATACAATACAGGAGGCTCTACGGGCCTTACCAAATACCGGGTAAGGCAGCCTGGAAACTGGTGCAACAAGGAACAGAGGAGGATCTACCGGCCTTTCCGAATACCGGGTAAGGCAGCCTGGTAACTGGTGCAACAAGGAACAGAGGAGGCTCTACCGGCCTTACTGAATACCGGGTAAGGCAGCCTGGTATCTGGTGCAACAAGGAACAGAGGAGGCTCTACCGGCCTTACCAAATACCGGGTAAGGCAGCCTAATATCTGGTGCAACAAGGAACAGAGGAGGCTCTACTGGCCTTACCGAATACCTGGTAAGGCAGCCTGGTATCTGGTGCAACAAGGAACAGAGGAGGCTCTACCGGGTCACAGGCTGAGTGAGTGTAATGAGCTGACAACGGTAACTGCTAGTGGCCGGATAGCACAGATTGGGTGTACCTAACGGAGGTCACAGAGAATCACAGGCTGAGCTTAGTGTAATGGATTGGCAACGGTAACCGCTAGTGACCGGATACCACAGACTGGGTGTACGTAATGGAGGCCACAGAGAATTACAGGCTGAGCTTAGTATAATGGATTGGCAACGGTAACCGTTAGTGACCGGATAGCACAGACTGGGTGTACGTAACGGAGGCCACAGAGAATCACAGGCTGAGCTTAGTGTAATGGATGGCAACGGTAACCGCTAGTGACCGGATAGCACAGACTGGATGTACATAACGGAGGCCACAGAGATACACAAGCAGGGAGTAGCTCAACTGGAGTCAACAATAATGAGAGGACTGACAATAATAGCGAGGGCAACACAAGGAGCA
The DNA here is from genome assembly GCA_037306005.1 of Rhinophrynus dorsalis. Lineage (NCBI taxonomy): Eukaryota > Metazoa > Chordata > Amphibia > Anura > Rhinophrynidae > Rhinophrynus > Rhinophrynus dorsalis. The sequence goes on along the minus strand of CM074720.1, from coordinate 188,473,996 downwards.
AAAGTCAGTCAATGCCTGGATCAGTATCAGAGAGCGGAAGTCAGCCAGAGCCTGGATCGGTACAGAGAGAGCGGTAGTCAGCCAAAGCCTGAATCGGTACACAGAGAGCGGTAGTCAGCCAAAGCCTGGATCGGCACACAGAGAGCAGCAGTCAGCCAAAGCCTGGATTGGTACACAGAGAGCGGTAGTCACCCAAAGTCTGGATCGGTACACAGAGAGCAGCAGTCAGCCAAAGCCTGGATCGGTACACAGAAGCGGAACAGGAACAAGGTCAGATGAAAACCGGATCAACACGGATCAGGAGCACAGAATAAAGTAAGGTCAGGAACACCACGAAAGGGCACCAGCCTAGTCACAGGAGGGTGTGTATAAAGGTTAGCCCTGGGAGGGGCTAGCCAGCTAGCACCAATAAGAGACAGCCAAACACAAACCCGGAAGTAAGAATGTCGCACAGAGAATCACGGGCACCATGATAGTAGCCCCCTCTCAAAGACCCCCCCCTCCTGCCTTGAGGGGGTCTGGGTTTGCTAGGAAACTTGGCATGGAATCTGTGCAACAGAATTGGAGCATGAATATCAGAGTGGTTAACCCATGAACGTTCCTCTGGACCATAACCCTTCCAATGCACCAAGTATTGGACCTGGCCACGGAATCTACGTGAGTCCAGAACACTCTGCACCTCATATTCATCATGATCCTGTATGCGCACAGGACCAGGAAGAGCAGGAGTGGTAGTATAGCGGTTGCACGCCAATGGCTTAAGGAGTGACACATGGAACACATGTTTTCTCATGGAAGCCGGTAATTCCAACGCATAGGAGACAGGGTTAACTTGACGGAGCACCCGGAACGGACCCACAAACCAGGGAGCAAACTTGAGACAAGGAACTTGCAACCTGAGATTCTTTGAGGATAACCAGACCCGGTCCCCCACCTGGAATAGAGGAGCCGGCAGGCGTCTATTATTGGCATGCCGCTGGGCATGTGCAAAAGACTCACGTAGGGTATTCTGGACCTGTGCCCATGTGGAGCGGAGCTGCCTAATATGTTCATCCAAAGCCGGAATCTGCTGTGTCTGAAAGTTATCTGGGAGCAAACATGGTTGAAACCCATAATTGATCAGGAAGGGTGAGCTACCAGATGTGCTGCACACCGCACAGTTCCTGTCAAACTCTGCCCACGGCAACAAGTCAGCACAATTGTCGTGATGATTGGAAATGAAACAACGCAAAAACTGCTCCAATCCCTGGTTGGCACGTTCAGTGGCCCCATTAGTCTGGGGCTGATATGCCGAGGAAAATGACAACTGAATCCCCATTTGTTCACAAAAGGCCCTCCAGAATCTCGAGACGAATTGACTCCCACAATCCGAGACCAGCACCTTGGGTACTCCGTGGAGTTGGAATACCACCCTGGGAAATACAATTGCCAGCTCCTTAGCAGATGGCTTGCCAGGGAGTGGCACAAAATGAGCCATTTTTGAGAACCTGTCAACTATCATTAGGATTACAGTAAACCCTCTGGAGGCTGGCAGTTCTCCCAAGAAATCAATAGATACGTGCGACCAAGGCCGGTCCCCAATAGGAACAGTCTGCAAGAGACCCACAGGAAGATGTCTGGGGACCTTGGAACGGTCACAAGTGGCACAGGCTGCTGTAAATGCCACACAGTCATCCCTCATGCCAGGCCACCAAAACATATGGGGGACAATAACCAAATCAATTGATTTTTCCCAACATGACCAGCCGCCGGGGAGGAGTGGTAGGTATCCATTAGTTTAGCCTGAAAAGGCTCGTCCACAAAGCACTTGCCCACAGGTTTCTCTGGAGGGGCATTGGCCTGGGATGCCAAGATCTCCTCCCCTAAGGGAGAGGTGATACTGGTTCGTAGGGTGGCAGGATCCCAGCCAAATTGTCTGGATAAGGCATCAGCACGTACATCCTTAGTACCAGGCAAGTAAGAGACAATGAAATTAAAACGAGACAAAAATAGTGCCCATCTCGCTTACCACTGGGAAAGCCTTTTAGCTTCTGAGAGATACATGAGGTTTTAATGATCAGTCAGAATCAAAATTGTTACCTTAGTGCCCTCCAACAAATGTCGCCATTCACGCAAGGCCAGAATAATCGCTAGGAGTTCCCGGTCTCCAATGTCATAAAGACTCTGCGCTTTGGTTAACTTCCTCGAAAAGAACCCACATGGTCTCAAAGTCTTATCAGGATCTGGTTTTTGACACAAGACTGCCCGACTCCAGTCTCAGAAGCATCCACCTCTAAAGTGAATGGCAACCCAGGAATAGGATGTGACAGAACTTGAGCAGTAGAAAATGCCATTTTTAGTGACTCAAATGCCTTAATTGCATCTGGGGACCATTCTGAGGCGGAGGCACCCTTGTGGGTCATATCGGTGAGTGGCTTGACAATTCTGGAATAGTCGCGAATAAATTTCCTATAATAATTCGCAAATCCTAAAAATCGCTGTAAGGGTTTGACAAAATTGTAGTTATCCATAGCGAAGCCCTCTTTAGAGATCACATACCCCAAAAAAGGCCACATTGGACCTATGGAAATCGCACTTCTCAAATTTGCAATACACCTTGTTTTCCCTTAATTTCTGCAAAACCGCAGAGACATGTCCACGGTGAGTCTCCAGATCAGGAGAGTAAATCAAAATATCGTCTAGGTACATGACCACAGAGGATTGTAAAAAATCTCGTAGGACATCATTAATCAATTCTTGAAATACCGCCGGGGCATTGCACAGACCAAATGGCATAACTAAATACTCGTAATGTCCCATACGAGTATTGAAAGCTGTTTTCCACTCATCACCGTCCTTAATCCGAACTAAATTATACGCCACCCTCAGGTCCAGTTTGGTAAAATTGGAAGCGCCCTTTAAACAATCAAACAATTCGGTGATGAGTGGAATGGGATAGGCATTCTTTATCATAATTTTGTTAAGACCCCTATAATCAATGCAGGGTCTAAGTTCCCCATCTTTCTTTTTAGCAAAAAAGAATCCAGCCCCCGCGGGCGAGGAAGACTTTCGTATAATACTTCGAGCCAGGGCGTCACTGATATACTCCTCAATGGCTCTGTTTTCATCACCAGACAATGGGTATGTCCTACCCTTCGGGGGCATAGCGCCTGGCACAAGATCAATAGCACAATCGTAGGGACGATCTACCAGCAAAGTGCTAGCCTCACCCTTACTGAAAACATCGCTGAATGATTGGTATTCCAGCAGTAAGGAGGGAGAGGTACACAAGATTTTGGTAGGCTGACTCAGACAGTGGGTTTTACAGTATTCAGACCATGACAATACTTCACAATTTCTCCAGTCCAGTCTGGGATTATACTTATGCAGCCATGGAAACCCCAAAATGACCTCAAAATGGGGGGACTGGATAATCTGGAATTGTAGGGTCTCTTTGTGAAGAGCTCCAATGCACACAGTTAAAGGACATGTCTCCTGCGTGTCTTGAGGTGGTACCAGCGGCCTTCCATTAATGGCCTCAATGTTGAGCGGAGAGTCTCTGCTTACTAACGGAATGTTATGCTTCGTCGCAAAATTCTTGTCCATAAAGTACCCGGCTGCGCCAGAATCAATTACAGCAGGCATCTTGGCAGACTTAGAAGCCCAAGAGATTATAATGTCAATCACAAGTTTGCGTAACATGCCTTCTGGGGACTGGTATACGCCACCTAGGATCTGTCCCCCATATGACCCTAGGTGCCCTCGTTTCCCGGTCGCACGGAACAAGTTTTTAGCAAATGACCTGCCTTGCCACAGTACACGCATAGACCCTGTTTGCGACGGAAGGAGCGCTCTTGCTTGGACAATCGTGTAAACCCCACTTGCAAAGGTTCCGTGCTCCCTATAGCAGAACCCGGAGGTGTGGGAGGAGAGGGAGGCATGGGTGGGAAATTAACCCTGGTGCCAGATTCGCCAGTGGATCTTGCCCTACGATCCTTGTAAAGACTCCTCTCCCTTATACGGTAGTCAATCAGAATAGTGTACTCAATGAAATCGTCTAGACCCACCGGTAGATCTTTGGCCGCAAGTTAGTCTTTAATTTTATCGTCAAGGCCTTGGGCAAATGCAGCAACAAGCGCCTCATCATTTCAGCCTACCTCTGCTGCAAGTGTACGTAATTCAATGGCAAACTCATAAACAGTACGTGTGCCTTGCTGGATTCTCATAATGTGCTTGGCAGCAGAGGTGGCACGCCCTGGAACCTCGAACACACTGCGGAAGGCCCTTACAAATTCTGCAAAATTAGTAGTAATTGGTTTACCAGTCTCTCAATTGGATTTGCCCAGGCTAGGGCCTTGCCTGTGAGTTGTGAGATCATAAATCCCACCTTGTTTATTTGACTGGGAAACGCCTGTGGCACTAGTTCAAGAAAAACCTTCAGTTGGTTCAAGAACCCACGGCAAAGTGTTGGCTCCCCATCATATCTCAAAGGCAGTGGAGCAGTAGCGGAGAGCCCTCTAGAGGAAGAGTTGGGTATACCAGCCTGTGCCAATGGTGCCAGAACTGGAGTGGCCACCAAAGATTGTACAGGTCTCTCGTGACAAGCAGTTCGTTCAAGAATGGTCTGAATAGCCATAGACAGTTGGTCTAACCGTTGTTCCTGAGAGTCCAATCTCCAAAGGAGATTCTGGGAACTACCCTCACCAGCCTTGTCTGAGGTCATGTCCCTTTCGTACTGTCACGGTTTTATTGAACACTCAGACAATTGGGTAGGATAAAATAGAAAAGCTTTATTAGGCAATATAAAGCCCAACAAGGCCCCTCACTGGTCCAAACTCTACAAACAGCAGTAAGAAAGTTTGACACAGGTCAGGGCATACAAATAGCAATACAATACAGGAGGCTCTACCGGCCTTACCAAATACCGGCTAAGGCAGCCTGGAAACTGGTGCAACAAGGAACAGAGGAGGCTCTACCGGCCTTACCGAATACCGGGTAAGGCAGCTTGGTATCTGGTGCAACAAGGAACAGAGGAGGCTCTACCGGCTTACTGAATACCGGGTAAGGCATCCTGGTATCTGGTGCAACAAGGAACAGAGGAGGCTCTACCGGCCTTACCGAATACCGGGTAAGGCAGCCTGGTATCTGGTGCAACAAGGAACAGAGGAGGCTCTACCGGGTCACAGGCTGATTGAGTGTAATGAGCTGACAATGGTAACCGCTAGTGGCCGGATAGCACAGAATGGGTGTAAGTAACGGAGGCCACAGAGAATCACAAGCTGAGCTTAGTGTAATGGATTGGCAACGGTAACCGCTAGTGACTTGATAGCACAGACTGGGTGTACGTAACGGAGGCCACAGAGAATCACAGGCTGAGCTCAGTATAATGGATTGGCAACGGTAACCGCTAGTGACCAGATAGCACAGACTGGGTGTACGTAATGGAGGCCACAGAGAATCGGTACACAGAGAGCGGTAGTCAATCAAAGCCTGGATCGGTACACAGAAAGCGGTAGTCAGCCAAAGCCTGGATCGGTACATAAGAGTGGTAGTCAGCCAAAGCCTGGATTGGTACACAGGAGCGGAACAGGAACAAGGTCAGACAAAAACCGGATCAACACGGAACAGGAGCACAGAATAACGTAAGGTCAGGAACACCACGAAAGAGCACCGGCCTAGTGACAGGAGGGCGTATATAAAGGCTAGCCCTGGGAGGGGCTAGCCAGCTAGCACCAATAAGAGACAGCCAAACACAAACCCGGAAATAAGAATGTCGCACAGAGAATCACGGGCACCGTGATACACAGCAAAGGAGACTCATAGATGATTAAAAAATTCAAAAACCAAATTAGGAGTGTATTTGATTAATTTACAGAGTGATACCATCTCAAAGCTGTGTAGAACCTGGGGGTCCTGCTGTCTAACTAACACCGCAAGGGAGACTCATCAGTATTTTAAAAATTAAAAAATCCAGCTTTGGAGAGGTATTTGAATAATTAGCAGAGTGATACCATCTCAGAGCTGTGTAGGGAGTGGGACTGAGGAGCCTGCTGTCTAACTGCCATCGCAAGGGAGACTCATCAGTGTTTAAAAAATTAAAAATCCAACATAGAAGTATATTTGAATAATTTGCAGAGTCCTACCATCTCAGAGCTGTGTAGAATCCGGGGGGCCTGCTGTCTAACTGCCACCGCAAGGCAGACTCATCAGTATTTAAAAAAATTTCAAAATCCAACTTAAGAGTGTATTTGAATAATTTGCAGAGTGATACCATCTCAGAGCTGTGTAGAATCTGGGTGGCCTGATGTCTAACTGCCACCGCAAGGGAGACTCATTGATGTTTAAAAAATTCGAAATCCAACTTACGAGTGTATTTGAATAATTTGCAGAGTGATACTATATCAGAGCTGTGTAGAACCTGGGGGGCCTGCTGTCTAAGTGCCACCGCATGGGAGACTCATCAGTATTTAAAATATTCAAAATCCAACTTAGGAGTGTATTTGAATAATTTGAAGTGATACCATCTCAGAGCTGTGTAGAACCTACGGGGTCTGCTGTGTAATTGCCACCGCAAGGGAGACTCATCAGCGTTTAAAAAATTCAAAATCCATCTTAGGAGAGGTATATTAATAATTTGCAGAGTTATACCATCTCAGAGCTGTGTAGCACCTTGGGGGCCTACTGTCTAACTGTCATGACAAGGGAGACACATCAGTGTTTAAAAAACTTCAAAATCCAACTTAGGAGTGTATTTGAATAATTTGCAGAGTGATACCATCTCAGAGCTGTGTAGCGAGTGGGACTGAGGGGCCTGCTGTCTAACTGCCACCTCAAGGGAGACTCATCAATGTTTAAAAAATTCAAAATCCAACTTAGGAGTGTATTTGAATCATTTGCAGAGATATACCATCTCAGCGTTGTGTGGGGAGTGGGACTGACGTGCCTGCTGTCTAACTGCCACCACTGTGTAGAACCTGGGGGGCCTGCTGTCTAAATGCAACAGCATGGGAGAATCATCAGTATTTAAAAAATTCAAAATCCAACTTAGGAGTGTAACTCTAACTTGGAAGTGTATTTGAATAATTTGCAGAGTTATACCATCTCAGAGCTTTATAGAATCCGGGAGGTCTGCTGTCTAACTGCCACCGCAAGGCAGACTCATCAGTATTTAAAAAATTCAAAATCCAAGTTTGGAGTTTATTTGAATAATTTGCAGACTGATACCATCTCAGAGCTGTGTAGGGAGAGGGACTGGGGGGGCCTGCTGTCTAACTGCCTCTGCAAGGGAGACTCATCAGTTTTAAAAAAAAAATTAAAATGCAACTTAGAAGTGTGTTTGAATAATTTGCAGAGTGATACCATCTCAGAGCGGTGTAGAACCTGGGAGGACTGCTGTCTAACTGTCACGGCAAGGGAGACTAATCAGTGTTTTAAAAATTCAAAATCCAACTTAGGAGTGTATTTGAATAATTTGCAGAGTGATACCATCTCAGAGCTGTGTAGGTAGTGGGACTGAGGGGCCTGCTGTCTAACTGCCACCCCAAGGGAGAGTCATCAGTGTTTTAAAAATTCAAAATCCAGCTTAGGAGAGTTTTTTGAATAATTTGCAGAGTGATACCATCTCATACCTGTGTAGGGAGTGGGACTGGGGGGCCTGATGTCTAACTGCCACCCCAAGGCAGACTCATCAGTATTTAAAAAAATTTCAAAATCCAACTTAAGAGTGTATTTGAATAATTTGCAGAGTGATACCATCTCAGAGCTGTGTAGAATCTGGGTGGCCTGATGTCTAACTGTCACCGCAAGGGAAACTCATCGATGATTAAAAAATTAAAAATCCAACTTACGAGTGTATTTCAATAATTTACAGAGTTATACCATCTCAAAGCTGTGTAGAACCTGGGGGGCCTGCTGTCTAACTGCCCCCGCAAGGGAGACTCATCAGTGTTTTAAAAATTAAAAAATCCGGCTTTGGAGAGGTATTTGAATACTTAGCAGAGTGATACCATCTCAGAACTGTGTAGTGAGTGGGACTGGGGGGCCTGCTGTCTAACTTCCAATGCAAGGGAGCTCATCAGTGTTTAAAAAATTAAAAATTGAACTTAGAAGTGTATTTGAATAATTTGCAGAGTGATACCATCTCAGAGCTGTGTAGGGAGTGCAACTGGGGGGGCCTGCTGTCTGATGGACACCGCAAGGGAGACTCATCAGTGTTTAAAAAATTCAAACTCCATCTTAGGAGTGTATATGAATCATTTGCAGAGATATAAAATCTCAGAGCTATTTAGGGAGTGGGCCCGCAGTCTAACTGCCACCGCAAGGGAGACCCATCAGTGTTTAAAAAATTAAAAATCCAAGATAGGAGTGTATTTGAATAACTTGCAGAGCGATAGCATGTCAGAGCTGTGTAGAACCATGTGGGCCTGCTGTCTAACTGTCACGGCAAGGAAGACACATCATTGTTTAAAAAAATCAAAATCCAACTTAGGAGTGTATTTGAATAATTTGCAGAGTGATACCATCTCAGAGCTGTGTAGGGAGTGGGACTGAGGTGCCTGCTGTCTAACTACCACTGTAAGGAAGACTCATTAGTGCTTAAAAAATTCAAAATGCAACTTAGAAGTGTATTTGAATAATTTGCAGAATGATACCATCTCAGAACTGTGTAGAACCTGGGGGGCCTGGTGACTTATGTTCCACCACAAGGCAGACTCTTCATCTCAGAGCTGTGTAAAAATTGAGGGGCCTGCTGTCTAACTGCCACTGCATGGGAGACTACTCAGTGTTTGAAAAATTTAAAATCCAACTTAGGAGTGCATTTAAATAATTTGCAGTGTGATACCATCTCAGAACTGTGTAGAACCTGGGGGGCCTGGTGACTACGTTCCACCACAAGGGAGACTCTTCAGTGTTTAAAAAAATTCAAAATTCGACGTAGGAGTGTATTTGAATAATTTGCAGAGTGATACCATTTCAGAGCCGTGTAGAACCTAGAAGGCCTGCTGTCTAACTGTCACTGCAAGGGAGACTTATCAATGTTTAAAAAATTCAAAATTCAACTTAGGAGTGTATTTGAAAAATGTGCAGAGTGATACCGTCTCAGAGTTGTGTAGGGAGTGGGACTGGGGGGCCTGCTATGTAACTGCCACCTCAAGGGAGACTCATCAATGTTTAAAAAATTATAAATCCAACTTAAGAGTGTAGTTGAATAATTTGTAGAGTGATACCATCTCAGAGCTGTGTAAAATCTGGGGGGCCTGCTGCCTAACCACCACTGCAAGGGAGACTCATCAGTATTTAAAAAATTTAAAATCCAACTTAGGAGTGTATTTTAATAATTTGCAGAGTGATACCATCTCAGAGCTGTGTAGAACATGGGGGCCTGGTGTCTACGTGCCACCGCAAGGGAGACTCATCAGTGTTTAAAAAATTCAATATCGGACTTAGGAGTGTATTTGACTAATTTGCAGAGTGATATCATCTCAAAGCTACGTAGAACCTAGGGGACCTGCTGTCTAACTGTCACCATAAGAGAGACTCATCAGTGATTAAAAAATTCAAAATCCAACTTAAGAGTGTATTTGAATAATTTGCAGAGTGATACGATCTCAGGGCTGTTTAGAACCTGGGGGGCCTACTGTCTAACTGCCACCACAAGGGTGACTCATCAGTGTTTTAAAAATTCAAAATCCAGCTTAGGAGAAGTATTTGAATAATTAGCAGAGTGATACTATCTCAGAGTTTTGTAGGGAGTGCGACTGGGGGGCCTGCTGTCTAACTGCCACCGAAAGGGAGACTCAACAGTGTTTAAAAAATTAAAAATCCAACTTAGGAGTGTATTTGAATAATTTCAGAGTGATACCATCACAGAGATGTGAAGAACCTGGGGGCATGCTGTCTAACTGCCACCGCAAGGGATACTTATTGATGTTTAAAAAATTCAAAATCCAACTTAGGAATGTATTTGAATCATTTCCAGAGTGAACCATCTTAGAGCTGTGTAGGGAGTGGGACTGGGGGGCCTGCTGTCTAACTGCCACCGCAAGGGAGACTCATCAGTGTTTTAAGAATTCAGAATCCAACTTAGGAGCGTATTTGAATCATTTGCAGAGATATACGATCTCAGAGCTGTGTAGGGAGTGGGACAGAGGGGCCTGCTGTCTAACTGCCACTGCAAGGGAGACTCATCAGTGTTTAACACCTTCACGTCCTGTGACGTACCTGGACCGTCACGCTCGTCCGGCACTTAAGGACCAGTGACAGTCCTGGTACGTCATGTACTATTACTCACCGCGCTCCTGCAGAGTAATACCGTGGACTGAAGTTGATCGCTCGAAGACCGTAGCGATCTCTTTCAGTCCTTCTTTCGACGTGCCGCCCCACGTGATCAGTCACGTGGGACAGCACGTCAAACTTGTCTATCTGGTCTTTAAAGGACCAGACACCCCGGGATCGCTGCACCTTAAGGGATTAAAAAATTCAAAATCCAACTTAGAAGTGTATTTGAATAATTTTCAGAGTGATACCATCTCAAAGCTGTGTAGAATCTGGGTGGCCTGATGTCTAGCTGCCACCGCAAGTGAGATTCATCAGTATTTAAAAAATTCTAAATCGAACTTTGGAGTGTATTTGAATAATTTGCAGAATGATACCATAGTAACATAGTAACATAGTAAATTAGGTTGAAAAAAGACACAAGTCCATCAACTGCAACCTTCGCCTCATACCTCAGAGCTGTGAATTTTATAGCTTTCCTGCTACCAATTAAATTAGTCTTCATCACATCTTACTGATCTGCCTACTGATAAATAGTATAACTCTGTATGTTCCCTTTTGAAAGAAATGTATCTAATCTTCTCTTAAATGTACCCATTGTATCTGACATAACTACCTCCCTGGGCAATGAATTCCAGAATTTAACAGACCTTACCGTAAAAAAACCCTTCCTTTGCTGAAGTTTAAACCTCATTTCCTCTGATCTCAAGGGGTGTCCCCTGGTCACCTGATCAGGCCTTGGAAAAAATAGCTCACCGCAGAGATCCTTGTATTGACCTCTCATATACTTGTACAATGTGAAAAGGTCTCCTCTTAGTCGTCTTTTCTCTAGAGTAAATAAACCAAGTTTGTTTAGTCGTTCCTCATATGTCAAGTCCTCCATTCCTTTAATTAATTTTGTTGCTCTCCGCTGTACCCTCTCTAGTTCTAGTATATCCTTTTTCAGAACCGGTGCCCAAAATTGCACTGCATACTCAAGGTGAGGTCTTACCAATGATTTGTATAATGGCAAAATAATGTTATCCACTCTTGCTTCGATACCTCTTTTTATGCAAGACAGGACTTTGTTTGCCTTTGCTACTGCTGTTTGACACTGGTCACTGTTTCCAAGTCTGTAGTTGACAAGGATACCCAGGTCTTTTTCTAGCAATGAGTCACCTAAAATTAATCCGTTAAGTTTATAAGTAGCCTTGGGATTCTTTCCTCCCAAATGCATGACTTTACACTTCCCCACATTAAACTTCATATTACACATGTTTGCCCAATCTGACATTGTATATAAGTCCCTCTGTAGAGAGAAAATATCCTGTTCTGAATTAATGAGTTTGCATAATTTAGTATCATCTGCAAATATTGATATTTTGCTTTCTATATCTATTTCCAGGTAATTTATAAACATGTTAAAAAGCAGCGGACCTGATATTGAACCCTGAGGTACTTCACTCTCCGCTTTAACTGTACTAGAGAATTTTCCATTTACAACCACACACTGTACCCTATCCTTCAGCCAGTTTTGTATCCAATTGCAAAGGTTATCTCCTAGCCCCAATTTCCTTATTTTATACACCAGCCTTCTGTGTGGCACTGTATCAAATGCCTTTGCAAAGTCTAGATATACTACATCTACTGCCTTGCCATTGTCAAGGTTGCTGCTTACCTCCTCATAGAAGCTGAAAAGATTAGTTTGGCATGATCTATTCTTCATAAAACGATGTTGATTTGTTCTAATGATTTTTTTTGTGTTGTAATCCTGAATATAGTCCCTTATTATCCCTTCTAACAGTTTTCCCACTACAGAGGTCAAACTCACTGGTCTATAATTCCCAGGTTCTGTTTTAGTTCCCTTCTTAAATAGAGGCACTTTGTTAGCTCTTCGTCGATCTTGTGGCACTGAGCCTGTGGTAATAGAATCTTTAAAGAGTAAATATAGGGGTTTTGATAACACTGCACTAAGTTCCTGAAGAACCCTTGGATGTATACCATCAGGACCCGGTGCTTTGTCGGTCTTAATTTTGTTCAGTCTTCCCATGACATCTTTTTGAGTTAACCCAATATCTATTAATTGTATTGTTTTATTTGTTACTTGCGGAGGCTCTTTTACCATTCCTTGCTCCCTTGTATATACTGATGCAAAGAAAGTGTTTAAAACATCATCCTTTTCCTTATCCTCACTAACCAACTCACACATCTCATTTTTGAATGGTCCAATGCACCCCCTCTTAAGTTTTTTGCTATTTATATATTTGAAAAACTTTTTGGATTACTCTTGCTTTCCCTTGCAATTTCAGTTTCATTATCTATTTTTGCTACCCTAATTGCCTTTTTGCAATCTTTGTTGCACTGCCTGTATTTTAAGAAAGATTGTTCAGTTCCTTGAGACTTAAATAATTTGAATGCGTTTTTTTTCCTTGCCATTTCCTTCTTTACATGTGCAGTTAACCACATTGGCTGTGACTTACTTCTTTTGTACTTGTTCCCCATTGGTATATACTGTTGGGTACATTTCTGCAACCTAAAATTGATTTTTGACCATTTTTCCTCAGTATTTTTGCCTTTAAATAAAATATCCCAGTCTATGTGTTGCATTGAAGCCCTTAACAATTTGAAGTTAGCTTTTTTAAAATTAAGAGTTTTGGTTGAACCTATACATTTTTGCTTTGCCAGACTGATCTCAAATGTAACCATGTTGTGATCACTGTTTCCCAAAAGTTCTCTTACCTTAATATTGGATACCATTTCTGTGTTATTAGTGAGCACTAGGTCCAATACAGTGTTATTTCTTGTCGGCACTTCCACCATTTGTGACATGTAGCTTTCACGAAGTGTGTTCAAAAACCTGCTACCCTTAGCACTCTGATAATTAAAATCTCCCACAATTATAGTATGCCCAAACTGGGCAGCTTTCCTCATTTGCAGCAGCAGTTGGGCCTCATCATTGTCATCGATATTTGGTGGTTTGTAGCATATGCCCACCAACAACTTTTTTTTACCTTTTACACCACATTTAGTCTCGATTTCTACCCACATGGACTCCACATTTTGGCCAGTTTCCTCACTAATATCACCTCGCAAAACTGGATTTAGCTCTGTTTTCAAATATAAGCACCCCCCCCCCCTTTTCTATCGATCCTGTCTCTTCTAAACAGGGAATAGCCCTCTATATTTACAGTCTAGTCATGTGCATTGTTCCACCATGTTTCTGTTATTCCAATTATGTCCAATTGCTCATTGACCATCAGCAATTCTAGTTCTCCTATTTTATCTACCATACTTCTTGCATTTGCTAGCATACAATTAATTTTGAAGTCTTTACATATATTAATCCCTACATGCCTTTTTTTCTACACCTTCATTTACTAGGAGTTCCTCCCTACTGACTAAATTTTTCCCCACCCTTTCTCCACCCCCCGGTCATTTACTTGGACCCAGTTCCTATCTGCTCTATCTACCCCATTTTTGCTATCTATACCCCCCCTTCCTAGTTTAAAAGCTCCTCCAAGCTTCCTAGCATTCTCTACCCTAACACAGAGGCTCCTCTACCATTTAGGTGCAATCCATCTCTTCCATATAGATTGTACCCAAGAGCAAAGTCTGCCCAGTGTTCTAAAAACCCAAAACCCTCCTTCCTACACCATTGCTTGAGCCATGCGTTAAGCTCCCTGAGCTCCCTCTGCCTACCTGCACTGGCACATGGCACAGCTAGTATTTCAGAAAATACTACCTTAGAGGTCCTTGCCTTGAGCTTGCACCCTAAATCCCTGAAATCATTCTTTAGGGACATCCATCTTCCTCCTACTTTGTCATTGGTTCCAATATGTACCAAGACAGCTGGATCACTTCCAGCCCCTCCCAACAATCTGTCAGCCCTGTCCGCAACATGCCGATCCCGAGCACCTGGGAGACAGCATACTGTTCGGCATTCACGTTCCTGGCAGCAGATTACCCTATCTACCCTCCTAATAATAGAGTCCCCTATTACCACCACCTGCCTTGGTTTCTGCCTGCTCTGCATCCCATCTAGCCTGGAAGGAAAACTGTTCCCCTGGCTGCTAGAGGAATCAGCCCTCTCCAGTGTTGCCAATTCTGAGCAATTCTTATCAACATCTTCACACAATCTTGCAAATCTGTTGGACTGAGTCAACTCAGAACTGGCCTTCCTCTTCCTCTACCCACTACCTCCCCTCCTTACTGTTACCCAGCTGCCTACCTGTCGCTCCTCATCTACAACTCCACCCTCTTCACCACTAACCCCACATACTACCTGCTGTGTGAGTTCTAAACTCCTTTCCAGGTTTCCAATGTCTCGCAATGTTGCAATATTTCTCTCCAAATCCAATATCTTAGACTCTAGTGAGAAAGTATGCTCACGCTTGGCACAGCGGTATGACCCCTGGAATGATTGCTCCAAGTGTTCAAACATGTGACAAGATGTGCACTGCGTGAGATTGGCTAACCTGCTATCACTCATGCTTGGTTTTACAATTCAAATAGCTTTATATTATCCTCTAATGCTCACTATATGGTAAGTAACCAACCTTAAATGTGAATGCAATAAATCCTTTGAAATGATAGTCACCTCAGAGCTCTGCTGATTTCCAACTCCTGCTTCTATTCTAATGCCAGATTCTTTCTAACCCTTCACTTGGAAGCAGTCACTTGTAATAGCAGTCTCACAGAGCCAGCTCCACAGAGCTAATGGACAGTATTTATAGTAACTAGCAGCCAGGTGAAATCCCTTAGTAATCAGTCCTAATCACACAGGCAAGAGAAAAACCCAGTAAATAGGTTTTTTTAACTCTGGCAATACCCACAATTTTTTTTTTTTTTTTTTTATTAAACCTTAGTAAAATACCAAAAAAACACCAAACACACTCTTATGTACTTAATCAGATTCCTTCTAACTCTTCACTTGGAACCAGTCACTCATAAAAGCAGTACCCCGTGTAATCCCCTGTGTTTGAATTCCCCTGTTTTAAATTCCCACACTTACCACACTTCTGCACTTGAATTCCCCTGTTTTAAATTCCCACACTTACCACACTTCTGCACTTACACACTGAGGCAAGATTCACACATTCAAGTATTCACTATGTATGTGCTATTTAAGTCAGGAATCCACCATTTACAAACACAGCAATTGGTCACTCTCACCACACCAGACTTCAATTATTTTCTTGTATCAGAGCAAAGAGAGGGAAAAAAAAACCCACCAGAGAGGTTTGTTTTTAACCTCTCCCTTACCACACTACTCCACACACAATATTCTTATGCTATTTTTCCAGCAAGTATCCAAGCTCAGTCTTTCAGGGCACATGTCACTGATGAACTTACAGAGCTCTCTCACTCCTTACTATATAAGCCAGGAATCCACCAATTACAATCACAGCAATTAGTCACTCCCATCACACCAGACTTCAATTATTTACTTGTATCACTTACCACACTACAGCACACACAATATTCTTATGCTATTTTTCCAGCAAGTATCCAAGCTCAGTCTTTCAGGGCACAGGTCTCAGAGCTGTGTAGAATCTGGGTAGCCTGATGTCTAACTGCCACCGCACGGGAGACTCATTGATGTTTAAAAAATTAAAAATCCAACTTAGGAGTGTATTTGAATAATTTCCAGAGTGATACCATCTTAGAGCTGTGTAGAACCTATGGGGCCTGCTGTCTAACTGCCACCTCAAGAGAGACTCATCAGCGTTTTAAAAATTAAAAATCCATCTTAGGAGAGGTATTTGAATAATTTGCAGAGTGATACCATCTCAGAGATGTGTAGAACCTGGGGGGCCTTCTGTCTAAATGCAACAGCATGGGAGAATCATCAGTATTTAAAAAATTCAAAATCCAACTTAGGAGTGTATTTGAATAATTTCCAGAGTGATACCATCTTAGAGCTGTGCAGAACCTATGGGGCCTGCTGTCTAACTGCCACCGCAAGGGAGACTCATCAGTGTTTTAAAAATTAAAAATCCATCTTAGGAGTGTATTTGAATAATTTGCAGAGTGATACCATCTCAGTGCTGTGTAGGGAGTGGGACTGAGGTGCCGGCTGTCTAACTACCACCGCGAGGGAGACTCATCAGTCTTTTAAAAATTCTAAATCCAACTTAGGAGTGTATTTGAATAATTTGCAGAGTGATACCATCTCACGGCTGTGTAGAATCTGGGGGGTCTGCTGTCTAACTGCCACCGTAAGGGAGACTCATCAGTATTTAAAAAAATTCTAAATCCAACTTAGGAGTGTATTTGAATAATTTGCAGAGTGATACCATCTCAGAGTGATATCATCTCAGAGCTGTGTAGAACCTGGGGGGCATTCTATGTAACTGCCACTGCAAGGGAGACTCATCACTATTTAAAAAAATTCAAAATCCAACTTAGAAGTGTATCTGAATAATTTGCAGAGTGATACCATCTCACAGCTGTGTAGAATCTGGGGGGTCTGCTGTCTAACTGCCACCGTAAGGGAGACTCATCAGTATTTAAAAAAATTCTAAATCCAACTTAGGAGTGTATTTGAATAATTTGCAGAGTGATACCATCTCAGAGCTGTGTACAACCTGGGGGGCATGCTGTCTAACTGCCATCGCAAGGGAGACTCATCAGTGTTTTAAAAATTCAAAATCCAGCTTAGGAGTGTATTTGAATAATTTGCAGTGTGATACCATCTCAGAGCTGTGTAGAACCTTGGGGGCCTGCTGTCTAACAACCACCGCAAGGGAGACTCATCAGTGTTTAAAAAATTCAAAATCCAGCTTAGGAGTATATTTGAATCATTTGCAGAGATATACCAACACAGAGCAGTGTAGGGAGTGGGATTGAGGGGCCTGCTGTCTAACTGCTACTGCAAGGGAGACTCATCAGTGTTTAAAAAATTCAAAATCCAACTCGAGTGTATTTAAATAATTTGCAGAGTGATACCATCTCAGAGCTGTGTAGGGAGTGGGACTGGGGGCCTGCTGTCTTACTGTCACAGCAAGGGAGACACATCAGTGTTTAAAAAAATTAAAAATCCAACTTAGGAGTGTATAGTTGAATAATTTGCAAAGTGACACCATCTCAGAGCTGTGTAGAAACTAGGGGGCCTGCTGTCTAACTGCCACCTCAAGGGAGACTCATCCATGTTTAAAAAATTCAAAATCCAACTCAGGAGTGTATTTGAATAATTTGCAGAGTGATACCATCTCAGAGCTGTGTAGAAACTAGGGGGCCTGCTGTCTAACTGCCACTTCAAGGGAGACTCATCCATGTTTAAAAAATTCAAAATCCAACTCAGGAGTGTATTTGAATAATTTGCAGAGTGATACCATCTCAGAGCTGTGTAGAACCTGGGTGGCCTGGTGTCTACGTGCCACCGCAAGGGAGACTCATCAGTGTTTAAAAAATTCAAAATCCAATTTAGGAGTGTACTTGAATAATTTGCAGAGTGATACCATGTTAGAGCTGTATAATACTTGGGGGGCCTGCTGTCTAACGGCCACTGCAAGGGAGACTCATCGATGTTTAAAAAAATTCAAAATCCAACTTAGGAGTGTATTTGAATCCTTTGCAGAGATATACCATCTCAGCTCTGTGTAGGGAGTGGGACTGAGGTGCCTGCTGTCTGACTGCCACCACGAGGGAGACTCATCAGTATTTAAAAAATTCTAAATCCATCCTAGGAGTGTATTTCAAGAATTTGCAGAGTGATACCATCTCAGAGTGATATCATCTCAGAGCTGTGTAGAACCTGGGGGGCCTGCTGTCTAACTGCCACCGTAATGGAGACTCATCACTATTTAAAAAAATTCAAAATCCAACTTAGAAGTGTACCTGAATAATTTGCAGAGTGATACCATCTCAGAGCTGTGTACAACCTGGGGGTCCTGCTGTCTAACTGCCATCGCAAGGGAGACTCATCAGTGTTTTAAAAATTCAAAATCCAACTTAGGAGTGTATTTGAATAATTTGCAGAGTGATACCATCTCAGAGCTGTGTAGAACCTTGTGGGCCTGCTGTCTAACAACCACCCCAAGGGAGACTCATCAGTGTTTAAAAAATTCAAAATCCAGGTTAGGAGTATATTTGAATCATTTGCAGAGATATACCAAGACAGAGCTGTGTAGGGAGTGGGACTGAGGGGCCTGCTGTCTAACTGCCACCACAAGGATGACTCATCAGTGTTTAAAAAATTAAAAATCCAACTTAGAAGTATATTTGAATAATTTGCAGAGTGATACCATCACAGAGCTGTGTAGAACCTTGGGGGCTTGCTGTCTTACTGTCACGGCAAGGGAAACACATTAGTGTTTAAAAAATTAAAAATCCAACTTAGGAGTGTACAGTTGAATAATTTGCAGAGTGACACCATGTCAGAGCTGTGTAGAAACTGGGGGGCCTGCTGTCTAACTGCCACCTCAAGGGAGACTCATCAGTGTTTAAAAAATTCAGAATTCAACTTAGGAGTGTATTTGAATAATTTGCAGAGTGATACCATGTTAGAGCTGTGTAATACTTGGGGGGACTGCTGTCTAACTGCCACCGAAAGGGAGACACATTAGTGTTTAAAAAATTCAAAATCAAACTTAGAAATGTATTTGAATAATTTGAAGGGTGATACCATCTCAGAGCTGTGTAGAATCTGGGGGGCCTGCTGCCTAACTTCCACCGCAAGGGAGACTCATCAGTATTTAAAAAATTCAAAATCCAACTTAGGAGTGTATTTTAATAATTTGCAGAGTGATACTATCTGAGATCTGTGTAGAACCTGGGGGGCCTGCTGTCTAACTCCCACCTCAAGGGAGACTCATCAGTGTTTAAAAAATTCAAAATCAATTTTAGGAGTGTATTTGAATAATTTACAGACTGATACCATCTCAGAGCTGTGTAATACTTGGGGGGACGGCTGTCTAATTGCCACCGAAAGGGAGACACATCAGTGTGTAAAAACTTCAAAATCCAAGTTAGAAATGTATTTGAATAATTTGCAGAGTGATACCATCTCAGAGCTGTGTAGAACCTAGGGGGCCTGCTGTCTAACTGCCACCACAAGGGAGACTCATAAGTGTTTTAAAAATTCAAAATCCAGCTTAGGAGAGGTATTTGAATAATTATCAGAGTGATACCATCTCAGAGCTGTGTAGGGAGTGGGACTAAGGCGCCTGCTGTCTAACTGCCACCGCAAGGCACACTGATCACTGTTTAAAAAATTAAAAATCCAACTTAGGAGTGTATTTGAATAATTTACAGAGTGATACCTGTGACAGAACAGGAGGTTGAACTTTTTTGTCCCTGTGATATATGAGGACTGTGGGATTCCATGGACATTCCAGCAATACATCTGCTATGGACTTTTCCTGTCTCAGTTCCTTCGACCTCAACCTTGCCATCTATTGGTTGAATCTTGCATTGCAGCATTGTACTATGCACTGCCATCTGTTGGTTGGTGACCTACATTGCAGCATTGCTGTGAGTATGCAAATAGGGCACTGTTGCATTCTGGGGCATTCTGGGACTGTCAGTTTCTCTCCAATGTTTTAATTATACTCCCCCATCTTACATCATAAAATTGTTATACCATGTTATGTTTGTTGTATGTCTTGTCTACTGTGTATTATGGTATTTTGTTATATTCATGTCACCACAAGTTGAATGAAGGCTGTTAAACATATGGTAGTCCATTTCAATACACTTAGATGTGTTTTTTTCCCTACCCCTAAAGCAGATGTTCAGGTGCTGTTATTGGGGGATATATGACCCCAGGCCCGTGTAGCCAAAAGCGCCTTTATAAAGGCGGTGTCGTTTTACCTGGGCAGAGGGGTGAGTTCCTGCCAGGAGGAGGCGCCATCGTTGCAGAGGGATCTGAACCTGTGTCCCAGGACAAGGCAGAGGGGTTAGTACCTGCCAAGCAGAGACATTGCAGCAGAGGGGACGATACCTGCTCGCAGTGACCTGTTCCAGTGGGTAGAAGTGCGAGTTCCTACCCAGGTCACTGCTCCCCATTGGGCTGGCTGCACCTGGAGGTCTTCCAATCCGGTTGACCGCTCCTCCTCTGGGTAGTGCAGCTAGATCCAGTGGCAAACGGCCCAGGTCTGTCCGGTGGTCCTCTGAGGCCGGTCCGGTGTAAATGACCTGGTAGGCGCCCCCCTAACGCTACAGGGGCGGGTGCCTGCCGCGGGCAGCGGGCCGTCACATTGGTGGCAGCGGTGGGATTTCTGCATTACAGAGTCCAAACCACCACCGGGATTCACCTCCATCGGTAGGTTCAGAGGAGAGCACAGCCAAACCCTAGATGGAAGCCGTTTATGAGCAGCTGACTGTCCCGTGTTTGAGAGAGCTCATCACAGCCCGAGGGTCCGAACCAGGTCAGAATCGCAAGCCTGAGCTTGTTGCCCAGCTAGTCCAAATGGATGAGGAGACTGGCATAGCTGGGGCCCCAGCTCCACTGCAGGAAACTGAAACTGCCTTTCAGCAGAGGATGAGGCAGAGACTGGCTTACTTGCCCACACCCGTCTCTGAGGGTGCTATGGTAGAGGTCATGCGGCAAGTACAAGAGGAACTAGACAGAGTGCGAGACTCAACCACCAACGACAGAAACCTGCCCGAGTCTGGATCCAGCAGAGGCAATGGCACAGTTATTGACCTTAAAATAACACACCAGACCTTCCAGCGGTTCAACGAGGATCATGGGGACATTGATGGTTTTCTCCAAGATTTTGAGCGGCAGTGTGACTTGTTTGGGGTTGATCGCTCTGAGTGGGTCCGCATATTGGCTGGTAAGCTAACGGGCAGGGCAGCTGAAGCCTACCGGGCCATGTCCCTTGCAGCTAGTAGAGACTATGAGCAGGTCAAACAGACTCTCCTGGATCGGTATGCTCTTACCCCAGATGCCTACCGGCGAAAATTCAGAAGTACACGGCTGGCCTCCAAAGAAACTTACCAGGAGTGGGGCAGTCGGATGGACCGAGCCAACCTTAGCTGGTTCCGGGGGGAGAAGGCCACCACTTTTGAGGACTGCCGCCAACTCATTCTGCTGGAGCAATTCTATAACTTCTGCCCCCCAGAGGTCCGGGAGTGGGTAAGTGACCGCAAACCCCGTACTCTAGCAGAGGGCACCCGGCTAGCTGACCAGTATATTGAAAGCCGCCTGGCCAGCCCCAAGCCTGTGCCTCCCACTCCCCCTTCCACCACCTTATGGACTCAAGTGCCTATGAGGAGAGTGCCCCCAGCCCCGGTCCGTGCCCAGCAGGCCGAGAGAAGGATTGACCGGCGTTGCTATTTGTGTCAACAGGTGGGTCACTATGCAGCTGAGTGCCCCAGGAATCACAGACCTTCCCCCAAGCAGGTCCACTGCCTTGACCGCCCCATGACGGAGAGAATGCCCATCCCCACTACCCAGGCTGGGTTTGTAAAGGATTCAGTCTATTACCACGAATACCCAGCCTACCCTTTGGCCGAGTATACTGAGGAGGCCTATGGGGTGGCTTCTGTACAGCAGCCCCACCGGGATAACAGGTGGCGGCACCGTCAGGATGTACAAATTAATGGACGCACAGCACAAGGTCTCCGAGATTCTGGGGCTACCCTCACCCTTGTCAAGCCCCACTGGGTGCCCCACAGTGCTCTCTTACCCAAAGGAGTATCTGTCCGTGTCGCTGGAGGGCAGCAACATGTCTTGCCAATGGCCAAAGTGCATTTGGATTGGGGAACCGACCGTGGGTTTTTTGAGGTTGGGATCATGGACCAGATCCCGGCTGATGTGTTATTAAGTAATGACCTTGGGACACTGTCTAGTCATTATCTACCCAAGGAAGTAGCTCCCGTGACCCTCAGCCACACCCCCGACAGT
The DNA here is from genome assembly GCA_037306005.1 of Rhinophrynus dorsalis. NCBI lineage: Eukaryota > Metazoa > Chordata > Amphibia > Anura > Rhinophrynidae > Rhinophrynus > Rhinophrynus dorsalis. The sequence goes on along the minus strand of CM074720.1, from coordinate 188,451,909 downwards.
CGGTCAATGGCCTTGCTTCACCAGTTCCAGTGGTCCCTAGGTCTATGGGAGTCGAACCTGATGCATCCAAAGCCGTGAGTAAGGGCCCAGTGCCATCCCAGACTGATGACTTCCCTTCCCTGACATGGGTTCAGCCCACTGACTTCAGGCAGTCGATTAGGACAGACCCCTCATTAGCTTCCTTGTGCGCCCGTGCAGACTCTGGTAACCAAGGGGGTGCAGGGGACCAGATAGTGTGGGAGAAGGGACTGTTATATAGGCTCACAGGTAACCAGGACCCTAACCGCCCATGGGACAGTAGGAAGCAGCTGCTAGTCCCCAAACCCTACCGTGAGGCACTACTTAGATTAGCTCATAAAATTCCCCTGGCAGGGCATCTCGGGAAGAGGCGCACCCTGCACCGCCTGCTGCAGGCCTTCTTTTGGCCTGGGGCATCACGGGAGGTGGTTGACTTTTGCCGCTCCTGTGATGTCTGCCAGCGGGTTGGGAAGTCTGGTGATCATTCTCGAATGCCCCTCCAGCCCCTACCAGTCATTAGGGAACCCTTCCAGCGTGTAGCGGTGGATATCATTGGCCCACTTGCCAAGCCTAGCCGCTCTGGGAAAAGGTATATCCTAACTGTGGTAGATTATGCTACCCGGTATCCCGCGGTGGTGGCACTTTCCTCCATATCCGCAGAGAAGGTTGCTGATGCCCTAGTACGCATCTTTACCCGAGTAGGATTCCCAAGCGAGATCCTGTCAGACAGGGGCCCCCAGTTTGTGTCAGGACTGCTACAACAGATTTGGGAGCTGTGTGGCGTCCGACCCATCCAGACGGCCCCCTATCACCCCCAGACTAATGGTCTCTGCGAACGCTTTAAAGGGAATGATAAAAGCGTTTGTAGACACCGATTCAGATTGGGAGTGTTTCCTGCCGCACTTGCTCTTTGCGTATAGGGAAGTGCCACAGGAATCCACAGGCTTCTCTCCCTTTGAGCTACTATACGGGCATAAGGTGCGGGGACCTTTAGAGTTACTCAGGGAATATTGGGAAGGACGGTGTACTTCTGAAGAGACCCCAGTAATTCCCTATGTGCTAGAGGTTCGGGAGAAGTTAGAGACCCTTATGGAGTTGGCAGGGAATAACCTCCGGGCGGCCCAGACTAAGCAGAAAGTCTGGTATGAACAGAAGGCGAGATATCGGGAGTTCCACGTAGGCCAGAGGGTGCTTGCCTTGGTGCCTGTCACCAAGAACAAACTCCAGGCCGAGTGGGCAGGCCCTTGGACAGTTGTCCAGCGGCTGAATAATGCCACATATGTCGTAGCTAGGGACCCACCTAGTCGAGTACATCGTACATATCATATTAACATGCTCAAAGAGTATGTTGAGCGTCCAGAGGCCGTGGCTGCTATCTGTACCCCCCCTGAGGGAGATTGAGAGGGCAAGACCCTCCCTGATTTCCTTGCCAACACCCGTCGAGCCACTTCCCTCGATCAGGTGGAGGTGAACCCCCAGTTGGGACTGAACGCCAGACAGCAGGTTCAAAAGATTCTAGAGAGTTGGGCTGCTATGTTCTCCCCTCTACCTGGTACAACCCATCTCACTCAACACACAGTCAACACAACAGGTCATCGTGCCCTCAGACAGCCACCCTACAGGGTACCATAGGCAGTACGACCACACATGGAGGCTGAAATTGCCGACATGTGTGCCCTGGGTATCATCCAGCTGTCCAATAGTCCCTGGGCTTCTCCTGTAGTCCTCGTGCCCAAAAAGGATGGAACAACCCGGTTTTGTGTGGATTATAGGAGGCTCAATGACATTACAGTCACTGACGCTTATCCGATGCCCCGTGTTGATGACCTCCTAGATAGGCTGTCCGGGGCCCACTTCCTGACAACACTGGACCTTAGCCGTGGTTACTGGCAAATCCCCTTGGCTCAGGACGCTCAAGAAAAGTCAGCCTTCATCACCCCATTTGGTCTGTACCAGTTTACGGTCATGCCCTTCGGGATGAAGAATGCCCCGGCTACATTCCAGCGGCTGGTGGATCGCATCCTTGAGGGGGCACAAAGTTATGCTTGTGCCTACCTTGATGATATAGCCATCTACAGTCGTACCTGGGAGGAGCATCTGCAGCACCTGGGTGATGTGTTAGACAGGATTCAGGCAGCTGGATTGACCATCCGACCTGACAAATGCCAAGTCGGGATGGCCGAAGTACAATACCTGGGACATCGGGTGGGAAGTGGACAGCTAGGGCTAGAGCCTGCAAAAGTAGCGACTATTGTTAACTGGCCAGTGCCCCAGACTAAAAAACAAGTGCTTGCATTTTTGGGGATGGCTGGGTATTATAGAAAGTTTGTCCCTTCTTACAGCTCCTTGGCCAAACCTCTGACAGACCTGACGAAGAAGGCGCTACCCCGCTCGGTGACCTGGACCCCGGAGTGCAACAAGGCCTTCAATGCCCTTAAACAGGCCCTGAGCAGCGGTCCCGTACTGGCTGCCCCAGACTTTAGCCGCCGTTTCCTTGTACAGACTGATGCCTCCATGTTTGGCATAGGGGCAGTACTGAGCCAGGTGAACGCCAAGGGAGAGGAACATCCAGTCGCTTACCTGAGTCGCAAACTACTGGAAAGGGAGGTTGGGTATGCAGCCATCGAGAAGGAATGCTTAGCCCTTGTGTGGGCAATCAAAAAATTGCAACCCTATCTCTATGGCCGGGACTTTACAGTTATGACAGATCACAACCCTCTATGCTGGCTCAACAAGGTATCTGGGGACAATGGCCGGTTGCTGCGGTGGAGCCTGTCCTTACAGCCTTATAGTTTTGATGTGCAATACCGGCAGGGGCGGGCCCATGGCAATGCTGATGGCCTCTCCCGACAAGAGGACTATTGAAGACCTATTACTTTCGGACAGAATTGTTGGGTCTGGGCAAGACCACCCCAATCTGCCCTCTTATTTGGAAGGGGGGAGGAGTGTGACAGAACAGGAGGTTGAACTTTTATGTCCCTGTGATATATGAGGACTGTGGGATTCCATGGACATTCCAGCAATACATCTGCTATGGACTTTTCCTGTCTCAAGTCCTTCAACCTCAACCTTGCCATCTATTGGTTGAATCTTGCATTGCAGCATTGTACTATGCACTGCCATCTGTTGGTTGGTGACCTACATTGCAGCATTGCTGTGAGTATGCAAATAGGGCACTGTTGCATTCTGGGGCATTCTGGGACTGTCAGTTTCTCTCCAATGTTTTAATTATACTCCCCCATCTTACATCATAAAATTGTTATACCATGTTATGTTTGTTGTATGTCTTGTCTACTGTGTATTATGGTATTTTGTTATATTCATGTCACCACAAGTTGAATGAAGGCTGTTAAACATATGGTAGTCCATTTCAATAAACTTAGATGTGGTTTTTCCCTACCCCTAAAGCAGATGTTCAGGCGCTGTTATTGGGGGGAGGCGGGGGATATATGACCCCAGGCCCGTGTAGCCAAAAGCGCCTTTATAAAGGCGGTGTCATTTTACCTGGGCAGAGGGGTGAGTTCCTGCCAGGAGGAGGCGCCATCATTTCAGATGGATCTGAATCTGTTTCCCAGGACAAGGCAGAGGGGTTAGTACCTGCCAAGCAGAGACATTGCAGCAGAGGGGACGATACCTGCTCGCAGTGACCTGTTCCAGTGGGTAGAAGTGCGAGTTCCTACCCAGGTCACTGCTCCCCATTGGGCTGGCTGCACCTGGAGGTCTTCCAATCCGGTTGACCGCTCCTCCTCTGGGTAGTGCAGCTAGATCCAGTGGCAAACGGCCCAGGTCTGTCCGGTGGTCCTCTGAGGCCGGTCCGGTGTAAATGACCTGGTAGGTGCCCCCCTAACGCTACAGGGGCGGGTGCCTGCCGCGGGCGGCGGGCCGTCACAATACCATCTCAGAGCTGTGTAGAATCTGGGTTGCTTGGTGTCTCACTGCCACTGCAAGAGAGACTCATCGATGATTAAAAAAATCAAAATCCAGGTTAGGAGTGTAGTTGAATAATTTACAGAGTGATACCATCTCAAAGCTTTGTAGAACCTGGGGGGCCTGCTGTCTAACTGGTACCACAAGGGTGAGTCATCAGTGTTTCAGAAATTTAAAAATCCAGCTTTGAAGAGGTATTTGAATAATTAGTAGAGTGATACCAACTCAGAACTGTGTAGTGAGTGGGACTGGGGGGCCTGCTGTCTAACTGCCAACGCAAGGGAGACTCATCAGTGTTTAAAAAATTAAAAATTCACCTTAGAAGTGTATTTGAATAATTTGCAGCGTGATACCATCTCAGAGCTGTGTAGGGAGTGGGACTGGGGGGCCTGCTGTCTCTCTGACACCACAAGGGAGACTCATCAGTGTTTAAAAAATTCAAAATCCAACTTAGGAATGTATTTGAATCATTTGCGAGATATACCATTTCAGAGTTGTGTAGTGAGTGGGACTGAGGGGCCTGCTGTCTAACTGCCACCGCAAGGGAGACTCATCAGTGTCTAAAAAATTCAACATCCAACTTAGAAGTGTATTTGAGGGTGGCGGAGCAAGCACTCAATGGAGACGGACGTGTGTTAGAGCAGCTCCCGCTCCGCTGGCACTTAAACACTAGCAAACTACTTTATTCTGCTGACATGATGGGTAAATCGACCAGGAAATCCACTAGGACTCCCGGTACGGCGAAGGAGGGCAGGTCAGGGACTCAGCCCATGCAAAATTACTTTACCCCTCGCCCCGTGGAACCACTGAGGCCTTCCGAGACTGAGATGACGCTCTCCCTGACGGCGGACACGCCTAACTCATCTGCAGACGAGATGGATGGCGAGGAATTCTCGCAGTGTCCGGGGCCTTCTACTGCTGGACAAGAGGTTGTGACTAAGACCGATTTCATGACCTTCACACTACAAATTAAGAAGGATCTAGCCTCTGTGGTGGACCACGTTCGGACCGCGGTTCGCAATAAACTTACAGAGGTCAGGGAGGATATTAAACAACACGGCAGCAGACTTCAGTCTCTTGAGCGGGAGCAGGCCTCCCTACAGGCCTCACTCTGGGCACTGGATCATAAATTGGTGGGACAGAGCAGGGTGGCTACTCAGCTGGCTCACCACGTTATCGATCTTGACAATCGGGGCAGACGAAATAATTTAAGAATTCGGGGCCTTCCCGAACAGGAGGGTGTTGAGGATACCCATCTCCAAGCTACTGAACTTTTCAACTTTATTCTGGAATGGGAACTTTCCACGACCATTAAGTTGGACAGGGCCCATCGGGCTTTACGTCCTAAAGACCTCTCGGGGGGTGCCCCGAGGGACATCATTTGTTGTTTACATGCACACGGCTTGAAGGAGGACATTCTACAAGCGGCTAGGAAACGCCACTCTATTGTTTACAAGGGTTCCACGATTCATGTACTCCCTGATGTTGCTTGGGCAACCTTGCAAATGAGGAAATTGTTAAAGCCCCTGACGGATCTACTGAGAGGTGCAAATATACCATACCGTTGGGGTTACCCTTTATTGCTTTCAGTACGCCGTGATGGGATCACCTATTTAATCAAGCATCCCGAAGACATCCCTACTTTTTGTGAGGCCCTGAGACTGGAAACTCCGGACTTGCAGGACTGGTATAAGTTCTTGGAGGGCGACTCGCCTTTACATTTTCTGGCTCTGCACAAGCCACCATGGCTCCGTAGACCCCAGCGACGCAGACGGCGCAGATCTAACAGGCCGGATCCTGCTAGGGATGAAGCTGGAGGTCCTTAGGCTGCCACCCAGGCTTGGACTCCTCCTGGATGTGTTCCCAATGGCCCCTTGGGCTGCCTTGGGCCCCAGGTGCCAGCTTTTCTGTATCTTACCGAGGGGAGTTACGGCCAGGACTGTTGTGTGTTATGACTGCCCCATCCTCATGATCATGGCCTTCTTCTCACCCGGGCCTCCTCAACTATTCCATGTCCCATCTGGCACTGACCTCTTGCCCTGAGGGGGTCTTTGGTTACTTGAGTTCCTCTGGTCATCGTGCGGGTGGTGGGGATCCTCTTCTCCCCGCACAGTGGACAGACGGACGTATCTCCTCAATTTATGGTTTGTTATTGTGGGAAGTTGCCCGGGGGAGGGGGGTTGTGGGTCAGTTGTCTTCCATGACTCTCGGGATGGTTACTTTATCCTGGTACTTAATGTTGGTTTGGGGTGGGGGGGCCGTCCTTTGGGGGGGCCCGCCTGGGTGGTACCCCTTGTTTACGTAGGTCCCCTTACTAGGTACTGCATGTTGTTATACTGTTACTTCATTTTTTTTTTTTTTTTTTTTTTTTTTTGGGGACCCGATTGTAGCTATTGACTCAGCCCCTACTTTGACTCTTGTTACACATTACTATGGTCCTGTGGGGGATGATGGAGGTGGTGTGGAGTGTCCCGGGGTCTTCCTCTTGGTTTGCCCTTACCTCTGCCCTGGGTCTCTCGGGGGGGTTTGGTGATGTGAGCTCTCCTGGGTGGGAGGCGGGGTCCCTGTGGACTATGCTCTCGGCTCCCCCTCTCCTACCCAGGATACGTTCTCGCTGTCCCACTGATAGAGATCTGTAGCACATTGTGCCTCTGGCCTTCCTAATGGGAGATATTGTGGGACTTATCATCCCCTTTGGTCTATATTGCCCTTTCATGCTAACTGTTTATTGTTATACTGATTTACCACTATTCATGTTGTTTGCTTTATATTATATTATATAATGTATAATTTTAATGTTCATTGTGCCTGTGCCTCCTCGTCCTTGCTTCTTTGTCCCCTGAACGCACTAGTGTCATTGTATTTCAGGAAGACGCGTTGCGCTTCTTATTGTGGATTGGCGATGCGTCTCCTAGACATACTTGCGTTGCAGGGTTTGTCCTTCTATCCAGCTCTCTTTTTCTTCTGTCTGTATTCTCTTTTCTTTCTTCTCTAGTCTTCTTCTCCTCTCCTGTTTCTTTGTTCGTCTTTTCCTCCCTCCTTACCCTCCCCCTGGTCTCCTCCCTTTTTTTTTTTCTTGGCTCCCGCTTGGGTACTCCCCTCTCTCCCTTGTTGCCCCTCTTTGGTGCTGTGCCCGGTCGCTCTCTGAGTTGGACCTATCTGGTCTATTTTATTCACTTCTGTCATTGAGACTTTGTTATTCAGGTACTTTCTATCAATGCAAAGGGGCTGAACTCTCCGGGGAAGCGGTCTAGACTTTTTCGTGAACTGAGATCTGGTGGAGCAGACATTGGTCTGGTGCAGGAGACCCATTTCCGTAGGAGTCGGGTTCCTGCCTGCTCCAGTCCCTTCTACCCAACAGTTTACTATTCTCACTCTCCTTTTCAAAAGACCAAAGGGGTAGCTATTTATTTAGCCAGGTCTTTGCCCTTTGTGGTTTCTGATACTTGGTCGGACCATGATCACCGAGCTCTCTTTGTCAAGGGCACTCTTGGCCAGGAACGAATCACTATTGCAAACATTTATGCTCCGAACAAGGATCAGCACCTCTTTTTGTGCTCTGTGTTGCGTGACTTGAGTTCTTTTGCGGAGGGCATGGTGATATTGGGAGGTGATATAAACCTTCCCTTAAACCCTCTCATGGATTCTTCTACGGGGCAGTCTACAATACGCTATACTAAGATCAAGAGGGTAAAGGCGGCGCTACATAGGGCTCAGTTATCTGATGTCTGGAGGATTCACAACCCGACCGCTAAAGATTACACATTTTTCTCCCCGCCACACTCTAAATACTTCAGAATTGACTATCTTTTCCTCTCACACAGGCATCTACACCTATTCCACTCTGTCAAAATTTTAACATAACTTGGAGTGACCATGCTCCGGGGTCTATGCACATTTCGTTCCCATCCCTTCCGTGAAGACAGTATCACGGTGCCCGTGATTGCTGCAGTTCTCTGTCCATCACCTGCAGGGGGCTCTCATTGGCTGTCTGCAGTCAGCCCGCCTCTGGTTGCCTTTTTAAACTCAGTCTGGGCACCCTTTAGTTGCCCTTTCGTGGTGTCTCTGACAGCATTCACTTTGCCTGTCTGCTGAAGCTATTGGGCCTGTTCCTGAGTTCCTGAGTTTACCTGTTCCTGTGTTCCTGCCTGCGTGTCAGTTCCTGTCCGGTTCCGGTTGCTATCGTTCCGGTTGCCAGCTGACTTGCGGTGCTCGTCCCGGTTGAGCCTCGCCCTGCTCCTGCTGTTTCCTGTGTTCAGTTCCTGTGGCGATATTTCCTCTCCTGTCGCTCCGGCGATATTCTGTCTGTTGGTCCCAGCGTGCGGACGCTGTTTTACTCCATTAGCCTTGCGGCTCAAAGTACAGTTGTTGGTCCCAGCGGGCGGAAGCTGGTTTACTCCATTAGCCTTGCGGCTCACAATACTGTTGGTTGGTCCCAGCGTGCGGACGCTGGTTTACTCCGTTAGCCTTGCGGCTCACAATACTGTTTGTTGGTCCCAGCGTGTGGATGCTGGTTTACTCCATTAGCCTTGCGGCTCTCAATACTGTCTGTTGGTCCCAGCGTGCGGACGCTGGTTTACTCCATTTGCCGTGCGGCTCACAATACTGTTGGTTGGTCCCAGCGTGCGGACGCTGGTTTACTCCATTAGCCTTGCGGCTCAAAGTACAGTTGTTCGTCCCAGCTTGCGGACGCTGGTTTACTCCATTAGCCTTGCGGCTCACAATACTGCCTGTTGGTCCCAGCGTGCGGACGCTGGTTTACTCCACTAGCCTTGCTGCTCAAAGTACAGTTGTTGGTCCCAGCGTGCGGACGCTGGTTTACTCCATTGGCCTTGCGGCTCATTCTACTGCCTGTTGGTTCCAGCGTGCGGACGCTGGTGTGCTCCATTTGCCTTGCGGCTCAAAGTACAGTTGTTGGTCTCAGCGTGCGGACGCTGGTTTACTCCATTGGCCTTGCGGCTCATTCTACTGCCTGTTGGTTCCAGCGTGCGGACGCTGGTGTGCTCCATTTGCCTTGCGGCTCAAAGTACAGTTGTTTGTCCCAGCGTGCGGACGCTGGTTTACTCCCTGACTTGCAGTCAGGTTTCTAGGTGCTGTCCAGTCCTAGCAGCACTTGTTTCAGATGTGTACAGACACTAGTCTCTCCCTTGGTGAGACAGCTTGACCGTATACTCTATTTACCATCCTACTGTCATTGTCATCTGACAGTCACTGGTCTCAGTGGTGTCTCCCTCCTTGGGCTGCCCTGCCCGGTATTGGTAAGGCCGGTAGAACCTTTCACGTTGCCACCTATAGGTTGCCTTACCCGGTATTGGCAGGGCCGGTAGAGCCTATCCTTGGGTATCCATTCTGGGCTGCCCCTCCCGGTATTGGTAAGGCCGGTAGAACCTCTTACGTTGCCATTCCACGGTTGCCTTACCTGGTATTGGCAGGGCCGGTAGAGCCTATTCCTTGTGCATTCCTCAGGCTGCCCTGCCAGGTATTGGTAAGGCCGGTAGAACCAGTACATTACCATCTTACGGTTGCCTTACCCGGTATTGGCAGGACCGGTAGAGCCTACTTCCACTATTCCTTCAGTATCGCTTGGGTTGCCTTGCCGGTATTATTTGCAAGGCTGGTAGAATCTTCCTCAATTGTCATTTGCTTATATATATGTAATGTTTGTATGTGTATGAAAACCCTATGGGATTGCCTTAACTTTTCAATAAAGTTATGTTTTTACCTAAACCTTATGTCTGAGAGTCTTAACAAACCGTGACAGACAGTCGTCTTGGTGACTAAATGAATCTTTACTGTTAGACTCTTCGGATCGCTCTAAATTGCGGATGGCTCTGGAGGAATATTTTGTGGATAACACCTCACCAGACGTCTCCCCATTGATCACTTGGGAAGCGCACGAGGCAGTGATACGGGGCCATCTGATTAGCCTTGGGGCTGGAGTGGCTTTTGCTCCTCAAGCTCTGGATGCTACCATCACAATCATACCAAAACAGGGGAGAGACCCTGAGTTGTGCTCAAGCTATCATCCTATTTCCCTCTTGAATACAGATCTGAAACTTTTTGCCAAGGTTCTGAGTCTTCGTCTGAGAGACATCTTTCCCCGGCTGATACACTCTGACCAGGTGGGTTTTATTCCAGGACATGAAGCACGAGACAATACCGTGAAGGTGATTAATCTTATCCACTCGACTAGAACAAGGAAACACCCTGCACTTCTTTTGTCAACTGACGCAGAGAAGGCCTTTGACGGGGTGAGTTGGCCTTTCTTGGGACACATTCTTAGACATATAGGTCTGGGCCCACGGATGCTTCATTGGGTGACTTCCCTGTATGATCGCCCTTCTGCCCGTGTGAAGGTGAATGGCACTTTGCCGAGACCGTTCGCTTTGTCGAATGGTACTCGACAGGGTTGCCCCCTGCCCCCTCTCCTTTTAGTTCTGGCTCTGGAGCCTCTTCTTAATGCTGTTTGTTCTAACCCTTCCATTCATGGGGTCACAGTTTCCTATCACTCCTATAAGGTGTCGGCTTTTGCTGATGACCTTGACCCAACCTCTAATTTCTTTGCCTAATCTGTTACGGGAACTGGAAGTTTATGGGCGTTTATTGCATTTTAAGGTTAAAATGGACAAATCGGTGGTTCTCAATGTCTCGTTGGCGTCCCAAGATGCCGAACTTTTAAAATCGCGATTTCCTTTTCGATGGTCATCCACTGGGGTGAAGTATCTGGGCATTTTTCTTACTGCGGATCCTGCCTCCTTGTTCGACGCAAACAGTTGGCGCTAAAGAATGACCTGGATCGCTGGTCCAGACTGCATATTTCCTGGTTTGGTCGGATGGCGGTGGTCAAAATGAACATTTTACCTCGTTATTTGTATCTCTTACAGACATTACCTATCGCTATTCCTAGAACTTTTTTCTCCTCTATTTGGAAGTTCCTATTGGCCTTCATTTGGAAATCCGGGAGTCAGAGATTGGGATATACATACATGGAGGCATAGCACAATGCTGTTACTCTCGCTAGAGTGGTTGAGTGGACTATTCCTTCCACAAAGCAATGGGTACAGTTGGAGCAAGCCGTTCTAGCTGTGGCCACGTTGGTGGCCGCATGGGTGCCTGGAGGTCTTGGCCTGTGCCTGGATCACTCCCACCCCACCGTTCCGAACACTTTACGATCTTGGAAGAAACTTGTCTCCGCTTCGGGGCTGGTTTGCCGCCCTTCCTCCCTGCTCTCTCTTTGCCACAATACTGACTTCCTGCCAGGAACGCTGCGCGGCCCTTTGGACAAACTGCTTCCGAATTTGGTTCATTTCCCTAGACTTCAGGATGTAGTGGGAGACGCCTGACCTGTAAAGCTCAAACCCTTGTCGGACATCTTGGAACACAGGGCGTGTCACCCTTCCCTTCCATACTTTTACACCCAGCTCCGCCATTTTGTCGACACCCTGGCTTCGACGTCTTCGGAGGGTGATTCTCGGACTCCTTTGGATCGTCTGTGCCTCATGACCTCCCCACCATCTAGACTGGTCTCGATAGCGCATAGCCTTCTTCTGTCTGCCACCTCAGCCACCAAGCCCTACTTTGTTCGTTGTTGGGAATCTGACTGCAACGTAGTACTTACTGAGGCAGAGTGGACCAAGATTGCATTGCTTGTACATCGATGTTCCCACACACATTCAAGAAAAAGCTTATAAAGTTCTGACTAGATGGTACAGGGTTCTGGCCTTGCTACACAAATTTTGTCCCAGTGTGGCTGGCAGGTGTTGGCGTTGTAAAACACATGATGGAGACTTTTTGCATATTTGGTGGTCTTGTCCTCTGCTGCAACCTTTCTGGACTGCCGTGGTTGACACAATTCGATTGGTGGTTGACTCTGCTCTTCCTATGGACCCTTTGACGCTCCTGTTGCACCATACCCCTCATTCCGTACACACATATTCTCGTACACTAACAGTCTGTCTATTGAATGCGGCCAAGGTGGTGATCCTCAGATATTGGAAACGCTCTTATGCCCCTTAATATAAAGACTGGGTTACCTCTGTTGAAGATATACGCTCGGCGTAGGGCTTGTTTCATGCAGCAGAGGGTAGGGGCCTGACCCACGAGAGTACATGGTTACCATCGGCTGAGTTCTTGGAGAGTGATGCCTTTAGGTCACGGCTTGATTCAGGCCAGATGGACATCCATGGGATTGCGGGTGGGGGGTATTTTGGGTGGGAGCCACCTTACCTCTTCCCTTCCTCCTGCTTGTCTTCCCGATTCCTAGTCTTCCCTACCCTTCTTCCCTCTTCCCACTTCCTCCCCCTCCCCTTTCCCTCCCCCTTTTTTTTTTTCTCATTCCTGTGTTCTCCTTTGCTATTTGTCTATCCCGCGTCTTTCGTGCTCTTTTCTCAACATCTTAGTTCTATTGTCTCCCTTTTTATTTCCTCTGCTGGGGACGTACCTTCCCTTTTTTTTTTCTTGTGTGGAGACCTAGTCGTTGGTCGGGCCTATGTGAATGTTGTATTTCTTATCTAGGAGATGTCCTTCCCGGTCGGCGGGGACCCAGGTTCTTGTCATCTGGGACGGATCTCGTGCTTTACTATCACCTGATCCGAGGCTGGGTCTTAAATATGTATGATTATGTATATATAAATATGTATGTTAACCAAATGCTATTTGACGGGGGTCTCTCCATCCATTTCTTGTTTGTTTTTCTCTCTTTCATTTTGTATTTCTGTTAAAAAATTTGTGAAATTCAATAAAGAAATATTAAACAAAATAAAAAAAAAAGAAGTGTATTTGAATAATTTGCAGGGTAATACCATCTCAGAGCTGTGTAGAATCTGGGGGGCCTGCTGTCTAACTACCACCACAAGGCAGACTCATCAGTATTTAAAAAATTCAAAATTCAACTTTGGAGTGTATTTGAATAATTTGCAGTGATACCATCTCAGAGCTGTGTAGAATCTGGGTGGCCTGATGTCTAACTGCCACTGCAAGGGAGACTCATTGATGTTTAAAAAAATCAAAATCCAATTTAGGAGTGTATTTGAATAATTTGCAGAGTGATACCATCTCAGAGCAGTGTAGAACCTGGGGGATCTGCTGTCTAAATGCCACCGCAAGGGAGACTCATCAGTGTGTAAAAAATTCAAAATCCAACCTAGGAGTGTATTTGAATAATTTACAGAGTGATACCATCTCAGAGCAGTGTAGAACCTTGGGGATCTGCTGTCTAAATGCCACCGCAAGGGAGACTCATCAGTGTTTAAAAAATTCAAAATCCAACCTAGGAGTGTATTTGAATAATTTATAGAGTGATACCATGTTTGAGCTGTGTAGAACCTGGGGGGCCTGCTGTCTAACTGCCACCGCAAGGGAGACTCATCAGTGTTTAAAAACTTTAAAATCCAATTTAGGAGTGTATATGAATAATTTGCAGATTGATACCATCTCAGAGCTGTGTAGAACCTGGGGGCCTGCTGTCTAACTGCCACTGCAAGGGAGACTCATCAGTGTTTTAATAATTCAAAATCCAGCTTAAGAGAGGTATTTGAATAATTTGAAGAGTGATTCCATCTCAGAGCTGTGTAGGGTATGGGACTGGGGGGCCTGCTGTCTAACTGGCACTGCGAGACTCATCAATGTTTAAAAAAATTAAAAATCCAACTTAGGAGTTTATTTGAATAATTTGCAGATTGATACCTTCTCAGAGCTGTGTAGAACCTGGGGGGCCTGCTGTCTAACTTCCACCGCAATGGAGACTCATCAGTGTTTAAAAACAATCAAAATCCAACATAGGAGTGTATTTGAATAGGTTGCAGAGTGATGCCATCTCAGAGCTGTGTAGAACCTGGGGGACCTACTGTCTAACTGCCACTGCAAGGGAGACTCATTAGTGTTTTAAAATTTCAAAATCCAGCTTAGGAGTGTGTTTGAATAATTTGCAGAGTGATACCATCTCAGAGCTGTGTAGAACCTGGGGGGCCTGCTGTCTAACTGCCACATCAAGGGAGACTCATCAGTGTTTAAAAACTTCAAAATCCAATTCAGGAGTGTATTTGAATAATTTGCAGAGTGATACCATCTTAGAGCTGTGTAATACTTGGGGGGACTGCTGTCTAACTGCCATCGAAAGGGAGACACATTAGTGTTTAAAAAATTCAAAATCAAACTTAGAAATGTATTTGAATAATTTGAAGAGTGATACCATCTCAGAGCTCCGTAGAACCTGGGGGCCTGCTGTGTAACTGCCACCTCAAGGGAGACTCATCAGTGTTTAAAAAATTCAAAATCCAATTTAGGAGTGTATTTGAATAATTTGCAGAGTGATACCATCTTAGAGCTGTGTAATACTTGGGGGGACGGCTGTCTAACTGCCATCGAAAGGGAGACACATTAGTGTTTAAAAAATTCAAAATCAAACTTAGAAATGTATTTGAATAATTTGCAGTGATACCTTCTCAGAGCTGTGTAGGACCTAGGGGGCCTGCTGTCTATCTGGCACCACAAGGGAGACTCATCAGTGTTTTAAGAATTCAAAATCCAGATTAGGAGAGGTATTTAAATAATTAGCAGAGTGATACCATCTCAGAGCTGTGTAGTCAGTGGGACTGGGGCGTCTGCTGTCTAACTGCCACCTCAAGGGAGACTCATCAGTGTTTAAAAAATTAAAAATCCAACTTAGTAGTGTATATGAATCATTTGCGAGATATACCATTTCAGAGTTGTGTAGGGAGTGGGACTGAGGGGCCTGCTGTCTAACTGCCACCGCAAGGGAGACTCATCAGTGTTTAAAAAATTAAAAATCGACCTTAGAAGTATATTTGAATAATTTGCAGAGTGATACCATTTCAAAGCTTTGTAGAACCTGGGGGGCCTGCTGTCTAACTGCCACAGCAAGAGAGACTCATCGATGATTAAAAAAATAAAAATTCAAATTAGGAGTGTAGTTGAATAATTTACAGAGTGATATCATCTCAAAGCTTTGTAGAACCTGTGAGGCCTGCTGTCTAACTACCACCGCAAGGCAGACTCATCAGTATTTAAAAAATTCAAAATCCAACTTTGGAGTGTATTTGAATAATTTGCAGAGTGATACCATCTCAGAGCTGTGTAGAACCTGGGGGATCTGCTGTCTAAATGCCACCGCAAGGGAGACTCATCAGTATTTAAAAAATTCAAAATCCAACTTAGGAGTGTATTTGAATAATTTACAGAGTGATACCATGTTAGAGCTGTGTAGAACTTGGGGGGCCTGCTGTGTAACTGCCACAGTAAGGGAGACTCATCAGTGTTTAAAAAATGTAAAATCCAATTTAGGAGTGTATTTGAATAATATACAGATTGATACCATCTCAGAGCTGTGTAGGACATGGGACTGGGGGGCCTGCTGTCTAACTGGTACCGCGAGACTCATCACTGTTTAAAAAAAATTAAAAATCCAACTTAGAAGTTTATTTGAATAATTTGCAGATTGATACCATCTCAGAGCTGTGCAGAACCTGGGGGGCATGCTGTCTAACTACCACCACAAGGGAGACTCATTGATGTTTAATAAAATCAAAATCCAACATAGGAGAGTATTTGAATAATTTACAGAGTGACAACATCTCAGAGCTGTGTAGAACCTGGGGGCCTACTGTCTAACTGCCACTGCAAGGGAGACTCAGCAGTGTTTTAAAATTTGAAAATCCAGCTTAGGAGTGTATTTGAATAATTTACAGAGTGATACAATCTTAGAGCTGTGTAATATTTGGGGGGACTGCTGTGTAACTGCCATCGAAAGGGAGACACATCAGTGTTTAAAAAATTAAAAATCCAATTTAGAAGTGTATTTGAATAATTTGCAGAGTGATACCATCTCAGAGCTGCGTAGAACCTGGGGGATCTGCTGTCTAAATGCCACCACAAGGGAGACTCATCAGTGTTTAAAAAATTCAAAATCCAACTTAGGAGTGTATTTGAATAATTTACAGAGTGATACCATGTTAGAGCTGTGTAGAACCTGGGGAGCCTGCTGTCTAACTGCCACCGTAAGGGAGAATCATCAGAGTTTAAAAAATGTAAAATCCAGTTTAGGAGTGTATTTGAATAATTTGCAGATTGATACCATCTCAGAGCTGTGTAGGACATGGGGGGCCTACTGTCTGCCACCACAAGGGAGACTCATTGATGTTTAAAAAAATCAAAATCCAACATAGGAGAGTATTTGAATAATTTGCAGAGTGATACCATCTCAGAGCTGTGTAAAACATGGGGGGCCTGCTGTCTAACTGCCACCTCAAGGGAGACTCATCAGTGTTTAAAAACTTCAAAATCCAATTTAGGAGTGTATTTGAATAATTTAGAGTGATACAATCTTAGAGCTGTGTAATATTTGGGGGGACTGCTGTCTAACTGCCATCGAAAGGGAGACACATTAGTGTTTAAAAAAATCTAAATCAAACTTAGAAATGTATTTGAATAATTTGAAGAGTGATACCATCTCAGAGCTGTGTAGAATCTGGGGGGCCTGCTGCCTAACTGCCACCGCAAGGGAGACTCATCAGTGTTTAAAAAATTCAAAATCCAATTTAGGAGTATATTTGAATAATTTGCAGAGTGATACCATCTCAGAGCTGCGTAGAACCTGGGGGATCTGCTGTCTAAATGCCACTGCAAGGGAGACTCATCAGTGTTTAAAAAATTTAAAATCCAATGTAGGAGTGTATTTGAATAATTTGCAGATTGATACCATCTCAGAGCTGTGTAGGGCATGGGACTGGGTGGCCTGCTGTCTAACTGGTACCGCGAGACTCATCACTGTTTAAAAAAAATTCAGAATCCAACTTAGGAGTGTATTTGAATAATTTACAGAGTGATACGATATCAGAGCTGTGTAGGGAGTGGCACTGAGGGGCCTGCTGTCTAACTGACACCACAAGGGAGACTCATCAGTGTTTAAAAAATTCTAAATCCAATTTAGAAGTATATTTGAATAATTTGCAGAGTGATACCATCTCAGAGCTGTGTAGAATCTGGGTGGCCTGATGTCTAACTGCCAACACAGGGAGACTCATTGATGTTTAAAAAATTCAAAATCCAATTTAGGAGTGTATCTGAATAATTTGCAGAGTGATACCATCTCAGAGCTGTGTAGAACCTGGGGGCTTGCTGTCTAACTGCCACTGGAAGGGAAACTCATCAGTGTTTTAAAAATTCAAAATCCAGCTTCGGAGAGGTATTTGAATAATTTGCAGAGTGATGCCATCTCAGAGATGTGTAGAACCTGGGAGGCCTGCTGTCTAACCTTCACGGCAAGGGAGACTCATCCAACTTAGGAGTGTATTTGAATAATTTGCAGAGTGACACCATCTCAGAGCTGTGTAGGGAGTGGGACTGAGGGGCCTGCTGTCTAACTGCCACCCCAAGGGAGACTCATCAGTGTTTAAAAATGTCAAAATCCAGCTTAGGAGTGTATTTGAATAATTTGCAGAGTGATACCATCTCAGAGTTGTTTAAAGTCTGGGTGGCCTGCTGTCTAACCACCAAAGCAAGGGAGACTCATCAGTATTTTAAAAATTTTAAATCCAACTTAGGAGTGTATTTGAATCATTTGCAGAGTGATACCATCTCAGAGCTGTGTAGGGAGTAGGACTGGGGGCCTGTTGTCTAACTGCCAATGTAAGGGAGACTCATCAGTGTTTAAAAAATTAAAAATCCAACTTAGGAGTGTATTTGAATAATTTGCAGAGTGATAACATCTCAGAGCTCTGTAGGGAGTGGGGCTAGGGGGCCTGTTGTCTAACTTCCACTGCAAGGAAAACTCATCACTGTTTAAAAAATTCAAAATCCAACTTAGGAGTGTATTTGAATAATTTGCAGAGTGATACCATCTCAGAGCTGTGTAGAATGTGGGTGGCCTGGTGTCTAACTGCCACCGCAAGGGAGACTCATCGATGAATAAAAAATTCAAAATCCAAATTAGGAGTGTATTTGAATAATTTACAGAGTGATACAATCTCAAAGCTGCGTAGAACCTGGGGGGCCTGCTGTCTAACTGCCACCACAAGGGAGACTCATCAGTGTTTTAAAAATTAAAAAATCCAGCTTTGGAGAGGATTTGAATAATTAGCAGAGTGATACCATCTCAGAACTGTGTAGGGTGTGGGATTGGGGGGCCTGCTATCTAACTGCCAATGCAAGGGAGTCTCATCAGTGTTTAAAAAATTAAAAATCCAACTTAGAAGTTTATTTGAATAAGTTGCAGAGTGATACCATCTCAGAGCTGTGTAGGGAGTGGGACTGGGGAGCCTGCTGTCTAACTGACACCGCATGTGAGACTCATCAGTGTTTAAAAAATTAAAAAAAGCAACTTAGGAGTGTATTTGAATCATTTGCAGAGATATACCATCTCAGAGCTGTGTAGGGAGTGGGACTGTCACGGTTTTTAGATGAACACTCAGACAGATCAGTAAGGTTAAAATAACTTTATTAGAACAAAGAGCATACAAGAGTATAGGTTCTAGACCTATAAACAGAACAATAGGCAGGCAAGAGAACAGTAATAAAATAAGTACTATGTAATAGGGTACTGACAATACGTTCCACAGTATTTGACAACCTATGAGGGACCTAGAGTCCCAAGCAGGCGGTAGGATGGCAACACAAGAGGTATACAAATCGGACAGACTGCCCAGACGCCTGGGTACTGGAACCCCTATGAATAGATGAAGGGAGCTGGTACTTGCTGACAATCAGACCTCTGACAGAACTGGTAAGGCAACGCGTGCACAGTCCTGGAATGGCAACAGAACTACAGTGGCAGGGAGCCCACAGTAAATGTCTGGCACTTGCTGACAATCTGACCTCTGGCAGAACTGGTAAGGCAACGTGTGCACAGTCCTGGAATAGCAACAGGACTACAGTGGCAGGGAGCCCACAGTAGGGGAATGGTACAACCCAGACGCCTGGGTACTGATCCTACAGGAATGAGGCAACGCTGACGAAAGACCTAGCCGACTGACCGGAGGCAACCGTGAATATGCAACCCAACCCACAAAGGGTTAACGGAGACCTAGGCAGCTGCTACAGGAACGCCCTAGGACGCTAGGGGTGGATCAAGAGGAGGTAAGTACCGGAACGCAACCAGTGTCTCTCAACCTGTGAGCTGGAAGTGCAACGCTGGCTCCTGAGTCCAAGACTCTGCAGTCAGAAATTGTAGAGCTCCAGTACCTGGAATCCCCAGGTACATGCAGGGTTAATGGAAAACGCCCAACTAAACTGCAACTCACAAAAGGAGTGAGCCCAGCGATATTGGTGAGACAGACACAGAGAAGGATAAGAGTAACTCCGTCGGCATGGACAATACCGCACAAGTACTATGATTGTACACACCACCGAATGGCAGTAGAGCAGCTTGAGCACAAGGCTCAGCCTCAGGTCGATAGAAACAGTGCCCCGAGGCGCACAACGACAATCGCTGCACGGTAACGAAAATCAGTAACAACACAGGGTCACCTGAATGCTCAGACTAACATGGTACCAAGTGGATAGTATCCACTGAGGACAACAGCCACAGTGATGAGGCAGCACGCTACTGTCAATAGCGGAACGGTACTCAGCCCGGGGGCTGTCAGTGACGGAGCGGGTAACAGCCAGGACAGTCAGCAACGGACCAGTTCTCAGCCAGGATACTGTCAGCAACGAAGCGGTTCTCAGCCAGGATACAGTCAGCAACGGAGCTATACATCAATCAGGATACGGACAGCAATGGTGCAGGGTCTCAGCCAGAATACAGACAGCAACGGAACCAGTTCTCAGCCAGAATAAGGTCAGCAACGGTGCAGGTACTCAGCCAGGATACAGTCAGCAACAGATCGGATTCTCAGCCAGGATACAGTCAGCAACGGAGTGGGTTCTCAGCCAGGATACGGTCAGCAACGGAGCTGGTTCTCAGCCAGGATACAGTCAGCAACAGATCGGATTCTCAGCCAGGATACAGTCAGCAACGGAGCAGGTTCTCAAACAGGACACAGTCAGCAACAGATTGGATTCTCAACCAGGATACAGGCAACAATGGATCGGGTTCTCAGCCAGGATACAGTCAGTAACGGAGCGAGTTCTCAGCCAGTATACGGTCAGCAACGGAGCAGATTCTCAGCCAGTATACGGACAGCAACGGAGCTGGTTCTCAGCCAGGATACAGTCAGCAACGGAGCGGGTTCTCAGCCAGGATACCGTCAACAACGGAGTGTAAAACCGGAACACAGGAACAGAAGTGTAGTCAGGCAGGCCAGGTCATACGCGAAACAGCAAAGATACAGAGCAGACTCAGTAACTCGTACACCACAAAAGGGCACCTAAGGGAGAATGTCCCAGAGTATATATAGGCAAGCCCAAGTGGTAGCAATAAAGGCCAGCCAATCAGGGAACTGCAGTGTTAATAATGTTGCCGTTTACAGAGGGGAAGCACGAGCAACGTGATAGGGACTGAGGGGCCTGATGTCTAACTGCCACTGCAAGGGAGACTCATCTGTGTTTAAAAAATTCAAAATCCAAATTAGAAGTGTATTTGAATAATTTGCAGAGTGAAACCATCTCAGAGCTGTGTAGAAACTGGGGGGCTTGTTGTCTAACTGCCACCACAAGGCAGACTCATCAGTATTTAAACAATTCAAAATCCAACTTCGGAGTGTATTTGAATAATTTGCAGAGTGATACCATCTCAGAGCTGTTTAGAATCTGGGTGGCCTGATTTCTAACTGCCACTGCAAGGGAGACTCATTGATGTTTAAAAAATTCTAAATCCAACTTAGGAGTGTATTTGAATAATTTGCAGAGTGATACTATATCAGAGCTGTGTAGAACCAGGGGGTCCTGCTGTCTAAGTGCCACCGCATGGGAGACTCATCAGTATTTAAAAAATTAAAAATCCAACTTAGGAGTGTATTTGAATAATTTGCAGAGTGATACCATTTCATAGATGTGTAGAACCTGTGGGGCCTGCTGTCTAACTGCCACCACAAGAGAGACTCATAAGTGTTTTAAAAACTGAAAATCCATCTTAGGAGAGGTATTTGAATAATTTGCAGAGTGATTCCATCTCAGAGCTGTGTAGAACCTTGGGGGCCTGCTGTCTAACTGTCATGGCAAGTGAGACACATCAGTGTTTAAAAAATTAAAAATCCAACTTAGGAGTGTATTTGAATAATTTGCAGAGTACTACCATCTCAGAGCTGTGTAGGGAGTGGGACTAAGGGGCCTGCTGTCTAACTGCCACTGCAAGGGAGACTCATCGATGTTTAAAAAATTCAAAATCCAACTTAGGAGTGTATTTGAATAATTTGCAGAGATTTACCATCTCAGAGCTGTGTAGGGAGTAGGACTGAGGTGCCTGCTGTCTAACTTCCACCGCGAGGGAGACTCATCAGAATTTTAAAAATTCAAAATCCAACTTAGGAGTGTATTTGAATAATTTGCATAGTGATACCATCTCAGAGTGATACCATCTCAGAGCTATGTAGAACCTGGGGGGCCTTCTGTGCAACTGCCACCGCAAGGGAGACTCATCAGTATTTAAAAAATTCAAAATCCAACTTAGAAGTTTATCTGAATCATTTGCAGAGATACACCATCTCAGCGCTGTGTAGGGAGTGGGACTGAGGTGGGACTGAGGTGCCTGCTGTCTAACTGCCACCACGAGGGAGACTCATCAGAATTTAAAACATTCTAAATCCAACTTAGGAGTGTATTTTAATAATTTGCAGAGTGATACCATCTCAGAGTGATAACATCTGAGAGCTGTGTAGATCCTGGGGGGCCTGCTGTCTAACTGCCACCGCAAGGGAGACTCATCTGTGTTTAAAAAATTCAAAATCCAACTTAGGAGTGTTTTTGAATAATTTACAGAGTGATACCATCTTACAGCTCTGTAGAACCTAGGGGGTCTGCTGTCTAACTGCCACCGCAAGGGAGACTCATCAGTGTTTAAAAAATTTAAAATCCAACTCAAGAGTGTATTTAAATTATTTGCAGAGTAATACCATCTCAGAGCTGTGTAGGGAGTGGGATTGGGGGCCTGCTAACTGCCACCTCAAGGATGACTCATCAGTGTTTAAAAAATTAAAAATCCAACTTAGGAGTGTATTTGAATAATTTGCAAAGTGATACCATCACAGACCTGTGTAGAACCTTGGGGGCTTGCTGTCTTACTGTCACGGCAAGGGAAACACATCAGTGTTTAAAAAATTAAAAAATCCAACTTAAGAGTGTATTTGAATAATTTGCAGAGTGATACCATCTGAGAGCTTTGTAGGGAGTAGGACTGGGGGTCTGCTATCTAACTGCCAATGTAAGGGAGACTCATCAGTGTTTAAAAAATTCAAAATCCAACTCAAGAGTGTATTTAAATAATTTGCAGAGATATACCATCTCAGAGCTGTGTAGGGAGTGGGACTGGGGGATCTGCTGTCTAACTGCCACCGCAAGGGATACTCAACAGTGTTTAAAAAATACAAAATCCAACTTAAGAGTGTATGTGAATAATTTGCAGAGTGATAACAGCTCAGAGCTGTGTAGGGAGTGGGGTTAGGGTGCCTGCTGTCTAATTTCCACTGCAAGGAAAACATCAGTGTTTAAAAAATTCAAACTCCAACTTAGGAATGTATATGAATAATTTGCAGAGTGATCCCATCTCAGAGCTGTGTAGAACCTGGGGGGCCTGGTGTCTAACTGTCACCTCAAGGGAGACTCATCTGTGTTTAAAAAATTCAAAATCAAACTTAGGAGTGTATTGAAGAATTTGCAGAGTGATACCATCTCAAAGCTGTGTAAAACTGGGGGGCCTGCTGTCTAACTGCCACCGCAAGGGAGACTCATCAGTGTTTTAAAAATTAAAAAATCCAGCTTTGGAGAGGTATTTGAATAATTAGCAGAGTGATAACATCTCAGAACTGTGTAGGGAGTGGGACTGGGGGACCTGCTGTCTACCTGCCAATGCAAGGGAGACTCATCAGTGTTTAAAAAATTCAAAATCCAACTTAGGAGTGTATATGAATCATTTGCAGAGATATACCATCTCAGATCTGTGAAGGGAGTGGTACTTGGGGGGCCTGCTGTCTAACTGCCACCGCAAGGGATACTGATCAGTGTTTAAAAAATTGAAAATCCAACTTAGGAGTGTATTTGAATAATTTGCAGAGTGATACCATATCAGAGCTGTGTAGGGAGTGGGACTGAGGGGCCTGCTGTCTAACTGCCACAGCAAGGGAGACTCCTCAGTGTTATAAAAATTCAAAATCCAACTTAGAAGTGTATCTGAATAATTTGCAGAGTGATACCATCTTAGGGCTGTGTAGAATCTGGGTAGCCTGATGTCTAACTGACACCGCATCGGAGAATCATCGATATTTAAAAAATTCAAAATCCAACTTAGGGGTGTATTTGAATTCTTTGCAGAGTAATACCATCTTAGAGTTGTGTAGGGAGTGGGACTGGGGGGCTTGTTGTCCGCCACCGCAAAGGAGACTCATCAGTGTTTAAAAATTTACAATCCAACTTAGGAGTGTATTTGAATAATTTGCAGAGTGATACCATCTCAGAGCTGTGAAGAACCTTGGGGGCCTGCTGTCTAACTTCCACCGCAAGTGAGACTCATCAATGTTTTAAAAATTCAAAATCCAACATAGGAATGTATTTGAATAATTTGCAGAAGGATACCATATCATAGCTGTGTAGAATCTAGGTGGCCTGGTGTCTAACTGCCACCGCAAGGGAGACTCATCCATGTTTACAAACTTCAAAATCCAACTTAGAAGTGTAATTGAATAATTTGCAGTGTGATACCATCTCAGAGCTGTGTAGGGAGTGGGACTGGAGGGCCTGCTGTCTAACTGCCACCGCAAGGGAGACTCATCAGTGTTTAAAAATTTCAAAATCCAACTTAGTAGTATATTTGAATAATTTGCAGAGTGATACCATCTTAGAGCTGTGTAGGGAGTGGGACTGGGGGGCCTGCTGTCTAACTTCCACCGCAAGGGAGACTCATCAGTGTTTACAAAATTCAAAATCCAACTTAGGAGTGTAATTGAATAATTTGCAGAGTGATACCATCTCAGAGCTGTGTAGAGAGTGGGACTGGGGGGCCTGCTGTCTAACAGCCACCGCAAGGGATACTCATCAGTGTTCAAAAAATTCAAAATCCAACTTTGGAGTGTATTTGAATAATTTGCAGAGTGATACCATCTCAGAGCTGGGAAGAATATGGGGGGCCTGCTGTCTAACTGCCACCACAAGTGAGACTCATCAGTGTTTAAAAAATGTAAAATCCAACTTAGGAGTGTATTTGAATAATTTACAGAGTGATACCATCTCTGAGCTTTGTAGGGAGTGGGACTGAGGGGCCTGCTGTCTATCTGCCACCGCAAGGGAGAGTCATCGGTGTTTAAAAAATTCAAAATCCAACTTAGAAGTGTATTTGAATAATTTGCAGAATGATACCATCTTGGAGCTGTGTAGAGAGGTGGACTGAGGGGTTTGCTGTGTAACTGCCACCACAAGGGAGACTCATTAGTGTTTAAAACATTCAAAATCCAACTTATAAGGATATTTGAATAATTTTCAGAGTGATACCATCTCAGAGCTGTGAAGAACCTGGGGGGCCTGTTGTCTAACTGCCACCGCAAGTGAGACTCATCAGTGTTTAAAAAAATTTGAAATCCAACTTTGGAGTGTATTTGAATAATTTGCAGAGTGATACCATATCAGAGCTGTGTAGGGAGTGGGACTGAGGGGCCTGCTGTCTAACTGCCACAGCAAGGGAGACTCCTCAGTGTTATAAAAATTCAAAATCCAACTTAGAAGTGTATCTGAATAATTTGCAGAGTGATACCATCTTAGGGCTGTGTAGAATCTGGGTAGCCTGATGTCTAACTGACACCACATGGGAGAATCATCGATATTTAAAAAATTCAAAATCCAACTTAGGGGTGTATTTGAATTCTTTGCAGAGTAATACCATCTTAGAGTTGTGTAGGGAGTGGGACTGGGGGGCTTGTTGTCTGCCACCGCAAAGGAGACTCATCAGTGTTTAAAAAATTTACAATCCAACTTAGGAGTGTTTTTGAATAATTTGCAGAGTGATACCATCTCAGAGCTGTGAAGAACCTTGGGGGCCTGCTGTCTAAATTCCACCGCAAGTGAGACTCATCGGTGTTTAAAAAATTTAAAATCCAACTTAGGAGTGTATTTGAATAATTTGCAGAGTGATACAATCTCTGAGTTGTGTAGAGAGGTGGACTGAGGGGCCTGCTGTGTAACTGCCACCACAACTGTGACTCATCAGTGTTTAAAACAATCAAAATCCAACTTAGAAGTGTATTTGAATAATTTGAAGAGTGATATCATATCAGAGCTGTGTAGGGAGTGGGACTGAGGGGCCTGCTGTCTAACTGCCACAGCAAGGGAGTCTACTCAGTGTTATAAAAATTCAAAATCCAATTTAGAAGTGTATTTGAATAATTTGCAGAGTGATAGCATCTCAGGGCTGTGTAGAATCTTGGTAGCCTGATGTCTAACTGACACTGCAAGGGAGACTCATCGATGTTTAAAAAATTCAAAATCCAACTTAGGAGTGTATTTGAATAATTTGCAGAGTGATACCATCTCAGACCTGTGTAGGTAGTGGGACTGGGGGTCCTGCTGTCTAACTGCCACCGCAAGGGAGACTCCTCTGTGTTTTAAAAAATTCAAAATCCAGCTTAGGAGAGGTATTTGAATAATTTGCAGAGTGATACCATCTCAGAGCTGTGTAGGGAGTGGGACTGGTGGGCCTGTTGTCTAACTGCTACAGCAAGGGAGTCTCATTAGTGTTTAAAAAATTCAAAATCCAACTTAGGAGTGTACTTGAATAAATTGTAGAGTGATACCATCTCAGAGCTGTATATGGAGTGGGACTAGGGGGACTGTTGTCTAACTTCCACTGCAAGGAAAACTCATCAGTGTTTAAAATATTAAAAATCTAACTTAGGAGTGTATTTGAATTATTGGCAGAGTGATACCATCTCAGAACTGTGTAGAACCTGGGGGGCCTGGTAGTCTACGTGCAAAGCAAGGGAGAGTCATCAGTGTTTAAAAAAATTAAAAATCTGACGTAGGAGTGTATTTGAATAATTTGCAGAGTGATACCATCTCAGAGCTGTGTAGAACCTGGGGCATCTGCTGTATAACTGCCAACGTAAGGGAGACTCATCAGTGTTTAAAAAATTGAAAATCTAACTTAGGAGAGTATTTGAATCATTTGCAGAGTGATACCATCTCAGAGATGTGTAGAACTTGGGAGGGCCTGCTGTCTAACTGCCACCGCGAGGGAGACTCATTGATGTTTAAAAAAATCAAAATCCAACTTAGGACTGTATTTGAATCATTTTCAGAGTGATACCATCTTAGGGCTGTGTAGGGAGAGGGACTGGGGGCCTGCTGTCTAACTGACAGCACAAGGTTGACTCTTCAATGTTTAAAAAATTCAAAATCCAACTTAGGACTGTATTTGAATCATTTGCAGAGATATACGATCTCAGAGCTGTGTAGGGAGTGGGACTGAGGGGCCTGCTGTGTAACTGCCACCGCAAGGGAGACTCATCAGTGTTTAAATAAATCAAAATCCAACTTAGGAGTGTATTTGAATAATTTGCAGAGTGATACCATATCAGAGCTGTGTAGAACCTGCGAGGCCTGCTGTCTAACTGCCACCGCAAGGGAGACTCAGTGTTTTAAAAATTAAAAATCCAGCTTCGGAGAGGTAGTTGAATAATTTGCAGAGTGATACCATCTCAGAGCTGTGTAGAACCTGGGAGGCCTTCTGTCTAACTGCCACCCCAAGGGAGACGCATCAGTGTTTTAAAAATTCAAAATCCAGCTTAGGAGAGGTATTTGAATAATTTGCAGAGTGATATCATCTCAGACCTGTGTAGGGTGTGGGACTGGGGGGCCTGCTGTCTAACTGCTACCGCAAGGGAGACTCATCAGTGTTTAAAAAATTAAAAACCCAACGTTGAAGTGTATTTGAATAATTTGCAGAGTGATACCATGTCAGAGCTGAGTAGAACCTTGGGGGCCTGGTGTCTAACTCTCACGGCAAGGAAGACAGATCAGTGTTTAAAAAATTCAAAATACGACTTAGGAGTGTATTTGAGTAATTTGCTGAGTGATACCATCTCAGAGCTGTGTAGGGAGTGTGACTGGGGGGCCTGCTGTCTAACTGCCACCGTGTTACGGTTTTATTGAACACTCAGACAATTGAGTAGGATAAAATAGAAAAGCTTTATTAGGCAATATAAAGCGCAACAAGACCCTTCACGGTCCAAACTCTACAAACAGCAGTAAGAAAGTGTAACGGTTTGTACAACAAAATAAAACACAGTTTTATTAAAAAAAGACACAAATAGAATGCCCACCACGGCTTATAGAATATCACAGGAAAATATTAATCATGTACATATGCCTTCTCAGACCCAGTATACAAAGGTAGAGAGTAAATACTGTCACAGGACAGGCATATCCAGGCTATTTCAGTAGAACATGGGTTAAAGTTAATAGAAAGTAAACAGTCTCTGATGTGGTGTGTTAGACAATGCCCAGTATGATGGTAAATGTAGCAAGAGACTGTGGTGCAAGGTGGAAGAGCCTAGATAGTAAGGCAGGACTGAGACTCTACCCTGTGCTGAGCAGAAACGGAGACCACAATACTCTGCTAGAGCTAGCACTACCGTGAGCCACGAGCAATAGACTGGTGCAGCAACGGAGTCACTGTGCACTGCAAGAGCTGATGGAATTAGAGCCAATAGCACCCGACCGGTGCGGTAACTGACACAACAGTGCTCTGTAAGGGTTAACGGATGGCTCAGTGTAATGGAGGCAACAGTGCTCTGCAAGTGTAAACAGAAGGCTCAGTGTAACGGAGACAACAGTGCTCTGCAAGTGTAAACGGGAGGCTCGGAGTTAACGGAGGCAAACGTGCTCTGCAAGTGTTAACGGAAGGCTCAGTGTAACGGAGGCAACAGTGCTCTGCAAGTGTAACGGAAGGCTCAGTGTACCGGAGGCAACAGTGCTCTGCAAGAGTTAACGAAGGCTCAGTGGGTTGGAGGCCACAATAACCAGTCTGCTAGACCAACACTTGCGGAAGTAAGAATGCCACCCAAGCGACACGGAGCACAGGATTAGGATTGCTGGCTGAATCACAGCGCAGGAACGTCAGACAAGCCGTGTCAGGTCACAGAGCAGGGACGTCAGCCAGGCCAGGTCGAATCATGGAGCAGGAACGTCAGACAAGCCAGATCAGGTCACGGAGCAGGGACGTCAGCCAGGCCGGGTTGAATCACGGAGCAGGAACGTCAGACAAGCCGGGTCAGGTCACTGAGCAGGAACGTCAGCCAGGCTGGGTCGAATCACGGAGCAGGAACCAGCAAGAGTAGTCAAACAGGCCAAGTCGGTACACAGGAACGCAGGAACACAGCAAAACAGTAGCACTGGTACAGGAACACCATGAAAGGGCACCTGACAGGTGCCAGAGGCCTGGTATAAGAAGGCCATACTGGGCGGGCCAAACTAAGCTCAGCCAATGGGAGCGCACCACACAAAGAGTGACAGACCAGATCACGGGCACCGTGATAGTACCCCCCTCTCAAAGACCCCCTCTACTGGCAGAGGGTCCTGGTTTCTGGGGATATTTAGAGTGGAAATTGCGCAATAATCTAGGGGCATGAAGGTCTTTCTGGTTGACCCAAGAACGCTCTTCAGGGCCATAGCCCTTCCAACGGACCAAATATTGCAATTTCCCTCTAAATCTCCGTGAATCAATAATGCTTGAAACTTCGTATTCCTCTTGGCCTTGAACATCCACCGGCCCAGGAACCACCGGAGTGGTAGTGTAGTGGTTGCATACCAAAGGTTTTAACAGGGACACATGGAACACGCTATGTATGCGCATAGATGCTGGGCGTTCCAGTGCATAAGAGACAGGATTATCTTTGCGGATAATCTTGAAAGGACCAATGAACTGGGGAGCCAACTTATTGGATGGAACCTGCAGATTAAGATTTCTGGAGGAAAGCCATACCCTGTCCCCAACCTGGAAGGAAATCACTGGCAGCCGTCTACGATTGGCATGCCGCTGATGTCGTTGGAATGACTGTCTGAGGGTCCTTTGAACCTGTGCCCAAGTGGAGCGGAGTTGCTCGATATTCTCGTCCAGAGCTGGAATATGCTGCGACTGGAATGAGTCCAGGAGCAGGCATGGCTGAAACCCGTAGTTGATGAGGAACGGGGAGCTCCCGGACGATGAATTAACTGCACAATTCTTGGCGAACTCTGCCCACGGCAACAGGTCAGCCCAATTGTCATGATGATCAGTCACAAAACAGCGCAGGAACTGCTCCAGTACCTGATTGACACGCTCAGAGGCCCCATTGGTCTGGGGATGGTAGGCGGAGGAAAAGGACAATTGGATGCCCATCTGACTACAGAATGCCCTCCAGAACCTGGACACGAATTGGCTCCCCCGGTCTGACACCACGACTCTGGGAACCCCATGCAAGTGGAACACTTCTCGAGCAAAAACCACTGCCAGTTCCTGGGCTAAAGGAAGGCCAGAGAGAGGCATGAAATGAGCCATTTTAGACAATCTGTCAACCACCATTAAGATAAATGTATACCCCCTAGACGCTGGCAGTTCTCCCAGGAAATCAATGGATATGTGGGACCATGGGCGTTCGCCATTAGGTACAGGTTGGAGTAGGCCCACTGGGAGGTGTCTGGGGGTTTTGGCACGGGCACGGGTGGCACAGGCTGCAGTAAATGCGGAGCAATCGGCTCTAAGGGAGGGCCACCAAAATAATTGTGAGAGAGACCATATTAATTGATCCCTCATAATATGCCCAGCAGCCTTAGACGAGTGATATGTCTCAAGCAGACAGGTACGGAATGGCTCATCCACAAAACACTTGCCAACTGGGGTCTCTGGAGGTGCCACAGCCTGGTATGCCAAAATTTCCTCCCCCAGTGGCGAAGTGATGCTGGTATGAACAGTAGCCAGAATGCGATCGGGCTGAATAATAGGCACGAGGGGTTCGTCCTTCTCTACCTCTGGCCCAAATTGTCCGGACAGGGCATCCGTCCTAACGTTTTTTGAGCCCGGTAGATCAGATACTACAGAATTAAATCGGGAAAGAAACACTGCCCATCTAGCCTGACGGGAGGACAACCTTTTAGCCTCTGAGAGATAAGTCAAATTCTTGTGGTCAGTTAGAATTAACACAGGGGTGGGGTGGGGTGGGACAGTAAAGGAGCAGATGCAAAAGCAGACTTCAATCTCTCAAAGGCATTTTCAGCTGCCTCGGACCATTGGGATGGATTAGCACCCTTGTGCGTAAGGTCAGACAGAGGTTTAACAATCGTAGAAAAGTTCTGGATAAATTTCCTATAATAGTTGGCAAAGCCTAGAAAGCGTTGGATAGCTTTTAACCCCTTGGGACGTGGCCACTGTAAGACTGCTGTGAGGTTCTCTTGATCCATGGCAATGCCATCTTTAGAGATTACGAACCCCAGGAAAGGCACTTTGGACCTGTGAAACTCGCATTTTTCTAATTTACAAAATAGTTTATTTTTGCGTAAGCGAAGCAAGACCTCGGACACATCCTTGATGTTTTAATCTAGGTTAGCGGAATGTATAAGTATGTCATCGAGGTATACAACCACACAAGATTGAAGCATGTCACGGAGGATATCATTGATTAACTCTTGAAATACCGCAGGTGCGTTACAGAGGCCAAATGGCATCACTAGATATTCATAATGCCCAGACCTAGTATTAAATGCCGTTTTCCACTCATCCCCAGCCTTAATTCTGATCAGGTTATAAGCGTCCCGTAGGTCGAGTTTCATAAAGATGGAGGAGCCCTTTAACCTAACAAATAGTTCAGTAATAAGTGGTATGGGGTAGGCATTCTTAGACATGAGTTTATTCAGTCCGCGGTAATCAATACAAGGTCTTAGTTCGCCATTTTTCTTTTTTACAAAAAAGAGAGCAGCACCAGCCGGAGAAGTAGACTTGCGTATAATTCCTCTTTTGAGGGCGTCCTCAATGTATTCCTCCATAGCCTTATTTTCATCGCAGGACAATGGGTACGTGCGACCCCTGGGAGGCTCCACGCCCGGAGGCAAATCAATAGCGCAATCATACGGTCTGTGCTGAGGCAATGCGCCAGCCTCTCCCTTACTGAATACGTCACTGAATTCACGGTATTCAGCTGGCACGTTGGGAGAGGTACATAAAATCTTGACTGGGTGCAACAAACAGTGCTTCATACAATACTCAGACCATGATCTAACCTCACATCTCTGCCAATCAAACTGGGGATTATGCAGGTGTAGCCATGGGAACCCCAAAATGACCGCATGATGAGTGGAATGAATTATCTGGAAACGTAATTCCTCCTTGTGGAGAGCCCCAATAGACATAGTAATAGGAATAGTTTCCATAGTAATCAAAGCAGGTTTCAAGGGTCTGCCGTCAATGGCCTCAATGGCTAAGGGAGTGTCCCTTTTGACCAAAGGAATTTTATGTAATTCGACAAATGAACAATCCATGAAGTAACTGGCTGCACCAGAATCCACCAGGGCCAACACCTCCACAAGCTGGTCAGCCCAGGAAAATACCACCTGGATGGTGGGTTTCTGTGTACTAGGATCTAAGGACTGCTGTACACCACTTAGGGCCTGTCCTCCAAGGTACCCTAGGTGAGTTCGTTTCCTGGCCGTACGGGACAAGTGCGTAATAAATGCCCAGCTTTGCCACAGTATAAGCATAGGCCCTGCCTTCTGCGGTGTGCCCGTTCCTCCCTTGTGAGTTTGGTGAACCCGAGTTGCATTGGTTCGCTAGTCTCAGGTGAGCGGTCAGGAGGCATGGGAGGCGAGGGTGGGTTCAAAAGGCTGCCTTGCCCATAGTTTCTGGATCTCGCCCTTCGATCTTTAGTCATGCGTCTTTCACGAATACGAGAGTCAATTAGCATGACATAATCAATGTATTTGTCCAACTCACTGGGTACATCTCTAGCAGCTATTTCATCTTTGAAAGACCTTGGGCAAAAGCTGCAACTAATGCCTCATTATTCCATCCTACCTCTGCTGCCAATGTCCGAAATTCTATGGCATAATCACCCACGGTACGATTACCCTGTTGTATCTCCATCAATCTTTTGGCAGCAGAGGCGGCTCTACCAGGAACCTCAAACACTCTCCGGAACTTACGTACCAACTCACTAAAGTCCTGAGTGCAGGGTTTGGCATATATCCCATAGAGGATTAGACCAAGCCAGGGCTCTGCCCGTTAGCAAGGATATCATGAACCCGACCTTACTCTGGTCGTTAGGAAAGGCATGAGGCGTTAGTTCCAGGAATATCTCTAATCGATTAATAAACCCTCTGCATAGGGTAGGTTCACCATCATATCTTAGTGGTAACGGCGCCGCCGCCATTAAACCTCTGGTTGGTGGAGCAGAAACCACGGAATGATTGTCCGGTGTCAAAACTGGGGGGACCACCGGATTCTGATTGGGTTTATCAAGGTGTACCGTACGCTCAAGTAATGTCTGCAAGGCCAGTGCCAACTGGTCCAGGCGCTGCTCGTGCACATTCATCCTCCAATGGATGTTCTGTGAATTACCTTCACCTTTACTGTCTGAGGTCATGGCCCCTTCGTACTGTAACAGTTTGTATGACACTCAGACACAGTAGGTTAGAATAAAACACAGTTTTATTAAAAAAAGACACAAGTAGAATGCCCTCCACGGGCTATAGAATATCACAGGAAAATATCAATCATGTACATATGCCTTCTCAGGCCCAGCATACAAAGGTAGAGAGTAAATACTGTCACAGGACAGGCATATCCAGGCTAACATGGGTTAAAGTTCATAGAAAGTCATCAGTCTCTGATGTGGTGTGTTAGACAATGCCCAGTATGATGGTAAATGTAGCAAGAGACTGTGGTGCAAGGTGGAAGCACCTAGATAGTAAGGCAGGACTGACACTCTACCCTGTGCTGAGCAGAAACGGAGACCACAATACTCTGCTAGAGCTAGCACTACCGTGAGCCACGAGCACCAGACCGGTGCAGCAACGGAGTCACTGTACACTGCACGAGCAGAAGGACTAGAGCCAATAGCACCCGACCGGTGCGGTAACGGAAATACTGTACACTGCAAGAGCTGATGGACTTAGAGCCAATAGCACCCGACCGGTGCGGTAACGGACACAACAGTGCTCTGTAAGGGTTAACGGATGGCTCAGTGTAACGGAGGCAACAGTGCTCTGCAAGTGTAAATGGGAGGCTCAGAGTTAATGGAGGCAACAGTGCTCTGCAAGTGTAACAGAAGGCTCAGTGTACTGGAGGCAACAGTGCTCTGCAAGAGTTAACTGAAGGCTAAGTGGTTTGGAGGCCACAATAACCAGTCTGCTAGACCAGCACTTGTGGAAGTAAGAATGTCACCCAAGCGACACGGAGCACAGAATCAGGATTGCTGGCCGAATCACAGCGAGGGAACGTCAGACAAGCCGGGTCAGGTCACGGAGCAGGGACGTCAGCCAGGCCGGGTCGAATCACGGAGCAGGAACGTCAGACAAGCCGGGTCAGGTCATGGAGCAGGAATGTCAGCCAGGCCAGGTCAAATCACGGAGCAGGAACCAGCAAGAGTAGTCAAACAGGCCAAGTCGGTACACAGGAACGCAGGAACACAGCAACACAATAGCACTGGTACAGGAACACCACGAAAGGGCACCTGACCGGTGCCAGAGGCCTGGTATAAGAAGGCCTTACTGGGCGGGCCAAACTAAGCACAGCCAATGGGAGCGCACCACACAGAGAGTGACAGACCAGAGCACGGGCACCGTGATAGAAAGTTTGACACAGGTCAGGGCATACAAATAGCAATACAATACAGGAGGCTCTACGGGCCTTACCAAATACCGGGTAAGGCAGCCTGGAAACTGGTGCAACAAGGAACAGAGGAGGATCTACCGGCCTTTCTGAATACCGGGTAAGGCAGCCTGGTAACTGGTGCAACAAGGAACAGAGGAGGCTCTACCGGCCTTACTGAATACCGGGTAAGGCAGCCTGGTATCTGGTGCAACAAGGAACAGAGGAGGCTCTACCGGCCTTACCAAATACCGGGTAAGGCAGCCTAATATCTGGTGCAACAAGGAACAGAGGAGGCTCTACTGGCCTTACCGAATACCTGGTAAGGCAGCCTGGTATCTGGTGCAACAAGGAACAGAGGAGGCTCTACCGGGTCACAGGCTGAGTGAGTGTAATGAGCTGACAACGGTAACTGCTAGTGGCCGGATAGCACAGACTGGGTGTACCTAACGGTGGTCACAGAGAATCACAGGCTGAGCTTAGTGTAATGGATTGGCAACGGTAACCGCTAGTGACCGGATACCACAGACTGGGTGTACGTAATGGAGGCCACAGAGAATTACAGGCTGAGCTTAGTATAATGGATTGGCAACGGTAACCGTTAGTGACCGGATAGCACAGACTGGGTGTACGTAACGGAGGCCACAGAGAATCACAGGCTGAGCTTAGTGTAATGGATGGCAACGGTAACCGCTAGTGACCGGATAGCACAGACTGGATGTACATAACGGAGGCCACAGAGATACACAAGCAGGGAGTAGCTCAACTGGAGTCAACAATAATGAGAGGACTGACAATAATAGCGAGGGCAACACAAGGAGCAAAAGTCAGTCAATGCCTGGATCAGTATCAGAGAGCGGAAGTCAGCCAGAGCCTGGATCGGTACAGAGAGAGCGGTAGTCAGCCAAAGCCTGAATCGGTACACAGAGAGCGGTAGTCAGCCAAAGCCTGGATCGGCACACAGAGAGCAGCAGTCAGCCAAAGCCTGGATCGGTACACAGAGAGCGGTAGTCACCCAAAGTCTGGATCGGTACACAGAGAGCAGCAGTCAGCCAAAGCCTGGATCGGTACACAGAAGCGGAACAGGAACAAGGTCAGATGAAAACCGGATCAACACGGATCAGGAGCACAGAATAAAGTAAGGTCAGGAACACCACGAAAGGGCACCAGCCTAGTCACAGGAGGGTGTGTATAAAGGTTAGCCCTGGGAGGGGCTAGCCAGCTAGCACCAATAAGAGACAGCCAAACACAAACCCGGAAGTAAGAATGTCGCACAGAGAATCACGGGCACCATGATAGTAGCCCCCTCTCAAAGACCCCCCCCCTCCTGCCTTGAGGGGGTCTGGGTTTGCTAGGAAACTTGGCATGGAATCTGTGCAACAGAATTGGAGCATGAATATCAGAGTGGTTAACCCATGAACGTTCCTCTGGACCATAACCCTTCCAATGCACCAAGTATTGGACCTGGCCACGGAATCTACGTGAGTCCAGAACACTCTGCACCTCATATTCATCATGATCCTGTATGCGCACAGGACCAGGAAGAGCAGGAGTGGTAGTATAGCGGTTGCACGCCAATGGCTTAAGGAGTGACACATGGAACACATGTTTTCTCATGGAAGCCGGTAATTCCAACGCATAGGAGACAGGGTTAACTTGACGGAGCACCCGGAACGGACCCACAAACCAGGGAGCAAACTTGAGACAAGGAACTTGCAACCTGAGATTCTTTGAGGATAACCAGACCCGGTCCCCCACCTGGAATAGAGGAGCCGGCAGGCGTCTATTATTGGCATGCCGCTGGGCATGTGCAAAAGACTCACGTAGGGTATTCTGGACCTGTGCCCATGTGGAGCGGAGCTGCCTAATATGCTCATCCAAAGCCGGAATCTGCTGTGTCTGAAAGTTATCTGGGAGCAAACATGGTTGAAACCCATAATTGATCAGGAAGGGTGAGCTCCCAGATGTGCTGCACACCGCACAGTTCCTGTCAAACTCTGCCCACGGCAACAAGTCAGCACAATTGTCGTGATGATTGGAAATCAAACAACGCAAAAACTGCTCCAATCCCTGGTTGGCACGTTCAGTGGCCCCATTAGTCTGGGGCTGATATGCCGAGGAAAATGACAACTGAATCCCCATTTGTTCACAAAAGGCCCTCCAGAATCTCGAGACGAATTGACTCCCACAATCCGAGACCAGCACCTTGGGTACTCCGTGGAGTTGGAATACCACCCTGGGAAATACAATTGCCAGCTCCTTAGCAGATGGCTTGCCAGGGAGTGGCACAAAATGAGCCATTTTCGAGAACCTGTCAACTATCATTAGGATTACAGTAAACCCTCTGGAGGCTGGCAGTTCTCCCAAGAAATCAATAGATACGTGCGACCAAGGCCGGTCCCCAATAGGAACAGTCTGCAAGAGACCCACAGGAAGATGTCTGGGGACCTTGGAACGGTCACAAGTGGCACAGGCTGCTGTAAATGCCACACAGTCATCCCTCATGCCAGGCCACCAAAACATATGGGGGACAATAACCAAATCAATTGATTTTTCCCAACATGACCACCTGCCGGGGAGGAGTGGTAGGTATCCATTAGTTTAGCCCGAAAAGGCTCGTCCACAAAGCACTTGCCCACAGGTTTCTCTGGAGGGGCATTGGCCTGGGATGCCAAGATCGCCTCCCCTAAGGGAGAGGTGATACTGGTTCGTAGGGTGGCAGGATCCCAGCCAAATTGTCTGGATAAGGCATCAGCACGTACATCCTTAGTACCAGGCAAGTAAGAGACAATGAAATTAAAACGAGACAAAAATAGTGCCCATCTCGCTTACCACTGGGAAAGCCTTTTAGCTTCTGAGAGATACATGAGGTTTTAATGATCAGTCAGAATCAAAATTGTTACCTTAGTGCCCTCCAACAAATGTCGCCATTCACGCAAGGCCAGAATAATCGCTAGGAGTTCCCGGTCTCCAATGTCATAAAGACTCTGCGCTTTGGTTAACTTCCTCGAAAAGAACCCACATGGTCTCAAAGTCTTATCAGGATCTGGTTTTTGACACAAGACTGCCCGACTCCAGTCTCAGAAGCATCCACCTCTAAAGTGAATGGCAACCCAGGAATAGGATGTGACAGAACTTGAGCAGTAGAAAATGCCATTTTTAGTGTCTCAAATGCCTTAATTGCATCTGGGGACCATTCTGAGGCGGAGGCACCCTTGTGGGTCATATCGGTGAGTGGCTTGACGATTCTGGAATAGTCGCGAATAAATTTCCTATAATAATTCGCAAATCCTAAAAATCGCTGTAAAGGTTTGACAAAATTGTAGTTATCCATAGCGAAGCCCTCTTTAGAGATCACATACCCCAAAAAAGGCCACATTGGACCTATGGAAATCGCACTTCTCAAGTTTGCAATACACCTTGTTTTCCCTTAATTTCTGCAAAACCGCAGAGACATGTCCACGGTGAGTCTCCAGATCAGGAGAGTAAATCAAAATATCGTCTAGGTACATGACCACAGAGGATTGTAAAAAATCTCGTAGGACATCATTAATCAATTCTTGAAATACCGCCGGGGCATTGCACAGACCAAATGGCATAACTAAATACTCGTAATGTCCCATACGAGTATTGAAAGCTGTTTTCCACTCATCACCGTCCTTAATCCGAACTAAATTATACGCCACCCTCAGGTCCAGTTTGGTAAAATTGGAAGCGCCCTTTAAACAATCAAACAATTCGGTGATGAGTGGAATGGGATAGGCATTCTTTATCATAATTTTGTTAAGACCCCTATAATCAATGCAGGGTCTAAGTTCCCCATCTTTCTTTTTAGCAAAAAAGAATCCAGCCCCCGCGGGCGAGGAAGACTTTCGTATAATACTTCGAGCCAGGGCGTCACTGATATACTCCTCAATGGCTCTGTTTTCATCACCAGACAATGGGTATGTCCTACCCTTCGGGGGCATAGCGCCTGGCACAAGATCAATAGCACAATCGTAGGGACGATCTACCAGCAAAGTGCTAGCCTCACCCTTACTGAAAACATCGCTGAATGATTGGTATTCCAGCAGTAAGGAGGGAGAGGTACACAAGATTTTGGTAGGCTGACTCAGACAGTGGGTTTTACAGTATTCAGACCATGACAATACTTCACAATTTCTCCAGTCCAGTCTGGGATTATACTTATGCAGCCATGGAAACCCCAAAATGACCTCAAAATGGGGGGACTGGATAATCTGGAATTGTAGGGTCTCTTTGTGAAGAGCTCCAATGCACACAGTTAAAGGACATGTCTCCTGCGTGTCTTGAGGTGGTACCAGCGGCCTTCCATTAATGGCCTCAATGTTGAGCGGAGAGTCTCTGCTTACTAACGGAATGTTATGCTTCGTCGCAAAATTCTTGTCCATAAAGTACCCGGCTGCGCCAGAATCAATTACAGCAGGCATCTTGGCAGACTTAGAAGCCCAAGAGATTATAATGTCAATCACAAGTTTGCGTAACATGCCTTCTGGGGACTGGTATACGCCACCTAGGATCTGTCCCCCATATGACCCTAGGTGCCCTCGTTTCCCGGTCGCACGGAACAAGTTTTTAGCAAATGACCTGCCTTGCCACAGTACACGCATAGACCCTGTTTGCGACGGATGGAGCGCTCTTGCTTGGACAATCATGTAAACCCCACTTGCAAAGGTTCCGTGCTCCCTATAGCAGAACCCGGAGGTGTGGGAGGAGAGGGAGGCATGGGTGGGAAATTAACCCTGGTGCCAGAT
Source organism: Rhinophrynus dorsalis (assembly GCA_037306005.1). Lineage (NCBI taxonomy): Eukaryota > Metazoa > Chordata > Amphibia > Anura > Rhinophrynidae > Rhinophrynus > Rhinophrynus dorsalis. The sequence continues at coordinate 188,413,263 of CM074720.1, read as the reverse complement.
TCGCCAGTGGATCTTGCCCTACGATCCTTGTAAAGACTCCTCTCCCTTATACGGTAGTCAATCAGAATAGTGTACTCAATGAAATCGTCTAGACCCACCGGTAGATCTTTGGCCGCAAGTTAGTCTTTAATTTTATCGTCAAGGCCTTGGGCAAATGCAGCAACAAGCGCCTCATCATTTCAGCCTACCTCTGCTGCAAGTGTACGTAATTCAATGGCAAACTCATAAACAGTACGTGTGCCTTGCTGGATTCTCATAATGTGCTTGGCAGCAGAGGTGGCACGCCCTGGAACCTCGAACACACTGCGGAAGGCCCTTACAAATTCTGCAAAATTAGTAGTAATTGGTTTACCAGTCTCTCAATTGGATTTGCCCAGGCTAGGGCCTTGCCTGTGAGTTGTGAGATCATAAATCCCACCTTGTTTATTTGACTGGGAAACGCCTGTGGCACTAGTTCAAGAAAAACCTTCAGTTGGTTCAAGAACCCACGGCAAAGTGTTGGCTCCCCATCATATCTCAAAGGCAGTGGAGCAGTAGCGGAGAGCCCTCTAGAGGAAGAGTTGGGTATACCAGCCTGTGCCAATGGTGCCAGAACTGGAGTGGCCACCAAAGATTGTACAGGTCTCTCGTGACAAGCAGTTCGTTCAAGAATGGTCTGAATAGCCATAGACAGTTGGTCTAACCGTTGTTCCTGAGAGTCCAATCTCCAAAGGAGATTCTGGGAACTACCCTCACCAGCCTTGTCTGAGGTCATGTCCCTTTCGTACTGTCACGGTTTTATTGAACACTCAGACAATTAGGTAGGATAAAATAGAAAAGCTTTATTAGGCAATATAAAGCCCAACAAGGCCCCTCACTGGTCCAAACTCTACAAACAGCAGTAAGAAAGTTTGACACAGGTCAGGGCATACAAATAGCAATACAATACAGGAGGCTCTACCGGCCTTACCAAATACCGGCTAAGGCAGCCTGGAAACTGGTGCAACAAGGAACAGAGGAGGCTCTACCGGCCTTACCGAATACCGGGTAAGGCAGCTTGGTATCTGGTGCAACAAGGAACAGAGGAGGCTCTACCGGCTTACTGAATACCGGGTAAGGCATCCTGGTATCTGGTGCAACAAGGAACAGAGGAGGCTCTACCGGCCTTACCAAATACCGGGTAAGGCAGCCTGGTATCTGGTGCAACAAGGAACAGAGGAGGCTCTACCGGGTCACAGGCTGATTGAGTGTAATGAGCTGACAATGGTAACCGCTAGTGGCCGGATAGCACAGAATGGGTGTAAGTAACGGAGGCCACAGAGAATCACAAGCTGAGCTTAGTGTAATGGATTGGCAACGGTAACCGCTAGTGACTTGATAGCACAGACTGGGTGTACGTAACGGAGGCCACAGAGAATCACAGGCTGAGCTCAGTATAATGGATTGGCAACGGTAACCGCTAGTGACCAGATAGCACAGACTGGGTGTACGTAATGGAGGCCACAGAGAATCGGTACACAGAGAGCGGTAGTCAACCAAAGCCTGGATCGGTACACAGAAAGCGGTAGTCAGCCAAAGCCTGGATCGGTACATAAGAGTGGTAGTCAGCCAAAGCCTGGATTGGTACACAGGAGCGGAACAGGAACAAGGTCAGACAAAAACCGGATCAACACGGAACAGGAGCACAGAATAACGTAAGGTCAGGAACACCACGAAAGGGCACCGGCCTAGTGACAGGAGGGCGTATATAAAGGCTAGCCCTGGGAGGGGCTAGCCAGCTAGCACCAATAAGAGACAGCCAAACACAAACCCGGAAACAAGAATGTCGCACAGAGAATCACGGGCACCGTGATACACAGCAAAGGAGACTCATAGATGATTAAAAAATTCAAAAACCAAATTAGGAGTGTATTTGATTAATTTACAGAGTGATACCATCTCAAAGCTGTGTAGAACCTGGGGGTCCTGCTGTCTAACTAACACCGCAAGGGAGACTCATCAGTATTTTAAAAATTAAAAAATCCAGCTTTGGAGAGGTATTTGAATAATTAGCAGAGTGATACCATCTCAGAGCTGTGTAGGGAGTGGGACTGAGGAGCCTGCTGTCTAACTGCCATCGCAAGGGAGACTCATCAGTGTTTAAAAAATTAAAAATCCAACATAGAAGTATATTTGAATAATTTGCAGAGTCCTACCATCTCAGAGCTGTGTAGAATCCGGGGGGCCTGCTGTCTAACTGCCACCGCAAGGCAGACTCATCAGTATTTAAAAAAATTTCAAAATCCAACTTAAGAGTGTATTTGAATAATTTGCAGAGTGATACCATCTCAGAGCTGTGTAGAATCTGGGTGGCCTGATGTCTAACTGCCACCGCAAGGGAGACTCATTGATGTTTAAAAAATTCGAAATCCAACTTACGAGTGTATTTGAATAATTTGCAGAGTGATACTATATCAGAGCTGTGTAGAACCTGGGGGGCCTGCTGTCTAAGTGCCACCGCATGGGAGACTCATCAGTATTTAAAATATTCAAAATCCAACTTAGGAGTGTATTTGAATAATTTGAAGTGATACCATCTCAGAGCTGTGTAGAACCTACGGGGTCTGCTGTGTAATTGCCACCGCAAGGGAGACTCATCAGCGTTTAAAAAATTCAAAATCCATCTTAGGAGAGGTATATTAATAATTTGCAGAGTTATACCATCTCAGAGCTGTGTAGCACCTTGGGGGCCTACTGTCTAACTGTCATGACAAGGGAGACACATCAGTGTTTAAAAAACTTCAAAATCCAACTTAGGAGTGTATTTGAATAATTTGCAGAGTGATACCATCTCAGAGCTGTGTAGCGAGTGGGACTGAGGGGCCTGCTGTCTAACTGCCACCTCAAGGGAGACTCATCAATGTTTAAAAAATTCAAAATCCAACTTAGGAGTGTATTTGAATCATTTGCAGAGATATACCATCTCAGCGTTGTGTGGGGAGTGGGACTGACGTGCCTGCTGTCTAACTGCCACCACTGTGTAGAACCTGGGGGGCCTGCTGTCTAAATGCAACAGCATGGGAGAATCATCAGTATTTAAAAAATTCAAAATCCAACTTAGGAGTGTAACTCTAACTTGGAAGTGTATTTGAATAATTTGCAGAGTTATACCATCTCAGAGCTTTATAGAATCCAGGAGGTCTGCTGTCTAACTGCCACCGCAAGGCAGACTCATCAGTATTTAAAAAATTCAAAATCCAAGTTTGGAGTTTATTTGAATAATTTGCAGACTGATACCATCTCAGAGCTGTGTAGGGAGAGGGACTGGGGGGGCCTGCTGTCTAACTGCCTCCGCAAGGGAGACTCATCAGTTTTAAAAAAAAAATTAAAATGCAACTTAGAAGTGTGTTTGAATAATTTGCAGAGTGATACCATCTCAGAGCGGTGTAGAACCTGGGAGGACTGCTGTCTAACTGTCACGGCAAGGGAGAGTCATCAGTGTTTTAAAAATTCAAAATCCAGCTTAGGAGAGTTTTTTGAATAATTTGCAGAGTGATACCATCTCATACCTGCGTAGGGAGTGGGACTGGGGGGCCTGATATCTAACTGCCACCCCAAGGCAGACTCATCAGTATTTAAAAAAATTTCAAAATCCAACTTAAGAGTGTATTTGAATAATTTGCAGAGTGATACCATCTCAGAGCTGTGTAGAATCTGGGTGGCCTGATGTCTAACTGTCACCGCAAGGGAAACTCATCGATGATTAAAAAATTCAAAATACAAATTAGGAGTGTATTTCAATAATTTACAGAGTGATACCATATCAAAGCTGTGAAGAACCTGGGGCGCCTGCTGTCTAACTACCACCGAAAGGGAGAGTCATCAGTGTTTTAAAAATGAAAAAATCCAGCTTTGGAGAGGTATTTGAATAATTAGCAGAGTGATATCATCTCAGAACTGTGTAGAGAGTGGGACTGGGGGGCCTGCTGTCTAACTGCCAAAGCAAGGGAGACTCATCAGTGTTTAAAAATTAAAAATCCACCTTAGAAGTGTATTTGAATAATTTGCAGAGTGATACCATCTCAGAGCTGTGTAGGGAGTGGGACTAGGGGGCCTGCTAACTGCCCCCGCAAGGGAGACTCATCAGTTTTTAAAAAATTCAAAATCCAACTCAGGAGTGTATTTGAATAATTTGCAGAGTGATACTATATCAGAGCTGTGTAGAACCTGGGGGGCCTGCTGTCTAAGTGCCACCGCATGGTAGACTCATCAGTATTCAAAAATTAAAAATCCAACTTAGGACTGTATTTGAATAATTTGCAGAGTGATACCATCGCAGAACTGTGTAGAACCTGGGGGGCCTGCTGTTTAACTGCCACCGCAAGGGAGACTCATCAGTGTTTAAACAGTTAAAAATCCAACTTAGGAGTGTATTTGAAGAATTTGCAGAGTGATACCATTTCATAGGTGTGTAGAACCTTTGGGTCTGCTGTCTAACTGTCACGGCAAGGGAGACACATCAGTGTTTAAAAAATTCAAAATCCAACTTAGGAGTGTATTTGAATAATTTGCAGAGTTATACCATCTCAGAGCTGTGTAGGGAGTGGGACTGAGAGGCCTGCTGTCTAACTGCCACCGCAAGGGAGACTCATCAGTGTTTAAAAAATTCAAAATCCAACTTAGGAGTGTATTTGAATAATTTGCAGAGTGATACCATCTCTGAGCTGTGTAAGGAGTAGGACTGGGGGCCTGCTGTCTAACTGCCAATGTAAGGGAGACTCATCAGTGTTTAAAAAATTCAAAATCCAACTTTGGAGTGTATTTGAATAATTTGCAGAGTGACACCATCTCAGACCTGTGTAGAAACTGGGGGGCCTGCTGTCTAACTGCCACCGAAAGGGATACTCATCAGTGTTTAAAAAATTCAAAATCCAACTTAGGAGTGTATTTGAATAATTTGCAGAGTGATAACATCTCAGAGCTGTGTAGGGAGTGGGACTAGGGGGCCTGCTGTCTAACTGACACCGCAAGGGAGACTCATCAGTGTTTAAAAAATTAAAAATCCAACTTACGAGTGTATTTGAATAATTTGCAGAGTTATACCATCTCAAAGCTGTGTAGAACCTGGGGGGCCTGCTGTCTAACTGCCCCCGCAAGGGAGACTCATCAGTGTTTTAAAAATTAAAAAATCCGGCTTTGGAGAGGTATTTGAATACTTAGCAGAGTGATACCATCTCAGAACTGTGTAGTGAGTGGGACTGGGGGGCCTGCTGTCTAACTTCCAATGCAAGGGAGCTCATCAGTGTTTAAAAAATTAAAAATTGAACTTAGAAGTGTATTTGAATAATTTGCAGAGTGATACCATCTCAGAGCTGTGTAGGGAGTGCAACTGGGGGGGCCTGCTGTCTGACGGACACCGCAAGGGAGACTCATCAGTGTTTAAAAAATTCAAACTCCATCTTAGGAGTGTATATGAATCATTTGCAGAGATATAAAATCTCAGAGCTATTTAGGGAGTGGGCCCGCAGTCTAACTGCCACCGCAAGGGAGACCCATCAGTGTTTAAAAAATTAAAAATCCAAGATAGGAGTGTATTTGAATAATTTGCAGAGCGATAGCATGTCAGAGCTGTGTAGAACCATGTGGGCCTGCTGTCTAACTGTCACGGCAAGGAAGACACATCATTGTTTAAAAAAATCAAAATCCAACTTAGGAGTGTATTTGAATAATTTGCAGAGTGATACCATCTCAGAGCTGTGTAGGGAGTGGGACTGAGGTGCCTGCTGTCTAACTACCACTGTAAGGAAGACTCATTAGTGCTTAAAAAATTCAAAATGCAACTTAGAAGTGTATTTGAATAATTTGCAGAATGATACCATCTCAGAACTGTGTAGAACCTGGGGGGCCTGGTGACTTATGTTCCACCACAAGGCAGACTCTTCATCTCAGAGCTGTGTAAAAATTGAGGGGCCTGCTGTCTAACTGCCACTGCATGGGAGACTACTCAGTGTTTGAAAAATTTAAAATCCAACTTAGGAGTGCATTTAAATAATTTGCAGTGTGATACCATCTCAGAACTGTGTAGAACCTGGGGGGCCTGGTGACTACGTTCCACCACAAGGGAGACTCTTCAGTGTTTAAAAAAATTCAAAATTCGACGTAGGAGTGTATTTGAATAATTTGCAGAGTGATACCATTTCAGAGCCGTGTAGAACCTAGAAGGCCTGCTGTCTAACTGTCACTGCAAGGGAGACTTATCAATGTTTAAAAAATTCAAAATTCAACTTAGGAGTGTATTTGAAAAATGTGCAGAGTGATACCGTCTCAGAGTTGTGTAGGGAGTGGGACTGGGGGGCCTGCTATGTAACTGCCACCTCAAGGGAGACTCATCAATGTTTAAAAAATTATAAATCCAACTTAAGAGTGTAGTTGAATAATTTGTAGAGTGATACCATCTCAGAGCTGTGTAAAATCTGGGGGGCCTGCTGCCTAACCACCACTGCAAGGGAGACTCATCAGTATTTAAAAAATTTAAAATCCAACTTAGGAGTGTATTTTAATAATTTGCAGAGTGATAACATCTCAGAGCTGTGTAGGGAGTGGGACTAGGGGGCCTGCTGTCTAACTGACACCGCAAGGGAGACTCATCAGTGTTTAAAAAATTAAAAATCCAACTTACGAGTGTATTTGAATAATTTGCAGAGTTATACCATCTCAAAGCTGTGTAGAACCTGGGGGGCCTGCTGTCTAACTGCCCCCGCAAGGGAGACTCATCAGTGTTTTAAAAATTAAAAAATCCGGCTTTGGAGAGGTATTTGAATACTTAGCAGAGTGATACCATCTCAGAACTGTGTAGTGAGTGGGACTGGGGGGCCTGCTGTCTAACTTCCAATGCAAGGGAGCTCATCAGTGTTTAAAAAATTAAAAATTGAACTTAGAAGTGTATTTGAATAATTTGCAGAGTGATACCATCTCAGAGCTGTGTAGGGAGTGCAACTGGGGGGGCCTGCTGTCTGACGGACACCGCAAGGGAGACTCATCAGTGTTTAAAAAATTCAAACTCCATCTTAGGAGTGTATATGAATCATTTGCAGAGATATAAAATCTCAGAGCTATTTAGGGAGTGGGCCCGCAGTCTAACTGCCACCGCAAGGGAGACCCATCAGTGTTTAAAAAATTAAAAATCCAAGATAGGAGTGTATTTGAATAATTTGCAGAGCGATAGCATGTCAGAGCTGTGTAGAACCATGTGGGCCTGCTGTCTAACTGTCACGGCAAGGAAGACACATCATTGTTTAAAAAAATCAAAATCCAACTTAGGAGTGTATTTGAATAATTTGCAGAGTGATACCATCTCAGAGCTGTGTAGGGAGTGGGACTGAGGTGCCTGCTGTCTAACTACCACTGTAAGGAAGACTCATTAGTGCTTAAAAAATTCAAAATGCAACTTAGAAGTGTATTTGAATAATTTGCAGAATGATACCATCTCAGAACTGTGTAGAACCTGGGGGGCCTGGTGACTTATGTTCCACCACAAGGCAGACTCTTCATCTCAGAGCTGTGTAAAAATTGAGGGGCCTGCTGTCTAACTGCCACTGCATGGGAGACTACTCAGTGTTTGAAAAATTTAAAATCCAACTTAGGAGTGCATTTAAATAATTTGCAGTGTGATACCATCTCAGAACTGTGTAGAACCTGGGGGGCCTGGTGACTACGTTCCACCACAAGGGAGACTCTTCAGTGTTTAAAAAAATTCAAAATTTGACGTAGGAGTGTATTTGAATAATTTGCAGAGTGATACCATTTCAGAGCCGTGTAGAACCTAGAAGGCCTGCTGTCTAACTGTCACTGCAAGGGAGACTTATCAATGTTTAAAAAATTCAAAATTCAACTTAGGAGTGTATTTGAAAAATGTGCAGAGTGATACCGTCTCAGAGTTGTGTAGGGAGTGGGACTGGGGGGCCTGCTATGTAACTGCCACCTCAAGGGAGACTCATCAATGTTTAAAAAATTATAAATCCAACTTAAGAGTGTAGTTGAATAATTTGTAGAGTGATACCATCTCAGAGCTGTGTAAAATCTGGGGGGCCTGCTGCCTAACCACCACTGCAAGGGAGACTCATCAGTATTTAAAAAATTTAAAATCCAACTTAGGAGTGTATTTTAATAATTTGCAGAGTGATACCATCTCAGAGCTGTGTAGAACATGGGGGCCTGGTGTCTACGTGCCACCGCAAGGGAGACTCATCAGTGTTTAAAAAATTCAATATCGGATTTAGGAGTGTATTTGACTAATTTGCAGAGTGATATCATCTCAGAGCTACGTAGAACCTAGGGGACCTGCTGTCTAACTGTCACCATAAGAGAGACTCATCAGTGATTAAAAAATTCAAAATCCAACTTAAGAGTGTATTTGAATAATTTGCAGAGTGATACGATCTCAGAGCTGTTTAGAACCTGGGGGGCCTACTGTCTAACTGCCACCACAAGGGTGACTCATCAGTGTTTTAAAAATTCAAAATCCAGCTTAGGAGAAGTATTTGAATAATTAGCAGAGTGATACTATCTCAGAGTTTTGTAGGGAGTGCGACTGGGGGGCCTGCTGTCTAACTGCCACCGAAAGGGAGACTCAACAGTGTTTAAAAAATTAAAAATCCAACTTAGGAGCGTATTTGAATCATTTGCAGAGATATACGATCTCAGAGCTGTGTAGGGAGTGGGACAGAGGGGCCTGCTGTCTAACTGCCACCGCAAGGGAGACTCATCAGTGTTTAACCCCTTCACGTCCTGTGACGTACCCGGACCGTCACGCTCGTCCGGCACTTAAGGACCAGTGACAGTCCTGGTACGTCATGTACTATTACTCACCGCGCTCCTGCAGAGTAATACCGTGGACTGAAGTTGATCGCTCGAAGACCGGAGCGATCTCTTTCAGTCCTTCTTTCGACGTGCCGCCCCACGTGATCAGTCACGTGGGACAGCACGTCAAACTTGTCTATCTGGTCTTTAAAGGACCAGACACCCCGGGATCGCTACACCTTAAGGGATTAAAAAATTCAAAATCCAACTTAGAAGTGTATTTGAATAATTTTCAGAGTGATACCATCTCAAAGCTGTGTAGAATCTGGGTGGCCTGATGTCTAGCTGCCACCGCAAGTGAGACTCATCAGTATTTAAAAAATTCTAAATCGAACTTTGGAGTGTATTTGAATAATTTGCAGAGTGATACCATAGTAACATAGTAACATAGTAAATTAGGTTGAAAAAAGACACAAGTCCATCAACTGCAACCTTCGCCTCATACCTCAGAGCTGAGAATTTTATAGCTTTCCTGCTACCAATTAAATTAGTCTTCATCAGATCTTCCTGATCAGCCTACTGATAAATAGTATAACTCTGTATGTTCCCTTTTGAAAGAAATGTATCTAATCTTCTCTTAAATGTACCCATTGTATCTGACATAACTACCTCCCTGGGCAATGAATTCCAGAATTTAACAGACCTTACCGTAAAAAAACCCTTCCTTTGCTGAAGTTTAAACCTCATTTCCTCTGATCTCAAGGGATGTCCCCTGGTCACCTGATCAGGCCTTGGAAAAAATAGCTCACCGCAGAGATCCTTGTATTGACCTCTCAAATACTTGTACAATATGAAAAGGTCTCCTCTTAGTTGTCTTTTCTCTAGAGTAAATAAACCAAGTTTGTTTAGTCGTTCCTCATATGTCAAGTCCTCCATTCCTTTAAATAATTTTGTTGCTCTCCGCTGTACCCTCTCTAGTTCTAGTATATCCTTTTTCAGAACCGGTGCCCAAAATTGCACTGCATACTCAAGGTGAGGTCTTACCAATGATTTGTATAATGGCAAAATAATGTTATCCACTCTTGCTTCGATACCTCTTTTTATGCAAGACAGGACTTTGTTTGCCTTTGCTACTGCTGTTTGACACTGGTCACTGTTTCCAAGTCTGTAGTTGACAAGGATACCCAGGTCTTTTTCTAGCAATGAGTCACCTAAAATTAATCCGTTAAGTTTATAAGTAGCCTTGGGATTCTTTCCTCCCAAATGCATGACTTTACACTTCCCCACATTAAACTTCATATTACACATGTTTGCCCAATCTGACATTGTATATAAGTCCCTCTGTAGAGAGAAAATATCCTGTTCTGAATTAATGAGTTTGCATAATTTAGTATCATCTGCAAATATTGATATTTTGCTTTCTATATCTATTTCCAGGTAATTTATAAACATGTTAAAAAGCAGCGGACCTGATATTGAACCCTGAGGTACTTCACTCTCCGCTTTAACTGTACTAGAGAATTTTCCATTTACAACCACACACTGTACCCTATCCTTCAGCCAGTTTTGTATCCAATTGCAAAGGTTATCTCCTAGCCCCAATTTCCTTATTTTATACACCAGCCTTCTGTGTGGCACTGTATCAAATGCCTTTGCAAAGTCTAGATATACTACATCTACTGCCTTGCCATTGTCAAGGTTGCTGCTTACCTCCTCATAGAAGCTGAAAAGATTAGTTTGGCATGATCTATTCTTCATAAAACGATGTTGATTTGTGCTAATGATTTTTTTTGTGTTGTAATCCTGAATATAGTCCCTTATTATCCCTTCTAACAGTTTTCCCACTACAGAGGTCAAACTCACTGGTCTATAATTCCCAGGTTCTGTTTTAGTTCCCTTCTTAAATAGAGGCACTTTGTTAGCTCTTCGTCGATCTTGTGGCACTGAGCCTGTGGTAATAGAATCTTTAAAGAGTAAATATAGGGGTTTTGATAACACTGCACTAAGTTCCTGAAGAACCCTTGGATGTATACCATCAGGACCCGGTGCTTTGTCGGTCTTAATTTTGTTCAGTCTTCCCATGACATCTTTTTGAGTTAACCCAATATCTATTAATTGTATTGTTTTATTTGTTACTTGCGGAGGCTCTTTTACCATTCCTTGCTCCCTTGTATATACTGATGCAAAGAAAGTGTTTAAAACATCAGCCTTTTCCTTATCCTCACTAACCAACTCACACATCTCATTTTTGAATGGTCCAATGCACCCCCTCTTAAGTTTTTTGCTATTTATATATTTGAAAAACTTTTTGGATTACTCTTGCTTTCCCTTGCAATTTCAGTTTCATTATCTATTTTTGCTACCCTAATTGCCTTTTTGCAATCTTTGTTGCACTCCCTGTATTTTAAGAAAGATTGTTCAGTTCCTTGAGACTTAAATAATTTGAATGCATTTTTTTTCCTTGCCATTTCCTTCTTTACATGTGCAGTTAACCACATTGGCTGTGACTTACTTCTTTTGTACTTGTTCCCCATTGGTATATACTGTTGGGTACATTTCTGCAACCTAAAATTGATTTTTGACCATTTTTCCTCAGTATTTTTGCCTTTAAATAAAATATCCCAGTCTATGTGTTGCATTGAAGCCCTTAACAATTTGAAGTTAGCTTTTTTAAAATTAAGAGTTTTGGTTGAACCTATACATTTTTGCTTTGCCAGACTGATCTCAAATGTAACCATGTTGTGATCACTGTTTCCCAAAAGTTCTCTTACCTTAATATTGGATACCATTTCTGTGTTATTAGTGAGCACTAGGTCCAATACAGTGTTATTTCTTGTCGGCACTTCCACCATTTGTGACATGTAGCTTTCACGAAGTGTGTTCAAAAACCTGCTACCCTTAGCACTCTGATAATTAAAATCTCCCACAATTATAGTATGCCCAAACTGGGCAGCTTTCCTCATTTGCAGCAGCAGTTGGGCCTCATCATTGTCATCGATATTTGGTGGTTTGTAGCATATGCCCACCAACAACTTTTTTTTACCTTTTACACCACATTTAGTCTCGATTTCTACCCACATGGACTCCACATTTTGGCCAGTTTCCTCACTAATATCACCTCGCAAAACTGGATTTAGCTCTGTTTTCAAATATAAGCACCCCCCCCCCCCTTTTCTATCGATCCTGTCTCTTCTAAACAGGGAATAGCCCTCTATATTTACAGTCTAGTCATGTGCATTGTTCCACCATGTTTCTGTTATTCCAATTATGTCCAATTGCTCATTAACCATCAGCAATTCTAGTTCTCCTATTTTATCTACCATACTTCTTGCATTTGCTAGCATACAATTAATTTTGAAGTCTTTACATATATTAATCCCTACATGCCTTTTTTTCTACACCTTCATTTACTAGGAGTTCCTCCCTACTGACTAAATTTTTCCCCACCCTTTCTCCACCCCCCGGTCATTTACTTGGACCCAGTTCCTATCTGCTCTATCTACCCCATTTTTGCTATCTATACCCCCCCTTCCTAGTTTAAAAGCTCCTCCAAGCTTCCTAGCATTCTCTACCCTAACACAGAGGCTCCTCTACCATTTAGGTGCAATCCATCTCTTCCATATAGATTGTACCCAAGAGCAAAGTCTGCCCAGTGTTCTAAAAACCCAAAACCCTCCTTCCTACACCATTGCTTGAGCCATGCGTTAAGCTCCCTGAGCTCCCTCTGCCTACCTGCACTGGCACATGGCACAGCTAGTATTTCAGAAAATACTACCTTAGAGGTCCTTGCCTTGAGCTTGCACCCTAAATCCCTGAAATCATTCTTTAGGGACATCCATCTTCCTCCTACTTTGTCATTGGTTCCAATATGTACCAAGACAGCTGGATCACTTCCAGCCCCTCCCAACAATCTGTCAGCCCTGTCCGCAACATGCCGATCCCGAGCACCTGGGAGACAGCATACTGTTCGGCATTCATGTTCCTGGCAGCAGATTACCCTATCTACCCTCCTAATAATAGAGTCCCCTATTACCACCACCTGCCTTGGTTTCTGCCTGCTCTGCATCCCATCTAGCCTGGAAGGAAAACTGTTCCCCTGGCTGCTAGAGGAATCAGCCCTCTCCAGTGTTGCCAATTCTGAGCAATTCTCATCAACATCTTCACACAATCTTGCAAATCTGTTGGACTGAGTCAACTCAGAACTGGCCTTCCTCTTCCTCTACCCACTACCTCCCCTCCTTACTGTTACCCAGCTGCCTACCTGTCGCTCCTCATCTACAACTCCACCCTCTTCACCACTAACCCCACATACTACCTGCTGTGTGAGTTCTAAACTCCTTTCCAGGTTTCCAATGTCTCGCAATGTTGCAATATTTCTCTCCAAATCCAATATCTTAGACTCTAGTGAGAAAGTATGCTCACGCTTGGCACAGCGGTATGACCCCTGGAATGATTGCTCCAAGTGTTCAAACATGTGACAAGATGTGCACTGCGTGAGATTGGCTAACCTGCTATCACTCATGCTTGGTTTTACAATTCAAATAGCTTTATATTATCCTCTAATGCTCACTATATGGTAAGTAACCAACCTTAAATGTGAATGCAATAAATCCTTTGAAATGATAGTCACCTCAGAGCTCTGCTGATTTCCAACTCCTGCTTCTATTCTAATGCCAGATTCTTTCTAACTCTTCACTTGGAAGCAGTCACTTGTAATAGCAGTCTCACAGAGCCAGCTCCACAGAGCTAATGGACAGTATTTATAGTAACTAGCAGCCAGGTGAAATCCCTTAGTAATCAGTCCTAATCGCACAGGCAAGAGAAAAACCCAGTAAATAGGTTTTTTTAACTCTGGCAATACCCACAATTTTTTTTTTTTTTTTTTTATTAAACCTTAGTAAAATACCAAAAAAACACCAAACACACTCTTATGTACTTAATCAGATTCCTTCTAACTCTTCACTTGGAACCAGTCACTCATAAAAGCAGTACCCCGTGTAATCCCCTGTGTTTGAATTCCCCTGTTTTAAATTCCCACACTTACCACACTTCTGCACTTGAATTCCCCTGTTTTAAATTCCCACACTTACCACACTTCTGCACTTACACACTGAGGCAAGATTCACACATTCAAGTATTCACTATGTATCTGCTATTTAAGTCAGGAATCCACCATTTACAAACACAGCAATTGGTCACTCTCACCACACCAGACTTCAATTATTTACTTGTATCAGAGCAAAGAGAGGGAAAAAAAAACCCACCAGAGAGGTTTGTTTTTAACCTCTCCCTTACCACACTACTCCACACACAATATTCTTATGCTATTTTTCCAGCAAGTATCCAAGCTCAGTCTTTCAGGGCACATGTCACTGATGAACTTACAGAGCTCTCTCACTCCTTACTATATAAGCCAGGAATCCACCAATTACAATCACAGCAATTAGTCACTCCCATCACACCAGACTTCAATTATTTACTTGTATCACTTACCATACTACAGCACACACAATATTCTTATGCTATTTTTCCAGCAAGTATCCAAGCTCAGTCTTTCAGGGCACAGGTCTCAGAGCTGTGTAGAATCTGGGTAGCCTGATGTCTAACTGCCACCGCACGGGAGACTCATTGATGTTTAAAAAATTAAAAATCCAACTTAGGAGTGTATTTGAATAATTTCCAGAGTGATACCATCTTAGAGCTGTGTAGAACCTATGGGGCCTGCTGTCTAACTGCCACCTCAAGAGAGACTCATCAGCGTTTTAAAAATTAAAAATCCATCTTAGGAGAGGTATTTGAATAATTTGCAGAGTGATACCATCTCAGAGATGTGTAGAACCTGGGGGGCCTTCTGTCTAAATGCAACAGCATGGGAGAATCATCAGTATTTAAAAAATTCAAAATCCAACTTAGGAGTGTATTTGAATAATTTCCAGAGTGATACCATCTTAGAGCTGTGCAGAACCTATGGGGCCTGCTGTCTAACTGCCACCGCAAGGGAGACTCATCAGTGTTTTAAAAATTAAAAATCCATCTTAGGAGTGTATTTGAATAATTTGCAGAGTGATACCATCTCAGTGCAGTGTAGGGAGTGGGACTGAGGTGCCGGCTGTCTAACTACCACCGCGAGGGAGACTCATCAGTCTTTTAAAAATTCTAAATCCAACTTAGGAGTGTATTTGAATAATTTGCAGAGTGATACCATCTTACAGCTGTGTAGAATCTGGGGGGTCTGCTGTCTAACTGCCACCGTAAGGGAGACTCATTAGTATTTAAAAAAATTCTAAATCCAACTTAGGAGTGTATTTGAATAATTTGCAGAGTGATACCATCTCAGAGTGATATCATCTCAGAGCTGTGTAGAACCTGGGGGGCCTTCTATGTAACTGCCACCGCAAGGGAGACTCATCACTATTTAAAAAAATTCAAAATCCAACTTAGAAGTGTATCTGAATAATTTGCAGAGTGATACCATCTCACAGCTGTGTAGAATCTGGGGGGTCTGCTGTCTAACTGCCACCGTAAGGGAGACTCATCAGTATTTAAAAAAATTCTAAATCCAACTTAGGAGTGTATTTGAATAATTTGCAGAGTGATACCATCTCAGAGCTGTGTACAACCTGGGGGGCATGCTGTCTAACTGCCATCGCAAGGGAGACTCATCAGTGTTTTAAAAATTCAAAATCCAGCTTAGGAGTGTATTTGAATAATTTGCAGTGTGATACCATCTCAGAGCTGTGTAGAACCTTGGGGGCCTGCTGTCTAACAACCACCGCAAGGGAGACTCATCAGTGTTTAAAAAATTCAAAATCCAGCTTAGGAGTATATTTGAATCATTTGCAGAGATATACCAACACAGAGCAGTGTAGGGAGTGGGATTGAGGGGCCTGCTGTCTAACTGCTACTGCAAGGGAGACTCATCAGTGTTTAAAAAATTCAAAATCCAACTCGAGTGTATTTAAATAATTTGCAGAGTGATACCATCTCAGGGCTGTGTAGGGAGTGGGACTGGGGGCCTGCTGTCTTACTGTCACAGCAAGGGAGACACATCAGTGTTTAAAAAAATTAAAAATCCAACTTAGGAGTGTATAGTTGAATAATTTGCAAAGTGACACCATCTCAGAGCTGTGTAGAAACTAGGGGGCCTGCTGTCTAACTGCCACCTCAAGGGAGACTCATCCATGTTTAAAAAATTCAAAATCCAACTCAGGAGTGTATTTGAATAATTTGCAGAGTGATACCATCTCAGAGCTGTGTAGAAACTAGGGGGCCTGCTGTCTAACTGCCACCTCAAGGGAGACTCATCCATGTTTAAAAAATTCAAAATCCAACTCAGGAGTGTATTTGAATAATTTGCATAGTGATACCATCTCAGAGCTGTGTAGAACCTGGGTGGCCTGGTGTCTACGTGCCACCGCAAGGGAGACTCATCAGTGTTTAAAAAATTCAAAATCCAATTTAGGAGTGTACTTGAATAATTTGCAGAGTGATACCATGTTAGAGCTGTATAATACTTGGGGGGCCTGCTGTCTAACGGCCACTGAAAGGGAGACTCATCGATGTTTAAAAAAATTCAAAATCCAACTTAGGAGTGTATTTGAATCCTTTGCAGAGATATACCATCTCAGCTCTGTGTAGGGAGTGGGACTGAGGTGCCTGCTGTCTGACTGCCACCACGAGGGAGACTCATCAGTATTTAAAAAATTCTAAATCCATCCTAGGAGTGTATTTCAAGAATTTGCAGAGTGATACCATCTCAGAGTGATATCATCTCAGAGCTGTGTAGAACCTGGGGGGCCTGCTGTCTAACTGCCACCGTAATGGAGACTCATCACTATTTAAAAAAATTCAAAATCCAACTTAGAAGTGTACCTGAATAATTTGCAGAGTGATACCATCTCAGAGCTGTGTACAACCTGGGGGGCCTGCTGTCTAACTGCCATCGCAAGGGAGACTCATCAGTGTTTTAAAAATTCAAAATCCAACTTAGGAGTGTAATTGAATAATTTGCAGAGTGATACCATCTCAGAGCTGTGTAGAACCTTGTGGGCCTGCTGTCTAACAACCATCCCAAGGGAGACTCATCAGTGTTTAAAAAATTCAAAATCCAGGTTAGGAGTATATTTGAATCATTTGCAGAGATATACCAAGACAGAGCTGTGTAGGGAGTGGGACTGAGGGGCCTGCTGTCTAACTGCCACCACAAGGATGACTCATCAGTGTTTAAAAAATTAAAAATCCAACTTAGAAGTATATTTGAATAATTTGCAGAGTGATACCATCAGAGAGCTGTGTAGAACCTTGGGGGCTTGCTGTCTTACTGTCACGGCAAGGGAAACACATTAGTGTTTAAAAAATTAAAAATCCAACTTAGGAGTGTACAGTTGAATAATTTGCAGAGTGACACCATGTCAGAGCTGTGTAGAAACTGGGGGGCCTGCTGTCTAACTGCCACCTCAAGGGAGACTCATCAGTGTTTAAAAAATTCAGAATTCAACTTAGGAGTGTATTTGAATAATTTGCAGAGTGATACCATGTTAGAGCTGTGTAATACTTGGGGGGACTGCTGTCTAACTGCCACCGAAAGGGAGACACATTAGTGTTTAAAAAATTCAAAATCAAACTTAGAAATGTATTTGAATAACTTGAAGGGTGATACCATCTCAGAGCTGTGTAGAATCTGGGGGGCCTGCTGCCTAACTTCCACCGCAAGGGAGACTCATCAGTATTTAAAAAATTCAAAATCCAACTTAGGAGTGTATTTTAATAATTTGCAGAGTGATACTATCTGAGATCTGTGTAGAACCTGGGGGGCCTGCTGTCTAACTCCCACCTCAAGGGAGACTCATCAGTGTTTAAAAAATTCAAAATCAATTTTAGGAGTGTATTTGAATAATTTACAGACTGATACCATCTCAGAGCTGTGTAATACTTGGGGGGACGGCTGTCTAATTGCCACCGAAAGGGAGACACATCAGTGTGTAAAAACTTCAAAATCCAAGTTAGAAATGTATTTGAATAATTTGCAGAGTGATACCATCTCAGAGCTGTGTAGAACCTAGGGGGCCTGCTGTCTAACTGCCACCACAAGGGAGACTCATAAGTGTTTTAAAAATTCAAAATCCAGCTTAGGAGAGGTATTTGAATAATTATCAGAGTGATACCATCTCAGAGCTGTGTAGGGAGTGGGACTAAGGCGCCTGCTGTCTAACTGCCACCGCAAGGGAGACTCATCAGTGTTTAAAAAATTCAAAATCCAATTTAGGAGTGTACTTGAATAATTTGCAGAGTGATACCATGTTAGAGCTGTATAATACTTGGGGGGCCTGCTGTCTAACGGCCACTGCAAGGGAGACTCATCGATGTTTAAAAAAATTCAAAATCCAACTTAGGAGTGTATTTGAATCCTTTGCAGAGATATACCATCTCAGCTCTGTGTAGGGAGTGGGACTGAGGTGCCTGCTGTCTGACTGCCACCACGAGGGAGACTCATCAGTATTTAAAAAATTCTAAATCCATCCTAGGAGTGTATTTCAAGAATTTGCAGAGTGATACCATCTCAGAGTGATATCATCTCAGAGCTGTGTAGAACCTGGGGGGCCTGCTGTCTAACTGCCACCGTAATGGAGACTCATCACTATTTAAAAAAATTCAAAATCCAACTTAGAAGTGTACCTGAATAATTTGCAGAGTGATACCATCTCAGAGCTGTGTACAACCTGGGGGGCCTGCTGTCTAACTGCCATCGCAAGGGAGACTCATCAGTGTTTTAAAAATTCAAAATCCAACTTAGGAGTGTATTTGAATAATTTGCAGAGTGATACCTGTGACAGAACAGGAGGTTGAACTTTTTTGTCCCTGTGATATATGAGGACTGTGGGATTCCATGGACATTCCAGCAATACATCTGCTATGGACTTTTCCTGTCTCAGTTCCTTCGACCTCAACCTTGCCATCTATTGGTTGAATCTTGCATTGCAGCATTGTACTATGCACTGCCATCTGTTGGTTGGTGACCTACATTGCAGCATTGCTGTGAGTATGCAAATAGGGCACTGTTGCATTCTGGGGCATTCTGGGACTGTCAGTTTCTCTCCAATGTTTTAATTATACTCCCCCATCTTACATCATAAAATTGTTATACCATGTTATGTTTGTTGTATGTCTTGTCTACTGTGTATTATGGTATTTTGTTATATTCATGTCACCACAAGTTGAATGAAGGCTGTTAAACATATGGTAGTCCATTTCAATAAACTTAGATGTGTTTTTTCCCTACCCCTAAAGCAGATGTTCAGGTGCTGTTATTGGGGGGAGGTGGGGGCTATATGACCCCAGGCCCGAGTAGCCAAAAGCGCCTTTATAAAGGCGGTTTCGTTTTACCTGGGCAGAGGGGTGAGTTACTGCCAGGAGGAGGCGCCATCGTTGCAGAGGGATCTGAACCTGTGTCCCAGGACAAGGCAGAGGGGTTAGTACCTGCCAAGCAGAGACATTGCAGCAGAGGGGACGATACCTGCTCGCAGTGACCTGTTCCAGTGGGTAGAAGTGCGAGTTCCTACCCAGGTCACTGCTCCCCATTGGGCTGGCTGCACCTGGAGGTCTTCCAATCCGGTTGACCGCTCCTCCTCTGGGTAGTGCAGCTAGATCCAGTGGCAAACGGCCCAGGTCTGTCCGGTGGTCCTCTGAGGCCGGTCCGGTGTAAATGACCTGGTAGGCGCCCCCCTAACGCTACAGGGGCGGGTGCCTGCCGCGGGCAGCGGGCCGTCACATTGGTGGCAGCGGTGGGATTTCTGCATTACAGAGTCCAAACCACCACCGGGATTCACCTCCATCGGTAGGTTCAGAGGAGAGCACAGCCAAACCCTAGATGGAAGCCGTTTATGAGCAGCTGACTGTCCCGTGTTTGAGAGAGCTCATCACAGCCCGAGGGTCTGAACCAGGTCAGAATCGCAAGCCTGAGCTTGTTGCCCAGCTAGTCCAAATGGATGAGGAGACTGGCATAGCTGGGGCCCCAGCTCCACTGCAGGAAACTGAAACTGCCTTTCAGCAGAGGATGAGGCAGAGACTGGCTTACTTGCCCACACCCGTCTCTGAGGGTGCTATGGTAGAGGTCATGCGGCAAGTACAAGAGGAACTAGACAGAGTGCGAGACTCAACCACCAACGACAGAAACCTGCCCGAGTCTGGATCCAGCAGAGGCAATGGCACAGTTATTGACCTTAAAATAACACACCAGACCTTCCAGCGGTTCAACGAGGATCATGGGGACATTGATGGTTTTCTCCAAGATTTTGAGCGGCAGTGTGACTTGTTTGGGGTTGATCGCTCTGAGAGGGTCCGCATATTGGCTGGTAAGCTAACGGGCAGGGCAGCTGAAGCCTACCGGGCCATGTCCCTTGCAGCTAGTAGAGACTATGAGCAGGTCAAACAGACTCTCCTGGATCGGTATGCTCTTACCCCAGATGCCTACCGGCGAAAATTCAGAAGTACAAGGCTGGCCTCCAAAGAAACTTACCAGGAGTGGGGCAGTCGGATGGACCGAGCCAACCTTAGCTGGTTCCGGGGGGAGAAGGCCACCACTTTTGAGGACTGCCGCCAACTCATTCTGCTGGAGCAATTCTATAACTTCTGCCCCCCAGAGGTCCGGGAGTGGGTAAGTGACCGCAAACCCCGTACTCTAGCAGAGGGCACCCGGCTAGCTGACCAGTATATTGAAAGCCGCCTGGCCAGCCCCAAGCCTGTGCCTCCCACTCCCCCTTCCACCACCTTATGGACTCAAGTGCCTATGAGGAGAGTGCCCCCAGCCCCGGTCCGTGCCCAGCAGGCCGAGAGAAGGATTGACCGGCGTTGCTATTTGTGTCAACAGGTGGGTCACTATGCAGCTGAGTGCCCCAGGAATCACAGACCTTCCCCCAAGCAGGTCCACTGCCTTGACCGCCCCATGACGGAGAGAATGCCCATCCCCACTACCCAGGCTGGGTTTGTAAAGGATTCAGTCTATTACCACGAATACCCAGCCTACCCTTTGGCCGAGTATACTGAGGAGACCTATGGGGTGGCTTCTGTACAGCAGCCCCACCGGGATAACAGGTGGCGGCACCGTCAGGATGTACAAATTAATGGACGCACAGCACAAGGTCTCCGAGATTCTGGGGCTACCCTCACCCTTGTCAAGCCCCACTGGGTGCCCCACAGTGCTCTCTTACCCAAAGGAGTATCTGTCCGTGTCGCTGGAGGGCAGCAACATGTCTTGCCAATGGCCAAAGTGCATTTGGATTGGGGAACCGACCGTGGGTTTTTTGAGGTTGGGATCATGGACCAGATCCCGGCTGATGTGTTATTAGGTAATGACCTTGGGACACTGTCTAGTCATTATCTACCCAAGGAAGTAGCTCCCGTGACCCTCAGCCACACCCGCCGACAGTCGGTCAATGGCCTTGCTTCACCAGTTCCAGTGGTCCCTAGGTCTATGGGAGTCGAACCTGATGCATCCAAAGCCGTGAGTAAGGGCCCAGTGCCATCCCAGACTGATGACTTCCCTTCCCTGACATGGGTTCAGCCCACTGACTTCAGGCAGTCGATTAGGACAGACCCCTCATTAGCTTCCTTGTGCGCCCGTGCAGACTCTGGTAACCAAGGGGGTGCAGGGGACCAGATAGTGTGGGAGAAGGGACTGTTATATAGGCTCACAGGTAACCAGGACCCTAACCGCCCATGGGACAGTAGGAAGCAGCTGCTAGTCCCCAAACCCTACCGTGAGGCACTACTTAGATTAGCTCATAAAATTCCCCTGGCAGGGCATCTCGGGAAGAGGCGCACCCTGCACCGCCTGCTGCAGGCCTTCTTTTGGACTGGGGCATCACGGGAGGTGGTTGACTTTTGCCGCTCCTGTGATGTCTGCCAGCGGGTTGGGAAGTCTGGTGATCATTCTCGAATGCCCCTCCAGCCCCTACCAGTCATTAGGGAACCCTTCCAGCGTGTAGCGTTGGATATCATTGGCCCACTTGCCAAGCCTAGCCGCTCTGGGAAAAGGTATATCCTAACTGTGGTAGATTATGCTACCCGGTATCCCGCGGTGGTGGCACTATCCTTCATATCCGCAGAGAAGGTTGCTGATGCCCTAGTACGCATCTTTACCCGAGTAGGATTCCCAAGCGAGATCCTGTCAGACAGGGGCCCCCAGTTTGTGTCAGGACTGCTACAACAGATTTGGGAGCTGTGTGGCGTCCGACCCATCCAGACGGCCCCCTATCACCCCCGGACTAATGGTCTCTGCGAACGCTTTAATGGGACACTCAAGGGAATGATAAAAGCGTTTGTAGACACCGATTCAGATTGGGAGTGTTTCCTGCCGCACTTGCTCTTTGCGTATAGGGAAGTGCCACAGGAATCCACAGGCTTCTCGCCCTTTGAGCTACTATACGGGCATAAGGTGCGGGGACCTTTAGAGTTACTCAGGGAATATTGGGAAGGACGGTGTACTTCTGAAGAGACCCCAGTAATTCCCTATGTGCTAGAGGTTCGGGAGAAGTTAGAGACCCTTATGGAGTTGGCAGGGAATAACCTCCGGGCGGCCCAGACTAAGCAGAAAGTCTGGTATGAACGGAAGGCGAGATATCGGGAGTTCCACGTAGGCCAGAGGGTGCTTGACTTGGTGCCTGTCACCAAGAACAAACTCCAGGCCGAGTGGGCAGGCCCTTGGACAGTTGTCCAGCGGCTGAATAATGCCACATATGTCGTAGCTAGGGACCCACCTAGTCGAGTACATCGTACATATCATATTAACATGCTCAAAGAGTATGTTGAGCGTCCAGAGGCCGTGGCTGCTATCTGTACCCCCCCTGAGGGAGATTGAGAGGGCAAGACCCTCCCTGATTTCCTTGCCAACACCCGTCGAGCCACTTCCCTCGATCAGGTGGAGGTGAACCCCCAGTTGGGACTGAACGCCAGACAGCAGGTTCAAAAGATTCTAGAGAGTAGGGCTGCTATGTTCTCCCCTCTACCTGGTACAACCCATCTCACTCAACACACAGTCAACACAACAGGTCATCGTGCCCTCAGACAGCCACCCTACAGGGTACCATAGGCAGTACGACCACACATGGAGGCTGAAATTGCCGACATGTGTGCCCTGGGTATCATCCAGCCGTCCAATAGTCCCTGGGCTTCTCCTGTAGTCCTCGTGCCCAAAAAGGATGGAACAACCCGGTTTTGTGTGGATTATAGGAGGCTCAATGACATTACAGTCACTGACGCTTATCCGATGCCCCGTGTTGATGACCTCCTAGATAGGCTGTCCGGGACCCACTTCCTGACAACACTGGACCTTAGCCGTGGTTACTGGCAAATCCCCTTGGCTCAGGACGCTCAAGAAAAGTCAGCCTTCATCACCCCATTTGGTCTGTACCAGTTTACGGTCATGCCCTTCGGGATGAAGAATGCCCCGGCTACATTCCAGCGGCTGGTGGATCGCATCCTTGAGGGGGCACAAAGTTATGCTTGTGCCTACCTTGATGATATAGCCATCTACAGTCGTACCTGGGAGGAGCATCTGCAGCACCTGGGTGATGTGTTAGACAGGATTCAGGCAGCTGGATTGACCATCCGACCTGACAAATGCCAAGTCGGGATGGCCGAAGTACAATACCTGGGACATCGGGTGGGAAGTGGACAGCTAGGGCTAGAGCCTGCAAAAGTAGCGACTATTGTTAACTGGCCAGTGCCCCAGACTAAAAAATAAGTGCTTGCATTTTTGGGGACGGCTGGGTATTATAGAAAGTTTGTCCCTTCTTACAGCTCCTTGGCCAAACCTCTGACAGACCTGATGAAGAAGGCGCTACCCCGCTCGGTGACCTGGACCCCGGAGTGCAACAAGGCCTTCAATGCCCTTAAACAGGCCCTGAGCAGCGGTCCCGTACTGGCTGCCCCAGACTTTAGCCGCCGTTTCCTTGTACAGACTGATGCCTCCATGTTTGGCATAGGGGCAGTACTGAGCCAGGTGAACGCCAAGGGAGAGGAACATCCAGTCGCTTACCTGAGTCGCAAACTACTGGAAAGGGAGGTTGGGTATGCAGCCATCGAGAAGGAATGCTTAGCCCTTGTGTGGGCAATCAAAAAATTGCAACCCTATCTCTATGGCCGGGACTTTACAGTTATGACAGATCACAACCCTCTATGCTGGCTCAACAAGGTATCTGGGGACAATGGCCGGTTGCTGTGGTGGAGCCTGTCCTTACAGCCTTATAGTTTTGATGTGCAATACCGGCAGGGGCGGGCCCATGGCAATGCTGATGGCCTCTCCCGACAAGAGGACTATTGAAGACCTATTACTTTCGGACAGAATTGTTGGGTCTGGGCAAGACCACCCCAATCTGCCCTCTTATTTGGAAGGGGGGAGGAGTGTGACAGAACAGGAGGTTGAACTTTTATGTCCCTGTGATATATGAGGACTGTGGGATTCCATGGACATTCCAGCAATACATCTGCTATGGACTTTTCCTGTCTCAAGTCCTTCAACCTCAACCTTGCCATCTATTGGTTGAATCTTGCATTGCAGCATTGTACTATGCACTGCCATCTGTTGGTTGGTGACCTACATTGCAGCATTGCTGTGAGTATGCAAATAGGGCACTGTTGCATTCTGGGGCATTCTGGGACTGTCAGTTTCTCTCCAATGTTTTAATTATACTCCCCCATCTTACATCATAAAATTGTTATACCATGTTATGTTTGTTGTATGTCTTGTCTACTGTGTATTATGGTATTTTGTTATATTCATGTCACCACAAGTTGAATGAAGGCTGTTAAACATATGGTAGTCCATTTCAATAAACTTAGATGTGGTTTTTCCCTACCCCTAAAGCAGATGTTCAGGCGCTATTATTGGGGGGAGGCGGGGGATATATGACCCCAGGCCCGTGTAGCCAAAAGCGCCTTTATAAAGGCGGTGTCATTTTACCTGGGCAGAGGGGTGAGTTCCTGCCAGGAGGAGGCGCCATCATTTCAGAGGGATCTGAATCTGTTTCCCAGGACAAGGCAGAGGGGTTAGTACCTGCCAAGCAGAGACATCGCAGCAGAGGGGACGATACCTGCTTGCAGTGACCTGTTCCAGTGGGTAGAAGTGCGAGTTCCTACCCAGGTCACTGCTCCCCATTGGGCTGGCTGCACCTGGAGGTCTTCCAATCCGGTTGACCGCTCCTCCTCTGGGTAGTGCAGCTAGATCCAGTGGCAAACGGCCCAGGTCTGTCCGGTGGTCCTCTGAGGCCGGTCCGGTGTAAATGACCTGGTAGGCGCCCCCCTAACGCTACAGGGGCGGGTGCCTGCCGCGGGCGGCGGGCCGTCACAATACCATCTCAGAGCTGTGTAGAATCTGGGTTGCTTGGTGTCTCACTGCCACTGCAAGAGAGACTCATCGATGATTAAAAAAATCAAAATCCAGGTTAGGAGTGTAGTTGAATAATTTACAGAGTGATACCATCTCAAAGCTTTGTAGAACCTGGGGGGCCTGCTGTCTAACTGGTACCACAAGGGTGAGTCATCAGTGTTTCAGAAATTTAAAAATCCAGCTTTGAAGAGGTATTTGAATAATTAGTAGAGTGATACCAACTCAGAACTGTGTAGTGAGTGGGACTGGGGGGCCTGCTGTCTAACTGCCAACGCAAGGGAGACTCATCAGTGTTTAAAAAATTAAAAATTCACCTTAGAAGTGTATTTGAATAATTTGCAGCGTGATACCATCTCAGAGCTGTGTAGGGAGTGGGACTGGGGGGCCTGCTGTCTCTCTGACACCACAAGGGAGACTCATCAGTGTTTAAAAAATTCAAAATCCAACTTAGGAATGTATTTGAATCATTTGCGAGATATACCATTTCAGAGTTGTGTAGTGAGTGGGACTGAGGGACCTGCTGTCTAACTGCCACCGCAAGGGAGACTCATCAGTGTCTAAAAAATTCAACATCCAACTTAGAAGTGTATTTGAGGGTGGCGGAGCAAGCACTCAATGGAGACGGACGTGTGTTAGAGCAGCTCCCGCTCCGCTGGCACTTAAACACTAGCAAACTACTTTATTCTGCTGACATGATGGGTAAATCGACCAGGAAATCCACTAGGACTCCCGGTACGGCGAAGGAGGGCAGGTCAGGGACTCAGCCCATGCAAAATTACTTTACCCCTCGCCCCGTGGAACCACTGAGGCCTTCCGAGACTGAGATGACGCTCTCCCTGACGGCGGACACGCCTAACTCATCTGCAGACGAGATGGATGGCGAGGAATTCTCGCAGTGTCCGGGGCCTTCTACTGCTGGACAAGAGGTTGTGACTAAGACCGATTTCATGACCTTCACACTACAAATTAAGAAGGATCTAGCCTCTGTGGTGGACCACGTTCGGACCGCGGTTCGCAATAAACTTACAGAGGTCAGGGAGGATATTAAACAACACGGCAGCAGACTTCAGTCTCTTGAGCGGGAGCAGGCCTCCCTACAGGCCTCACTCTGGGCACTGGATCATAAATTGGTGGGACAGAGCAGGGTGGCTACTCAGCTGGCTCACCACGTTATCGATCTTGACAATCGGGGCAGACGAAATAATTTAAGAATTCGGGGCCTTCCCGAACAGGAGGGTGTTGAGGATACCCATCTCCAAGCTACTGAACTTTTCAACTTTATTCTGGAATGGGAACTTTCCACGACCATTAAGTTGGACAGGGCCCATCGGGCTTTACGTCCTAAAGACCTCTCGGGGGGTGCCCCGAGGGACATCATTTGTTGTTTACATGCACACGGCTTGAAGGAGGACATTCTACAAGCGGCTAGGAAACGCCACTCTATTGTTTACAAGGGTTCCACGATTCATGTACTCCCTGATGTCGCTTGGGCAACCTTGCAAATGAGGAAATTGTTAAAGCCCCTGACGGATCTACTGAGAGGTGCAAATATACCATACCGTTGGGGTTACCCTTTATTGCTTTCAGTACGCCGTGATGGGATCACCTATTTAATCAAGCATCCCGAAGACATCCCTACTTTTTGTGAGGCCCTGAGACTGGAAACTCCGGACTTGCAGGACTGGTATAAGTTCTTGGAGGGCGACTCGCCTTTACATTTTCTGGCTCTGCACAAGCCACCATGGCTCCGTAGACCCCAGCGACGCAGACGGCGCAGATCTAACAGGCCGGATCCTGCTAGGGATGAAGCTGGAGGTCCTTAGGCTGCCACCCAGGCTTGGACTCCTCCTGGATGTGTTCCCAATGGCCCCTTGGGCTGCCTTGGGCCCCAGGTGCCAGCTTTCCTGTATCTTACCGAGGGGAGTTACGGCCAGGACTGTTGTGTGTTATGACTGCCCCATCCTCATGATCATGGCCTTCTTCTCACCCGGGCCTCCTCAACTATTCCATGTCCCATCTGGCACTGACCTCTTGCCCTGAGGGGGTCTTTGGTTACTTGAGTTCCTCTGGTCATCGTGCGGGTGGTGGGGATCCGCTTCTCCCCGCACGGTGGACAGACGGACGTATCTCCTCAATTTATGGTTTGTTATTGTGGGAAGTTGCCCGGGGGAGGGGGGTTGTGGGTCAGTTGTCTTCCATGACTCTCGGAATGGTTACTTTATCCTGGTACTTAATGTTGGTTTGGGGTGGGGGGGCCGTCCTTTGGGGGGGCCCGCCTGGGTGGTACCCCTTGTTTACGTAGGTCCCCTTACTAGGTACTGCATGTTATTATACTGTTACTTCATTTTTTTTTTTTTTTTTTTTTTTTTTGGGGACCCGATTGTAGCTATTGACTCAGCCCCTACTTTGACTCTTGTTACACATTACTATGGTCCTGTGGGGGATGATGGAGGTGGTGTGGAGTGTCCCGGGGTCTTCCTCTTGGTTTGCCCTTACCTCTGCCCTGGGTCTCTCGGGGGGGTTTGGTGATGTGAGCTCTCCTGGGTGGGAGGCGGGGTCCCTGTGGACTATGCTCTCGGCTCCCCCTCTCCTACCCAGGATACGTTCTCGCTGTCCCACTGATAGAGATCTGTAGCACATTGTGCCTCTGGCCTTCCTAATGGGAGATATTGTGGGACTTATCATCCCCTTTAGTCTATATTGCCCTTTCATGCTAACTGTTTATTGTTATACTGATTTACCACTATTCATGTTGTTTGCTTTATATTATATTATATAATGTATAATTTTAATGTTCATTGTGCCTGTGCCTCCTCGTCCTTGCTTCTTTGTCCCCTGAACGCACTAGTGTCATTGTATTTCAGGAAGACGCGTTGCGCTTCTTATTGTGGATTGGCGATGCGTCTCCTAGACATACTTGCGTTGCAGGGTTTGTCCTTCTATCCAGCTCTCTTTTTCTTCTGTCTGTATTCTCTTTTCTTTCTTCTCTAGTCTTCTTCTCCTCTCCTGTTTCTTTGTTCGTCTTTTCCTCCCTCCTTACCCTCCCCCTGGTCTCCTCCCTTTTTTTTTTTTCTTGGCTCCCGCTTGGGTACTCCCCTCTCTCCCTTGTTGCCCCTATTTGGTGCTGTGCCCGGTCGCTCTCTGAGTTGGACCTATCTGGTCTATTTTATTCACTTCTGTCATTGAGACTTTGTTATTCAGGTACTTTCTATCAATGCAAAGGGGCTGAACTCTCCGGGGAAGCGGTCTAGACTTTTTCGTGAACTGAGATCTGGTGGAGCAGACATTGGTCTGGTGCAGGAGACCCATTTCCGTAGGAGTCGGGTTCCTGCCTGCTCCAGTCCCTTCTACCCAACAGTTTACTATTCTCACTCTCCTTTTCAAAAGACCAAAGGGGTAGCTATTTATTTAGCCAGGTCTTTGCCCTTTGTGGTTTCTGATACTTGGTCGGACCATGATCACCGAGCTCTCTTTGTCAAGGGCACTCTTGGCCAGGAACGAATCACTATTGCAAACATTTATGCTCCGAACAAGGATCAGCACCTCTTTTTGTGCTCTGTGTTGCGTGACTTGAGTTCTTTTGCGGAGGGCATGGTGATATTGGGAGGTGATATAAACCTTCCCTTAAACCCTCTCATGGATTCTTCTACGGGGCAGTCTACAATACGCTATACTAAGATCAAGAGGGTAAAGGCGGCGCTACATAGGGCTCAGTTATCTGATGTCTGGAGGATTCACAACCCGACCGCTAAAGATTACACATTTTTCTCCCCGCCACACTCTAAATACTTCAGAATTGACTATCTTTTCCTCTCACACAGGCATCTACACCTATTCCACTCTGTCAAAATTTTAACATAACTTGGAGTGACCATGCTCCGGGGTCTATGCACATTTCGTTCCCATCCCTTCCGTGAAGACAGTATCACGGTGCCCGTGATTGCTGCAGTTCTCTGTCCATCACCTGCAGGGGGCTCTCATTGGCTGTCTGCAGTCAGCCCGCCTCTGGTTGCCTTTTTAAACTCAGTCTGGGCACCCTTTAGTTGCCCTTTCGTGGTGTCTCTGACAGCATTCACTTTGCCTGTCTGCTGAAGCTATTGGGCCTGTTCCTGAGTTCCTGAGTTTACCTGTTCCTGTGTTCCTGCCTGCGTGTCAGTTCCTGTCCGGTTCCGGTTGCTATCGTTCCGGTTGCCAGCTGACTTGCGGTGCTCGTCCCGGTTGAGCCTCGCCCTGCTCCTGCTGTTTCCTGTGTTCAGTTCCTGTGGCGATATTTCCTCTCCTGTCGCTCCGGCGATATTCTGTCTGTTGGTCCCAGCGTGCGGACGCTGTTTTACTCCATTAGCCTTGCGGCTCAAAGTACAGTTGTTGGTCCCAGCGGGCGGAAGCTGGTTTACTCCATTAGCCTTGCGGCTCACAATACTGTTGGTTGGTCCCAGCGTGCGGACGCTGGTTTACTCCGTTAGCCTTGCGGCTCACAATACTGTTTGTTGGTCCCAGCGTGTGGATGCTGGTTTACTCCATTAGCCTTGCGGCTTTCAATACTGTCTGTTGGTCCCAGCGTGCGGACGCTGGTTTACTCCATTTGCCGTGCGGCTCACAATACTGTTGGTTGGTCCCAGCGTGCGGACGCTGGTTTACTCCATTAGCCTTGCGGCTCAAAGTACAGTTGTTCGTCCCAGCTTGCGGACGCTGGTTTACTCCATTAGCCTTGCGGCTCACAATACTGCCTGTTGGTCCCAGCGTGCGGACGCTGGTTTACTCCACTAGCCTTGCTGCTCAAAGTACAGTTGTTGGTCCCAGCGTGCGGACGCTGGTTTACTCCATTGGCCTTGCGGCTCATTCTACTGCCTGTTGGTTCCAGCGTGCGGACGCTGGTGTGCTCCATTTGCCTTGCGGCTCAAAGTACAGTTGTTGGTCTCAGCGTGCGGACGCTGGTTTACTCCATTGGCCTTGCGGCTCATTCTACTGCCTGTTGGTTCCAGCGTGCGGACGCTGGTGTGCTCCATTTGCCTTGCGGCTCAAAGTACAGTTGTTTGTCCCAGCGTGCGGACGCTGGTTTACTCCCTGACTTGCAGTCAGGTTTCTAGGTGCTGTCCAGTCCTAGCAGCACTTGTTTCAGATGTGTACAGACACTAGTCTCTCCCTTGGTGAGACAGCTTGACCGTATACTCTATTTACCATCCTACTGTCATTGTCATCTGACAGTCACTGGTCTCAGTGGTGTCTCCCTCCTTGGGCTGCCCTGCCCGGTATTGGTAAGGCCGGTAGAACCTTTCACGTTGCCACCTATAGGTTGCCTTACCCGGTATTGGCAGGGCCGGTAGAGCCTATCCTTGGGTATCCATTCTGGGCTGCCCCTCCCGGTATTGGTAAGGCCGGTAGAACCTCTTACGTTGCCATTCCACGGTTGCCTTACCTGGTATTGGCAGGGCCGGTAGAGCCTATTCCTTGTGCATTCCTCAGGCTGCCCTGCCAGGTATTGGTAAGGCCGGTAGAACCAGTACATTACCATCTTACGGTTGCCTTACCCGGTATTGGCAGGACCGGTAGAGCCTACTTCCACTATTCCTTCAGTATCGCTTGGGTTGCCTTGCCGGTATTATTTGCAAGGCTGGTAGAATCTTCCTCAATTGTCATTTGCTTATATATATGTAATGTTTGTATGTGTATGAAAACCCTATGGGATTGCCTTAACTTTTCAATAAAGTTATGTTTTTACCTAAACCTTATGTCTGAGAGTCTTAACAAACCGTGACAGACAGTCGTCTTGGTGACTAAATGAATCTTTACTGTTAGACTCTTCGGATCGCTCTAAATTGCGGATGGCTCTGGAGGAATATTTTGTGGATAACACCTCACCAGACGTCTCCCCATTGATCACTTGGGAAGCGCACGAGGCAGTGATACGGGGCCATCTGATTAGCCTTGGGGCTTTTGTGAAGAGACGGAGAGCGGCACGGATGCACCCTCTCTTGCGTCAGATTTTGGATATTGAGACCACTCATAAGCTTAACCTCTCTCCGGCAATTTACCAGGACTTGACAAGGCTGCGGGCGGAGTTGGCTGCACTCTGTGAATCACAGAGACTACGGATCTGTCAATTGACTCGTAGCTCATACTGCGCACATGGAAACAAGACAGGTAGGTCTCTTGCCCGGGCCCTTAGACTAAAACATTCGCACTCCTATATTGCCCGGATACGTTCTACTCCTCGAGATCTGGTGCACCGTACAGACGAGATAGAGGAATCTTTTTGTTCCTATTATCATTCTTTGTATAACATAAATGATTCCCTACCCAGCCCTACTCCTCGGGATGACGATCCTGCCATTTCATCCTATCTTGCACGTTTCATGCCGGTGGAATTGTCTCATAGTGAAGTGGAGTCTTTGGAGTCTCCCATCACCCCAGAGGAACTCTTACTGGCCTTTAAGTCGACACCTACTGGTAAAAGTCCAGGCCCAGACGGCCTCACTCGAACCTATTATAAAACTTTTCAAGATGTTCTGTTCCCGCGACTTTTGGATACTCTTAAAGGGATAGTAATACTTAAAATGAAAAAAAAAATATGTTGTAGAGTTTATCCCCCTGAATAAAACAAGGGCACTCCCACTGCTGAAAGGTGTTTCATTCAAAAGTTATTAATTTTCAAAGTTGAATTTTTTAGGTGCAATATCACAGTGGCCTGAAATTGTACAGTGGCGCTGTTGCTACACCATCCTATGGAGATTTATGGTCAACTGACCAGAGCTGTCCATAGGATGGTGTAGCAACAGCGCCACTGTACAATTTCAGGCCACTGTGATATTGCACTTAAAAAATTCAACTTTGAAAATTAATAACTTTTGAATGAAACACCTTTCAGCAGTGGGAGTACTCTTGTTTTCCTCAGGGGGATAAACTCTACAACATATTTTTTTTTACATTTTAAGTATTACTATCCCTTTAATGTCCTTCAGCCTGGAGTGGCTTTTGCTCCTCAAGCTCTGGATGCTACCATCACAATCATACCAAAACAGGGGAGAGACCCTGAGTTGTGCTCAAGCTATCATCCTATTTCCCTCTTGAATACAGATCTGAAACTTTTTGCCAAGGTTCTGAGTCTTCGTCTGAGAGACATCTTTCCCCGGCTGATACACTCTGACCAGGTGGGTTTTATTCCAGGACATGAAGCACGAGACAATACCGTGAAGGTGATTAATCTTATCCACTCGACTAGAACAAGGAAACACCCTGCACTTCTTTTGTCAACTGACGCAGAGAAGGCCTTTGACGGGGTGAGTTGGCCTTTCTTGGGACACATTCTTAGACATATAGGTCTGGGCCCACGGATGCTTCATTGGGTGACTTCCCTGTATGATTGCCCTTCTGCCCGTGTCAAGGTGAATGGCACTTTGCCGAGACCGTTCGCTT
The DNA here is from genome assembly GCA_037306005.1 of Rhinophrynus dorsalis. Lineage (NCBI taxonomy): Eukaryota > Metazoa > Chordata > Amphibia > Anura > Rhinophrynidae > Rhinophrynus > Rhinophrynus dorsalis. Next base: position 188,380,709 of record CM074720.1, on the reverse strand, counting down.
TGTCGAATGGTACTCGACAGGGTTGCCCCCTGTCCCCTCTCCTTTTAGTTCTGGCTCTGGAGCCTCTTCTTAATGCTGTTTGTTCTAACCCTTCCATTCATGGGGTCACAGTTTCCTCTCACTCCTATAAGGTGTCGGCTTTCGCTGATGACCTTGACCCAACCTCTAATTTCTTTGCCTAATCTGTTACGGGAACTGGAAGTTTATGGGCGTTTATTGCATTTTAAGGTTAAAATGGACAAATCGGTGGTTCTCAATGTCTCGTTGGCGTCCCAAGATGCCGAACTTTTAAAATCGCGATTTCCTTTTCGATGGTCATCCACTGGGGTGAAGTATCTGGGCATTTTTCTTACTGCGGATCCTGCCTCCTTGTTCGACGCAAACAGTTGGCGCTAAAGAATGACCTGGATCGCTGGTCCAGACTGCATATTTCCTGGTTTGGTCGGATGGCGGTGGTCAAAATGAACATTTTACCTCGTTATTTGTATCTCTTACAGACATTACCTATCGCTATTCCTAGAACTTTTTTCTCCTCTATTTGGAAGTTCCTATTGGCCTTTATTTGGAAATCCGGGAGTCAGAGATTGGGATATACATACATGGAGGCATAGCACAATGCTGTTACTCTCGCTAGAGTGGTTGAGTGGACTATTCCTTCCACAAAGCAATGGGTACAGTTGGAGCAAGCCGTTCTAGCTGTGGCCACGTTGGTGGCCGCATGGGTGCCTGGAGGTCTTGGCCTGTGCCTGGATCACTCCCACCCCACCGTTCCGAACACTTTACGATCTTGGAAGAAACTTGTCTCCGCTTCGGGGCTGGTTTGCCGCCCTTCCTCCCTGCTCTCTCTTTGCCACAATACTGACTTCCTGCCAGGAACGCTGCGCGGCCCTTTGGACAAACTGCTTCCGAATTTGGTTCATTTCCCTAGACTTCAGGATGTAGTGGGAGACGCCTGACCTGTAAAGCTCAAACCCTTGTCGGACATCTTGGAACACAGGGCGTGTCACCCTTCCCTTCCATACTTTTACACCCAGCTCCGCCATTTTGTCGACACCCTGGCTTCGACGTCTTCGGAGGGTGATTCTCGGACTCCTTTGGATCGTCTGTGCCTCATGACCTCCCCACCGTCTAGACTGGTCTCGATAGCGCATACCCTTCTTCTGTCTGCCACCTCAGCCACCAAGCCCTACTTTGTTCGTTGTTGGGAATCTGACTGCAACGTAGTACTTACTGAGGCAGAGTGGACCAAGATTGCATTGCTTGTACATCGATGTTCCCAATCCACACACATTCAAGAAAAAGCTTATAAAGTTCTGACTAGATGGTACAGGGTTCCGGCCTTGCTACACAAATTTTGTCCCAGTGTGGCTGGCAGGTGTTGGCGTTGTAAAACACATGATGGAGACTTTTTGCATATTTGGTGGTCTTGTCCTCTGCTGCAACCTTTCTGGACTGCCGTGGTTGACACAATTCGATTGGTGGTTGACTCTGCTCTTCCTATGGACCCTTTGACGCTCCTGTTGCACCATACCCCTCATTCCGTACACACATATTCTCGTACACTAACAGTCTGTCTATTGAATGCGGCCAAGGTGGTGATATTGGAAACGCTCTTATGCCCCTTCATATAAAGACTGGGTTACCTCTGTTGAAGATATACGCTCGGCGGAGGGCTTGTTTCATGCAGCAGAGGGTAGGGGCCTGACCCACGAGAGTACATGGTTACCATGGGCTGAGTTCTTGGAGAGTGATGCCTTTAGGTCACGGCTTGATTCAGGCCAGATGGACATCCATGGGGTTGCGGGTGGGGGGTATTTTGGGTGGGAGCCACCTTACCTCTTCCCTTCCTCCTGCTTGTCTTCCCGATTCCTAGTCTTCCCTACCCTTCTTCCCTCTTCCCACTCCCTCCCCTTTCCCTCCCCTTTTTTTTTTCTCATTCCTGTGTTCTCCTTTGCTATTTGTCTATCCCGCGTCTTTCGTGCTCTTTTCTCAACATCTTAGTTCTATTGTCTCCCTTTTTATTTCCTCTGCTGGGGACGTACCTTCCCTTTTTTTTTTCTTGTGTGGAGACCTAGTCGTTGGTCGGGCCTATGTGAATGTTGTATTTCTTATCTAGGAGATGTCCTTCCCGGTCGGCGGGGACCCAGGTTCTTGTCATCTGGGACGGATCTCGTGCTTTACTATCACCTGATCCGAGGCTGGGTCTTAAATATGTATGATTATGTATATATAAATATGTATATTAACCAAATGCTATTTGACGGGGGTCTCTCCATCCATTTCTTGTTTGTTTTTCTCTCTTTCATTTTGTATTTCTGTTAAAAAATTTGTGAAATTCAATAAAGAAATATTAAACAAAATAAAAAAAAAAGAAGTGTATTTGAATAATTTGCAGGGTAATACCATCTCAGAGCTGTGTAGAATCTGGGGGGCCTGCTGTCTAACTACCACCACAAGGCAGACTCATCAGTATTTAAAAAATTCAAAATTCAACTTTGGAGTGTATTTGAATAATTTGCAGAGTGATACCATCTCAGAGCTGTGTAGAATCTGGGTGGCCTGATGTCTAACTGCCACTGCAAGGGAGACTCATTGATGTTTAAAAAAATAAAAATTCAAATTAGGAGTGTAGTTGAATAATTTACAGAGTGATATCATCTCAAAGCTTTGTAGAACCTGTGAGGCCTGCTGTCTAACTACCACCGCAAGGCAGACTCATCAGTATTTAAAAAATTCAAAATCCAACTTTGGAGTGTATTTGAATAATTTGCAGAGTGATACCATCTCAGAGCTGTGTAGAACCTGGGGGATCTGCTGTCTAAATGCCACCGCAAGGGAGACTCATCAGTATTTAAAAAATTCAAAATCCAACTTAGGAGTGTATTTGAATAATTTACAGAGTGATACCATGTTAGAGCTGTGTAGAACTTGGGGGGCCTGCTGTGTAACTGCCACAGTAAGGGAGACTCATCAGTGTTTAAAAAATGTAAAATCCAATTTAGGAGTGTATTTGAATAATATACAGATTGATACCATCTCAGAGCTGTGTAGGACATGGGACTGGGGGGCCTGCTGTCTAACTGGTACCGCGAGACTCATCACTGTTTAAAAAAAATTAAAAATCCAACTTAGAAGTTTATTTGAATAATTTGCAGATTGATACCATCTCAGAGCTGTGCAGAACCTGGGGGGCATGCTGTCTAACTACCACCACAAGGGAGACTCATTGATGTTTAATAAAATCAAAATCCAACATAGGAGAGTATTTGAATAATTTACAGAGTGACAACATCTCAGAGCTGTGTAGAACCTGGGGGCCTACTGTCTAACTGCCACTGCAAGGGAGACTCAGCAGTGTTTTAAAATTTGAAAATCCAGCTTAGGAGTGTATTTGAATAATTTACAGAGTGATACAATCTTAGAGCTGTGTAATATTTGGGGGGACTGCTGTGTAACTGCCATCGAAAGGGAGACACATCAGTGTTTAAAAAATTAAAAATCCAATTTAGAAGTGTATTTGAATAATTTGCAGAGTGATACCATCTCAGAGCTGCGTAGAACCTGGGGGATCTGCTGTCTAAATGCCACCGCAAGGGAGACTCATCAGTGTTTAAAAAATTCAAAATCCAACTTAGGAGTGTATTTGAATAATTTACAGAGTGATACCATGTTAGAGCTGTGTAGAACCTGGGGAGCCTGCTGTCTAACTGCCACCGTAAGGGAGAATCATCAGAGTTTAAAAAATGTAAAATCCAGTTTAGGAGTGTATTTGAATAATTTGCAGATTGATACCATCTCAGAGCTGTGTAGGACATGGGGGGCCTACTGTCTGCCACCACAAGGGAGACTCATTGATGTTTAAAAAAATCAAAATCCAACATAGGAGAGTATTTGAATAATTTGCAGAGTGACACCATCTCAGAGCTATGTAGAACCTGGGGGGCCTACTGTCTAACTGCCACTGCAAGGGAGACTCATCAGTGTTTTAAAATTTCAAAATCCAGCTTAGGAGTGTATTTGAATAATTTGCAGAGTGATACCATCTCAGAGCTGTGTAAAACATGGGGGGCCTGCTGTCTAACTGCCACCTCAAGGGAGACTCATCAGTGTTTAAAAACTTCAAAATCCAATTTAGGAGTGTATTTGAATAATTTAGAGTGATACAATCTTAGAGCTGTGTAATATTTGGGGGGACTGCTGTCTAACTGCCATCGAAAGGGAGACACATTAGTGTTTAAAAAATTCTAAATCAAACTTAGAAATGTATTTGAATAATTTGAAGAGTGATACCATCTCAGAGCTGTGTAGAATCTGGGGGGCCTGCTGCCTAACTGCCACCGCAAGGGAGACTCATCAGTGTTTAAAAAATTTAAAATCCAATTTAGGAGTATATTTGAATAATTTGCAGAGTGATACCATCTCAGAGCTGCGTAGAACCTGGGGGATCTGCTGTCTAAATGCCACTGCAAGGGAGACTCATCAGTGTTTAAAAAATTTAAAATCCAATGTAGGAGTGTATTTGAATAATTTGCAGATTGATACCATCTCAGAGCTGTGTAGGGCATGGGACTGGGTGGCCTGCTGTCTAACTGGTACCGCGAGACTCATCACTGTTTAAAAAAAATTCAGAATCCAACTTAGGAGTGTATTTGAATAATTTACAGAGTGATACGATATCAGAGCTGTGTAGGGAGTGGCACTGAGGGGCCTGCTGTCTAACTGACACCACAAGGGAGACTCATCAGTGTTTAAAAAATTCTAAATCCAATTTAGAAGTATATTTGAATAATTTGCAGAGTGATACCATCTCAGAGCTGTGTAGAACCTGAGGGCTTGCTGTCTAACTGCCACTGGAAGGGAAACTCATCAGTGTTTTAAAAATTCAAAATCCAGCTTCGGAGAGGTATTTGAATAATTTGCAGAGTGATGCCATCTCAGAGATGTGTAGAACCTGGGAGGCCTGCTGTCTAACCTTCACGGCAAGGGAGACTCATCCAACTTAGGAGTGTATTTGAATAATTTGCAGAGTGACACCATCTCAGAGCTGTGTAGGGAGTGGGACTGAGGGGCCTGCTGTCTAACTGCCACCCCAAGGGAGACTCATCAGTGTTTAAAAATGTCAAAATCCAGCTTAGGAGTGTATTTGAATAATTTGCAGAGTGATACCATCTCAGAGTTGTGTAAAGTCTGGGTGGCCTGCTGTCTAACCACCAAAGCAAGGGAGACTCATCAGTATTTTAAAAATTTTAAATCCAACTTAGGAGTGTATTTGAATCATTTGCAGAGTGATACCATCTCAGAGCTGTGTAGGGAGTAGGACTGGGGGCCTGTTGTCTAACTGCCAATGTAAGGGAGACTCATCAGTGTTTAAAAAATTAAAAATCCAACTTAGGAGTGTATTTGAATAATTTGCAGAGTGATAACATCTCAGAGCTCTGTAGGGAGTGGGGCTAGGGGGCCTGTTGTCTAACTTCCACTGCAAGGAAAACTCATCACTGTTTAAAAAATTCAAAATCCAACTTAGGAGTGTATTTGAATAATTTGCAGAGTGATACCATCTCAGAGCTGTGTAAAATGTGGGTGGCCTGGTGTCTAACTGCCACCGCAAGGGAGACTCATCGATGAATAAAAAATTCAAAATCCAAATTAGGAGTGTATTTGAATAATTTACAGAGTGATACAATCTCAAAGCTGCGTAGAACCTGGGGGGCCTGCTGTCTAACTGCCACCACAAGGGAGACTCATCAGTGTTTTAAAAATTAAAAAATCCAGCTTTGGAGAGGATTTGAATAATTAGCAGAGTGATACCATCTCAGAACTGTGTAGGGTGTGGGATTGGGGGGCCTGCTATCTAACTGCCAATGCAAGGGAGTCTCATCAGTGTTTAAAAAATTAAAAATCCAACTTAGAAGTTTATTTGAATAAGTTGCAGAGTGATACCATCTCAGAGCTGTGTAGGGAGTGGGACTGGGGAGCCTGCTGTCTAACTGACACCGCATGTGAGACTCATCAGTGTTTAAAAAATTAAAAAAAGCAACTTAGGAGTGTATTTGAATCATTTGCAGAGATATACCATCTCAGAGCTGTGTAGGGAGTGGGACTGTCACGGTTTTTAGATGAACACTCAGACAGATCAGTAAGGTTAAAATAACTTTATTAGAACAAAGAGCATACAAGAGTATAGGTTCTAGACCTATAAACAGAACAATAGGCAGGCAAGAGAACAGTAATAAAATAAGTACTATGTAATAGGGTACTGACAATACGTTCCACAGTATTTGACAACCTATGAGGGACCTAGAGTCCCAAGCAGGCGGTAGGATGGCAACACAAGAGGTATACAAATCGGACAGACTGCCCAGACGCCTGGGTACTGGAACCCCTATGAATAGATGAAGGGAGCTGGTACTTGCTGACAATCAGACCTCTGACAGAACTGGTAAGGCAACGCGTGCACAGTCCTGGAATGGCAACAGAACTACAGTGGCAGGGAGCCCACAGTAAATGTCTGGCACTTGCTGACAATCTGACCTCTGGCAGAACTGGTAAGGCAACGTGTGCACAGTCCTGGAATAGCAACAGGACTACATGGCAGGGAGCCCACAGTAGGGGAATGGTACAACCCAGACGCCTGGGTACTGATCCTACAGGAATGAGGCAACGCTGACGAAGGACCTAGCCGACTGACCGGAGGCAACCGTGAATATGCAACCCAACCCACAAAGGGTTAATGGAGACCTAGGCAGCTGCTACAGGAACGCCCTAGGACGCTAGGGGTGGATCAAGAGGAGGTAAGTACCGGAACGCAACCAGTGTCTCTCAACCTGTGAGCTGGAAGTGCAACGCTGGCTCCTGAGTCCAAGACTCTGCAGTCAGAAATTGTAGAGCTCCTGTACCTGGAATCCCCAGGTACATACAGGGTTAATGGAAAACGCCCAACTAAACTGCAACTCACAAAAGGAGTGAGCCCAGCGATATTGGTGAGACAGACACAGAGAAGGATAAGAGTAACTCCGTCGGCATGGAAAATACCGCACAAGTACTATGATTGTACACACCACCGAATGGCAGTAGAGCAGCTTGAGCACAAGGCTCAGCCTCAGTTCGATAGAAACAGTGCCCCGAGGCGCACAACGACAATCGCTGCACGGTAACGAAAATCAGTAACCACACAGGGTCACCTGAATGCTCAGACTAACATGGTACCAAGTGGATAGTATCCACTGAGGACAACAGCCACAGTGATGAGGCAGCACGTCAATAGCGGAACGGTACTCAGCCCGGGGGCTGTCAGTGACGGAGCGGGTAACAGCCAGGACAGTCAGCAACGGACCAGTTCTCAGCCAGGATACTGTCAGCAACGAAGCGGTTCTCAGCCAGGATACAGTCAGCAACGGAGCTATACATCAATCAGGATACGGACAGCAATGGTGCAGGGTCTCAGCCAGAATACAGACAGCAACGGAACCAGTTCTCAGCCAGAATAAGGTCAGCAACGGTGCAGGTACTCAGCCAGGATACAGTCAGCAACAGATCGGATTCTCAGCCAGGATACAGTCAGCAACGGAGTGGGTTCTCAGCCAGGATACGGTCAGCAACGGAGCTGGTTCTCAGCCAGGATACAGTCAGCAACAGATCGGATTCTCAGCCAGGATACAGTCAGCAACGGAGCAGGTTCTCAAACAGGACACAGTCAGCAACAGATTGGGTTCTCAACCAGGATACAGGCAACAATGGATCGGGTTCTCAGCCAGGATACAGTCAGTAACGGAGCGAGTTCTCAGCCAGTATACGGTCAGCAACGGAGCAGATTCTCAGCCAGTATACGGACAGCAACGGAGCTGGTTCTCAGCCAGGATACAGTCAGCAACGGAGCGGGTTCTCAACAACGGAGTGTAAAACCGGAACACAGGAACAGAAGTGTAGTCAGGCAGGCCAGGTCATACGCGAAACAGCAAAGATACAGAGCAGACTCAGTAACTCGTACACCACAAAAGGGCACCTAAGGGAGAACGTCCCAGAGTATATATAGGCAAGCCCAAGTGGTAGCAATAAAGGCCAGCCAATCAGGGAACTGCAGTGTTAATAATGTTGCCGTTTACAGAGGGGAAGCACGAGCAACGTGATAGGGACTGAGGGGCCTGATGTCTAACTGCCACTGCAAGGGAGACTCATCTGTGTTTAAAAAATTCAAAATCCAAATTAGAAGTGTATTTGAATAATTTGCAGAGTGAAACCATCTCAGAGCTGTGTAGAAACTGGGGGGCTTGTTGTCTAACTGCCACCGCAAGGCAGACTCATCAGTATTTAAACAATTCAAAATCCAACTTCGGAGTGTATTTGAATAATTTGCAGAGTGATACCATCTCAGAGCTGTTTAGAATCTGGGTGGCCTGATTTCTAACTGCCACTGCAAGGGAGACTCATTGATGTTTAAAAAATTCTAAATCCAACTTAGGAGTGTATTTGAATAATTTGCAGAGTGATACTATATCAGAGCTGTGTAGAACCAGGGGGTCCTGCTGTCTAAGTGCCACCGCATGGGAGACTCATCAGTATTTAAAAAATTAAAAATCCAACTTAGGAGTGTATTTGAATAATTTGCAGAGTGATACCATTTCATAGATGTGTAGAACCTGTGGGGCCTGCTGTCTAACTGCCACCACAAGAGAGACTCATAAGTGTTTTAAAAACTGAAAATCCATCTTAGGAGAGGTATTTGAATAATTTGCAGAGTGATTCCATCTCAGAGCTGTGTAGAACCTTGGCCCTGCTGTCTAACTGTCATGGCAAGTGAGACACATCAGTGTTTAAAAAATTAAAAATCCAACTTAGGAGTGTATTTGAATAATTTGCAGAGTACTACCATCTCAGAGCTGTGTAGGGAGTGGGACTAAGGGGCCTGCTGTCTAACTGCCACTGCAAGGGAGACTCATCGATGTTTAAAAAATTCAAAATCCAACTTAGGAGTGTATTTGAATAATTTGCAGAGATTTACCATCTCAGAGCTGTGTAGGGAGTAGGACTGAGGTGCCTGCTGTCTAACTTCCACCGCGAGGGAGACTCATCAGTATTTAAAAAATTCAAAATCCAACTTAGAAGTGTATCTGAATCATTTGCAGAGATACACCATCTCAGCGCTGTGTAGGGAGTGGGACTGAGGTGGGACTGAGGTGCCTGCTGTCTAACTGCCACCACGAGGGAGACTCATCAGAATTTAAAACATTCTAAATCCAACTTAGGAGTGTATTTTAATAATTTGCAGAGTGATACCATCTCAGAGTGATAACATCTGAGAGCTGTGTAGATCCTGGGGGGCCTGCTGTCTAACTGCCACCGCAAGGGAGACTCATCTGTGTTTAAAAAATTCAAAATCCAACTTAGGAGTGTTTTTGAATAATTTACAGAGTGATACCATCTTACAGCTCTGTAGAACCTAGGGGGTCTGCTGTCTAACTGCCACCGCAAGGGAGACTCATCAGTGTTTGAAAAATGTAAAATCCAACTCAAGAGTGTATTTAAATTATTTGCAGAGTAATACCATCTCAGAGCTGTGTAGGGAGTGGGATTGGGGGCCTGCTAACTGCCACCTCAAGGATGACTCATCAGTGTTTAAAAAATTAAAAATCCAACTTAGGAATGTATTTGAATAATTTGCAAAGTGATACCATCACAGACCTGTGTAGAACCTTGGGGGCTTGCTGTCTTACTGTCACGGCAAGGGAAACACATCAGTGTTTAAAAAATTCAAAAATTCAACTTAAGAGTGTATTTGAATAATTTGCAGAGTGATACCATCTGAGAGCTTTGTAGGGAGTAGGACTGGGGGTCTGCTATCTAACTGCCAATGTAAGGGAGACTCATCAGTGTTTAAAAAATTCAAAATCCAACTCAAGAGTGTATTTAAATAATTTGCAGAGATATACCATCTCAGAGCTGTGTAGGGAGTGGGACTGGGGGATCTGCTGTCTAACTGCCACCGCAAGGGATACTCAACAGTGTTTAAAAAATACAAAATCCAACTTAAGAGTGTATGTGAATAATTTGCAGAGTGATAACAGCTCAGAGCTGTGTAGGGAGTGGGGCTAGGGTGCCTGCTGTCTAATTTCCACTGCAAGGAAAACATCAGTGTTTAAAAAATTCAAACTCCAACTTAGGAATGTATATGAATAATTTGCAGAGTGATCCCATCTCAGAGCTGTGTAGAACCTGGGGGGCCTGGTGTCTAACTGTCACCTCAAGGGAGACTCATCTGTGTTTAAAAAATTCAAAATCAAACTTAGGAGTGTATTGAAGAATTTGCAGAGTGATACCATCTCAAAGCTGTGTAAAACTGGGGGGCCTGCTGTCTAACTGCCACCGCAAGGGAGACTCATCAGTGTTTTAAAAATTAAAAAATCCAGCTTTGGAGAGGTATTTGAATAATTAGCAGAGTGATAACATCTCAGAACTGTGTAGGGAGTGGGACTGGGGGACCTGCTGTCTACCTGCCAACGCAAGGGAGACTCATCAGTGTTTAAAAAATTCAAAATCCAACTTAGGAGTGTATATGAATCATTTGCAGAGATATACCATCTCAGATCTGTGAAGGGAGTGGTACTTGGGGGGCCTGCTGTCTAACTGCCACCGCAAGGGATACTGATCAGTGTTTAAAAAATTGAAAATCCAACTTAGGAGTGTATTTGAATAATTTGCAGAATGATACCATCTCAGAACTGTGTAGAACCTGGGGGGCCTTCTGTGTAACTGCCACCACAAGGGAGACTCATCAGTATTTAAAAAATTCAAAATCCAACTTAGAAGTGTATCTGAATCATTTGCGAAGATATACCATCTCAGTGCTGTGTAGGGAGTGGGACTGCACTGCCTGCTGTCTAACTGCCACCACGAGGGAGACTCATCAGAATTTAAAAAATTCTAAATCCAACTTAGGAGTGTAGTTGAATAATCTGCAGAGTGATACCATCTCAGAGTGATACCATCTCAGAGCTGTGTAGAACCTGGGGGGCCTGCTATCTAACTGCCATCGCAAGGGAGACTCATCAGTGTTTAAAAAATTCAAAATCCAACTTAACCCCTTCAGTGCCAGAGGCTTGGGCCATTTCCTGTACCCTGCAGCCAGACACTTTTTCAGCATTTTTGCTATCTTTCCTTTTAGGCTTGATTTCCTCTGGGGATTTTTAGTTACATATGGAAAACTATATATTGTTTTTTTCAGAACGAATTGAGCTTTCTTGTGGTACCTTACATGAAGAGAATTTTACATCGTGCAAAAAGCTATGATGTCATAATGACAAAAAAAAGTGAAAATTTACTCATTTTGCTAAAATCACATACTATGTATCAAAAACATTTACCTTGATTGAAAAAGTTTCAATTATTTGAAAAAGCCCCGTGTCCCCCTAGTAAAAAAATACCAAATTTGTATAGTTTTACCTACGTCCATGGCTAGCGTGTAGCCCTAATCACCAGCAGCGCAAAATGACATTTTCAACTTTATAAACTAAAATGCGCATTCTAGGGTTTTTGTGGTAAATCTACCCTAAAACAGTGGAATAACTATATAAAACTATATATTTTTGGAAAGTAGACAACCTACTGCATCTAATGAGGGGTGACTTTCCTTGTTACCCCAAGCCTGGTGTGCACAAATGCCTCCAGAAAGTGGTGCTAATGAAAAAAAAAGGCATTTTCTTACATTTCTGCCCCTTCAAATGTACTGAAATTTGTGAAAGCCATGGCATTTCCAACTGTATTCATTAGCTAGTGCTCTTAGGAGAAAAATGACACCCCATTGGTATGAGTTTAACTACCTCAGGGGGCGCTAGAAGTGCAAAACGACACCTACTACAAACTCTAATTTTTCTAACATTTTCTCAAACATTACTTGTCTGTACACAAATGGTTATAACAACTACAGAAGTGAAGAAAGGGTACACAAACCATACCATTTTGAAAAGAAGACACCCTGCCGCATCTAATGATGGGTGAGTTGCCTTGTTACCCAAAGCCTGGAGTGCACAAATGCCTCCAGAAGGTGGCGCTAATGAAAAAAAAAGGCATTTTCTTACATTTCTGCCCCTTCAAATGTACTGAAATATGTGCAAACCATGGTATTTCCAACTGTATTCATTAGCTAGTGCTCTTAGGAGAAAAATGACACCCCATTGGTATGAGTTTAACTACCTCAGGGGGCGCTAGAAGTGCAAAACGACACCTACTACAAACTCTAATTTTTCTAACATTTTCTCAAACATTACTTGTCTGTACACAAATGGTTATAACAACTACAGAAGTGAAGAAAGGGTACACAAACCATACCATTTTGAAAAGAAGACACCCTGCCGCATCTAATGATGGGTGAGTTGCCTTGTTACCCAAAGCCTGGAGTGCACAAATGCCTCCAGAAGGTGGCGCTAATGAAAAAAAAAGGCATTTTCTTACATTTCTGCCCCTTCAAATGTACTGAAATATGTGCAAACCATGGTATTTCCAACTGTATTCATTAGCTAGTGCTCTTAGGAGAAAAATGACACCCCATTGGTATGAGTTTAACTACCTCAGGGGGCGCTAGAAGTGCAAAACGACACCTACTACAAACTCTAATTTTTCTAACATTTTCTCAAACATTACTTGTCTGTACACAAATGGTTATAACAACTACAGAAGTGAAGAAAGGGTACACAAACCATACCATTTTGAAAAGAAGACACCCTGCCGCATCTAATGATGGGTGAGTTGCCTTGTTAACCAAAGCCTGGAGTGCACAAATGCCTCCAGAATGTGGCGCTAATGAAAAAAAAGGCATTTTCTTACAATTCTGCCCCTTCAAATGTACTGAAATTTGTGAAAACCATGGCATTTCCAACTGTATTCATTAGCTAGTGCTCTTAGGAGAAAAATGACACCCCATTGGTATGAGTTCACCTACCTCAGGGGGCGCTACAAGTACAAAACTACACCTATTGCAACCTCTAATTTTTCTAACATTTTCTCAAACATTACTTGTCTGTACAAAAATGGTTATAACAACTAGAGAAGTGTAGAAAGGCTACACAAACTATACCATTTTGCAAAGAAGACAACCTGCCGCATCTAATGAGGGGTGAATTTCCTTATTACCCCAAGCCTGTTGTGCCCAAATGCTTCCAGAAGGTGGCACTTTAGGAAAAAATGGCATTTTCTTACATTTCTGCTCCTTCATCTGTATGGAAATCTGTGAAAACCATGGAATTTCCAACTGTATTCATTAGCTAGTGCCCTTAGGAGAAAAATGACACCCAATAGGAATGAGTCGACCTACCTTAGGGGTGCCAGAAGCACATAACTACACCTACCTGTTTGCTTCTTCGAAAATGGCTGCTTGTACTAAAATGTTCATAACTGTTAGAGACATGAAGGAAAGGTATAAAAGGTATACTTTTTTGGAAAGTAGACATTCTCCCGCATCAAGTGAGGGGTCACTTGCCTTTCTACCCCTGGGCTGAAGTGCACAAATATTTCCAAAAGTTGGCGCTATGGGAATAAATACATGTTTTTTTTACATTTCCACCACTTCAAAGATACTAAAATCTTTGAAAACCATAACATTTCCTGCTGTATTCAGTACCTGATACCAACATGAGAAAAATGGTAGCCCATTTGTGTGGGTTAACATACAATATGTGGGTGCTAGGAACACGTACGTAAACCTGACACTTTTGTTTTTTAAATTATCTGCTTGCACTAAAATGGTTATAACCATAATAGATATGCATGAAAGGTAGAGAAACAATGCCATTTTGGAAAGAAAACAACCTGCCGCATCTAATGAGGGGTCACTTGCCTTTTTACCCAAAGGCTGGTATGCACAAATGCTTCCAGGAGGTGGCGCTAATGAAAAAAAAAGGCATTTTCTTACATTTCTGCCCCTTCAAATGTATGGCGCTCTGTGAAAACCATGGAATTTTCAACTGCATTTGTTTGCTAGTGCTCTTAGGAGTCAAACGACACCCCATTGGTATGAGTTGAACTACCTTAGGGGGTGCTAGAAGTAGAAAACTACACCAACTACAAACTCTGATGTTTCAAACATTTTCTCAAACCTGACTTGCCTGTACGAAAATGGCTATAACACCTTGAGAATTGAAGAAAAGGTAGATAAACCATACCATTTTGGAAAGAAGACAACCTGCCGCATCTAATGAGGGGTCACTTGCCTTTGTACCCCTAAGTTAATTGGCACAACTATTTCCAGAATGTGGTGCTACAGGAAAGAAAAACAAACATTTGTTTTACACATCAGTCACTTCAAAGATACTAAAATGGTTCAATGGCGTGGGATTTCCTAGGAGGACTTCTTGCCAGCCAAAAAAAAATGGTACCCCACTGCTCTGGGTTGACATACCAATTTACGCTACAAGAGCGTAGCTACCAGTGAAACAGAAATGGGAAAGCAAACAGTGTATGTGTGATTTTATGGCTAACAGATGAAAGAAGCTAGGACGTCAGCCGGTGTACGTGCGGACCTGTGACTACAAGTCTAACAAAATGTGTGAGAGGGTGAGGGATTAGGCAGTGTGTGTGGGTATGAGCAGAGGAGCAAGGATGGTGGTGATGGTGGGGCAGTGTCTGATAGAGTGTTTGGGAGATCTCTGACTACCATTGTGCACTGTATGTCCCCTCATACAAAGCACTGCGTTGGACCCCCTTCCTGTTGCACGTGCATTTTTTGGGGCTTTTTCCCCCAATATTTTTGTGTAGACCTCGCTGGGGGCATCAGAACCCATACAATGAGGTCTAAATAAAAAATAAAGGGGGAAAAAATCCTTTATGTGCCACAGGGGTGTCCAGCACACAAAGGGTTAATTTTTTTATCATTACTTTGTATTCAGATGGCCACCAAACAAGTTCTGATCACAAAGTAATGATAAAAAGTCCTGTGTACCACAGGAAGGGGGTCTGCATTGAACCCCCCTCCCAGTGGCACACACAGGGTTAATTTTTGATTTAATTTTTTTTTATTATATACCTCATTGAGGGGCATCAGGACCCCCTGATCCCTCCCCAATGAGGTCTTAGTAAAAACAAAATATGTGTCCACAAACAGAGTGACTCTGTGAGTGCCACAGGGGTCTCCAGCGCATTGCAAAGCAATGCATTGGATCCTTGTGGCACTCAGAGGGTTAATTTTTTTTTTAATCATTACTTTGTAATCAGAGCTTGTTGGGGGGCCATTAGGACCAATCCTGATGACCCCCCAACAATCTCTGATAACAAAGTAATGATAAAAGCCCTGTGTGTGCCGCAGAAGGGGGGCTGCATTGGCACACACAGGGTTAATTTTTTTTTAAATTTACTTTTTTTTATTATAGACCTCATTGAGGGGTATCAGGACCCCCGTGATCCCCCCAATGAGGTCTTACCAAATAAAAAAAAAAAGAAATCAAAATAAATGTCCCTGTGAGTGCCAAAGGGGTATCCAGAACATTGCAAAGCAATGCATTGGACCCTTGTGGCACTCAGAGGGTTAATTTTTTTTTTATCATTACTTTGTAATCAGAGCTTGTTGGGGGGGTCAACAGGACCAATCCTGATGGCCCCCCAACAATCTCTGGTAACAAAGTAATGATAAAAGCCCTGTGTGTGCCACAGGAGGGGAGGGTGCATTGGACCCCCTTGTGGCACACACAGGGTTAATTTTTTTTTATATATTTTTTTTTAATTATAGACCTCATTGAGGACCCCCCCCTGATCCCCCCAATGAGGTCTTTAGAAAAAAAAAAATACCCCCAAAGCAAGTGACCCTGTGAGTGCCACAGGGATCTCCAGCACATTGCAAAGCAATGTGCTGGGGACCCTGTGGCACTCACAGGGTTACTTTTATTTTTTTTTTAAACTTTTCAGACCTCGTGGGGGACATCAGGACCCCTCCTGGTGTCCCCTCAGTCATTGATCTCCCAGCCGATAGGCTGGGAGATCAATGAGACGACTGCAGGAGAGCAAAATCTCTCCTGCCCTTCTCTCCTACCATCGGTAGGAGTGAGCAGCACCGGGGAAACTTCCCTAACGTCATCGGTGACCATGTCACCGATGATGTTGGGAGGCTTCCCCTGGTCCCGCCCACTCCTACCCGGAAGTTCGGGTAGGAGAGACAGGAGAGGAGAAGCTGCGCTTTTGCTGCGCTTCTCCTCTTCTTTTATTGATCTCCCAGCGCGATCGGCTGGGAGATCAATAACGGGGGACATGAGGGGTGATCCTCATGTCCCCCCACAAGTGCCAGGCTATTTTTTTTTTTTTGAAATGCGGCCACTGCATGCCGGTTATACCGGCTCATGCAGTGACCACATTTCACTCTTACGCCGTACGAGCGTGGCACAGCAGGTACAGCTGTGTCCACTCGTACGGCGTAAGTGCTTGGCACTTTAGGGGTTAAGAGTGTATTTAAATAATTTGCAGAGTGATACCATCTCAGAGCTGTGTAGGGAGTGGGACTGGGGGGCCTGCTGTCTAACTGCCACCGCAAGGGATACTTAACAGTGTTTAAAAAATTCAAAATCCAACTTAGGAGTGTATGTGAATAATTTGCAGAGTGAAAACAGCTCAGAGCTGTGTAGGGAGTGGGGCTAGGGTGCCTGCTGTCTAACTTCCACTGCAAGGAAAACTTATCAGTGTTTAAAAAATTCAAACTCCAACTTAGGAATGTATTTGAATAATTTGCAGAGTGATACCATCTCAAAGCTGTGTAAAACCTGGGGGGCCTGCTGTCTAACTGCCACCGCAAAGGAGACTCATCAGTGTTTTAAAAATTAAAAAATCCAGCTTTGGAAAGGTATTTGAATAATTAGCAGAGTGATAACATCTCAGAACTGTGTAGGGAGTGGGACTGGGGGGCCTGCTGTCTAACTGCCAACACAAGGGAGACTCATCAGTGTTTAAAAAATTCAAAATCCAACTTAGGAGTGTATATGAATCATTTGCAGAGATATACCATCTCAGAGCTGTGAAGGGAGTGGGACTGAGGAGCCTGCTGTCTAATTGCCACCGCAAGGTAGACTCATCAGTGTTTAAAAAATTTAAAATCTAACTTAGAAGTGTATTTGAATAATTTGCAGGGTGATACCATCTCAGAGCTGTGTAGAATCTGGGGGGCCTGCTGTCTATGTAGCACTGCATGGAAGACTCATTAGTATTTAAAAAATTCAAAATCCAACTTATGAGTATATTTGAATAATTTGCAGAGTGATACCATCTCAGAGCTGTGTAGACTTTGGGTGGTCTGATGTCTAACTGCCCCCGCAAGGGAGACTCATTGATGTTTAAAAAATTCAAAATCCAATTTAGGAGTGTATTTGAATAATTTGCAGAGTGATATTATATCAGAGCTGTGTAGAACCTAGGGGGCCTGCTGTCTAGTTGTCACCACTAGGGAGACTCATCAGTGTTTATAAAATTCAAAATCCAACATAGGAGTGTATTTGAATAATTTGCAGAGTGATACCATCTCAGAGCTGTGTAAGGAGTAGGACTGAGGTGCCTGCTGTCTAACTGCCATTGTAACGGAAGCTCATCAGTGTTTAAAAATTCAAAATCCAACGTAGGAGTGTATTTGAATAATTTGCAGAGTGATACCATCTCAGAGCTGTGTAGAACCTAGGGGGCCTGCTGTATAATTGTCACCACTAGGGAGACTCATCAGTGTTTATAAAATTCAAAATCCGACTTGGGAGTGTATTTGAATAATTTGCAGAGTGATACCCTGTCAAAGCTGTGTAGAACCTGTGTGGCCTGCCACCGCTAGAGAGACTCACCAGTGTTTTAAAGGGGATCTCTCACCTAACTACATGTAATGCTCATTAGAGCATTTCTCGAAACCACTGAAAATAGCGTTCATTATATGTAAAAAGCAGTCACATTGGCAAGAATTAAACTTTAAAAAGTGTTTGGCAGCCTACTTCCGGCT
Source organism: Rhinophrynus dorsalis (assembly GCA_037306005.1). Taxonomy (NCBI): domain Eukaryota; kingdom Metazoa; phylum Chordata; class Amphibia; order Anura; family Rhinophrynidae; genus Rhinophrynus; species Rhinophrynus dorsalis. Next base: position 188,362,768 of record CM074720.1, on the reverse strand, counting down.
TGCCGAACTTTGCCGACGAGAGACAGCTCCGTCCCACTACCCATCATCCTCCCATGATGGAGGCTGTCTGTCACTAAAGTGGAGCGATCGCATTGGCAGAGATCGATATCTAGCCAATGAGATCGCTCCACTTTAGTGACAGAGAGCCTCCGTCATGGGAGGATGATGGGTAGTGGGACGGAGCTGTCTCTGGTCGGCAAAGTTCGGCAAGCCGGAAGTAGGCTGCCAAACACTTTTTAATGTTTAACTCTTGCCAGTGTAACTGCTTTTTACATATAATGAACGCTATTTTCAGTGGTTTCGAGAAATGCTCTAACTAATGAGCATTACATGTAGTTAGGTGAGAGATCCCCTTTAAAAAATAAGAAATCCAGCCTTGGAGACGTATTTGAATAATTAGCAGAGTGATACCATCTCAAATCTGTGTAGGGAGTGGGACTGGGGGGCCTGCTGTCTAACTACCAACGCAAGGGAGACTCATCAGTGTTTAAAAAACTTAAAAATCCAACTTAGAAGTGTAGTTAAATCATTTGCAGAGATATACCATCTCAGAGATGTGTAGGGAGTGGGACTGAGGGGCCTGCTGTCTAACTGCCACCGCAAGGCAGACTCATCAGTATTTAAAAAATTCAAAATCCAACATTGGAGTGTATTTGAATAATCTGCAGAGTGATACCATCTCAGAGCTTTGTAGAATTTGGGGGGCCTGCTGTCTAACTGCCACCGCAAGGGAGACTCATCAGTATTTAAAAAATTCAAAATCCGACTTAGGAGTGTATTTGAATAATTTGCAGAGTGATACCATCTCAGAGCTGTTTAAAATCTGGGTGGCCTGATGTCTAACTGCCACCGCAATGGAGACTCATTGATGTTTAAAAAATTCAAAATCTAACTTAGGAGTGTATTTGAATAATTTGCAGAGTGATACCATATCAGAGCTGTGTAGAACATGGGGGGGCCTGCTGTCTAACTGCCACCGCATGGGAGACTCATCAGTATTTAATAAATTCAAAATCCAACTTAGGAGTGTATTTGAATAATTTGCATAGTGATACCATCTCAGAGCTGTGTAGAACCTGGGGGGCCTGCTTTCTAACTGCCACCACAAGGGAGATTCATCAGTGTTTTAAAAATTCAAAATCCAGCTTAGTAGAGGTATTTAAATAATTTGCAGAATGATACCATGTCAGAGCTGTGTAGGGAGTGGGACTGGGGGGCCTGCTGTCTAAGTGCTACAGCAAGGGAGACTCATCAGTGTTTAAAAAATTAAAAATCCAACTTAGGAGTGTATCTGAATAATTTGCAGAGTGATACTATGTCAGAGCTGTGTAGAACCTTGGGGGCTGCTGTCTAACTGTCACGGCAAGGGAGACATATTATCACGGTGCCCGTGATTGCTGCCTTTTCCTGTCAGTTATCTGTGAGGACACTCCATTGGCTGTATGTCTCTAGTCTGCCCAGTATTGCCTATATAGACTGGGTTCTGGCACCCTTTGGTTGCCCTTTCGCGGTGTCTCTATATCAGTAGAGTAGTAGTCCAGTACGCGGGTACTGGTTTGCTCCTTTACAGCACCGTTTGTGTTTTCCTGTAGTCCAGTAAGCGGGTACTGGTTTGCTCCAATATTCTCCGGTTGCTTACTGCCACCTATACAGCACCGGTAGCGTCTCCGTGTAGTCCAATACACGGGTACTGGTTTGCTCCAGTTGATTACTGCCACCTATACAGCACCGGTAACGTCTCCGTGTAGTCCAGTACGCGGGTACTGATTTGCTCCATTTCACCGGTTTCTCGCTGCCTCCTATACAGCACTGGTAGTGTCCATGTGTAGTCCAGTACGCAGGTACTGGTTCACTCCAATATTCTCCGGTTGCTTACTGCCATCTACACAACACCGGTAGCGTCTCCGTGTAGTCCAGTACACGGGTACTGATTTGCTCCATTTCACCGGTTTCTCGCTGCCTCCTATACAGCAACGGTAGTGTCCATGTGTAGTCCAGTACGCAGGTACTGGTTCGCTCCAATATTCTCCGGTTGCTTACTGCCACCTATACAGCACCGGTAGTGTCCATGTGAAGTCTAGTACGCTGGTACTGGTTTGCTCCGGTTGCTTACTGCCACCTATACAGCACCGGTAGTGTCTCCGTGTAGTCCAGTACACGGGTACTGGTTTGCTCTTTTTCACCGGTTGCTCGCTGCCTCCTATACAGCACCGCCAGTGTCCATGTGTAGTCCAGTACGCGGGTACTGGTTCGCTCCAATATTCTCTGGTTGCTTACTGCCACCTATACAGCACCAGTAATGTCCATGTGTAGTCCAGTACGCGGGGACTGGTTTGCTCCTATATTCACTGGTTGCTTGCTGCCTCCTATACAGCACCGGTAGTGTCCATGTGTAGTCCAGTACGTGGGTATTGGTTTGCTCCATTTCACCGGTTGCTCGCTGCCTCCTATACAGCACCGGTAGTGTCTGTGCATTGTCCAGTACGCGGGTACTGGTTTGCTCCAATATTCACCGGTTGCTTGCTGACTCCTACACAGCACCGGTAAGGCCTCTGTGTTGTCTAGAACTTGCGACTGGTTTTCTCCACCACTATCACCAGTTGCTGAGGCCACCTCCGTTACAGCACCAGTACTTGCCTACCCTGTGTCCTTGTTAGGCTGCCTTACACAGTATTTTGGCAAGGCCGGTAGAGCCTTCTCCATCTCGTTTTGCCAGCCTCCAGGCTGCCTTGCCCGGTATATTGGTAAGGCCGGTAGAGCCTATTTCATTGTTGTGCCAGTCTTAGGCTGCCTTACCCGGTTATTGGCAAGGCCGGTAGAGCCTATCCATATTCTCTGTACCATTGTTCACTACTACTTTGTACTATTTGTGTGTCAATATAAACATGTGTATGTCAGGACCCGTGAGGGTTCTCTTTAAACTTTCAGTAAAGTTGTGTTTTTATCTTAACTGTGTGTCTGAGAGTCAAAACAAACCGTGACACACATCAGTGTTTAAAAAATGCAAAATTCAGCTTAGGAGTGTATTTGAATTACATGCAGAGTGATACCATCTCAGAGCTGTGTAGGGAGTGGGACTGAGGGGCTTGCTGTCTAACTGCCACTGCAAGGGAGACTCAGCAGTGTTTAAAAAATTCAAAATCAAACTTAGAAATGTATTTGAATAATTTGAAGAGTGATTCCATCTCAGAGCTGTGTAGAACCTTGGGGGCCTGCTGTCTAACTGTCATGGCAAGTGAGACACATCAGTGTTTAAAAAATTAAAAATCCAACTTAGGAGTGTATTTGAATAATTTGCAGAATACTACCATCTCAGAGCTGTGTAGGGAGTAGGACTGAGGTGCCTGCTGTCTAACTGCCACCGCGTGGGAGACTCATCAGAATTTTAAAAATTCTAAATCCAACTTAGGAGTGTATTTGAATAATTTGCATAGTGATACCATCTCAGAGTGATACCGTCTCAGAGCTATATAGAACCTGGTGGGCCTTCTGTGCAACTGCCACTGCAAGGGAGACTCATCAGTATTTAAAAAATTCAAAATCCAACTTAGAAGTGTATCTGAATCATTTGCAGAGATACACCATCTCAGCGCTGTGTAGGGAGTGGGACTGAGGTGGGACTGAGGTGCCTGCTGTCTAACTGCCACCGCGAGAGAGACTCATCAGAATTTAAAACATTCTAAATCCAACTTAGGAGTGTATTTTAATAATTTGCAGAGTGATACCATCTCAGAGTGATAACATCTGAGAGCTGTGTAGATCCTGGGGGGGCCTGCTGTCTAACTGCCACCGCAAGGGAGACTCATCTGTGTTTAAAAAATTCAAAATCCAACTTAGGAGTGTTTTTGAATAATTTACAGAGTGATACCATCTTACAGCTCTGTAGAACCTAGGGGGTCTGCTGTCTAACTGGCACTGCAAGGGAGACTCATCAGTGTTTAAAAAATTTAAAATCCAACTCAAGAGTGTATTTAAATTATTTGCAGAGTGATACCATCTCAGAGCTGTGTAGGGAGTGGGATTGGGGGCCTGCTAACTGCCACCTCAAGGATGACTCATCAGTGTTTAAAAAATTAAAAATCCAACTTAGGAGTGTATTTGAATAATTTGCAAAGTGATACCATCACAGAGCTGTGTAGAACCTTGGGGGCTTGCTGTCTTACTGTCACGGCAAGGGAAACTCATCAGTGTTTAAAAAATTCAAAAATCCAACTTAAGAGTGTATTTGAATAATTTGCAGAGTGATACCATCTGAGAGGTTTGTAGGGAGTAGGACTGGGGGTCTGCTATCTAACTGCCAATGTAAGGGAGACTTATCAGTGTTTAAAAAATTAAAAATCCAACTTAAGAGTTTATTTTAATAATTTGCAGAGTGATACCATCTCTGAGCTGTGTAGGGAGTGGTACTGGGGGGCCTGCTGTCTAACTGCCATCGCAAAGGATACTGATCAGTGTTTAAAAAATTGAAAATCCAACTTAGGAGTGTATTTGAATAATTTGCAGAGTGATACCATCTCAGAGTGATAATATCTCAGAACTGTATAGAACGTGGGGGGCCTTCTGTGTAACTGCCACCGCAAGGGAGACTCATCAGTATTTAAAAAAATTCAAAATCCAACTTAGAAGTGTATCTGAATAATTTGCGGAGATATACCATCTCAGTGCTGTGTAGGGAGTGGGACTGCGCTGCCTGCTGTCTAACTGCCACCACGAGGGAGACTCATCAGAATTTAAAAAATTCTAAACCCAACTTAGGATTGTATTTGAATAATTTACATAGTGATACCATCTCATAGCTGTGTAGAACCTGGGGGGTCTGCTGTCTAACTGCCACTGCAAGAGAGACTCATCAGTGTTTAAAAAATTCAAAATCCAACTCAAGAGTGTATTTAAATAATTTGCAGAGATATACCATCTCAGAGCTGTGTAGGGAGTGGGACTGGGGGACCTGCTGTCTAACTGCCACCGCAAGGGATACTCAACAGTGTTTAAAAAATACAAAATCCAACTTAAGAGTGTATTTTAGACATGTGCAAATTCATTTGGAGACATTCGGATTTCGTCGAAAATGGGGTAATTCGGAGACATTCGGCCAATCCGAAACTCAAGGGTCATTCGGAAAAAATGATCCGACTCCGAACAGCCCAGGTCCGAAATTCGTCAAAACTTTCGGAAGATTCGGCAATCGACACATTTCCAAAAGTTTTGACTACTTTTGACCAGGACTTTTTTGTACTTCCTGTGCGCGCTCAATTACTTTCCCTTCATAATTTTCCCTCCATGTCTCTAGTCCAATTCCATTCTCCGTTTCATGCACTACTTCCCTCTTTTGTCTGTATTCGAATAGCCTTCTTCATTTCATGATGGGGGTTGGACTAATGACACAGTCACACAGACAGACAGCCTGCATTTCCTCATTGGGTTGTTGGAGCTCAGAGAGAGAAGAGATTAGAGAGTGTACAGTTGTTGTTTAGGCAGGCAGGTAGCATTAGGCTAGGCATAGGTAGGCAGCCAGCATTAGTTCCAGTTATTGCCACTTCAAGAGCAAGTAATATTTGTTCCTGTGCAAAATATAAAAAAATATTAGGTATTTGTTCGAATACAGGGCCGGCCCTTACATGGGTCCCAGTGGGTCCATGGACCCAGGCGGCACTTTGACAGGGGCGGCAATTTACCGTCCCATAGCATGTTTATTTTGTGCTCTTCCGCCATTTCTGTGTTGCAGGGTGTCCCATCCCATCAGTGTGACTGTCAGCAGCCGGGCAGCCCTATGCTCACTCAGTGGCGATGCCTGCTGGCTGCTTCAGTGATGTGAATTATGTGATAGTGAAACATTATGCCTATTTTATATTGTTTATCGCCCACCTAAAGTCAAGACTTGAGTAAATAGGTCTACCGTCCCAGATTTGCTAGAGAGGTTTTACAAATACAGGAGGGTGCCCCCTGTATGAAATGAGTCTAAACATTTGGGATCCCTAGTATGAGTGCACAACAGTGCATGATGTGTCCTGAACAGGATTGCTGTGAGGTGTCTCCACCCAGAAGGTGCTGGCTTCAACATTGCGACAAGTGACCAACTAAGAGCACCGTGCCGTGCAGCCATAGCATCACCCCCTCCTACTCTCCGGGTCCCGCTGACTGGCAATAACAGGTGAGTCACTAAGAGATCTGAAGCCTTTCTGGAAGTCCTTTCACTTGGAAAGGGGCTAGGTATTACTTGGGGGAGTTGCCTCGTGTGTAAATAATTTCTAGGTGGGAGATGAATGTGCATCACTTATGTGTTTCCTAACAGTAGTTAGAATACAACTCCCATCATCCCCGGATTATGACATTGGGAAATGCCCAGCAATTATCGTAGAGCCCCGTATTGCACACTCACGGAAAATGGTGATATTGCTATACTAAGACAATGCTGTGGACCCCTCTTCAGTATAGATGTCAAGCATTTTTTTTATTTCTCTCCTGTGTTGCAGTTTGTTCACAACAGAATGTCTCAATTTTTCTTTTTAACCCTTTGAATGCCAGAGTGGTATGCAACGCATTGCTTTGCAATGCATTGCGTACCACTCTGGCACTCAAAGGGTTAACACATTACATCTATCATATTACAATCATTGATGTTTATTCTTGATGTAGTATGAAACTCTACAATGTATATACACATAGAGTTATCTGGTATGAGGGGAAATCAGGATAGGAAAACGAGAGAGAGGAATTTGGGTACTAAAGAGGGACAGTAGGGTAGGAGGCTGGTACCAGAAAATGAAACCTTAATCTTTACCCATGTACTAACATAGAATGTGACATGTAGTTTGTCCATGTTCGAGTCGACCACTTATGTTGAGTAGGATGTGACAGGCATGGGTTTTCAATGTCGAACATATGCTAAATTGAATGACAGGCATGAGGTTTCGATGTTCAAACATATGCTAGATTGAAGGACAGGCATGGGGTTTCGATGTTCGAACATGCTAAATTGAATGACAGGCATGGGTTTTCGATGTTCGACATTTGCATTGTGACTGGCATCCCATGCTAGAGTAGAGGTGACATGCACAGACTTTCAATGTACGACAATGTCCGTTTTTGGGATGGATCTTTTTCTAAATGCACACCCTGTCTGCAAATAATGATAGCAGCGTGCACGGAGGCACACTGCTATAATTTAACCCATGTTAAATTCGGCCGAATAATTCGGAATGGATCAGAATTTCGTCCGAATGGAATAGGCCCGGTCCGAAATTAAGATCATCCGAATTAGAAAAAAAAAAATTCGTCCGAATTTGAATTTTACCGAAAATTTTGCCCGTGCACAAGTCTAGTGTATGTGAATAATTTGCAGAGTGATAACAGCTCAGAGCTGTGTAGGGACCCCACGCTAGGGTGCCTGCTGTCTAATTTCCACTGCAAGGAAAACATCAGTGTTTAAAAAATTCAAACTCCAACTTAGGAATGTATATGAATAATTTGCAGAGTGATCCCATCTCAGAGCTGTGTAGAACCTGGGAGGCCTGGTGTCTAACTGTCACCTCCAGGGAGACTCATCTGTGTTTAAAAAATTCAAAATCAAACTTAGGAGTGTATTGAAGAATTTGCAGAGTGATACCATCTCAAAGCTGTGTAAAACCTGGGGGGCCTGCTGTCTAACTGCCACCGCAAGGGAGACTCATCAGTGTTTTAAAAATTAAAAAAATCCAGCTTTGGAGAGGTATTTGAATAATTAGCAGAGTGATAACATCTCAGAACTGTGTAGGGAGTGGGACAGGGGGACCTGCTGTCTACCTGCCAATGCAAGGGAGACTCATCAGTGTTTAAAAAATTCAAAATCCAACTTAGGAGTGTATATGAATCATTTGCAGAGATATACCATCTCAGATCTGTGAAGGGAGTGGTACTGGGGGGCCTGCTGTCTAACTGCCACTGCAAGGGATACTGATCAGTGTTTAAAAAATTGAAAATCCAGCTTAGGAGTGTATTTGAATAATTTGCAGAGTGATACCATCTCAGAACTGTGTAGAACCTGGGGGGCCTTCTGTGTAACTGTCACCACAAGGGAGACTCATCAGTATTTAAAAAATTCAAAATACAACTTAGAAGTGTATCTGAATCATTTGCGGAGATATACCATCTCAGTACTGTGTAGGGAGTGGGACTGCACTGCCTGCTGTCTAACTGCCACCACGAGGGAGACTCATCAGAATTTAAAAAATTCTAAATCCAACTTAGGAGTGTAGTTGAATAATTTGCAGAGTGATACCATGTCAGAGTGATACCATCTCAGAGCTGTGTATAACCTGGGGGGCCTGCTATCTAACTGCCATCGCAAGGGAGACTCATCAGTGTTTTAAAAATTCAAAATCCAACTTAGGAGTGTATTTGAATAATTTACATAGTGATACTATCTCACAGCTGTGTAGAACCTGGGGGGGGGGGTCTGCTGTCTAACTGCCAGCGCAAGGGAGACTCATCAGTGTTTAAAAAATTCAAAATCCAACTTAAGAGTGTATTTAAATAATTTGCAGAGTGATACCATCTCAGAGCTGTGTAGGGAGTGGGACTGTGGGGCCTGCTGTCTAACTGCCACCGCAAGGGATACTTAACAGTGTTTAAAAAATTCAAAATCCAACTTAGGAGTGTATGTGAATAATTTACAGAGTGATAACAGCTCAGAGCTGTGTAGGGAGTGGGGCTAGGGTGCCTGCTGTCTAACTTCCACTGCAAGGAAAACTTATCAGTATTTAAAAAATTCAAACTCCAACTTAGGAATGTATTTGATTAATTTGCAGAGTGATACCATCTCAAAGCTGTGTAAAACCCGGGGGGCCTGCTGTCTAACTGCCACCGCAAAGGAGACTCATCAGTGTTTTAAAAATTAAAAAAATCCAGCTTTGGAGAGGTATTTGAATAATTAGCAGAGTGATAACATCTCAGAACTGTGTAGGGAGTGGGACTGGGGGGCCTGCTGTCTAACTGCCAACACAAGGGAGACTCATCAGTGTTTAAAAAACTTAAAAATCCAACTTAGAAGTGTAGTTAAATCATTTGCAGAGATATACCATCTCAGAGATGTGTAGGGAGTGGGACTGAGGGGCCTGCTGTCTAACTGCCACCGCAAGGCAGACTCATCAGTATTTAAAAAATTCTAAATTCGTAGATTTTCCTAACTTTGTGAAGGAAAGTCAGGATTTTAATAAAGACACGGAGGCGAGTATTATGCAATATCTCTTAACTTTACTTCTCAGAAGCAAAGCTTGAACATGTTAACTTACAAATGAAAAGAAAAAAACCTGTTGGTCTGATAACCCCGCCCTATTACAATTAGCCAATCACATTCCCCACAGGTGTATAACTGTCACATCTTACATTTCATCATCCTCTTTTCTTTGGTGAAGATACAATGTCAAAACTGAAACTCGAACAAGCTCGGTGAACCAAGGTCATGAGGGATCATCCGGATCAAAAACTGGATCTGTAGTTATTAACCTGGAGAAAGATATAACAATAAAGGGTGGGTTAATACAAGGGAGGGATAATACTCGCCTCCGTGTCTTTATTAAAATCCTGACTTTCCTTCACAAAGTTAGGAAAATCTACGAATTTTATGACAAGACACGGAGGCTCATATTATGCAAGTTTAAAGCTGTTGTATTACATTGCAAGAAGCATGAGTAAGAGGTTTAAAATAAAACTTCCTGAATGTAGATTAATTGGACCAGTCTGCAGCTTTGAGGATGTCTTCTAATCGTCCCCCAAATAAAAGAGACTTAGAAGCCATAGCTCCACGAGAAGAGTGAGCTCCGAATTTAGTAATATCAATGCCCGCAGAAGACATGATCCAACGAATCCATCTTGCTAATGTAGCTGAAGAGACAGGTCTATAGGGTTTAACAAATGAGATGAGTAATTGATGAGAGTCTAAGGGTCTGATAGAAGAGGTAACTGATTCATAAGTTTTAAGACATAGGACAACACATAATTGTGGGTTCAAAGGAAAGCTAGGATAGAAGATTTCTCTGGAGGAGGATTTAGTTCTCCTAGAAATTCGGAACCGTACACCATTGGGTTCATATGATCTGTTAGTGATGTCTAGAGCGTGAACATCGGAGACCCTCCGAAAAGAAATAAGGCAGAGAAGTGTAGTCAGCTTGGCCGAGAGTTGTTTAAGGGATAACCTATCGTTAGGTGGCCAAGAATCAAGAAATGATAAGACCGTATTTACGTCCCAAAGATAAGAATATTTAGATGATGGGGGTCTAGATATACGGATTCCTTTCATAAGTTTACGAACCAGAGGGTGTTGTCCCACTGGGGAACCTTCAATAGGATCATGAGAAGCCGAAATAGCGGATCTATAACAATTAATAGGTCTGTACGCCTTGCCTTGTTGGAAACAAGAAGAGAGGAAATTGATAATAGATTCTATACCGGAAGAAAAGGAATCCAGGTTCCGTTCCAGGCACCAACGTACCCAGACCGACCAGCAGGATCTATAACAAGATTTGGTACCTGGGGCCCATGCCTCTGAAATGAGGAATCGAGATGTGTCCGAAAGTTCATCGGTGATTTGTCGACTCCTGATATTAACCAGGCTAAAAGGTGTAGTTGATTGTGACGAAGAAGGTAATGCGTATTGCCTACTGGATCTGTTAGAAGTTGGGGAAACGGAGATAGATATCAAGGGATATCCGCCGACATTTCCAAGAGAGTTGGAAACCAGGGTTGGGTTGGCCAGAAGGGTGTGATGAGGACAAGATTGATCTTTTGCTTCCGAACCTGAAGGATAACCCTGGATATCATGTTGAATGGAGGGAACGCGTAACAGCCGTGAGTGGGCCAAATTTGAAGGAACGCGTCTATGGCTAGCTCCTCCGGATCTGGTCTCCAGCTGAAAAAATTGGGTAGACGAGTGTTCAGTCTGGAGGCAAAAAGATCCAAATGTAAGGGGCCCCAAATTGAGTTTAGGGTCAAAAACGTTGACATGTGGAGAGTCCAATCGCAGGAATCGGTTAGGTGTCTGGAGTTCCAGTCTGCAATGACATTGGACAGACCTGGTAAGTATTCCGCTTGGACAGATATGTTTTTGTCTAGGCAAAAGTGCCAAAGTTCTTTCGCTAATATCGCAAGAGTCTTGGACTTGGTGCCGCCAAGACGATTGATATAACGGACCGCTGATATGTTGTCCATCTTCAAAAGAATACAACAATTCGTCATGTGTTTTGAGAAACTTTTGATGGCAAAAGAACCTGCTAATAATTCTAAACAGTTTATATGCATATGTATCACGGTGCCCGTGATTGCTGCAGTTCCTTGTCTGTCACCAGTAGGGGGCTTCTATTGGCTGTCTGCAGATAGCCCGCCTCTTATTGCCTATTTAAACCTGGATTGGGCACCCTTTGAGTGCCCTTTCGTGTTGTTTCTGACCTTCTTGCTATCACTATGCCAGTGATAGCTGGGCCTCTGTTCCAGTGTTCCTGAGTTCCTGATCTCATGTGTTCCTGAGTTCCTGATCTCTACTGTTCCAGTGTTTCCTGCATGCTGAAGTACTTCCAGTCCTGGTTCCGGCCTAGTCTCTGGTGTTGCAGTTCCTGCTGAACTTCTTCTCTGCTGTTTCCTGACCTGACTGATCGTTGCTGGTTCCTGTCATCGCATCGCCTGTCTCCTGTATCCTGGCGACCTCCTGCCTGGTCGCGTCAGCGACATTGCTTGTTACACCAGTGTGCGATCACTGGTTTGCTCCACAGCCTATCGGCTGTACTATCCTGTGTTGGTCCCAGCGTGCGGACCCTGGTTTGCTCCAAAGCCTGGCGGCTAGACAAACTCGCTTGTTACACCAGTGTGCGGTCACTGGTTTGCTCCAAAGCCTATCGGCTATACAATCCTGTGTTAGTCCCAGCGTGCGGACGCTGGTTTGCTCCAAAGCCTCGCGGCTATACAAACTCGCTTGTTACACCAGTGTGCGGTCACTGGTTTGCTCCAAAGCCTATCGGCTCTTCAATCCTGTGTTGGTCCCAGCGTGCGGACGCTGGTTTGCTCCAAAGCCTTGCGGCTAGACAAACTCGCTTGTTACACCAGTGTGCGGTCACTGGTTTGCTCCAAAGCCTATCGGCTATACAATCCTGTGTTAGTCCCAGCGTGCGGACGCTGGTTTGCTCCAAAGCCTCGCGGCTATACAAACTCGCTTGTTACACCAGTGTGCGGTCACTGGTTTGCTCCAAAGCCTATCGGCTATACAATCCTGTGTTGGTCCCAGCGTGCGGACGCTGGTTTGCTCCAAAGCCTTGCGGCTAGACAAACTCGCTTGTTACACCAGTGTGCGGTCACTGGTTTGCTCCAAAGCCTATCAGCTATACAATTCTGTGTTAGTCCCAGCGTGCGGACGCTGGTTTGCTCCAAAGCCTTGCGGCTATACTAACTCGCTTGTTACACCAGTGTGCGGTCACTGGTTTGCTCCTAAGCCTATCGGCTATACAATTCAGTGTTGGTCCCAGCGTGCGGACGCTGGTTTGCTCCAAAGCCTTGCGGCTTTACGATTCCCCTGTTAGTCTCAGTGTGTGTACACTGGGCTGCTTACGATCCTGTCAATTTGCCATTACCATCTGACTGCTGCTACTATCTCTGGGCTGCCCTGCCCGGTATTGGTAAGGCCGGTAGAACCTTTTGCCACATTCCATCTGAGGTTGCCTTACCCGGTATTGGCAGGGCCGGTAGAGCCTACATTATGAATCTATTGAGGCTGCCTTGCCCGGTAATTTGGTAAGGCCAGTAGAACCGTTATGCGATTCCATCTGCAGGTTGCCTTACCCGGTATTGGCAAGGCCGGTAGAGCCTAACATTCTATTTCTTCAGACTGTCCTGTCCGGTATATTGACAGGACCGGTAGAGTCTGCCTTCTGTCTTGTTATATTCTGAATATATCTGTATGTGTGTGATTGCCATCCTACGTTATCATTTTATTATTTCAATAAAATTGATTTTTACCTAAAACTTGTGTCTGAGAGTCATAATAAACCGTGACAATATGCCTTTCCTCGTGGGACCATTTCCCGCCGGTGGAGAGGTTCCCGCATCGAGCCCCCCAACCCAAAGTACTCGCGTCGGATTCCATTGTTAGATCCGGGGACGTTCCGAAGATTGCTCTCCCATTCCATGCTTCCATGTGGTCCAACCACCATAGAAGTTCTTCGCGAGCGTCGGAAGACAAAGGGATCAGATCTGTATAACCGAGTCCTCGGCGAAGATGTAAAGTCTTCAGTCTTTGAAGGGCCTGGTAGTGAAGAGGTGTCGGGAATATGGCTTGAATAGAGGCAGATAGAAGACCTATCAATCTTGCTATGGACCGGATGGATACGGCATTCTTCTGTAACGTGTTTTTGATCTCCTTGCGTATGTTCTTTAACTTGTTCCGGGGAAGCCGTAGGGAAGAGTGTACTGAATCTACTACGAAACCCAGGAATTCGATTGATTGGGTGGGTTGAGTGATTGATTTCTTCCAGTTTATTAGGAAGCCAAGATGAGTGAGGGTATGAATTGTTAAAGACAGGTGTTCTTTGAGAGTTTGAATATCTTGAGACATAATTAACATATCGTCTAGGTAGATGATAAGGCGAACCCCTCTGCTTCGTAGAAAGGAGACGATGGGTATCATGATCTTTGTGAAACACCATGGGGCTGAAGAGAGGCCGAAAGGGAGGCAAGTGAATTGCCATGTTATCCCTTTCCATATGAATTGGAGAAGTGATTGTTGGTGTTGTGTAATTGGAATGGTAAGGTATGCGTCTTTTAAGTCCAAATTCACCATCCAATCTAGGGGCAATAATAGGTCTCTGAGACAGTGAATGCCCTCCATTTTGAAGTGGTGATATAGGACAAAAGAATTTAGATCTCGTAAGTTTATGACTGGTCGAAGTCCTGAGTCTTTTTTGTGAACCAGGAATATGTTGCTGATGAAACCTGGTTCTAACATGGGGGCACGAATAATCGCACCTTTTCTTTGAAGTTCTGAGATCTCTAAATCCACTAAAGAGAAATCTTCCTTTGAGAATTGGATAGAATGTGGGATTTTTATTTGATGGGGAGTGGAATAGAACTCTATATGGTAACCTTTCACCGTTTGTAGTACCCATTGATCTGATGTTATCGACACCAGGCGGGGAAAAAATGGGTGAGTCTGCCACCCACTCTTTCCCCTAAAGGTAAAGGAATTGTACTTACCTGAAAAACGGGAATATCCCCTGGGATTTTTAGATCTCCAGACTCTACCTCGAGGAGGGTAGAAAATAGGTTGGGTTCTATGATCCTGGGTAAAGGCACTTCTTGCCATGACATTCGGGTCTTGCTGGTTCCTAAATTGTGTTCTGTAGGAACCGGAGGTTCGGCCGGGAAGTCGACCTCTTCCCTTCCCGGCCCTGGCAAAAAACACCTTTGTTAAATACCTTTCTCATAGAGGTCTGGGCTTTATCCAGTGCCGTGAAAGTATTCACGAACTTTCCTAGGTTCTTACTAAATGATTCGCCAAATAGGAGTCCATTGGCGAGGGGGCCCGCTTCGGAATCTGCCATTTCGGACAGTTTAGGGTCTATGCGCAAAAGGATGACCCTTCTGCGTTCTGTGGATAGTGCCGTATTGGCATTCCCCAGGAGACAGAATGCACTCTGAATCCAACCCCTGAGGGTGGACAAATCAATACGAGAGGAGGAGGATAAAGCTTCCTCCGTCATGTTGAATATCTTGGCCAACGGGCCAACCAGGTCCAGGAGTTTATCCTGGCACTGTTTTAAAGATCGTTCGACACCCTTCCGAGGATCCCTGCCTGATTTGGCCATATACTGTGCCATCTGTGGGTCCAGGGAAGGAGTCTCACAGGTTTTGTTAATTGAAGGCCTGGGACATTCAGATCTAAGCTTATTTCTTGCTTTAGGATCTAAAGATTTGCGAATCCAGAAATCTATATATTTAGACACATGGTCTTTAGGGATCCACTCCGCCGACCTGGGGTGTTTAATTGCACCTGGGTCGAAGAGGGGAAGGCCTTGTTTGTCTAAAATGACGTTTTCGTCTGAATCATATGTATCTGATTCTGGATCCTTATTTTTAATTTTAGGAGGAATATAATCGGAGTCTGAGGATTGGTCCAAAAATTCTCTGTTATCATCATTAGAAGATGAATCCAGACAAAAAGAATCTGGTTTGGACCTAGTCCTGTTTCTTTTCCTCGGATATCTATCCTCCCGAGAAGAGGTTCTGCTTTGTGGTGATGAACCACGTGTCTGAGTACCAGATTTACTGGGTGATTCAAAAGAAGAACATGATAGTTCTATTTCATCAATATGTTTAATTTTCCTCCGTCTTTTCCCACCTTGAATGGGTTCTGAGACTCCTTCAGAAATAGATTTATGTAATTCAGGTACCTCCTTGTTAGGTGGTTGGACTACAGCTAGGTTAGAAGACTTTTGATTGAAAGCTTCCCTCCCCTCTCACCTCATCCAATCCCTCTCCCCCACACTAATCCCTATCCTGTTACAAATCTTCAACTCCTCCTTTGCCACCGCTACCTTTCCTTATGACTTCAAACATGCCTTAGTAAAACCTATCCTTAAGAACAACTCTTCTGACAGTAACACACCCTCTAGCTATCGACCAGTTTCTCTTCTGCCTTTTGCCTCTAAACTCCTGGAACGCTTAGCCTACTCATGCCTGCTTGACTTCCTCAATGCATACAACCTGCTTGACCCTTTACAATCTGGATTTCGTAATGCTCACTCCACCGAAACTGCTCTTACAAGAGTTGTCAATGATCTTCACATTGCCAAATCTCAAGGTCACTATTCAATTCTTATCCTGCTTGATCTCTCAGCAGCTTTCGATACTGTTGATCATGCACTCCTCCTCCGCATTCTTCACTCCTTAGGAATCCGCAACACAGCACTGGACTGGCTCTCCTCTTATCTATCTAACAGATCCTTCAGTGTCTCCTCTGCCACCTCTTCATCCTCCCCCATCCAACTCTCTGTTGGGGTTCCTCAAGGTTCTGTTCTAGGACCGCTTCTGTTTTCTCTTTACACAATAACACTTGGCGATCTTATTAACTCATTTGGTCTCAAATATCACCTCTATGCAGATGACACCCAGATTTACTTATCTGTACCTCAACTCACTTCTGATATCCAGGCTAAAGTCACAGATTGCCTCTCGACTATCTCAGACTGGATGGCTCATAGACACCTCAAACTCAATATGTCCAAAACTGAACTGCTCCTCATTCCACCTAGACCTGGCCCGGTAGCGCCCTTCCAGGTGACTGTAAATGGCACTACCATAAATCCAGTATCAGAAGCACGGTGTCTAGGGGTGATAATTGACAACTCTCTCTCATTTTCCTCTCATATTAATGCCATTACTAAATCCTGTCGCTTTCTTTTGCGTAACATTGCAAAAATCCGTCCCTTCCTCTGTTCCTCCACAGCCAAAATTCTTATACATGCAATCATCCTCTCCCGCATGGACTATTGCAACATTCTTCTGTCTGGCATTCCTGCTTCCCATCTCCAACCACTTCAATCTATACAGAATGCGGCAGCACGAATTACTCTTCTGTCACCTAGGTTTGTCCCTGCCCCACTCCTCCTCAAAACTCTCCATTGGCTGCCTATCAAACTCCGGATATCATACAAAATCTTACTTCTCTCTTTCAAGACACTTCTCTCCTTTACTCCTTCTTACATTTCCACTCTCATCTCCCGTTATACCCCATCCCGACACTTACGGTCAGCCAATGACTGTCTTCTCTCAGCTCCTTTTGTCTCTACAGCCCTGTCACGGATCAAACCTTTTTCTCTCATTGCTCCGTATCTATGGAATGCTCTACCATCCAACCTGCGCCACTGCACCTCTGTGACAACCTTCAAATCTCACTTGAAAATGCACCTCATGGATAAAATCCCAACATGCTAGAAGGCACTGATGTTGTACAATGAATGCTCTTATAAATTATTTACATTACTGATGTCCTCTATTATCATGAAAACTAGCACTGTATTCAGCACTTGACCCTAATGTACTCTGTATGTCTCCCATTACCACTTTAGATTGTAAGCTTTCGGGCAGGGACCTCGCACCCAATGTTTCACTCTACAAAAAGCACCTGTAACCCTGTATTGTTTAAACTCTGAGATTGTAAAGCGCTGCGTACACTTGTGGCGCTATATAAATAAACATATTCATTCATTCATTCATTCAAGTAACGATAGTATCAGACATATGTGACATGCAGGAAGAAATGGCCTTGGAGACTGTCTTATTGACAGACATGTCCAAAATTTGTTGGAAATTGTCATGGTTTTCATGAGTCAAAATCATTTCTTCCTGAAAGTCAGAATGTGGGGAATTAGAATCCGCTCTCAGAAAATGGGAAGGAATTTTGGTCCCTTTAAGGGGAGTGGCTGGAGGTAAATTACTCCTGTGAGACATATTACAGAGTAAATTTGCTTTGTCCCAATTAAATATTTGGTAATGTGTCAAATGGTAAGAATTTACTTTAAATAGGGTAATGAGCCTGAATAGAGAGAATTTTTCTCACAAAATGGCAGTTAAATCACAAGGTTGGAGCAAGAGCGCTTGAAAGCAGCTGGCCGTTCGTGAGGTAATCTGAAAATCACACCTGCACGAAACTGGAAGGTGCGCATGCGCGGAAAACGGGGCGCGCATACGCATAGAGGTTGCCAGTCGCTCACGCCCCAAAACCAAGATGGCCGCCGCGACGTGAGAGTACAGTACAATACAGGTAACGGGATCGATGAAATAAGGAACGCGGAGGCAAATAAAGGGGAGAAAGGGATAGATGAATGCGATATTCGCTAGGGGAAAGTGAATGTGAAAAGAGGGTAACCAATGCCCAGAACGAAGGACACCGAAGGCAAAGTAAATTAGGTGAAGTAATTACCTTTGGATGGGAACGTTATGCAAGTACAGTAGTGTGAAAAAGGGAGTGAATATCGCATTAAATGAAACAAGCAAGTAAATAAATTACAAATATACACAGACAAATAAGGTTAGATATACCATATAACAGAGAACAATAAAGTATAAGTATAATGTAGAATTATATCATCTATATTATAGAAATATGCATTGGACAACAGAAGGGTAATACTTATCTGCTGAGCAGCAAAGAAAAGAGGATGATGAAATATAAGATGTGACAGTTATACACCTGTGGGGAATGTGATTGGCTAATTGTAATAGGGCGGAGTTATCAGACCAACAGGTTTATTTCTTTTCATTTGTAAGTTAACATGTTCAAGCTTTGCTGCTGAGAAGTAAAGTTAAGAGATATTGCATAATATGAGGCTCCGTGTCTTGTCATAAAATCCAACATTGGAGTGTATTTGAATAATCTGCAGAGTGATACCATCTCAGAGCTTTGTAGAATTTGGGGGGCCTGCTGTCTAACTGCCACCGCAAGGGAGACTCATCAGTATTTAAAAAATTCAAAATCCGACTTAGGAGTGTATTTGAATAATTTGCAGAGTGATACCATCTCAGAGCTGTTTAAAATCTGGGTGGCCTGATGTCTAACTGCCACCGCAATGGAGACTCATTGATGTTTAAAAAATTCAAAATCTAACTTAGGAGTGTATTTGAATAATTTGCAGAGTGATACCATATCAGAGCTGTGTAGAACATGGGGGGGCCTGCTGTCTAAGTGCCACCGCATGGGAGACTCATCAGTATTTAATAAATTCAAAATCCAACTTAGGAGTGTATTTGAATAATTTGCATAGTGATACCATCTCAGAGCTGTGTAGAACATGGGGGGCCTGCTTTCTAACTGCCACCACAAGGGAGATTCATCAGTGTTTTAAAAATTCAAAATCCAGCTTAGGAGAGGTATTTAAATAATTTGCAGAGTGATACCATGTCAGAGCTGTGTAGGGAGTGGGACTGGGGGGTCTGCTGTCTAACTGCTACAGCAAGGGAGACTCATCAGTGTTTAAAAAATTAAAAATCCAACTTAGGAGTGTATCTGAATAATTTGCAGAGTGATACTATGTCAGAGCTGTGTAGAACCTTGGGGGCTGCTGTCTAACTGTCACGGCAAGGGAGACATATTATCACGGTGCCCGTGATTGCTGCCTTTTCCTGTCAGTTATCTGTGAGGACACTCCATTGGCTGTATGTCTCTAGTCTGCCCAGTATTGCCTATATAGACTGGGTTCTGGCACCCTTTGGTTGCCCTTTCGCTGTGTCTCTATGTCAGTAGAGTAGTAGTCCAGTACGCGGGTACTGGTTTGCTCCTTTACAGCACCGTTTGTGTTTTCCTGTAGTCCAGTAAGCGTGTACTGGTTTGCTCCAATATTCTCCGTTGCTTACTGCCACCTATACAGACCGAGAGCGTCTCCGTGTAGTCCAATACGCGGGTACTGGTTTGCTCCAGTTGATTACTGCCACCTATACAGCACCGGTAGCGTCTCCGTGTAGTCCAGTACGCGGCTACTGATTTGCTCCATTTCACCGGTTTCTCGCTGCCTCCTATACAGCACTGGTAGTGTCCATGTGTAGTCCAGTACGCAGGTACTGGTTCGCTCCAATATTCTCCGGTTGCTTACTGCCATCTACACAACACCGGTAGCGTCTCCGTGTAGTCCAGTACACGGGTACTGATTTGCTCCATTTCACCGGTTTCTCGCTGCCTCCTATACAGCAACGGTAGTGTCCATGTGTAGTCCAGTACGCAGGTACTGGTTCGCTCCAATATTCTCCGGTTGCTTACTGCCACCTATACAGCACCGGTAGTGTCCATGTGAAGTCTAGTACGCGGGTACTGGTTTGTTCCGGTTGCTTACTGCCACCTATACAGCACCGGTAGCGTCTCCGTGTAGTCCAGTACGCGGGTACTGCTTTGCTCCATTTCACCGGTTGCTCGCTGCCTCCTATACAGCACCGGTAGTGTCCATGTGTAGTCCAGTACGCGGGTACTGGTTTACTCCAATATTCTCCGGTTGCTTACTGCCACCTACACAGCACCAGTAGCGTCTCCGTGTAGTCCAGTACACGGGTACTGGTTTGCTCCATTTCACCGGTTGCTCGCTGCCTCCTATACAGCACCGCCAGTGTCCATGTGTAGTCCAGTACGCGGGTACTGGTTCGCTCCAATATTCTCTGGTTTCTTACTGCCACCTATACAGCACCGGTAGTGTCCATGTGTAGTCCAGTACGCGGGGACTGGTTTGCTCCTATATTCACTGGTTGCTTGCTGCCTCCTATACAGCACCGGTAGTGTCCATGTGTAGTCCAGTACGTGGGTATTGGTTTGCTCCATTTCACCGGTTGCTCGCTGCCTCCTATACAGCACCGGTAGTGTCTGTGCGTTGTCCAGTACGCGGGTACTGGTTTGCTCCAATATTCACCGGTTGCTTGCTGACTCCTACACAGCACCGGTAAGGCCTCTGTGTTATCTAGAACTTGCAACTGGTTTTCTCCACCACTATCACCAGTTGCTGAGGCCACCTCCGTTACAGCACCAGTACATGCCTACCCTGTGTCCTTGTTAGGCTGCCTTACACAGTATTTTGGCAAGGCCGGTAGAGCCTTCTCCATCTCGTTTTGCCAGCCTCCAGGCTGCCTTGCCCGGTATGTTGGTAAGGCCAGTAGAGCCTATTCATATTCTCTGTACCATTGTTCACTACTACTTTGTACTATTTGTGTGTCAATATAAACATGTGTATGTCAGGACCCGTGAGGGTTCTCTTTAACCCCTTAAGGACCGGGAAAATCTGAGTTTGATTTGACTTAAGGACCGGAGCAATTTTGACTTTTTTGACTATGTCTTTGTTCAACCATATTTTCTCTTTAATTCCTTTTGTGCACCCACATAAATTATATTCTGTTTTTTTAAGCACAAGTAGGGCTTTCTTTTGATACCACAATTATATGAATACCTCATTGTTTAATTTGATTAAAATAGAAAAAAAGAGGAAAAAAATTGAAAAAAAACAACATTTTGCTTATATTTTCGTGTCAGGATTTGCATACAATTAGTTTATGACAAAAAAATACCCCTAAATATATTCATTTGCTTCTCCTGAATATAAGAATACCCCATATGCCTAGTATTTCAATCACTTCCTCACATTTACAAGGTAAATATTACAAGATGGATGCCATTATTTCCAACTTGTAATTTCTCAACAATTGGCATGTGAGCATCATAGATTAGCTGACGGTGCCAGAACCAAAAATGTCCCACAAAGGTATATGTTTCTGAAAACTACACAACATAAGGTAAATAATCAGGAGAATTTTGGAGTTTTTCATGCAGCTATTTTTCCAGAAAAAAATTTCAAAATTGTGGTAATATTTTGTTTTTTTGCAGTTTTCACACTTACATTTCAATACTACTGTTGATATCAAGCACATGATAGGTGAAGATTTTTAAAAATGCATTGTTTAGTGTTCAGCTCCTTCTTCTGAGTACGGCAATACCCCATATGCATAGGTTTCTCAAGGTTTGGGAGAGCTACGGGGCCCAAATTGGAACATGCGCTTTTCCAGTTTCACACTTTGAATTTTCACAGCTTGCATCACTGGTGCCATGTCTCATTTGGGGCTGTGTAACAGTGCTCCACTCTAAGATTTCCCCCCAAAAGTGTATATTTTTGGAATGTAGACACCCCCAGCTTTCATTTTAGGTGTGTTTTCAAATTTTTTACACGGCCATTTTACCACCACTTTCTCATAAACTTGACGTAAGTAAAAAAACAGCGTTTTTCACACTTTGCCTTCAATGTTGATGTGAATTTCAAGCACAGAATAGGTGAAGATTTTATAAACTGAATTGAATAG
Source organism: Rhinophrynus dorsalis (assembly GCA_037306005.1). Lineage (NCBI taxonomy): Eukaryota > Metazoa > Chordata > Amphibia > Anura > Rhinophrynidae > Rhinophrynus > Rhinophrynus dorsalis. The sequence continues at coordinate 188,340,928 of CM074720.1, read as the reverse complement.
TGTTCAGCTCCTTCTTCTGAGTACGGCAATACCCCATATGCATAGCTTTCTCATGGTTTGGGGGAGCTACGGGGGCCAAATTGGAACATGCGCGTTTCCAGGTTCACACTTTGAATCTTCACAGCTTGCATTACTGGTGCCATGTCTCATTTGGGGCTGTGTAACAGTGCTCTTTTTTTAAGATTTCCCCCCAAAAGTGTATATTTTTGGAAAGTAGACACCCCAGGCTCTCGTTTTAGGTGTGTTTTCCAATTTTATACACTGCCATTTTACCACCAATCCCTCGTAAACCATGACGTAAGTTAAAAAAAAAAAAAAACAGCGTTTTTCACACTTAGGGTTGGCGGCAGTATACTGGGCTGCATACAAATTGGTTTGGGAAACAATTTCACCTAAAATGTCTTCCCCCAAAAACAAATAAAAAAAATGATCATGGGTAAATCCTTCCACATCAATTTGAATCCCTGGGTTGCCTGTGAATTCTGAGATTTGTGGGCATAAATTGATACCCATTCATTAGGATCCGGAGTGGCAGGTGTTGGGGCATTTCTTTGGGCAGGTCTTTTGGCAGGTCTTTGGGCAGATCTTTTGGCAGGTGCTGGGGCAGTTGCCAGGGCAGCTCTTGGGGCAGCACTTGGGGCATTTCTTTGGTAGGTTTTTGGGCAGATCTTTTGGCAGGGGCTGGGGCAGTTGCCAGGGCAGCTCTTGGGGCAGCACTTGGGGCATTTCTTTGGGTAGGTATTTTGGTAGGTCTTTGGGCAGTTCTTTTGGCAGGTGCTGGGGCAGTTGCCAGAGCAGCTTTTGGGGCAGTGCGTCTTTTCTTGACAGAAGGCCCAGCGTCATCACTAGAGCTGCTCTCACTTTCTGAAAACTGCGCTATGTCAAAATCTGACGCAGTGTCTGTTGCCTCAGAGTCAGACGCCAAAAAGACATATGCCTCTTCAACGCTGTACCTGCGCTGCATTTTGCCCACTAAAAAAGCTTTTTTTTTCTTACGCTATCCCTAAACCTAAATCTAACCCTAAAACTTACCCTAACCTACGTATATCCTGAACCTACCTAACCCAATTGAACTACCTATCTAAACTGCGCTTATTATATATATTTTTTTTTTTGGGGGGGGGGGGTTGGTTTTTTTTTTTTTTTCTCCCCTAAACCTAAATCTATCCCTAAAACTTTCCCTAACACACGTCTACACTAAACCTACCCAACTACCTACCAAAATACCTAAACTATATTTAATATTAAAAAAAAAAAAAAAAAAAATTTAAAAAAAATTTAAAAAAATTTTTAAAAATTTTTAAAAAATCTAAAAAAATTCAAGGGGGATGGGGGGTGTCCCACAGATCAGAAAACACTGATCTGCAGCAAATTGATCACTCCAAGAGTGATCAGATGGGGGGGCACTTATTGATCACTGTAGAACAGTGATCAAAGGGTTAATTTTCTTTATTTAAACATTTTTTTTTTATTTTTTTTTTTACAGGCACACTGGAACACCATCTCCCTCTGTCTCTCTCCACCTTAGCAGTATGCAAGGTGGAGGGAGGCAGAGAGATCTGACAGGGACAGTATTTACAAATACTGTCCCTGTCATTCAGGTTTTGCAACATGTGATTCGCTTTTGAAGCGAATCGCATGTTGCAACAATGTTTCAGCCGCTTGTTACTAAGTGTCCCGATACCGGGACACTTAGTAACAAGCGGCTTGAACTCTTCCATCGCTCCGTGCGGCCGCGATGGAAGAGTTTAACCCTTGACGTACCAGGACCGTCAAGGGTCGTTCGGTCACATTTACCCTTGACGGTCCTAGTACGTCAAGGGTCGCTAAGGGGTTAAACTTTCAATAAGGTTGTGTTTTTATCTTAACTGTGTATCTGAGAGTCAAAACAAACCGTGACACACATCAGTGTTTAAAAAATGCAAAATTCAACTTAGGAGTGTATTTGAATTACATGCAGAGTGATACCATCTCAGAGCTGTGTAGGGAGTGGGACTGAGGGGCTTGCTGTCTAACTGCCACTGCAAGGGAGACTCATCAGTGTTTAAAAAATTCAAAATCCAACTTAGAAGTGTATTTGAATAATTTGCAGAGTGATGCCAACTCAGAGCTGAGTAGAATCTGGGTGGCCTGGTGTCTAACTGCCACCGCAAGCGAGACTCATCGATGTTTAAAAAATTCAAACTCCAACTTAGGAGTGTATTTTAATAATTTGCAGAGTGATACCATCTCACAGCTGTGTAGAACCTGGGGGGCCTGCTGTCTAACTGCCACCGCAAGGGAGACTCATCAGTGTTTTAATAATTCAAAATCCAGCTTAAAAGAGGTAATTGAATAATATGCAGTGTGATTCCATCTCAGAGCTGTGTAGGGAGTGGGACTGGGGGGCCTACTGTCTAACTGGCACCGCTAGGCTCATCACTGTTTAAAAGATTAAAATTCCACCTTGGAAGTGTATTTGAATACTTTGCAGAGTGATACCATCTCAGAGCTGTGTAGAACCTGGGGGGCCTGCTTTCTAACCACCACCACAAGGGAGACTCAGCAGTGTTTAAAAAATTCAAAATCCAACTTAGGAGTGTATTTGAATAATTTGCAGACTGATACCATCTTACAGCTGTGTAGAACATGGGGGATCTTCTGTCTAACTGCCACCGCAAGGGAGACTCATCAGTGTTTAAAAAATTCAAAATCCAACTCAAGAGTGTATTTGAATAATTTGCTGAGTGATACCACCTCAGAGCTGTGTAGAACCTGGGGTGCCTGCTGTCTAACTGTCATAGCAAGGGAGACTCATCAGTGTTTTAAAATTTCAAAATAAAGCTTAGGAGAGGTATTTGAATCATTTGCAGAGTGATACCATCTCAGAGCTGTGTAGGGAGTTGTACTGGGGGGCATGCTGTCTAACTGCCACCGCAAGGAAAAGTCATCAGTGTTTAAAAAATTAAAAATCCAATTTAGGAGTGTATTTGAATAATTTGCAGAATGATACCATCTCAGAGCTGTGTAGAACCTTGGGGGCCTGGTGTCTATGTGCCACCGCAAGGGAGACTCATCAGTGTTTAAAAAATTCAAAATCCAATTTAGGAGTGTATTTGAATAATTTGCAGAGTGATATCATCTCAGAGCTGTTTACAACCGAGGGGGCCTGCTGTCTAACTGCCACCGCAAGGAAGACTCTTCAGTATTTAAAAAAATTCAAAATCCAACTTAGTAGTGTTTTTTAATAATTTGCAGAGTGATACCATCTCAGAGCTGTGTAGAACATGGGGGGCCTGGTGTCTACATGCCACCGTAAGGGAGACTCAACCGTGTTTTAAAAACTCAAAATCCAGCTTAGGAGAGGTATTTGAATAATTTGCAGAATGATACCATCTCAGAGTTTTGTAGGGAGTGGGACTGGGGGGCCTGCTGTCTAACTGTCACCACAAGTGAGACTCATCAGTGTTTAAAAAATTCAAAATCCAACTTAGGAGTGTATTTGAATAATTTGCAGATTCATACCATCTGAGAGCTGTGTAGAAACTGGGTGGCCTGCTGTCTAACGGCCACCGCAAGGGAGACTCATCAGTGTTTTAATAATTCAAAATCCAGCTTAAAGGGATAGTAATACTTCGTTTTAACTTTATTTTATTTTGTAGGCATTAAAAAAACATGAAGAATGATGTAAGTCTTATCTCTCAATCCTTTATGGTTTATGAGATATTCACAAGCAAAGTCCCCCTCCCCGCCCCTTTTACCTAGTGTAAGCCATCTCTTCTCAGATGTGGATCAGGTTGTATGACCAGACAGATAACAGAAGGGGACAATTTTCTTTGTATGAAAACAATGAAAGCCCTTCCCCCCTTGACAAGTTTTTTAGCTTTTTCCCTTATCTTAATTGAAGATTGTCCCTCTCTGCAGTCTACCTGGGCACCTCCCTTCTGATCTGGTTGAACAGGGGGGGATACTTTGTTTGTGAATATCTCTTAAACCATAAAGGTTTGAGAGATAAGACTTATATCATTCTTCATGTTTTTTTAATGCCTACAAAATAAAATAAAGTTAAAATGAAGTATTACTATCCCTTTAAGAGAAGTATTTGAATAATTTGCAGAATGATTCCATCTCAGAACTGTGTAGGGAGTGGGACTGGGGGGCCTGCTGTCTAACTGGCACCGCGAGACTCATTACTGTTTAAAAAATTAAAAATACAACTTAGGAGCGTATTTGAATAACTTGCAGAGTGATACTATCTTACAGCTGTGTAGAACCTGGGGGGCCTGCTGTCTAACTGCCACCGCATGGGAGACTTATCAGTGTTTAAAAAATTAAAAATCTAATTTAGGAGTGTATTTGAATCATTTGCAGACTGATACCATCTCAGAGCTGTGTAGGGAGTGGGACTGGGGGCCTGCTGTATAACTGACACTGCAAGGGAGACTCATCAGTGCTTAAAAAATTCAAAATCCAAGTTAGGAGTATATTTGAATCATTTGCAGAGATATACCATCTCAGAGCTGTGTAGGGAGTGGGACTGAGGGGCCTGCTGTCTAACTGCCACCGCAAGGGAGACTCATTGATGTTTAAAAAATTGAAAATCCAACTTAGGAGTGTCTTTGAATACTTTCCAAAGTGATACAATATCAGAGCTGTGTAGAACCTGGGTGGCCTGCTATCTAACTGCTACCGCAAGGGAGACTCATCAGTATTTAAAAAATTCAAAATGCAACTTAGGAGTGTATTTTAATAATTTGCAGAGTGATACCATCTGAGAGCTGTATAGAATCTGGGGGGCCTGATGTCTAACTGCCACCGCAAGGGAGACTCATTGATGTTTAAAAAATTGAAAATCCAACTTAGGAGTGTATTTGAATAATTTGCAGAGTGATACCATATCAGAGCTGTGTAGAACCTGGGGGGCCTGCTCTCTAAGTGCCACCACATGGGAGACTCATCAGTATTTAAACAATTCAAAATCCAACTTAAGAGTGTATTTGAATAATTTGCAGAGTGATATCATCTCAGAGCTGTTTAGAACCTGGGGGGCCTGCTGTCTAACCACCGCAAGGGAGACTCATAAGTGTTTAAAAAATTCAAAATCCAACTTGGGAGTATATTTGAATCATTTGCAGAGTGATACCATCTCAGAGGTGTGTAGTGTTTCTACTTACCTTGACTTCAGCATCACTTTCAGGCGCAAGGCTTCTAGCATGCTGCAGGCCTCTGTTTTATCTGTTTGCTTACTGTAGTCTCCACCTACCAACTTCCTACTTCCTCCCTCTGAGCTGCTCCTCCTACTTCCTATGGAGGGGTTTAAAGGGCAGACTGAGGCCTGACTCAGATGCCCTTGCGTTGTTGTTCAAAGCAGATCTGTTGCATTGGGCTCCGTGTATGACCTGGCTAGTCTTCCATCCATTCTGTTGCTGACCTGTGGCTTTGTCTGACTATTCTTTTGCCTAACCCTTAATAGTGGACATCCAATCTGGTGCAGACTTGTGGCTCTGGATGTCTACCTGATCTGTGTATGACCTGGCTTGTCTGACTACCCCCTCTGGTGCTGACTGGTGGCTCTGTCTGACTATTCTTTCGTCTTTTCCCTTGGTGATCAGACACCCAATATAGTGCGGGCCTGGGGCTCTGGTAGACTCGCATATCTGACTGCAGGCTGAGTCAGACCCTATTCCTCTTCGGCTCAAGATCCTGGGTTCCTGTTCCAGTTCCTGTTCCTGGTTCCAGCCGAGACTTCCAGTGGCTAAGGCCTAGTCTCCAGCACAGTGGTTTAGCTTTGCAACCTATTATTTCTGATAGCAGTCTTGCTGGCTATTACCCTGTGCTTATTCTTATTTTATATATTGTATATACCCGCTGTATGTCATTTATTAATAAACTGCATTAACTAAACCGTACTGACTCCCGAACTTCTCTGGGTAATCGTGACATGTAGGGAGTGGGACTGAGGGGCCTGCTGTCTAACTATCACCGCAAGGGAGACTCATCAGTGTTTAAAAAATTCAAAATCCAGTTTAGGAGTGTATTTGAATAATTTGCAGAATGATACCATCTCAGAGCTGTGCAGAACCTTGGGGGCCTGGTGTCTACATTCCACCGCAGGGGAGACTCATCAGTGTTTAAAAAATTCAAAATCCAGTTTAGGAGTGTATTTGAATAATTTGCAGAATGATACCATCTCAGAGCTGTGCAGAACCTTGGGGGCCTGGTGTCTACATTCCACCGCAGGGGAGACTCATCAGTGTTTAAAAAATTCAAAATCCAACTTAGAAATGTATTTGAATAATTTGCTGAGTGATACCATCTTAGAGCTGTGTATAACCTGGGGGACCTGCTGTCTAACTGCCACTGCAAGGGAGACTCATCAGTGTTTTAAAAATTCAAAATCCAGTTTAGGAGTGCATTTGAATAATTTGCAGAGTGATACCATCTCAGAGCTGTGTAGAACCTTGGGGGCCTGCTGTCTAACTACCACCGCAAGGTAGACTCATCGGTGTTTAAAAAAATCAAAATCCAATTTAGGAGTGTTTTTGAATAATTTGCAGAGTGATACCATCTAAGAGCTGTGTAATACTTGGGGGGACTCTGTCTAACTGCCACCGAAAGGGAGACACATCAGTGTTTAAAATATTCAAAATCCAACTTAGAAATGTATTTGAATAATTTGCAGAGTGATACCATCTCAGAGCTGTGTAGAATTTGGGGGGCCTGGTATCTACGTGCCACCGCAAGGGAGACTCATCAGTGTTTAAAAAATTCAAAATCCAGTTTAGGAGTGTATTTGAATAATTTGCAGATTCATACCATCTCAGAGCTGTGTAGAAACTGGGGGGCCTGCTGTCTAACGGCCACCGCAAGGGACACTCATCAGTGTTTTAATAATTCAAAATCCAGCTTAAGAGAAGTATTTGAATAATTTGCAGAATGATTCCATCTAAGAACTGTGTAGGGAGTGGGACGGGGGGGCCTGCTGTCTAACTGGCACCATGAGACTCATTACTGTTTAAAAAATTCAAAATCCAACTAAGGAGTGTATTTGAATAATTTGCAGAGTGATACCATTTACACCTGTGTAGAACCTGGGGGGTCTGCAGTTTAACTGCCACCGCAAGGGAAGATCATCAGTGTTTAAAAAATTCAAAAACCAACTCAAGTGTATTTGAATAATTTGCAGAGTGATACCACCTCAGAGCTGTGTAGGGAGTGATACTGGGGGGCCTGCTGTCTAATTGGCACCTCAAGTCTCATCACTGTTTAAAAAATTAAAAATCCAACTTAGGAGTGTATTTAAATAATTTGCAGAGTGATACTATCTTACAGCTGTGTAGAACCTGGGGGGTCTGCTGTCTAACTGCCACCGCAAGGGAGACTCATCATAGTAACATAGTAACATAGTAGATAAGGCTGAAAAAAGACATGCGTCCATCAAGTCCAGCCCATGCCAATAACACCCCTGTTGATCCAGAGGAAGGCAACAAAAAAGCCCTCTGGAGCAATTTCCAGTGTAGATGTGTGTGTGTGTGTGTCAAATAGTTCCCCGGCTCAATATCCTATTTGCTTTGAAGCCATCTGTCATAACTGTCAATATTGTTCTGTGCTAGATAGGCATCCATTGCTTTTTTGAATGCAGTTACATTATCTGCAAGCACAACATCCCGAGGCAAAGAATTCCATAGCCTTACCGCCCTTACTGTAAAGAATCCCTGCCTGTGTTTTAGTCAAAAGCGCCTTTCCTCAAGTCTTAATGGATGACCTCTTGTTCTTAGCTCAGCTCTTTGCATAAATAATTCATTGGATAGTTCTTTGTATTGACCTTGAATCTATTTGTAAATGGTAATCATATCACCCCTTAGACGTCTCTTTTCTAATGTAAACAAACCCAGTTTGGCTAGTCTCTCTTTGTAACTCAGATCCTCCAATCCCTTTATCAGTTTTGTTGCACGTCTCTGCACCTTTTCCAGTTCAGTAATGTCTTTTTTTAGAACAGGAGCCCAAAATTGTACTCCATATTCTAGATGAGGCCTAACCAAGGATTTATACACCTCTTTTTATGCAGGCTAGTACTCTATTTGCTCTTGCAGCAGCTAAGTGACTCTGCACACTGCTGTGAAGACTATTGTCTATCAGTACACCTAAATCTTTCTCTAATAAGGATTTCCCAAGTTGTTTCCCATTTAGAGTACATGTAGCAAGTTTGTTTCTACAACCCAAATGCATAACCTTACATTTATCTACATTAAATGACATCTGCCACTTTTCTGCCCATTCACTTAGTTTATCTAAATCCTTCTGTAGGGAAAAAACATCGACCTCTGTATGTATTTCCTTACATAGCTGTTTCAGTTTTTAAAACATTAAAAATCCAACTTAGGAGTGTATTTCAATAATTTGGAGTGATACCACCTCAGAGCTCTGTAGAATCTGGGGTGCCTGCTGTCTAACTGTCATAGCAAGGGAGACTAATCAGTGTTTTAAAAATTCAAAATCCAGCTTAGGAGAGGTATTTGAATAATTTGCAGAGTGATACCATCTCAAAGCTGTGTAGGGAGAGGGACTGGGGGGCATGCTGTCTAACTGCCACTGCAAAGAAAACTCTTCAGTGTTTAAAAAAATTAAAAATCTAATTTAGGAGTGTATTTGAATAATTTGCAGAATGATACCATCTCAGAGCTCTGTAGAACCTGGGGGGCCTGGTGTCTACGTGCCACTGCAATGGAGACTCATCAGTGTTTTAAAAATTCAAAATCCAGCTTAGGAGTTTATTTGAATTATTTGCAGAGTGATACCATCTCAGAGCTGTGTAGAACCTGGGGGGCCTGCTGTCTAACTGCCACCGCAAGGGAGACTCATCAGCGTTTAAAAAATTCAAAATCCAATTTAGAAGTATGTTTGAATAATTTGCAGAGTGATACCATCTCAGAGCTGTGTAGAACCTGGGGGGCCTGCTGTCTAACTACCACCGCAAGGGAGACTCATTAGTATTTAAAAAAATTCAAAATCCAACTTAGGAGTGTATTTTAATAATTTGCAGAGTGATACCATCTCAGAGCTGTGTAGAACCTAAGGGGCCTGCTGTCTTACTGCCACCACAAGGGAGACTCATTAGTCTTTTAAAAATTCAAAATCCAGCTTAGGAGAGGTACTTGAATAATTAGCAGAGTGATACCATCTCAGAGCTGTGTAGGGAGTGGGACTGGGGGGCCTGCGGTCTAACTGACACCGCAAGGGAGACTTATCAGTGTTTAAAAATTTAAAAATCCAATTTAGGAGTGTATTTGAATCATTTGCAGAGTGATACCATCTCAGAGCTTTGTAGGGAGTGGGACTGGGGGCCTGCTGTCTAACTGACACCGCAAGGGAGACTCATCAGTGCTTAATAAATTCAAAATCCAACTTAGGAGTGTATTTGAATAAGTCGCAGAGATATACCATCTCAGAGCTGTGTAGGGAGTGGGACTGAGGGGCCTGGTGTCTAACTGCCACCGCTAGGGAGAGTCATCAGTGTTTAAAAAATTCAAAATCCAACTTAGGAGTGTATTTGAATAAGTTGCAGAAATATACCATCTCAGAGCTGTGTAGGGAGTGGGACTGAGGGGCCTGCTGTCTAACTGCCACCGCAAGGGAGACTCATTGATGTTTAAAAAATTGAAAATCCAACTTAGGAGTGTATTTGAATAATTTGCAGAGTGATACCATATCAGAGCTGTGTAGAATCTGGGGGGCCTGCTGTCTAACTGCCACCGCAAGGGAGACTCATCAGTATTTAAAAAATTCAAAATCCAACTTAGGAGTGTATTTTAATAATTTGCAGAGTGATACCATCTGAGAGCTGTATAGAATCTGGGTGGCTGATGTCTAACTGCCACCGCAAGGGAGACTCATTGAAGTTTAAAAAATTGAAAATCCAACTTAGGAGTGTATTTGAATAATTTGCAGAGTCATACCATATCAGAGCTGTGTAGAACCTGGGGGGCCTGCTGTCTAAGTGCCACCATAGAAACATAGAAACATAGAATTTGACGGCAGATAAGAACCATTCGGCCCATCTAGTCTGCCCAATTTCCTACTGTGTAAAAAAAAAAAAAAAAAAAACACACACAACCTCAAACTTTTTTTGGTCCTTGGTCTTTTCTTATGTTAAGGACCGCCTTATGCCTATCCCATGCATGCTTAAATTCTGTCACTGTATTGACATCTATCACTTCTGCTGGTAGGCTATTCCACTTGTCTACTACCCTCTCAGTGAAGTAAAACTTTCTTACATTACATCTAAACCTGTGTCCCTCTAGTTTTAGACTATGGCCTCTTGTCCTAACGTTTTTACTCTTTTGAAATATACTTCCATCCTGTACTTTGTTGAATCCCTTCATGTATTTGAATGTTTCTATCATATCCCCTCTCTCTCTTCTCTCCTCCAAGCTATACATATTCAGATCCTTTAGTCTATCCTGATATTTCTTTTCCTGTAGACCAGTCACCATTTTAGTAGCCCTTCTTTGAATTTTCTCTAGAATATCAATATCCTTCTGGAGATGGGGTCTCCAGTACTGTACACAATATTCTAGGTGAGGTCTAACTAGAGATCTGTACAGTGGCATGACTACTTCCCTTTTTCTGCTACTAATGCCCCTAGCTATACAACCCAGTGCCCTGCTTGCATTCCCCATCGCTTTATTACATTCCCTGCTTACCTTTAAGTCATTAGAAATAATTACTCCCAAATCCCTTTCCTCTGTTGTCTCTGACAGCACAGTACCCTTAATGGTATATTTTTCCTTTGGATTTTTATGTCCCAAGTGCATTATTTTACATTTATCAACGTTAAAGTGCATCTGCCACACTCTTGACCATTCTTCTAATTTACCTAAATCATTCGCCATTTGGCTTTTTCCCCCTGGAATGTCTACCCTATTGCAGATCTTTGCATCATCTGCAAAAAGGCATACCTTTCCTTGAAGACCTTTTGCAATATCACTAATAAAAATATTAAAAAGAATGGGCCCCAGTACAGATCCCTGAGGTACTCCACTAGTAACACTCCTTTCGTCTGAATATTCTCCATTGACTACCACCTTCTGTCTCCTGTCACTCAGCCATTGCCTTATCCATTTCACTATTTTTACATCTAGACCCAAACAATTTATTTATGAGTCTTCTATGAGGGACAGTGTCAAATGCTTTACTGAAATCTAGATAAGCTATATTTACTGCTCCCCCCCGATCTATTATTTTAGTTACCCAGTCAAAAAAATCTATGAGGTTAGTTTGACCAGATCTCCCTGCTGTAAACCCATGCTGTTTGGTATCTTGCAAGCTATTCATATTCAGATATTCAACAATTCTTTCCTTTAACATAGTCTCCATTAATTTTCCCACCACTGATGTAAGAGCCACCACATGGGAGACTCATCAGCTTTTAAACAATTCAAAATCCAACTTAAGAGTGTATTTGAATAATTTGCAGAGTGATACATCTTAGAGCTGTTTAGAACCTGGGGGGCCTGCTGTCTAACTGCCACCGCAAGGGAGACTCATTAGTATTTAAAAAATTCAAAATCCAGCTTAGAAGTGTATTTTAATAATTTGCAGAGTGATACCATCTCAGAGCTTTGTAGAACATAGGGGGCCTGGTGTCTACGTGCCACCGCAAGGGAGACTCTTCAGTGTTTAAAAAATTCAAAATCCAACTTAGCAGTGTATTTGACTAATTTGCAGAGTGATACCATCTCAGAGCTGTGTAGAATCTGGGTGGCCTGGTGTCTCACTGCCACCACAAGGGAGACTCATCGATGTTTAAAAAATTCAAAATCCAACTTTAGATTGTATTTGAATCATTTGCAGAGATATACCATCTCAGAGCTGTGTAGAATCTGGGTGGCCTGGTGTCTCACTGCCACCACAAGGGAGACTCATCAGTGTTTAAGAAATTAAAAATCCAACTTAGGAGTGTATTTGAATAATTTGCAGAGTGATACCATGTCAGAGGTGTGTAGAACCTTGGGGGCCTGCTGTCTAACTGTCACGGCAAGGGAGACACATTAGTGTTTAAAAAATTTTAAATTCAACTTAGTAGTATATTTGAATAATTTGCAGAGTGATACCATCTTAAAGCTGTGTAGAACCTGGGGGGTCTGCTGTCTAACTGCCACCGCAAGGGAGACTCTCCAGTGTTTAAAAAATTCAAAATACAACTCAAGAGTGTATTTGAATAATTTGCACAGTGATACCACCTCAGAGTTGTGTAGAACCTCGGGTGCCTGCTGTCTAACTGTCATAGCAAGGGAGACTCATCAGTGTTTTAAAAATTCTAAATCCAGGTTAGGAGAGTTATTTGAATAATTTACAGAGTGATAGCATCTCAGAGCTGTGTAGGGAGTGGGACTGGGGGGCCTGCTGTCTAACTGCCACTGCAAGGGAGACTCATGAGTGTTCAAAACAATTCAAAATCCAACTTAGGAGTGTATTTGAATCATATGCAGAGATATACCATCTGAGAGCTGTGTAGAACCTTGGGGGCCTCCTGTCTAACAACCACTGCAAGAGAGACTCATAAGTGTTTAAAAAATTCAAATTCCATCTTAGGATTGTATTTGAATAACTTGCAGAGTGATACTATCTCAACTGGGGAACCTGCTGTCTAACTGCCAACGCCAGGGAGACTCATCAGTGTTTAAAGAATTCAAAATCCATTTTAGGAGTGTATTTGAATAATTTGCAGATTGATACCATCTCAGAGCTGTGTAGAACCTAGGGGGCCTACTAACTGTCACCGCAAGGCAGGCTCATCAGTGTATAAAAAATTCAAAATCCAACTTAGGCGTGTATTTGAATAATTTACAGAGTGATACCATCTCAGAGCTGTGTAGAACCTAGGGGGCCTGCTGTCTAACTGTCATAGTAAGGGAGACTCATCAGTGTTTAAAAATTCAAAATCCAATTTAGGAGTTTATTTGAATAATTTACAGATTGATAAGATCTCAGAGCTGTGTAGAACCTAGGGGGCCTGCTGTCTAACTGTCATAACAAAGGAGACTCATCAGTGTTTAAAAAATTCAAAATCCAATTTAGGAGTGTATTTGAATAATTTGCAGATTGATACCATCTCAGAGCTGTGTAGAACCTGGGGTGTGTGCTGTCTAACTACCACCGCAAGGGAGACTCATCAGTGCTTTAATAATTCAAAATCCAGCTTCATAGAGGTATTTGAATAATTTACAGAGTGGTTCCATCTCAGAGCTGTGTAGGCAGTGGGACTGGGGGGCCTGCTGTCTAACTGGCACCGCAAGACTCATCACTCTTTAAAAGATTAAAAATGCAACTTAGGAGTGTGTTTGAATAATTTGCAGAGTGATACCATCTGAGAGCTGTGTAGATCCTTGGGGGCCTGCTGTCTAACAACCACCGCAAGGGAGACTCATAAGTGTTTAAAAAATTCAAAATCCAGCTTAGGAGTGTATTTAAATAACTTGCAGAGTGATACTATCTCAGAGCTGTGTAGAACCTGGGGGATCTGCTGTCTAACTGCCAACGCAAGGGAGAATCATCAGTGTTTAAAAAATTCAAAATCCAACATAGGAGAGTATTTTAATAATTTGCAGAGTGATACCATCTCATTAGCTCTGTAAAACCCTGGGGGGCCTGCAGTCTAACTGCCACTGCAAAGAAGACTCATAAGTGTTTAAAAAAATTCAAAATCCAACATAGGACTGTATTTGAATAATTTGCAGTGATACCATCTCAGAGCTGTGTAGAACGTAGGAGGCCTACTAACTGTCACCACAAGGGAGATTCATCAGTGTTTAAAAAATTCAAAATCCAACTTAGGAGTGTATTTGAATAATTACCAGAGTGACAGCATCTCAGAGCTGTGTAGGGAGTGGGACTGGTGGGCCTGCTTTCTAACTGCCACCGCAAGGGAGACTCATCCCTATTGTAAAGCGCTGCGAAATAAGTTGGCGCTATATAAATAAAGATTATTATTATTATCAGTGTTTAAAAAATTCAAAATCCAACTTAGGAGTGTATTTGAATAATTTGCAGAGTGATACCATCTTAGAGCTGTGTAGGTAGTGGGACTGAGGTGCCTGCTGTATAACTGCCACCACAAGGGAGACTCATCAGTATTTTAAAAATTCAAAATCCAACTTAGGAGTGTATTTGAATAATTTGCAGAGTGATATCATCTCAGAGCTGTTTAGAACCTAGGGTGCCTGCTAACTATCACAGCAAGGGAGACTCATCAGTGTTTAAAAAATTCTAAATCCAACTTAGTAGTGTATTTGAATAATTTGCAGCGTGATACCATCTTAGAGCTGTGTAGAACCTTGGGGGGCTTGTTGTCTAACTGCCACTGCAAGGGAGACTCATCAGTGTTTTAAAAATTTAAAATCCAGCTTAGTAGTGTATTTGAATAATTTGCAGACTGATACCATCTCAGAGCTGCATAGAACCTGGGGGGCCTGCTGTCTAACTGTCACCGCAAGGGAGACTCATCAGAGTTTAAAAATTTCAAAATCCAATTTAGAAGGGTATTTGAATAATTTGCAGAGTGATACCATCTCAGAGCTGTGTAATACTTGGGGGGACTGCTGTCTAACTGCCACCGCAAGGGAGACTCATCAGTGTTTAAAAAATTAAAAATTCAACTTAGGAGTGTATTTGAATAATTTGCAGAGTGATACCATCTCAGAGCTGTTTAGAACCTGGGGGGCCTGCTGTCTAACTGCCACCACAAGGGAGACTCATCAGTGTTTTAAAAATTCAAAATCCAGTTTAGGAGAGGTATTTGAATAATTAGCAGAGTGATACCATCTCAGATCTGTGTAGGGAGTGGGACTGGGGGGCCTGCTGTCTAACTGCCACCGCAAGGGAGACACATCAGTGTTTAAAAAATTAAAAATCCAACTTAGGAGTGTATCTGAATAATTTGCAGAGTGATACCATCTCAGAGATGTGTAGAACCTGGGGGGCCTGCTGTCTAACTGTAATGACAAGGGAGACTGATAAGTGTTGAAAAAATTCAAAATCCAACTTAGAAGTGTATTTGAATAATTTGCAGAGTGATACCATCTCAGAGCTGTATAGAATCTGGGTGGCCTGGTGTCTAACTGCTACCTCAAGGGAGACTCATCGATGTTTAAGAAATTCAAAATCCAAGAGTGTATTTGAAAAATTTGCAGAGTGATACCATGTCAGAGTTGTGTAGGGAGTGGGACTGAGGTGCCTGCAGTCTAACTGCCACCGCCAGGGAGATTCATCAATATTTAAAAAATTCAAAATCCAACTTAGGAGTGCATTTGAATAATTTGCAGAGTGATACCATCTCAGAGCTGTGTAGAACCTGGGGGGCCTGCTGTTTCATTGCCACCACAAGGGAGACTCATTAGTGTTTAAAAAATTAAAAATCCAACTTAGGTGTGTATTTGAATAATTTGCAGAGTGATACCATCTCAGAGCTGTGTAGAACCTTGGGGGCCTGCTGTCAAACTGTCACGGCAAGGGAGACACATCAGTGTTTAAAAATGTCAAAATCCAACTTAGTAGAGTATTTGAATAATTTGCAGAGTAATACCATCTCAGAGCTCTGTAGGGAGTAGGACTGGGGGCCTGCTGTCTAACTGCCAATGTAAGGGAGTCTCATCAGTGTTTAAAAAATTAAAAATCCAGCTTAGGAGAAGTATTTGAATAATTTGCAGAGTGATATCATCTCAGAGCTGTGTAGGGAGTGGAACTGGGGGGCCTGCTGTCTAACTGCCACCATAAGGGAGACTCATCAGTGTTTAAAAAATTAAAAATCCATCTTAGGAGTGTATTTAAATCATGTGCAGAGATATTCCTTCTCAGAGCTGTGTAGGGAGTTGGACTGAGGGGCCTGTTGTCTAACTGCAACCGCAAGGGAGACTCATCAGTGTTTAAAAAATTTGAAACCCAACTTAGAAGTGTATTTGAATAATTTGCAGAGTGATACCATCTCAGAGCTGTGTAGAACCTGGGGGGCCTGCTGTGTAACTGCCACAGCAAGGGAGACTCATCAGTGTTTTAAAAATTAAAAATGCAGCTTAGGAGAGGTATTTGAATAATTTGCCAAGTGATACCATCTCAGAGCTGTGTAGGGAGTGGGACCTGGGGGCCTGCTGTCTAACTGCCACCGCAAGGGAGACTCATCAGTGTTTTAAAAATTCAAAATCCAGCTTAGGAGAGGTATTTGAATAATTTGCAGAGGGAGACCATCTCAGAGCTGTGTAGGAAGTGGGACTGGGGGGCCTGCTGTCTAACTGCTACCGCAAGGGAGACTCATCAGTGTTTAAAAAATTTAAAATCCAACTTAGGAGTGTATTTGAATAATTTGCAGAGTAATATCATCTCAGACCTGTGTAGAACCTTGGGGCCTGCTATCTAACTGTCACGGCAAGGGAGACACATCAGTGTTTAAAAAATTCAAAATCCAACTTAGGAGTGTATTTGAATAATTTGCAGAGTGATACCATCTCAGAGCTCTGTAGAACCTCGGGTCTGCTGTATAACTGCCACCGCATGGGAGACTCATTATCATTTAAAAAATTCAAAATCCAATTTAGGAGTGTATTTGAGTAATTTGCAGAGTGATACCATCCCAGAGCTGTGTAGGGAGTGGGACTGAGGGGCCTGCTGTCTAACTGCCATCTCGAGGGAGACTCATCAGTGTTTAAAAAATTAAAAATCCAACTTAGGAGCGTATTTGAATAATTTGCAGAGTGATGTCGTCTCAGAGCTGTATAGAATCTGGGTGGCCTGGTGTCTAACTGCCACCGCAAGGCAGACTAATCGATGTTTAAAAAATTCAAAATCCAACTTAGGAGTGTATTTGAATAATTTACAGAGTGATACCATCTTAGAGCTGTGTTGGGAGTGGTACTGGGGAACTTACGTCTAACTGTCACCACAAGGGAGACTCATCAATGTTTAAAAAATTTGTGGATTTTCCTAACTATTGTGATGGAAAGTCAGAATTTTATTAAAGACACGGAGGCGAATATTATGCATTATCCTTCCTCACTGCCCCCTCAGCAGAAAAGGAAACTTTATTAAAATAACAGTTTAACAGAAGAAAAACTTGCTAGTATGACACTCCTCCCTCCCAACCAATCACCAGTACTTAATCCTGTAAAACTGGGATACAGCCTTGACTTTCCTGCGACCAAAGAAAACTCTCGAATTCATCCATCACAACAGTCAGAACTATAATCCCTGTGCTGGAAATTTCTCCATCCAATAACTGAAACTTTCAGTTCAACATAACAGAGTCTTCAGTCCCGTATCCTCAACCCATGGGACGATAGCTGTGCAGAATAGGAAAGCTTAATTAATTAACCATTGGTTGATAGTTAACCTGTAAAACAAAGAGAAACGTGATAGGGTAGGGAAACAAAGTGAGGGATAATATTTGCCTCCGTGTCTTTAATAAAATTCTGACTTTCCATCACAATAGTTAGGAAAATCGACAAATTTTATGGTAGCACGGAGGCTTCATATTATGCGAGTTTAAAGCTTATCTACAAATTATCTATAACTTGATTAGAAACAATCAATTGGTTTACACTAAAAACCTTTAAACATGGACTCCCTAGACCAATTTGCAGGCCTAAGTATATCCTCCAACCTACCACCAACTTGCAAAGCCATTGATGCCACAGCACCTCTAGAAGAATGTGCTCCGAATAAGGTGATATCAATACTTGCAAGATGCATAATCCAAGGTAGCTGCAGAAACCAGTAAAAATGGCTTGCGAAAGGAAATTAGCAACTGTTTAAATCCAGTACTCCTCAAATTTACCGTCCGAACCTCATAAGATGGGTAAGAAAGCACACGAGCTCTCATCTAGTACGTAGAAAGATCTGGAAAAGAACACCTTCACAGGTAAAAGACCTAGTACTGAACACCTTGATGTCAGATACCCTCTTAAAGGAGCCACAAACATCAAAGCAAACAGACCGAATAGCACAGACAAATAGTCTGAAAAGTGTAACAAGGGGAAAAAACCGGATGATATATCCAAAATACCAAGAAAAATGAAAACGCAGTGCAGGCCTTCCCAAAGAAAGAAAAGAAAAATACCAAGGATGAAGACGCCGGAAAACGGAGAGATACCGAGGATTCGCCTTAGAGGCATACTGCAGCCAAACGAGAGAACAGAAAGCACGATGGGAACAGTAGTGCAACATGCACCAAAGTTGCCAGACTGAACCCGCAATATGCAAGGGTATTCACAACTAGCAAAAAAGTGTAGCAACTGCAGATACCATGTGGGACCGACACAGAAAACAAACAGCTGGAAACGGGAAAAAAACTCTATCCGGCAGAGATGCCAAGACACCCAACCAAGAATGCCAGTCAACTGGTGTAGGGTCTCCCAGACGAGACTGACAATTGGATACAAGATAGAAAATGAAGAGACATTCAAGAAACGAAGAAACATTCATGTAGGTAGTAACACCCATGGAACTGAAAAAAACAAGACCAGCAGAGGGAGAAGTGGGAGAGTCTGCCCCCCACTTTCCCGAGTTAAGTAAGGAAACCCCAAAACCACTATCACCACCAGAGGACGGCCCCAAACCTCAACATCACCGGCTGCACTTAAAGCGGAAAAAGAAAAAATCAGGTTGCACTCGTGAGGGCATTCCACCACAGATATTTGCCACTAGAGGAAAAAGATGCAGAAAAGAATGAAGCTGCACCAACCAAAGCCACCCATAAGTGGCTGAGTCAAGAAAAAGGACTCAACATGCAAAAGCACATGCCTCAACAAAACTGACTGACGTAGTCAAGAAAACCAACGGGTTCAAAACGTGTGGTCACAAGTCAGCAAAAAGATCTTCCTCTTAAGGAGAGGTACTCATGTGGGGGCAAAGCCACACAAATCAAAGCTTCCCAGAAGTGGTACAGTCAAGGAATCGGGAACATGCAGAGACCGGGCTCAACCCGCTGGATCTCATTTCCTCATATACCCTCCACTTGAGGTGAGTGTCTCGTGTGGGAACTAAGCCGCACAATTAAAGCTGCCCATACTCGGCATAGGCAAGATTAGACTCAACATAGTTAAGGAATCGGGAACATGCAGAGACCGGGCTCAACCCGCTGGATCTCATTTCCTCAAATACCCTCCACTTGAGGTGAGTGTCTCGTGTGGGAACTAAGCCGCACAATTAAAGCTGCCTATACTCGGCATAGGCAAGATTAGACTCAACATTCTAGATTTCATTTCCTCAATAAATCTTCCTCTTGAGGAGAGGATCACCGGTGTGGGAACTAAGCCGCACAAAATCAAAGCTGGCCATTGCAGGTAAATGCTACAGGGAGGCATTGCCAAAAGCAATGGTAATACAGTAGGAGTCAGGTTTAGCCCTGAATGCTTCATTCTCCTCAGATATACTTCCTCCTGAGGTGAGGTTCTGGGTAGTGGGACAGAGCCGCACCAGTCATGACCGCCATCAGTTTGCGGTGTCAAAGCAGGGTACAGCCTGCGCCAGCATAATTTGCCTTTCCGAAGTAAATTCATCTGAGTCAGGGACAGTATGTCTGCGTGTAGTAGAAAGGTCTCCTCCAGGATAGACAGAAGCAGCCGTCTCAGGTACGGCCTGTGCAGACATGATGGCGGCATCATGTGCAGTACTTCCCACTGCCTGGTCATGTGAAACAGAGCCGCAGACATGACTCAAAGGAAGGCAAACATATATAAATATAAACATGCACAGCATGGACCGCTCCATGAAGTTGATGAACTGCGCAGTCTGTGCGCCAGAAGCAGAGGGACGTCCCAGACCTGGTCACTGGAAACCCCCTCAGCCCTGCCAGGCAGAATGCCAGCGTCACGTAGGTGTATGATAGGCAAAGAACTCCTGCATCACTGAAGGAAAGTATAGTAGATATAGGCTGATCCAAAGTAACAAGATGAGCACTGTCAGTGGAACATAATATACACATATAAACATACACACGTGGTCAGATACGAAACTACTAGGGTTAATTTTTACACACATATTTTATATACACACATATATATATATATATATATATATATATATCTAGGGCTTAAAATTTGAAGTCCTTTGCTACTAGACAGACCTGAAAAGTTATGAATTTCTACTAGCCAGGGCTAAATTTTCACTTGCCATTGGCTAGTGGCGAGTGGAAATTTTGAACCCTGTGTGAATATATATATATATATATATATATATATATATACACATACACACACACACACACATACATATTCAGATAGGTCTTAGTAGGGTGTAAGAAATATGCAAGCATATCTATGTCCGGATAGGAATTACTAGAGTTAAAGATAAATGCAAGTAGATCTATGCCCATAGGAATTAAGAGATAAAAACATGCAATTAGAGCCATGCCTAGATAGGAATCACTAAGGTAAAATATAGATATGCCAGTAGATATATTCCCAGATAGGAATTACCAGGTTAAAGATATATGCAAGTAGACCCATGCCTAGACAGGGGTTACTAGGGTTAAAAGGATATTCAAGTAGATCCATGCCTTGATAGGATTAAATATATATGACAGTAGATATAAATGCCCAGATAGGTATTACTAAGGTTAAATATATAAGCCAATAGATATATGCCCAGGTAGGAAATGCTACAGTTAAAGATATATGCCAGTAGATCCATGTCCGAATAGGAAATAATAGGGTTAAATATATATGCCAGTAGATATATGCCCAGATAGAAAGTACTAAGGTAAAATATATATACAAGTATATCCATGCCTAGATAGGCATTACTAGGGTTAAAGATATATGCCACTAGATCCATGCCTAGATAGGAATTACTAGGGTTAAAGATATATGCCATTATATCCATGCCTTGCCAATAGATCCATGCCTAGATAGGAATTACAAGGGTTAAAGATATATACCAGTAGATCCATGCCTAAATAGGAATTACTAGGTTAAAGATATATGCCAAATTACTAGGGTTAAAGATAAAACCCATAATATAATTTGCCAAAAAACAGGCGGAAACCCTGGGCAACCAGAGGCTGAAAATAAGTACCTATGTGTATAGGAAGAAAAGACTCAATAAATATATAGTGGACATATAGTTAATAACCAAATATTAATGTCAAGAGACACGGTGGATAGAGAAAACAATACTCATGAACAGGCTGCCTAGGAGAAGCCTGGAAGGCTATCAGTAGCCCAATAAATAAGCTCCAAAGCTATTAATGCGGCAGCAAAAATGATATGGAAAGGAAAACAAACTTCTTAAAAGCAATAGGAACGTTCAGACGTAAACTAGCCCAGGAACCCGCAAGGTGAGCGATCCTATGTCAGAGACAGTAGAAGGCTGTCCGCGCATTGAAATGACCAGGCCGAACAGAGACGCAAAGATGGTCCGAAAAGGTTAGCGCGAGGGGAAAAAGCAGGTCACACAAGGCCAGGGAGAAAGTAACATTGCAAATTGAATGAAAAGAAGGCCGGCGCCAAAGCTCAGAACAGCAATTCCACATAAAGCCCATACCAGGTTAATTAAACAAAGGCAAAATATACAAGGGCAGTTCAAAATATGGGCAATGACTGACTGGAGCACAAAGGGTGGAGCACACCCCAGCAAGCCTGTCAGTCAGAGGCCAAACAACCCAAAACATACAACTGTATACAAGTACAGCATAAATATATATAGGCAATGACTGACTGGAGCACAAAGGGTGGAGCACACTCCAGCAGTCCAGTCAGTCAGAGGCCAAACAAACCAAGATACACAAGTAAACAAGAGTACTAGTAAAGGTGCACTTATCTCTGAGGGGAGCAGAAAAGGAAAGGGGGAAAGTCAAGGCTGTATCCCAGTTTTACAGGATTAAGGACTGGTGATTGGTTGGGAGGGAGGGGTGTCATACTAGCAAGTTTTTCTTCTGTTAAACTGTTATTTTAATAAAGTTTCCTTTGCTGCTGAGGGGGCAGTGAGGAAGGATAATGCATAATATGAAGCCTCCGTGCTGCTATAAAATTAAAAATCCAACTTAGGAGTGTATTTGAATCATTTGCAGAGATATACCATCTGAGAGATGTGTAGACCCATGGAGGCCTGCTGTCTAACTGCCACCGTGAGGGAGACTCATCAGTGTTTAAAAAATTCAAAATCTAACTTAGAAGTGTATTTGAATAATTTGCAGAGTGATTCCATCTCAGAGCTGTGTAGAATCTGGGGGGACTGCTGTCTAAGTGCCTCCGCAAGGGAGACTCATCAGTGTTAAAAAAATTCAAAATCCTCCTTCAGAGTGTATTTGAATCATTTGCAGAGATAAATCATCTGAGAGCTGTGTAGAACCTTGGGGGCCTGCTGTCTAACTACCAACGCAAGGGTTCTTTGAGCGGTCAGTTTGTTTGTGGTGGTTCTTGGCTACCACATCTCCCCTGAGCTGGTTTGGTGCTCTTCAGAATAGATTGACTGTCCCTGGATCATAAATGCGGTCCCCCTAGGGCCCGGGGGGACTGTTCATGCTTTACCTTTACTCTATATGCCATACGGGATTATGCTGGGACCTTCATGATAGTTTATTAAGTGGGGCAGAAGAGAGGCTAAGTATTTTTGTGGTGCCCTGCCAGCTCCGGGAACTATTTTGAAATGTTCTGAAATGTTTTGAAATGTTTAAACTGTTTGAATATATTTATAATGCCTATAATGTTTGCCAGACTTACCTCCTCAGAAGCACGTCTGCAGGTCTCTTGTCATGCTATTTTTAGTGTCCTTGTCACAGGTTTTATATCTTTAGAGCCATCCCGACTGTGGTCGCAAATACATGACTTTTTCCACTCTAATTCCTTGTATCATTATCATCCCCCCCATGACCCCCTTTCGGGGTCTCAACATGGTATATCAACAAGGTATAGGATAAATTCCCTTATTACCTTGTCCACGTTTACTCTTGTTTCTTTCCCACTTTCAGGCTTTGTATCTTCTTATGTTCTATCTTTGTCTTATTGTCGATTTCCCCTACTGTACTTGTTCTTTTCTTTCCCTTCTCTAATTTTCTCTTATCTGCTAACTATTGAAGGTATAGATTTTTACCAACCTTTGGGTATTTCTGCAGGTTTGTCCTTATTTTCTCTTCTTCTGCACTCATATATTGCGATGCCTTCCACTGAATAACACAGAGTATTGTGTACCAGCTTTATTAATGTGCATAACTTCAATATTGCTTAGCAGCAACTACATGATGTGACTTCTCCCCGCTCCTCGCTGCTTTGCTTGTACAGTGTATTATTTGCACGTTTAAATCTGCTTATTTTTTTATTTTATCTCTTGGCAAGCCTAGAAATGGTTATACCTTCTACTTTGACGACATTTTGCACAGACTACTCTCTCTCTTCAGGTCTATTTCTCTAATATTCCTTTACTACTCTATGTGTATCTACAGCTAATAGCTTTCAACTGCTTCTACTTTTAGAGGCTTTTAGAGTAGCTTCCTATAATGTATGATGTTTTATAGAACATACATTGTACTAAGGTGGCATGTTTTATTTTTGGATGTAACTGCTCTTTAATATGATAATCAGGCTATCAATGAGGTTAATGCCTAATGTTTATATCGTAAATGCCTTAAATATTACTGTGCATTTGTACACATGCCTATACATTTTAGCATGCCCTATTTTTATTTTGTGTGCCTTTACTTACATTTTTATATTGAAATTACTTTTCAATAACGCTTTGAAAAACAAAAAAACAAAAAAACAAAAAAAAACAAAAATCCAACTCAAGAGTGTATTTGAATTATTTGCAGAGTGATACCACCTTAGAGCTGTGTAGAACCTGGGGTGCCTGCTGTCTAACTGACATAGCAAGGGACACTCACCAGTGTTTTAAAAATTCAAAATCCAGCTTAGGAGAGGTAGTTGAATAATTAGCAGAGTGATACCATCTCAGAGCGGTGTAGGGAGTGGGACTGGGGGGCCTGCTGTCTAACTGCCACCACAAGGGAGTCTCGTCAGTGTTTTAAAAAATTAAAATCCAACTTAGGAGTGTATTTAAATAATTTTCAGAGTGATACCATCTTAGAGCTGTATAGAACCTGGGGGGCCTGCTGTCTAACTGCCACCGCAAAGGAGACTCATCAGTGTTTTAAAAATTCAAAATCAAGCTTCGGAGTGTATTTGAATAATTTGCAGACTTATACCATCTCAGAGTTGTGTAGAACCTGGGGGGCCTGCTGTCTAACTGCCACCACAAGGGAGACTCATCAGTGTTTAAAAAATTCAAAATCCAACTTAGGAGTGTCCTTGAATTATTTGCATAGTGATACCATCTAAGAGGTGTGTAGGGAGTGGGAATGGGGGGCTTGCTGTCTAACTGCCACCGCAAGGGAGACTCATCAGTGTTTAAAAAAATCAAAATCCAACTTAGGAGTGTATTTGAATAATTAGCAGAGTGACAGCATCTCAGAGCTGTATAAGGAGTAGGACTGGGAGCCTGCTGTCTAACTGCTAATGCAAGGGAGATTCATCAGTGTTTAAAAAATTCAAAATCCAACTTAGGAGTGTATTTGAATAATTTGCAGAGTGACAACATCTCACATCTGTGTACAGCCTGGGGGGCCTGCTGTCTAACTGCCACCGCAAGGGAGACTAATCAGTGTTTAAAAAATTCAAAATCCAACTTAGGAGTGTATTTGAATAATTTGCAGAGTGATACCATCTCAGAGCTGTGTAGGAAGTGGGACTGGGGGGCCTGCTGTCTAACTGTCACCGCAAGGGATACTCATCAGTACTTAAAAAATTCAAAATCCAACTTAGGAGTGTATCTGAATAATTTGCAGAGTGATACCATCTCAGAGCTCTGTAGAACCTGGGGGGCCCGCTGTCTAACTGCCACCGCAAGGGAGACTCATCAGTGTTTAAAAAATTAAAACTCAAACTTAGGAGTGTATTTGAATAATTTGCAGAGTGATACCATCTCAGAGCTGTGTAGAACCTGGGAGGCCTGCTGTCTAACTATCATGGCAAGGGAGACTCATCTATGTTTAAAAAATTCTAAATCCAACTTTGGAGTATATTTGAATAATTTGCAGAGTGATTCCATCTCAGAGCTCTGTAGTACCTGGGGGGCCCTATGTCTAACTGCCACCACAAGGGAAACTCATCAGTGTTTTAAAAATTCAAAATCCAGTTTAGGAGAGTTATTTGAATAATTTGCAGAGTGATACCATCTCAGAGCTGTTTAGGCAGTGGGACTGGGGGGGCCTGCTGTCTAACTGCTACTGCAAGAGAGACTCATCAGTGTTTAAAAGATTAAAAATCCAACTTAGGAGTGTTTTTGAATAATTTGCAGAATCATATCATCTCAGAGCTATGTAGAACCTAGGGGGCCTGCTGTCTAACTGCCACAGAAAGGGAGACTCATCAGTGTTTAAACATTTCAAAATCCAACTTAGGAGTGTATTTGAATAATTTGCAGAGTGATACCATCTCAGAGCTGTGTAGAATCTGGGGGCCTGCTGTCTAACTGCCACCGCAAGGGAGACTCATCAGTGTTTAAAAAATTAAAAATCCAACTTAGAAGTGTATTTGAATAATTTGCAGAGTGATATCATTTCAGAGCTGTGTAGAATCTGGGGGTCTGCTGTCTAACTGCCACCGCAAGGGAGACTCATCAGTATTTAAAAAATTCAAAATCCAACTTAGGAGTATATTTGAATAATTTGCAGAGTGATACCATCTTAGAGCTGTGTAGAACCTGGGGGGCCTGCTGTCTAACTGTCACTGCAAGGGAGACTCATCAGCGTTTTAAAAATTCAAAATCTATCTTAGGAGTGTATTTGAATAATTTGCAGAGTGATACCATCTCAGAGCTGTGTTGGGTGTAGGACTGGGAGCCTGCTGTCTAACTGCCAATGCAAAGGAAACTCATCAGTGTTTAAAAAAATTAAAAATCCAACTTAGGAGTGTATTTGAATAATTTGAAGAGTGACACCATCTCAGAGCTGTGTAGAACCTGGGGGGCCTGCTGTCTAACTGCCACCGCAAAGGAGACTCATCAGCGTTTTAAAAATTCAAAATCCAACTTAGGAGCATATTTGAATAATTAGCAAAGTGATACCATCTTAGAGCTGTGTAGAGCCTGGGGGGCCTGCTGTCTATCTGCCACTGCAAGGGAGACTCATCAGCTTTTTAAAAATTCAAAATCTATCTTAGGAGTGTATTTGAATAATTTCCAGATGGATACCACCTCAAAGCTTTGTAGTACTTGTGGGGACTGCTGTCTAACTGCCACCGAAATACAGACTCATCAGTGTTTAAAAAATTCAAAATCCAACTTAGGAGTGTATTTGAATAATTTGCAGAGTGATACCATCTCAGAGCTGTGCAGGGTGTAGGACTGGGAGGCTGCTGTCTAACTGCCAATGCAAGGGAGACTCATCAGTGTTTTAAAAATTCAAAATCCAACTTAGGAGTGTATTTGAATAATTTGAAGAGTGACACTATCTCAGAGCTGTGTAGAACCTGGGGGGCCTGCTGTCTAACTGCTACCACAAGGGAGACTCATCAGTGTATAAAAAATAAAAAATCCAATTTAGGAGTGTATTTGAATAATTTGCAGAGTGATACCATCTCAGAGCTGTGTAGGGAGTGGGACTGAGGGGCCTGCTTTCTAACTGCACCACAAGGGATACTCATCAGTGTTTAAACAATTCAAAATCCAACTTAGGAGTGTATTTGAATAATTTGCAGAGATATACCATCTCAGAGCTATGTAGGGAGTGGGACTGAGGTGCCTGCTGTCTATCTGCCTCCGCAAGGGAGACTCATCAGTGTTTAATAAATTAAATATCCAACTTAGAAGTGTATTTGAATAATTTGCAGAGTGATATCATTTCAGAGCTGTGTAAAATCTGGGGGTCTGCTGTCTACCTGCCACCGCAAGGGAGACTCATCAGTATTTAAAAAATTCAAAATCCAACATAGGAGAGTATTTGAATACTTTGCAGAGTGATACCATCTCAGAGCTGTGTAGGGAGTGGGACTGAGGGGCCTGCTTTCTAACTGCACCGCAAGGGAGACTCATCAGTGTTTAATAAATTAAAAATCCAACTTAGAAGTGTATTTGAATAATTTGCAGAGTGATATCATTTCAGAGCTGTGTAGAATCTGGGGGTCTGCTGTCTAACTGCCACCGCAAGGGAGACTCATCAGTATTTAAAAAATTCAAAATCCAACTTAGAAGTGTATTTGAATAATTTGTAGAGTGATACCATCTCAGAGCTGTGTAGAATCTGGGTGGCCTAGTGTCTAACTGTCAGAGCAAGGGAGACTCATCGATGTTTAAAAAATTCAAAATCCAACTTATTGCTGTATTTGAATAATTTGCAGAGGGATACCATCTCAGAGCTGTGTAAAACCTTGGGGGCCTGCTGTCTAACTGTCATGGCAAGGGAGACTCATCGATGTTTAAAAAATTCAAAATCCAACTTAGGAGTGTATTTGAATAATGTGCAGAGTGATACCGTCTCAGAGCTGTGTAGGGAGTGGGACTGGGGGTCCTGCTGTCTAACTGACACCGCAGGGGAAACACATCACTGTTTAAAAAATTCAAAATCCAACTTATTAGTGTAGTTGAATAATTTGCCGAGTGATACCATCTTGGAGCTGTGTAGAACCTTGGGGGTCTGCTGTCTAACTGCCACCGCAAGTGAGACTCATCACTATTTAAAAAATTCAAAATCCAACTCAAGAGGGGGGCGGAGCGCCCGCCTAAGAAGATGGACGCATTTTGGGCAGCTCCGTAGCTAAGGCACTAATTTGGATGGAATAACTGCTTTCATATCATCTTCTACTGCTCAATTTTAGTGGACACTTCTTTACTAGCTGTATTGAGGACTTTTGGAGTTGCCAAGCTATCATAATTCCGACGGGGAGTCAAGATTTATGGCGTTTTGCCTGTGTGCTTTCTAACCTACGCATACCGCTTGATGAAAATGGAGGTGGGTAGGCCTGTTACAAAGAAGAATATTTCACATTTAATAACGAAAGATGACCTGAAGGCCATGCTGGAAGATTTTAGAGCTGCAATGAAGGATGACCTGATGAAGCTAGACTCCAACCATGAGGGTTTGGATCAGACCCTTAATCTGTTGAATCGAGAACATGCTGTACCTGTTCCCTGTGATGCATGCTCGGAGTCAACTTTATGCAGCCACAAAGAGGCCCTTACCCATCTATTTGGAAACAATGTAGTACAAGAGGGCTGGAATTTGTATTTTAACAAGATTGTTCATGACAAAAATGTTGGTGTACTACGCATTTACGATTTCAGTGGTGTCGCCATTAAGCTACCATTGACTATCACACCGACATTGGCATTGAGGGTCATGGAGGGAAATCTGGAAGACCTACACCTGTTGCCCCCCACTGGGGCTTTTGCTTTATCTATATGGGAGACCTCCCCGTGGGACCCAGGAATTCCTGCTTTACCTCTCATGAACTCACCTCAGGACTCTGCTTTGTAGCTGTTCTATCCCAGTTTCTGAGGTGGATGTTGTTACTTGTGAATTGGCTCCGGGATGGGACTGATGGTAGTTCATCTGGCGGACTTTATCGAGTTCTTTGAGCGGTCATTTTGTTTGTGATGGTTCTTGGCCACCACATCTCCCTTGAGCTGGTTTGGCGCTCTTCAGAATAGATTGACTGTACCTGGATCATAAATGCGGTCCCCCTAGGGCCCGGGGGGACTGTTCATGCTTTACCTTTACTCTATATGCCATACGGGATTATGCTGGGACGTTCATGGTAGTTTATTAAGTGGGGCAGAAGAGAGACTAAGTATTTCTGTGGTGCCCTTCCAGCTCCGGGAACTATTTTGAAATGTTCTGAAATGTTTTGAAATGTTTAAACTGTTTGAATATATTTATAATGCCTATAATGTTTGCCAGACTTACCTCCTCAGAAGCACGTCCGCAGGTCTCTTGTCATGCTATTTTTAGTGTCCTTGTCACAGGTTTTATATCTTTAGAGCCATCCCGACTGTGGTCGCAAATACAGGCCTTTTCCACTCTAATTCCTTGTATCATTATCATCCACCCATGACCCCCTTTCGGGGTCTCTACGTGGTATATCAACAAGGCATACGATAAATTCCCTTATTAACTTGTCCACGTTTACTCTTGTTTCTTTCCTACTTTCAGGCTTTGTATCTTCTTATGTTCTATCTTTGTCTTATTGTCGATTTCCCCTACTGTACTTGTTCTTTTCTTTTCCTCCTCTAATTTTTCTCTTATCTGCTAACTATTGAAGGTATAGATTTTTAACAACCTTTGGGTATTTCTGCAGGTTTGTCCTTATTTTCTCTTCTTCTGCACTCATATATTGTGATGCCTTCCACTGAATAACACAGAGTATTGTGTACCAGCATTATTACTGTGCATAGCTTTAATATTACTAAGCAGCAACTACATGATGTGACTTCTCCCCGCTCCTCGCTGCTTTGCTTGTGCAGTGTATTATATGCACGTTTAAATCTGCTTATTTTTTTGTTTTATCTGCTGGCAAGCCTAGAGATGGTTACACCTTCTACTTCGATGACATTTTGCACAGATTACTAACTCTCTTCAGGTCTATTTCTCTAATATTCCTTTACTACTCATTGATACAGTTTATATGCTTAATTTACATATGTGCATCGACAGTTAATAGCTTTCAACTGTTTCTACTTAAGGCTTTTAGAGTAGCTTCCTATTATGTATGATGTTTTATAGAACATACTTTGTACTAAGGTGGCATGTTTTATTTTTGGATGTAACTGCTCTTTAATACGATAATCAGGCTATCAATGAGGTTAATGCCTAATGTTTATATCGTACTTGCCTTAAATATTACTGTGCATTTGTACACATGCCTTTGCATTTTAGCATGCCCTATTTTTATTTTGTATGCCTTTAGTTACATTTTTGTATTGAAATTACTTTTCAATAAAGCTTTGAAAAACAAAAAAAACAACAAAAAAAGTCCAACTCAAGAGTGTATTTGAATTATTTGCAGAGTGATACCACCTCAGTGCTGTGTAGAACCTGGGGTGCCAGCTGTCTACCTGCCATAGCAAGGGAGACTCATCAGTGTTTAAAAAAATTAAAAATCCAACACAGAAGTGTATTTCAATAATTTGCATAGTGATACCATCTCAGAGCTGGGACTACAATGGAAATTGCTCCAGAGGGCTTTTTGTTGCCTTCCTCTGGATCAACACGGGTGTTATTGGCATGGGCTGGACTTGATGGACGCATGTCTTTTTTCAGCCTTATCTACTATGTTACTAACTTCCACTGCAAGGGAGACTCATCAGTGTTTTAAAAAATCAAAATCCAGCTTAGGAGTGTATTTGAGTAATTTGCAGAATTACACCATCTCAGAGCTGTGTAGAACCTGGGGCCCTGTTGTCTAACTGCCACCACAAGGGAGACTCATCAGTGTTTAAAAAATTCAAAATCCAACTTAGGAGTGTGTTTGAATAATTTGCAGAGTGATACCATCTCAAAGCTGTGTAATACTTGGGGGGACTGTTGTCTAACTGCCACCGAAAGGGAGACTCATCAGTGTTTAAAAAATTCAAAATCCAACTTAGGAGTGTGTTTGAATAATTTGCAGAGTGATACCATCTCAAAGCTGTGTAATACTTGGGGGGACTGTTGTCTAACTGCCACCGAAAGGGAGACTCATCAGTGTTTAAAAAATTCAAAATCCAACTTAGGAGTTGAATAAATTTGATACCATCTCAGAGCTGTATAGCAAGTAGGACTGGGAGCCTGCTATCTAACTGCCAATGCAAGGGTGACTGTCACGGTTTTAGATGAACACTCAGAATGGTAAGGTTAAAATAACTTTATTAGAATAAAGTGCATACAATGGTGTAGGCTCTAGATCTACAAACAGAACAGGAAAATAAACCTGTAGTACAGTAATAAGGTCTGCACAAGACAGTAGGATACTGACAATACAATAAACAGTATCTGGCACACCTGGTGAGGTAACGGACAGTCCAAATCAGATGATTGGGTGCCAACACAGATGGTACATGAATAGAACAGACTGACCCAGACGCCTGGGTACTGGAACCCGTATGGACAAATGGGAAGAACTGGTATTGACGGGCAATACAGAACTCTGGCAGAACTGGCAAGGAAATGAGTACACAGTCCTGGAATGGCAACAGGACTACAGTGGCATGGAGCCCACAGTAGAGGACTGGCACAACCCAGACGCCTTGGTACTGACCCGACTGGAGTGAGGCAACACTGACCAAAGCCCTAGCCATTGGCAAGGAGCAACCGTGTAGAAGCAGGCCCATCCTAAAAGGGTTAATGGATACCTAGGC
The DNA here is from genome assembly GCA_037306005.1 of Rhinophrynus dorsalis. Lineage (NCBI taxonomy): Eukaryota > Metazoa > Chordata > Amphibia > Anura > Rhinophrynidae > Rhinophrynus > Rhinophrynus dorsalis. The sequence goes on along the minus strand of CM074720.1, from coordinate 188,309,578 downwards.
AGCTGCTACTGGGAAACCCTAGTACGCTAGGGGTGGATCGAGAAGAGGTAAGTACAGGAATGCAACCAGTGTCTCTCAACCTGCAAGCTGGAAATGCAACGCTGGCTCTTGAGCCCAAGGCTCTGCAGTCAGAAACAGTAATGCACTAATACCTGGAAGCCACAGGTACATAGAGGGTTAAACGATAACGCCCAACTTAACTGCAACTCCCATAGGGAGTGAGCCCAGCGCTACTAGGGAGGCAGATACAGAGAATGATCAGAGTAACTCAGTCGGTGTGTCCAACACCGTACCGGTACTTCGATTGTACACACCACTGGATGGTAGTAGAGCAGCTTGAGCGCAAGCTCAGCCTTAGGTCGACAGAAACAGCGCCCTGTAGCACACACCGAAAATAGCTGCAATGCTCTGGAAACCGGTGACCTCACGGGCTCACCTAGAGGCTCAGATTACACACTGTAATCCCGTGGATGGGAATCCACGGCGGGCAACGGCCACAGTGTGGAAGGCAGCCTACCACAGTCCGTAACGGAACGGGTTCTACAGCCAGGATACTGTCAGCAACGGAACAGGTTCTCAGTCAGGATACTGTCAGTGACGGAGAGGGTTCTCAGCCAGGATACTGTCAGCACCGGAGCGGATTCTTCAGCCAGAATATCACGGTGCCCGTGCTTTTTTTGTTTTTCTGTCAGTCTAGCCTGTGCCTTACTCCCATTGGCTACTGTGTGTTAGTCCCGCCCAGTATGACCTTTATATACTGGGCTATTGGCACCCCTCCGGTGCCCTTTCGTGGTGTTCTTGTGCCAGTGCTTATTTCTGCTCAGTGATTCCCAGTGTACCGACTTTGCCTGCCTGACTTCTCTGCATATCGTCTACTGCCCTTGTGTACCGACCCGATTGCCTGACTATTCTTCTGACGTTCCTGCTCCGTGATCTGACCCGACTTGGCTGACGTTCCTGCTCCGTGATCTGACCCAGCTTGGCTGACGTTCCTGGCCCGTGATCAGACCCGGCTTGGCTGATGTTCCTGCTCCGTGATTCAACCCGGCTTGGTTGGCGTTCCTGTGCTGTTTCTCCTAGGCGACATTCTGACTGTCTGGCAATTGGGTTTATTTCCTCCTGCAGAGTACCAGCGGCCAGTTCCGTTACTGCTACGGCAGTTGCCTTGGGCCTAGTTTCCGTTACTGCTTCTGTAGAGTGCAAGTGTCTGCCTCCGTTACTGCTCCGGCAGTGAGCCACCGGTTTGCTTCCGTTACTGCCTCTGCAGAGTGCAAGTGTCCGCCTCCGTTACTGCTACAGCAGTTTACCTTGGGCCTAGTCTCCATTACTGCCTCTGCTAAGTGCAAGTGTTTGCCTCCGTTACTGCTCTGGAATGGTGTCCCGGTGTGCTTCCGTTAATACTTCTTCAGAGTGCAGGTGTTGGTCTCCGTTACTGTTACGGTAGTTTCCTTTGGGCCTAGTCTCCGCTCATGCTTCTGCAAAGTGCCAGTGTCTGCCTCCATTACTGCTCCGGCAGTGAGCCACTGGTTTGCCTCCGTTTATTCTTCTGCAGAGTGCAAGTGTTGTCTCCGTTACTGCTACGACAGTTTACCTTGAGCCTAGTCTCCGCTACTGCCTCTGCAAAGTGCCAGTGTCTGCCTCCGTTACTGCTCCGGCAGTGAGCTACCAGTTTGCCTCCATTACTACTTCTGCAGAGTGCAAGTGTCTGCCTCCATTACTGCTACGGCAGTTTGCCTTGGGCCTAATCTTCGTTTGTGCCTCTGCAAAGTGCAATTGTCTGCCTCCGTTGCTCCTCCGGCAGTGAGCCACCGGTTTGCCTCTGTTACTACTTCTGCAGAGTGCAAGTGTTGTCTCCGTTACTGCTATGGCAGTACCTTATGTAACTTTATTCCCATTGCTGCCTAGTCAGTTCACGTTAGTTCTGCTTATCTGGTTTTGGGCGTTACGAATCCTTCAGCTGTCTATATGCAGAGAGCCCCGTCACAGACCTCTCTGCACATGGGACTGTTTACACTCTAAGAAGATCATTAACCCATGCAAGACCTTGCTCCTGGGAATCCATTATAATCTGCCTGACCTGTGTCAGTATAGACTGTTGTGGACTTTATGTTTATGCCGGACCTGTGTAGGCATATATATCTATAACCTGTCGTGTGTCTGTATTATTCTGCTGATATACTACAGGACCTGTGAAGATTATTTTATTACTGTGATTTCAATAAAACTGTGTTTTATCCTAAACCACTGTGTCTGTGTGTCAAACAAACCGTTACACAGAAGTCTTCAGCAACAGAGCGGGTTCTCAGGATACGGTCAGCAACGGAGCAGGTTCTCAACCAGGATACAATCAGCAACGGAGCTGGTTCTCAACCAGGATACGGTCAGCAACGGAGTGGGTTCTCAGCCATGATACAATCAGCAACAGAGCGGGTTCTCAGCCAGGATACAGTCAGCAACAGAGCGGGTTCTCAGCCAGGATACAATCTGCAACAGAGCATAGCAACAGGAACTCAGGAACAAACTGGTAGTCAGGCAGGCCAGGTCATACACGAATCAGCATAAACACAGAACGGATTCAGGAACTCGTACACCACGAAAGGGCGCCTAAGAGAGTACATCCCAGGGTATATAAAGGCAAGCCCTAGTGGTAGTAATTAAACCCAGCCAATCAGAGAACGGCAGTGAATAATAATGTCGCTGTTCGAAATAGAAAAGCACGGGCACCGTGATAGTACCCCCCTCTCAACGACCCCCTCCCCTAGGAGGAGGACCATGCTTAGAGGGAAATTAGGCGTGGAACCATCTTAATAACACTGGGGCATGAATGACCCATGATCGTTCCTCTGGGCCGTACCCCTTCCAATGAACCAGTGTCACGGATTTGAAGACTCTCAGACTTAAGGTTTGGTAAAATAACTTAACTTTATTAAAAGTTAAAGGCAGTCCCCGTAGGGTAAACATACATAACAATACAACAGTAAAATAACATATAATAGGTTCTACCGGCCTTGCCTAAATACTGGGCAAGGCAACCCAAGTGACAGTTTAAATGACAGGCTCTACCGGCCTTGCCTATACCGGGTAAGGCAACCGTGTGATGACATATACCGGTTCTACCGGCCTTACCAATACCGGGCAAGGCAGCCCCCACGGAATGCTGAATGTAGGCTCTACCGACCCTGCCAATACCGGGTAAGGCAACCTTAAAGATGGTGAATTACAAGGTTCTACCGGCCTTACCAATACCGGGCAGGGCAGCCCAAAGGAGTACTGGAGTAGGCTCTACCGGCCCTGCCAATACCGGGTGAGGCAACCTACAGGATGGTATCGTCAAGGTTCTACCGGCCTCACCAATACCGGGCAGGGCAGCCTGAGCGAGTAGACCAGCTGTCAGGTGACTAAGACAGCATAGAGGTCTTACTCAGCAGGAGTCTATTGCCAGGGATACTCAGACAACTGCAAGGAAGTGGACAGCGACTGACCAAAGTACTGGATGTTCAGGAGCAAACCAACGTCTGCACGTTGGGACTAATGGTAATAGCGCCACCAGGTCTAATGGAGCAAACCAGCTTCCGCACGCTGGAGCCAATAATGTATCTCGCAACCAGTTTAGTGGAGTAAACCAGCGTCCGCACGCTGGGACCAACAATGTATATAGCAACCAGGTTTAGTGGAGTAAACCAGCGTCCTCACGCTGGAACCAACAATGTATATCGCAACCAGGCTTAGTGGAGTAAACCAGCGTCCGCACGCTGGGACCAACAATGTATATCGCCACCAGGTTTAGTGGAGTAACCCAGCATCCGCACGCTGAGACCAACAATGTATATTGCAACCAGGTTTAGTGGAGTAAACCAGTGCCCGCACGCTGAGACCAACAATGTATATTGCAACCAGGTTTAGTGGAGTAAACCAGCGCCCGCACGCCGAGACCAACAATGTATATTGCAACCAGGTTTAGTGGAGTAAACCAGCGTCCGCATGATGGGACCAACAATGTATATCGCAACCAGGTTTAGTGGAGTAAACCAGCGTCCGCACGCTGGGACAAACAATGTATATCGCAACCAGGTTTAGTGGAGTAAACCAACAAAGTATGATCAGCAGCGAGAAGAACAATGTCGCCAGAGCGACGGCTGGAGCAGGAGATTCAGGAACTCAGTAAGATTAACCCGCGAGGTGCTGGAACACAGGAACACTGGAACTCTGGAACACAGAACACTAGCATACAGGAACACTGGAACACTGGAACACAGGATCAGCAGGAACAGCAGGAACAGGCCCAGAAGCCTGACAAGCAGGTCAGGCAGAGTGGAGTCAGAAACACCACGAAAGGGCAACCTGGAAGTGCTCAGCCTGGGTTTAAAAAGACTGTGTGAGGAGGGCTAATCACAGACAGCCAATCATGATACTCAGCAAGTGACTGACACTGAACAGCACCAATCACGGGCACCGTGATAACCAGGTACTGGAGTTGCCCACGCACCCTGCGTGAGTCCACAATACTTTGGACCTCATACTCATTGTGGTCTTGGATGCGAACTGGAGCTGGCACCACTGGAGCAGCCATATAGCGGTTACAGACAAGAGGTTTAAGTAGGGATACGTGAAAGACATTGTGAATACGCATATTGGCAGGGTGGTCCAGTGCATAGGAAACAGGATTGATTCTCCGGAGAACTTTGAATGGACCAATAAACCATGGGGCAAAGTTGTGACAAGGAGTTTGTAAATTCAGGTTCTTTGAATAAAGCCACACACGGTTCCCAACCTGAAACAACGGAGCTGGCAACCTCCTACTGTTGGCATGATGCCTGTAACGCTGGTCTGTACGTGTGCCCAGGTAGAACGAAGCTGTCTGAGGTGTTCATCAAGGGCTGGCATCTGTTGTGCCTGAAAGGCATCCGGAAGCAAGTATGGTTCATACCCATAATTGACAAGAAATGGGGAGCTTCCGGATGAATTATTAATCTCACAATTTCTCAAAAACTCAGCCCAAGGTAGCAATTCAGCCCAGTCATCATCATGATTGGATACAAAGCAGCGGATAAATTGTTCGAGCCCCTGGTTAGAGCATTCAGCAGCTCTATTGGTCCGTGGGTGGTATGCAGACGAATAAGACAACTGGATACCCATTTGGCCGCAAAATGCCTTCCAAAATCTAGAAATAAATTGGCTGCCCCGGTCTGATATCAACACCTGAGGTACTCCGTGGAGTCTGAATACCTCACAAGCAAACACAACTGAGAACTCCTTAGCTGAAGGCAAACCAGGCAAGGGCACAAAATGGGCCATTTTCGAAAACCTGTCTACTACCATCAATATGAAAGTGAAACCCTTTGAGGCGGGTAATTCGCAAAGAAAATCAATAGACACATGTGACCAAGGACGATCCCCGTTAGGAACAGGTTGCACTAGGTCCACAGGCAAATGCCTGGGTACTTTGGAACGGGCACATACTATCACGATCCCCGTGATCATTTCTGTCACTCTCAACTGTGCTGCTCCCGGATTGGTTGAGCTGTGTTGGCCCGCCCCTGGTTATCCGTTTTAATCCGGCCACTGGCACCTGTCAGGTGCCCTTTCGTGGTGTTTCCTAGCCAGCGTTGCTGTATTCTGTATCCTGATCCACCGTGTACCAACTAGGCTTGCCTGACGACGTTCCTGTGTTCCTTTTCCGTGATTGACCCGGCCTGGCTGACTTCCTGCTTGTTCCTGATCCGGCTTGTCTGCGAATCTCCTACAGCATCTGACCCGGCCTGGCTGACGACCCTCCTCCGTTACTGACCCGGCTTGTCTGCGAATCTCCTGTGTATCCTGATCCGGCCTGGCTGACTACCGAGCACTCTTGTCCTGCTCCTGCATTACTGACAGACGACTCCGTTGTCGCCTCGGCGACATTCTGATACTGCATAGTGTGTCTGAGCCTCCGCTTGTCAGTTGCTGAGCCATTGCTGAGTCTTCCATTATCTGCCTTTCGTATGATGAGTCCAGACCTTACTGTGCTCAGTCGATTCCTGCACTTGAGACACTGGTGTTGTTCATCCGATTACTGCTACTCTTCCACCTATCGCCTAAGCCTGTCCGCTGTCTCTGTGAGCCGGCCGCTTGCGGGCCTTAGTAGTCGGCGGCTCCCCGTGACTGAGCAGCGGTTCCGTTACGCCCGTTGGCTGTTGGCAAGCAGTACCCAGTAGTCTCCGGTTACGCCCGCGCTAGGGCCATCGGCACAAGTAATCACTATTCTGGTGGTCTCCGGTTACGACCGTGGGGGCTATTGACTCGAGCAATCACGATACTGTAGTCACCGGTTACACCCGTGGGGGCTAATGACTCACGCAATCGATACTGTAGTCTCCGGTTACGCCCGTGGGGGCTATTGGCTTAAGCGACTGTGAATTAGTAGTCTCCAGTTACGCCCGTGGGGGCTATTGGCTCACGCAATCACTATACTGTAGTCTCCGGTTACGCCCGTAGGGGCGTGGTAAGGAGCACTTGCAGTTCCCGTTCAGTCAGAACTTTATGCTACATCTCTACACAGTGAATGGACTTGGGTGCTACCTTACAGCACACATAGCTATATGCAGCACCAAGGGCGTGCCTAACACCACATTTGAGACTGATAACCAGTACTATTAACCTCTTGTGTCCTGTTTTGTGCTTCCATACTTTGTTTAGTATTACCTGTTGCACCAGGTATCTCTGTCTTTCTGTTATACCAGTACCGCCCCAGTGGCGACCTTGTTGTTCATTTACTTAATAAAACTCCATTTATTTTATCTACCACTGTCTGAGTGTCTGAAAACCGTAACAGTACGAAAGGGCCATGACCTCAGACAGCAAGGGAGATACTGGTGCCCAGAATATCCATTGGAGAATGGATGTTCACGAGCAGCGCCTCGACCAGTTGGCACTGGCCATGCAGACATTACTTGAGAGAACGGTACACCTAGACAAACCTAATCAGAATCCGGTGGTCACCCGAGTCTCGACACCGGAAAATCTGTTGGTTACCCCAACCACTCTGTCCAGAGGGTTCACGGCGGCGGCGCCGTTACCGTTAAGATATGATGGCGAACCTAACCAATGCAGAGGCTTTGTTAACCAATTGGAGATATTCTTTGAGCTCACGCCTCAAGCATTCCCTAATGTTCAAAGCAAGGTTGGGTTTATGATTTCCCTATTAACTGGCAAGGCGTTATTCTGGGCAAATCCTCTCTGGGAGAATGCCAAACCTTGCACTCTGAATTTTAGGGAGTTTGTAAGACAATTCCGCAGAGTATTTGAGGTACCTGGTAGAGCCGCCTCTGCTGCCAAGAGGTTATTGGAGGTACCACAGGGAGATCGCACCTTGGGCGACTACGCTATTGAATTTCGAACCTTGGCAGCGGAGGTGGGCTGGAATAACGAGGCATTAGTCGCGGCTTTTGCCCAGGGCCTGTCAGATTCCATTAAGGATGAAATTGCCGCCAGAGACGTGCCTACTGATCTTGATGAACACATTGATTATGTCATGCTTATTGACTCCCGTATTCGAAAAAGGCGGATGGCTAAGAGGGCAAGACCCAGGAATATTGGGCACGGCAGTTTTGTGAACCCACCCTCACCACCCTTTCCTCCTGAATGTACTACAGAGGGAGGGGAACCTATGCAGCTTGGGTTCACCAGACTTACGAAGGAGGAGAGGGCGCACCGTAAAAGAATGGGTTTATGCCTATACTCTGGTAAAGCTGGGCACCAGTTACTCACCTGTCCGGTTCGGCAGGGAAACGAACGCATTTAGGGTACCTTGGGGGACAGGCCCTAGGTGGTGTACAACAGTCCCTAGACACTAGTACACAGAGACCCACCATCCAGGTGGCATTTACGTGGTCGGAGTCCTCTGTGTCAGTTTTAGCCCTGGTAGACTCCGGTGCTGCTGGCTATTTCATGGATCGCTCCTTCGCTGAGTTGCATAAGATTCCGGTGGTCAAAAGGGAGTCCCCTCTGGCTATTGAAGCCATCGATGGCAGGCGTTTAGAACCCGCACTTATCACTATGGAGACTACCCCTATTACTATGGCAACTGGGGCTCTTCACAAGGAGGAAGTGCAATTCCAATTTTTTTGGGGTTCCCATGGTTATCCTTACACAACCCCCAATTTGACTGGAAAAGATGTGAGATATTGTCTTGGTCAGAATATTGTGCGGATAACTGCCTCTCACACCCTGTCAGGTTACTGTGTACCTCTCCCTCTGTGCCAGATGAATACCAGGAATTCAGTGACGTATTCAGTAAGGGAGAGGCTGGCGCCCTGCCTCAACACAGACCTTATGATTGTGCCATTGATCTGACCCCGGGCACGGTGCCTCCTAGGGGCCGCACTTATCCGTTGTCAGTAGAGGAGAATAGGGCTATGGCGGAATATATTGAGGACGCCCTTAAGAGAGGGATTATCCGTAAATCTACCTAACCGGTGCCGGGTTTTTTTTTTCTAAAAAAGAAAAATGGCGAGCTCAGGCCTTGTATTGACTACAGGGGGTTTAAATAAACTGATGTCCAGAAGTGCCTACCCCATTCCACTCAATACCGAGTTATTCAACAGGTTAAAGGGCTCTTCCATCTTTACTAAACTCGATCTCCGGGCTGCTTACAACCTGATTAGAATCAGGGCTGGTGATGAGTGGAAGACGGCATTTAATACCAGATCTGGGCATTACGAATATCTGGTAATGCCATTCGGCCTATGTAATGCTCCTGCAGTATTTCAGGAGCTTATTAATGACATCCTTAGGGACATGCTTCAGTCCTGTGTTGTGGTATATCTTGATGACATATTGATTCACTCTAACAACCTTACCCAACACATCAAGGATGTTTCTGAGGTTTTGACTCGACTACGCAAAAATAAATTGTTTTGTAAGCTTGAGAAGTGCAAATTTCACAGATCCCAGGTACCCTTCCTGGGGTTCGTAATCTCTAAAGATGGCATTGCCATGGACCAAGAGAAGTTGGCAGCCGTCCTACAATGGCCTCGTCTGAGGCAGCTGAGAACGCGTTTGAGACACTGAAATCTGCTTTTGCTGCTGCCCCAGTGCTGTCCCACCCTAACCCAGCCCTGCCGTTTACCCTTGAAGTTGATGCCTCTGAGGTTGGGGTCGGGGCAGTACTCTCCCAACGCCTGGTGGGAGGTGGTACATTAAGACCTTGTGGGTTCTTTTCAAAAAAACTGTCCAGCGCCCAGAGCCATTATGAGATTGGTGACAGGGAACTCTTGGCTATCATTCTGGCACTCAAGGAGTGGCGTCACCTGTTGGAAGGTACTAAGACACCAGTACTAATTCTGACGGACCACAAGAATCTAACATATCTCTCAGAGGCTAAGAGACTCTCCTCACGTCAGGCCAGATGGGCGCTCTTCTTGTCCCGGTTCAACTTTGTGGTCTCTTACCTGCCGGGGTCCAAGAATGTCAGGGCAGATGCCTTGTCCAGACAGTTTGTCTCAGACATTGAGAGGGAGGAGGAACCAGTACCCATCATTCAGCCAGATCGTATTCTGGCCATTATTCGCACTAGTATCACTTCGCCACTGGGGGAAGAAATTTTGGCCTCGCAGACTAGGGCTCCTCCAGAAACTACAGTTGGCAAGTGCTTTGTCGATGAACCATTACGTACCCGTCTATTGGAAACCTACCACTCATCTAAGGCGGCTGGGCACATTGGAAGGGATCAGCTTTGTTGGTCGCTTTCCCAGTTGTTTTGGTGACCTTCCCTTAGGGCTGACTGCTCCGCTTTTACTGCAGCCTGTGCCACCTGTGCCCATGCCAAGACACCCAGGCATCTTCCAGTAGGTCTGCTTCAACCAGTACCTAATGGCGACCGCCCATTGTCCCATATTTCCATTGACTTTCTGGGAGAATTGCCAGCATCCACAGGGTACACATTTATCCTTATGGTGGTTGATAGGTTCTCGAAAATGGCTCATTTTGTGCCCCTTCCTTGGCTTCCATCGGCTCAGGAGTTGGCGGTGGTATTTGCGAGGGAAGTGTTTCGCTTGCACAGGGTGCCTAGAGTGGTAGTATCTGACCGTGGTAGCCAGTTTGTGTCCAGATTTTGGAGGGCATTCTGTGGGCAGATGGGCATCCAGTTGTCGTTTTCTTCCGCATATCACCCCCAGACTAATGGAGCCGCTGAACGTGCCAATCAAGGACTGGAACAGTTCTTGCGCTGTTTTGTAACCGATCATCATGACAATTGGGCCGACCTGTTGCCTTGGGCGGAGTTTGCCAGGAATTGTGCAGTTAATTAATCTTACGGGAGTTCCCCTTTTCTCATTAACTAGGGGTTCCAGCCCTGTCTACTCCCGGACTCATTCCAGGCACAACAAATCCCAGCTCTGGATGAGCATATTGAGCAGCTCCGTTCCACTTGGGCACAGGTGCAGAGGACCCTCAGCCAGTCATTTCAGCGCTACCAGAGGCATGCCAATCGTAGAAGGCTGCCAGCGGTCTCCTTCCAGGTGGGGGATAGAGTTACTGCTACGGCAGTGTGCAAGTGGCCTAGTCTCCGTATCCTGCTACGGCAGTGTGCAAGTTGCCTGGACTCCGTTACTGCTCCTGCAGAGTGCAAGTGGCCTAGTCTCCGTTTACTGCTACGGCAGTGTGCAAGTGGCCTAGTCTCCGTTACTGCTCTGGCAGAGTGCTAGTGGGCTATCTCCGTTTACTGCTACGGCAGAATACAAGTTGCCTGGTCACCGTTACTGCTACGGCAGTGTCCACATCTCTCAGTCTCTGTTACTGCTAAGGCAGTGATCACGTGGCCTAGTCTCCGTTACTGCTCCGGCAGTGTCCTTGTTGCTCAGTCTCTGATACTGCTCTGGCAGTTCACGTTTGTCTGCTAACCTATTACTGGGCGTTACTCATCCTTAAGCTCTCTATCCTAAGTGAGCTCCTTAACAGACCTCTCTTCACATGGGACTGTCTAAACTCGCTGAAGGCCATTAACCCATGCAGTACAGATACCCTGGGAATCCTTCGTATTCTGCAACGTTGTATAAAATAAGCGGCTCCAATGTATCAACGGAACTTCAATATTCAATAAAGTATCCAAATGGTTAACTGCAACACCACATCATTATAACCATGAGAGTATACTCACAATGTGCTGGTCTAGTGCTCTCTTTGCCCTAACGAAGACATCTAAATTTGAATATGACCGCACCAAAAGAAAACAAAACTCAGAGGGTTGATAAAAACACCAATTCGTACCTTTATTTTCTTGTTATTAAAACCAAGATGAGGTAAGTGAAGGGCTGTATGGCAAAGCTATACACTGGTGTATCCTACAGAGAGAGGTGCCCCAACGTTCCAATCAACTTGTTTCGCGTGTAAAACGCTTAATCCTGATCTCAATCTTACATTAACGACTTCCGTCTATTTGAAACTTTAACAACCTATCAGAGGAGTCATCATTCATTCACATGATTCAGACCATCAGAGCCGACAAGGGGAGTTCCCTATTGCATCTCTAATACAGAGACCAATGCTTTCCAATCCAACCTAGCTATAACTTAAGGTCACTCCACTTAAAGGAAATGCAGGCCCGAAAGATGTATATATATATATATAACCTCCATTACTTCATTAAGTCTGAAAGAGACTGAACTACGATCCCACTTCAAATACACTCTGATTTTTGGATCAAAGAGGCGGAAATCGATAAATGACAAACAGCCCTAAGAAATATATATATTATATACATCATACAATATATAATAAAATCATTTTGCTGACACAAAAAACAGAAAAAAGATCATCTCTTTAAAGAGATTCATGCTGGAAGTACAGACTCAGTATTGAAAGAGTGATACTTGGAAAACGAGGTGGTGATCTGGATGCCAAGTTGTTACGTCGAGAAGCATTCTGGATATTCACTTTAGGTACAAGGTTCCTGGGGGGCCTTAATAAGAGCTATGATGTTTCTTTTTATGTTTAGAGGTCTTCTCTGAGAGTTGTTGATAGAGGCATTTTTTAGGTATGATATTGAGTGATGTTTAAATTAATACTTAAGATAATACATGAGGTCATTATTATAAAATTATCATGCTGTTCCTTAAATTGAACTCATCAAGTGGTTGTTTCTATTTGATGAGTAAGATCAATATTTTATATATCTCAAGTTCCATCTTGATGTCCTTTATTCTTGATATTAGGATAATTAAATGTATAGAGATAATTTAAAAGTTTGTGTTAGTGAGAGATAATTTTTTTGCTGTTTTTTGTGTCATCAAAATGATTGTATTATATATTGTATGATGTATGTAATATATATATTTCTTAGGGCTGTTTGTCATTTATCGATTTCCACCACTTTGATCCAAAAATCAGAGTGTATTTCAAGTGGGATCGTAGTTCAGTCTCTTTCAGACTTAATGAAGTAACGGAGGTTATATATATATATACATCTATCTTTCGGGCCTGCATTGCCTTTAAGTGGAGTGACCTTAAGTTATAGCTAAGTTGGATTGGAAAGCATTGGTCTCTGTATTAGAGATGCAATAGGGAACTCCCCTTGTCGGCTCTGATGGTCTGAATCATGTGAATGAATGATGACTCATCCGATAGGTTGTTGAAGTTTCAAATAGACGGAAGTCGTTAATGTAAGATTGAGATCAGGATTAAGCGTTTTACACGCGAAACACATTGATTGAAACGTTGGGGCACCTCTCTCTGTAGGATACACCAGTGTATAGCTTTGCCATACAGCCCTTCACTCACCTCATCGTGGTTTTAATAACAAGAAAATAAAGGTACAAATTGGTGTTTTTATCAACCCTCTGAGTTTTGCTTTCTTTTGGTGTGGTCATATTCAAATTTAGAATCCTTCGTATTCTGCCTGACCTGTGTCAGTTTATTCTGTTATGGACTCTATGGTTACACTGGACCTGTGTAGGCATATGTATATGTAACCTTTCTTGTGTCTGTATTATTCTGATAAAATACTACAGGACCTGTGAGGGTTATTGTATTATTGTTTTTTCAATAAAACTGTATTTTATCCTAAACCACTGTGTCTGTGTTTCAAACAAACCATTACAGTACGAAAGGGCCATGACCTCAGACAGTAAAGGTGAGGGTAATGCACAGAACATCCATTGGAGGATGGATGTACATGAGCAGCATTTGGACCAGTTGGCACTGGCCATACAAACTATTCTTGAGCACACGGTGCATCTCGATAAACCGGTTCAGAATCCGGTGGTCCCCCCAATTTCGACACCGGAAAGTAATTCCTTGACAGCTGTGGCCTCAGGTAAAGGGTTAACCGCTTCTGCTCCACTACTACTCAGATACGATGGCAAACCCACCTTGTGCAGAGGGTTTATTAATCAGTTGGAAATTTTCCTGGAACTAACCCCTCCCTCCTTTCCTAATGACCTATCTGTGCGACATTCTTACTTCCGGGTTTGTGTTTGGCTGTTTCTTGTTGGTGCTTGCTGGCTGGCCCCTCCCAGGGCTAGCCTTTATATATGCCTTCCTGTCACTAGGTCGGTGCCCTTTCGTGGTGTTCCTAACCTTACGTTATTCTGTGCTCCTGTTTCGTGTTGATCCGGTTTTCGTCTGACCTTGTTCCTGTTCCACTCCTGTGTACCGATCCAGGCTTTGGCTGACTACTGCTCCTGTGTACCGATCCAGGCTTTGGCTGACTACTGCTCTCTGTGTACCAATCCAGGCTTTGGCTGACTACCGCTCTCTGTGTACCGATTCAGGCTTTGGCTGACTACAGCGCTCTGTGTACCGATTCAGGCTTTGGCTAACTACCGCTCTCTGTGTACCGATCCAGGCTTTGGCTGACTACCGCTCTCTGTGTACCGATCCAGGCTCTGGCTGACTTCTGCTCTCTGATACTGATCCAGGCATTGACTGAATTACGCTCCTTGTGTTGCCCTCACTATTATTGTCAGTCCTCTCAATATTGTTGCCTCCGGTTGTGCTACTCGCTGCCTGTGTATCTCTGTGGCCTCTGTTACGTACACCAAGTCTGTGCTATCCGGTCACTAGCGGTTACTATTGCCAATCCATATTACTAAGCTCAGCCTGTGATTCTCTGTGGCCTCCGTTACATACACCCAGTCTGTGCTATCCGGTCACTAGCGGTTACCGTTGCCAATCCATTACACTAAGCTCAGCCTGTGATTCTCTGTGGCCGTTACGTACACCCAGTCTGTGCTATCCGGTCACTAGCGGTTACAGTTGTCAGCTCATTACACTCACTCAGCCTGTGACCCGGTAGAGCCTCCTCTGTTCCTTGTTGTACCAGATACCAGGCTGCCTTACTCGGTATTCGGTAAGGCCGGTAGAGCCTCCTCTGTTCCTTGTTGCACCAGATAACAGGCTGCCTTACCCGGTATTCGGTAAGGCCGGTAGAGCCTCCTCTGTTCCTTTTTGCACCAGATACCAGGCTGCCTTAACCGGTATTCGGTAAGGCCGGTAGAGCCTCCTCTGTTCCTTGTTGCACCAGATACCAGGCTGCCTTACCCGGTATTCGGTAAGGCCGGTAGAGCCTCCTTTGTTCCTTGTTGCACCAGTTACCAGGCTGCCTTACCCGTTATTCGGTAAGTCTGGTACAGCTTCCTCTGTTCCTTGTTGCACCAGTTGCCAGGCTGCCTTACCCGGTATTTGGTAAGGACGGTAGAGCCTCCTGTATTGTATTGTTATTTGTATGCCCTGTCCTGTGTCCTGTTTGTAGAGATTGGACCCGTGAAAGGCCTTATTGCGCTTTATATTGCCTAATAAAGCTTTTTTATTTTATCCTACCCAATTGTCTGAGTGTTCATTAAAACCGTGACATGACTGCAGTAAGGTGGGGTTCATGATATCACTATTGACGGGCAGAGCCCTGGCGTGGGCCAATCCCCTGTGGGAAAATGCTAAACCTTACACCAAGAACTTCAGGGAGTTTGTACAGACTTTTCGGAGAGTATTTGATGTTCCTGGTAGAGCTGCCTCTGCTGCCAAACAATTGATGGAGATACAACAGGTCAATCGTACTGTGGACGATTATGCCATAGAATTCCATACATTGGCAGCAGAGGTAGGTTGGAACAACGAGGTGCTGGTGGCAGCTTTTGCTCAAGGACTTGCTGACAGTATTAAGGATGAGACGGCAGCTATACATTGATTTCGCCATTCTAATTGATTCTCGTATTCGTGAGAGACTCATGGCTAAAGACCGCAGCTATTCATTGATTTCGCCATTCTAATTGATTCTCGTATTCGTGAGAGACTCATGGCTAAAGACCGCAGGCTACGGCCCAGGAACAGTGGGCAAAACAGTTGTTTGACCCCACCCATGCCTCCCATGCCTCCTGAACGTAGACAGGAGTCCTGTGAACCAATACAACTTGGGTTCACCAAACTATCTAAGGAAGAACGGGCACACCGCAGGAGGCAGGGGTTATGTGTGCACTGTGGAAAAGCTGGGCACCTATTACGTACCTGTCCTGTATGTCCGGGAAATGAACGCACCTAGGGTACCTTGGGGGACAGGCCCTAGGTGGTGTTCAGCAGTCCCTCGACTGGATTATGCAGAAACCCACAATCCAGGTAGCATTTTCGTGGGCAGAACACTCAGTGGAGGTCCTGGCCCTGGTTGATTCCGGCGCGCCCGGATACTTCATGGAGAGTTCATTTTCTGCATTAAATAAGATTCCGTTGGTCAGGAGGGAATCTCCCTTAGCCATTGAGGCCACTAATGGCAGACCATTAGAACCAGCTCAGATAACTATGGAAACTATTCCGCTATCTATGACTATTGGGGCCCTCCACACGGAGGAACAGCGATTTCAGACAATCCATTCTCCTCATCATGTGGTCATTCTGGGGTTACCATGGTTACATTTGCATAATCCCCAGTTTGAGTGGCAGACTTGTGAGATCACGTCTTGGTCCGAGTACTGTATGGAGCATTGTGTGACTCATCCAGTTAAGATTTTGTGTACCTCTCCCTCCGTGCCAGCCGAATACCATCAATTCAGTGACGTTTTTAGTAAGGGAGAGGCTAGCACTTTGCCCCAACATAGGGCATACGATTGCGCTATTGATTTGCCCCCTGGGGCTGTGCCTCCTAGGGGCCGCACGTACCCGCTGTTGTGTGAGGAGAATCGGGCTATGGAGGAATACATTGATGACGCCCTTAAAAGAGGGATTATTAGAAAATCTATCAAGCCTGCTGGTGTTGGTTTCTTTTTTGTTAAAAAGAAGAATGGCGAATTAAGGCCTTGTATCGATTACCGGGGACTGAATAAACTAATGTCCAAGAATGCCTACCCCATACCACTCATTACCGAATTATTCGACAGGTTAAAAGGTTCTTCCATTTTTACTAAATTAGATCTACGGGCTGCCTATAACCTGATCAGAATAAGAGCTGGGGATGAGTGGAAAACGGCATTTAATACCAGATCAGGGCATTATGAATACCTAGTCATGCCATTTGGCCTGTGTAATGCACCCGCTGTATTTCAAGAATTCATTAATGATATCCTCTGTGATATGCTACAGTCCTGCGTAGTAGTCTATCTTGATGACATACTAATACACTGGCTAATTTGTCTCAACACATCAAGGATGTGTCCGAAGTCTTGCATCGATTACGCAAGAATAAACTATTCTGTAAACTGGAGAAGTGCTAGTTTCACAGGTCCAAAGTGCCTTTTTTGGGTTTCGTGATCTCTAAGGATGGCATTGCTATGGACCAGGAGAAACTCGCAGCGGTATTGCAATGGCCATGACCCAAACGGTTAAAAGCGATTCAGCGCTTTCTTGGGTTTTCTAATTATTAGAGGAAGTTTATCTGGAACTTTTCCACTATTGTTAAACCTGTCTGACCTTACGCATAAGGGTGCTAATCCAACCCAATGGTCTGAAGTAGCTGATCATGCTTTTGAGACATTAAAGTCCGCTTTCGCATCTGCTCCTGTACTGTCCCACCCCAACCCTTCCCATCCATTCACGTTGGAAGTTGATGCCTCCGAGAATGGGGTAGGGGCAGTGCTGTAACAGCGTCCAGTTGCTGGGGGTTCTCTAAGACCATGTGGGTTCATCTAAAAAAAAACTGTCTAGTGCCCAGAGTCACTATGACATTGGGTACAGAGAACTCCTGGCTATCATTCTCGCTTTGAAAGAATGGCGTCACCTGATGGAGGGTACCAGAACTTCTGTATTAATTCTAACAGACCACAAAAAATTGACTTATCTCTCGGAAGCTAAGGGATTGTCATCTCGTCAAGCCAGATGGGCCTTGTTTCTATCCCGTTTCAGTTTTGTAGTATCCTACTTGCCGGGCTCCAAGAATGTTAGGGCTGATGCCCTGTCTAGACAATCTGGGCCAGAGATGGAGAAAGATGAGGTTCCCGTACCTATCATTCAGCCTGATCGCATCCTGGCTACCCTACGTACTAGTATCACTTCGCCACTGGGGGAGGAGATTCTGGTTATCCAGGCTACGGCACCCCCAGAGACCCCAGTGGGCAAGTGCTTTGTGGATGAGCCATTTCGTACCTGTTTGCTCGAGACATACCATTCATCTAAGGCTGCTGGGCATATTGGGAAGGATCAATTAATATGGTCTCTCTCACAAGTATTTTGGTGGCCTTCCCTCCGGGCTGACTGCTCCGCATTCACGGCGGCCTGTACCACCTGTGCTCGTGCCAAGACCCCTAGACACCTCCCAGTGGGCTTACTCCAACCAGTACCGAATGGTGAATGACCTTGGTCCCATGTATCCATTGATTTCTTGGGAGAGTTGCCTGTGTCTAGGAGTTATTCTTTCATACTTATGGTGGTTGATATATTTTCTAAGATGGCTCACTTCGTGCCCCTTCCTGGCCTTCCCTCAGCCCAGGAGCTGGCAGTTGTCTTTGCTAAAGAGGTGTTCCGGTTGAATGGGGTACCCAGAGTTCTGGTGTCCGACCGTGGGAGTCAATTTGTTTCCAGATTTTGGAGAGCATTCTGTAACCAGATGGGCATTCAACTGTCCTTTTCTTCTGCCTACCATCCCCAGACCAATGGAGCCGCTGAGCGTGCCAATCAAGGATTGGAACAGTTCCTGCGCTGTTTTGTTACCAATCATCATGATAATTGGGCAGACCTGTTGCCTTGGGCAGAGTTCGCCAGGAACTGTGCGTTTAATTCATCGTTCGGGAGCTCCCAGTTTCTCATCAACTACGGATTCCAGCCATGTTTGCTCCCGGACTCATTCCAGTCGCAACAGATTCCAGCTCTGGACGAGCACATCGAGCAGCTCCGCTCCACTTGGGCACAGGTTCAGAGGGCCCTCAGTCAGTCGTTCCAGCATCATCAGCGCCACGCTAACCGTAGATGGCTGCCAGCGGTCTCCTTTCAGTTTGGGGACAGGGTATGGCTCTCCTCCAGAAACCTCAATTTACAAGTTCCGTCTAATAAGTTGGCTCCCCGGTTCATTGGTCCCTTCAGGATCTCCTAGCGTCTATGCGCATTCACAATGTGTTCCATGTATCCTTGCTGAAACCTCTGGTATGCAACCGCTACACTACCACTCCTGTGGTCCCCGGTCCTGTGGAGGTTCAGGGTCAGGAGTACGAGGTCCAAAGCATCATTGATTCACGCAAATTTAGAGAAAAATTGCAATATTTGATCCATTGGAAGGGCTATGGTCCTGAAGAACGTTCCTTGGTTGATCATAATGACCTTCATGCTCCTAGATTGTTGAGGAATTTTCACTCTAAATATCCTCAGGAGCCAGGTCCCTCTTCCAGGAGAGGGGTCTTTAAGAGGGGGTACTATCACGGTGCCCGTGCTCCTCTTATGACATTCTGTCAGTCTACACTCTGCTTCACTCCTATTGGCTATACTGTGCTTTTCCCACCCAGTATGGCCTTTATATGCTGGGTTCTGGCATCCCTCCGGTGCCCTTTCGTGGTGTTCCTGTACCAGTGCTTGTTCCTGCTCTCAGTGTTCCCAGTGTATCAACCCGGCCTGCCTGACTACTCTGCATCTCGTCTCCTGCCTGTGAACCGACCCGGACCGCCTGACCATTCTTCTTTTCCTGCTCCTGTGCACCGACCCAGCTTGGCCGACGTTCCTGCTCCGTGTACCGACCCGGCTTGACTGACGTTCCTGATCCGTGAATCGACCTGGCTTGGCTGACGTTCCTGCTCTGGCTGCCTCAGTGTCGCCTTGGCGACATTCCTATTGGTTTGGCATTTGTGACGCTCCCGGTTGGTTGCGACCTCGGGGCAAGTTGCTCTGTTGCTCATTCCATTCCTGTCACGGCAGTGCTCGGTTGTGTAGTCTCCATTACTGCTACGGCAGTGTGCAAGTGGCCTAGTCTCCGTTACTGCTATGGCAGTGTGCAAGTGGCCTTGTCTCCGTTACTGCTCCTGCAGAGTGCAAGTGGCCTAGTCTCCGTTTACTGCTATGGCAGTGTGCAAGTTGCCTGGTCTCCGTTACTGCTCCTGCAGAGTGCAAGTGGCCTAGTCTCCGTTTACTGCTATGGCGGTGTGCAAGTTGCCTGGTCTCCGTTACTGCTCCTGCAGAGTGCAAGTGGCCTAGTCTCTGTTTACTGCTACAGCAGTGTGCAAGTGGCCTAGTCTCTGTTACTGCTCTGGCAGAGTGCTAGTGGGCTACCTCCGTTTACTGCTACAGCAGAATACAAGTTACCTGGTCTCCGTTACTGCTACGGCAGTGCCCACATGTCTCAGTCTCCGTTACTGCTAAGGCAGTGATCACGTGGCCTAGTCTCCGTTGCTGCTCCGGCAGTGTTCTTGTTGCTCAGTCTCTGATACTGCTCTGGCACTTCACTTTTGTCTGCTAACCTATTACTGGGCGTTACTCATTCTTACTCATCTCTATCCTAAGTGAGCTCCTTAACAGACCTCTCTTCACATGGGACTGTCTACACTTGCTGAAGGCCATTAACCCATGCAGTACAGATACCCTGGGAATCCTTCGTATTCTGCCTGACCTGTGTCAGTATATTCCGTTATGCACTCTATGGTTATACAGGACCTGTGTAGGCATATGTATATGTAACCTGTCTTGTGTCTGTATTATTCTGATACAATATCCCTCACAGGTCCTGTAGTATTTTATTATTGTTTTTTCAATAAAACTGTGTTTTATCCTAAACCACTGTGTCTGTGTGTCAAACAAACCGTTACTGCTCTAAACTACCAACTACTTAAAATGTGTAATTTCCAATGAACCTACTAATCTACGGGTGGATCTCCGCTGGTCTTATAATACAGCTTTTCAAGTTACCGACTTACGATCCATTTTCTTTCCTACCAATCAACACCCTGGTAATATGGATCATCTGTTGGATTAGATACATTACCAGCTACCAACTAACTCTGTATTTTGTACATCACCTACCCGGACATGTATCTCTTGTAATTTTAACAATTCTTTTATTGTCTGTATTATTGTATCTTTATACTTTTTGTATGCATTCTTTTTTTTCACTTAATAAATGCTTAAACTACAAAAAAAAAAAAAAATCAAAATGTAGCTTAAGAGTGTATTTAAATAATTTGCAGAGTGATACCATCTCAGAGCTGTGTAGAACCTGGGGGGCCTGCTGTCTAACTGCCACCGCAAGGGAGACTCATCAGTGTTTAAAAAATTAAAAATTCAGATTAGGAGTGTATTTGAATAATTTGCAGAGTGATACCATCTCAGAGCTATGTAAGGAGTGGGACTGAGGGGCCTGTTGTCTAACTGTCACCGCAAGGGAGACTCATCAGTGTATAAAAAATTCAAAATCCGACTTAGGAGTGTATTTGAATAATTTGAAGAGTGATACCATCTCAGATCTCAGAGTGTAGAACCTGGGGGGCCTGTTGTCTAACTGCTACCGCAAGGGAGACTCATCAGTGTTTAAAAAATTAAAAATCCAACTTACGAGTGTATCTGAATAATTTGCAGAGTGATACCATCTCAGAGCTGTGTAGAACCCGGGGGTCCTGCTGTCTAACTGCCACCCAAAGGGAGACATCAGTTTTTTAAAAATTCAAAATCCAACTTAGGAGTGTATTTGAATAATATGCAGAGTGATACCACCTGAGAGCTTTGTAAAACCTGGGGGACCTGCTGTCTAACTGCCACCACAAGGGAGACTCATCAGTGTTTTAAAAATTCAAAATCCAACTTGGGAATGTATTTGAATAATTTGCAGAGTGATACCATCTCAGAGCTGTGTAGGGAGTGGGACTGGGGGTCTGCTGTCTAACTGCCACCACAAGGGAGACTCATCAGTGTTTAAAAAATCTGACAGTGATACACAAGATTGCACAGTGATAAGGGGTGGGGTGATAACGTAAGATGCAAGGACGTGTGAGGCGTTGCGTGTATGATGCTGGACTAGTGGAAGGGGCCTAGAAGACGCAGCGCTGAGAGCAGTTTGTAGATGCCGCCCGAGACCAGCATGCTGCTTCGAGAGAGCTGGGGAGACAGCATAACATTGTACTGGAAGATAGCCCTCTCTGTGTCCGTATCAGTTTTTTTTCCAAATGCCAATTTGCTGCTGTGTTTGTGTGAGGTAAGGAGCAGTTAGTAAGGCTACAAAGTGGAAGAAACCCCAGGACCCAGGTCATAATGAATCCTGTAAAGAAGAGACACCCTGGAAACGGTGCAGGAATCTTGCTGAGTGGAAAAAGCATTAAAAGATAAGTAACCCTTTGGTTTCAAACTGATAAAATACAAAACTTGGGGAAAGCGGAGGTCAATTGTGGTGATGACTGATATGCCCCAGAAATATTATAATCAGGGTGGATAAAATTGGACAAAAGGCCTGTGATCCATATAGAGGTATGAACAGCATTGTAAAATCCTTGTAGGATTCGTTATATGAGGGGGTTATTAATAAAAAAAAAGCTGCAGAAATACGTTAGAGGCAGTAAATAAAAGGAGCGTTTCACAGCAAATATCAGCACAGATTCAAGCGATACAACTGGAAAACTAAAGTGAAATTGGAAGCAAAAAGTTAATAATGCTATTCTTAAGCTCAATCAGAAGATGGGGATAATAGAACAGGAAAATGGTTCTCAGATAAGGTGAAATTTAGGAAGAAAAACCAAATGATTAGGAAAATAATAGAGAAAGATAGGGTCCACTTGTCCCCTGTAGCAATAGGGAAAGCTTTTGCGAACTATTATGCTTCATTGTATAATTTGCCACCTAATCAGGCCTCTAAGGTGGGGATTGAGAGGTTTTTGACAGGGCTCTGTCTACCCTCTTTGAATGGGGAACAGGTGGAAGAGCTGGATGCCCCTATAACTCTGGAAGAGATCTCGTGGGCAATTAAAAATCTGAAGACAGGGAAAGCTCCTGGCCCGAATGGTTACACAATAGTGTTTTATAGAATATATGAGAAAGAAGTTTTACTGTTTCTAGTAAGATTATTTAATGATGCGGGGAATAAACAGGCCTTTCCATCTGAGATGCTGCAAGCATCGATAAAATTGATAGCTAAGCCAGATTAGGACTTAAATTACGTGTCTAATTATAGACCGATCTCCCTGTTGAACAACGATATTAAAATCTTCTCAAAGATTTTGTCTGAGAGATTGAAATATGTGTTTACGGATTTGGTCAAATCAGACCAATCCGGATTCATAATGGGAAGATCAGGAGGAGATAATGTTCAAGTATTATTAAATATGATGCAGTTTGTTCAGAGAGAGGGTCATCCGGTGGCCCTTGTGACCCTTGGCATGGAGAAGGCCTTCAACAGGGTAGACTGGGGCTTCCTGTCGTGGGTCTTGTCCGCGTTTGGGATTAGGGGGAGGTTGTCACGGTTTTTTGATGAACATTCAGACCCGAGTGGTAAGGTTAAAATAACTTTATTAAGATAAAGTACATACAGTAAGTTAGGCCCACAAGCCCACAGTAACAGAACAGATATAGTAATAACAAGCCAGTCCCTGGAGAGATGAGGAGAGATGGAGGCAATGGCTGGCTGGAGAGAGTTCTGATCTTGAACCCAAATGACTGGAGACTCACGAGACTATAGGCAACCAAACCCTAGCGGACTAGGGGCTAGCAGAGGCTTACGCAGCCCAAGTACTGGCAGCAGGACCCTAGATCACTAGGGGCTAGATTTAAAGGCAACCGTTAAACCAGCCGCTAAGTGAAAAAGGCACATCGCTCGCAAATAATACAGGAGTTACGGCAGATTAAATATCTACTCTACGAGAATAGCTATCGAGCGTAGGCACACAAAAAACACGTAACACAAAAGCCGTTGTCGCTCATGTTAATGCACAACGGGCGGCCAAATCACACAATAACAGCGCTCAAAACAACATCTAACATAACGGCTGCCGTTGTCTAGCAACCATGATTGATGCAAAAACAAATTCAAACACACAGCCAATCACAAAGCCCCAATGTATCAAATAACTTCAAATACACCTATATATACCCAAAAATAACCGTCACACACTGTCTGTTATCGAGTTCTTCAGAGCCAGATATCAGGACCCAGGAGCGGAGGATAGTGATTAGAGAGAGGGAGACAGGCGCGTTCATTGGAGGTAGAGGAGTTTTGCAGTTAGGAGAGAGGTGCACTAAATATACACATATCACACTTTTGCACATATTACATACACACATACAAACACAAACACATACACATACATACACATAGTCCTTTTATTTTATAACACCTTACACATTTTACTTTTTATTTTGACAGTGTGAATCTGGGAGTGAAAGTGTGTGACAGAGTGAGTGGATCAAGTGTGTCTGTGAGGGCCTGTGGGAGTGTGTCACCGCCGTGCCGACTCCTGGCGGTGCTTCCGTCGCTCCGGTTGCTTCGGCTTCCGGGTTCGGACGCGCGCATGCGCAGTCCTCCTCATGAAGCCGGTTGGGCTTCACTATTTAGGGCGCCCTCTCCCTGCAACGGACGCGTTGTCTCAGCGTCCATTCGGGTGAACAGGGCTGTTAGAGCCTCGTTCACCTTCTTCTTCTGAGTCCGGTTTACCTGTGTCCTGCTCCTGTTCCCAGTGCCCAGTTCCTGCTGTCTGTGTTCCGGTTGCCTGCAGCCAGTGTCCTGTCTCCAGTCCTGCTGTGGTCAGTCCATGCACTGTTGTATCCTGCTCTGGTCTGTCCAGTGTCCTGTATCCTGCTCTGGTCAGTCCTGTGTATCCTGCTCTGGTCAGTCCAGTGTCCTGTATCCTGCTCTGGTCAGTCCTGTGTCCTGTATCTTGTATCCTGCTCTGGTCAGTCCTGTGTATCCTGCCTTGGTCAGTCCTGTGTCCTGTATCCTGTGTCCTGCTTGTGTACTCAGTCCCGTGTCCTGCTCCGGCCAGTCCTGTGTCCTGTATCCTGTATCCTGCTCTGGTCAGTCCTGTGTATCCTGCCTTGGTCAGTCCTGTGTCCTGCATCCTGTGTCCTGCTGTGGTCAGTCCCGTGTCCTGCTCCGGTCAGTCCTGTGTCCTGTATCCTGCATCCTGCTCTGGTCAGTCCTGTGTATCCTGCCTTGGTCAGTCCTGTGTCCTGCATCCTGTGTCCTGCTGTGGTCAGTCCCGTGTCCTGCTCCGGTCAGTTCTGTGTCCTGTATCCTGTGACGAGTCCTGCTTGTGTCCTACTATTCTTCTTATTGGAGTCAGTTTCTCCCTGAGGTGATTGGGGTATAGTCCAACCGTAGTGGAGTATCCTGAGCCCCCGGAGGCTCAACCGAAGGGGGCTATCTAGCCTTGCGGCTAGCACCTTTAGACGGCTTGGGCCGCAGCACACCCCCCTACGGTTGGCCTACGCACTCCAGCGTCACCCTCTAGCGACGCTCTCTAGCCTCTAGCCCCAATCACCTTTGTTGGAGGAGTATCTTTTCCTACTTCTAGCTTCTGTGTTAGGCTAGTCATGACATTACAGACAACGCCACACTCCCAGCATGTCCACGGACCCAGCGGATCTCACCCAAGCTGTTGTGCAACAGGGTGCGGTCTTGGAGCAGCACGCCACCCAGATTCAGCATTTGGACCAGAAGTTAGACTCTATCACTGGTCTTCTTCAACGGATGCAGCAGCGTCTAGAGGCACCTTGGCCTCCGTCGCCGCATCCTGCGGTGTCCTCTGTTCCTTCTAGCAGCCCAGCTGCTTCCCTAGCTCTCCGTATGCCCCTGCCGGATCACTTCAACGGTACTTCGTCCGATGTTCGGGGGTTTCTTAACCAATGCCTCCTTCATTTTCGTTGTCAACCCGATGTATATTCCTCCCATCAGGCGAAGACCACTTTCATCATTTCCTTGCTTCGTGGTCCTGCTTTGGCCTGGGTGTCTCCTCTTATCGATCGTCAGTCTCCACTGCTGGACGATTTGTACTCCTTTTTAGAGGTGTTCCGTTCTTTTTTCGATGTGCATGGCCGGCAGTCTCATGCTGAATCCGGTCTGTTGGAGATCCAACAAGGGTCGCGTTCGGTCTCGCACTACGCTGTTGAGTTCCACACCCTGGCATATGATACGGACTGGGGTGAGAGTGCCTTAAAGGCCGCTTTTAGACGGGGCCTCTCGGACCGCCTCAAAGACGAGCTAACGACTCGTACCATTCCACCATCCTTGGAGGGACTCATAGCTCTTTGTTCCTCTCTAGAGCATCGCATCCTGGAGAGACGTGTTGAGAAGGATCGGGACCGCTCTCACCGTCCCCAGCTGTGTCCGGTCTCGCCCCTTGCTCCTCGGTTTCAGACACCCTTCACGACGACACCAGTACCTGAGCCGATGGAGATCGGTCGGGTATACCACCTCACCGAGGAGAAGACACGCAGACGCACCTTGGGTCTGTGTCTTTATTGTGGTCAGGCGGGCCATGTGGCTCGCACCTGCCCCTTAAAATCGGGAAACTCCCGGACTTAGGGAGTAGGGGGTCCTCTCTAAGTCAGGCCGTGTTTTGTTCCCCCGGTAGGGATCAACGCTTGACCCTATCACTTTCCCTCTCCTGGCTTGGAGGGTTCACGTCCCTTCAGGCCTTTGTGGATTCCGGAGCAGCAGGGATCTTCATGGATTCGTCCTTTGCCCGCTCTCGCGGTGTTCCGTTGAGGCGATGTGATCCGCCTGTGCCCATCGTTGCTGTTGACGGTTCTCCCTTGGGCACAGGTTTTATCACATGGGTTACTCAACCATTGTCCTGTGAAGTACTGGGGGGTCCCAAAGAGACTCTTTCCTTTGAGATTATTGACATCCCTGTGACTCCCGTCATCCTGGGCTACCCCTGGTTGCGGGCTACCAACCCTTCCATTGACTGGCGTCTCGGCATGATCGCCTTTCCTTCCTCCGTGGCAATTTCCTCTATCAATCCTCCTCTTCCTGTAGTTGTTATCAACCCTGAGGTGCCGGGACCTTATCAGGACTTTTCCGACGTGTTTTGCAAGCGTCGTGCAGGGATCCTTCCGCCTCATAGGCCTTATGATATAGCTATTGATCTCCTTCCTGGGGCTGTACCACCCAGGGGACATACATATCCACTTTCGGTGCCGGAAACTCGTGCCCTGGAAGACTATATTGCTGATAGCCTCGCGCGTGGTTTCATACGGCCTTCCACTTCTACGGCTGGGGCAGGCTTCTTTTTCGTTTCCAAGAAGGATGGTTCTCTTCGGCCTTGTATTGATTACAGGGGTTTGAATGCCATCACACGTCGGAACTGCTACCCCTTGCCTTTAATTCCAGAACTTTTGGATCGTCTTCGTGGCGCTACTGTTTTTTCCAAACTCGACCTCCGGGGGGTGTATAACCTGGTCCATGTTCGCGCTGGCGACGAGTGGAAGACGGCCTTCAATACCAGATTCGGGCACTATGAATACCAGGTCATGCCCTTCGGCCTTCGGAATGTTCCAGCAGTGTTTCAGGCATTCGTCAACGATGTCTTCCGGGATCTTCTTATGTCCTCCGTGGTCGTCTATTTGGACGACATTCTGATTTTTTCCAAATCTCTTACGGAACACCGTGGCCACGTCCGCCAAGTTCTTGAGCGGCTTCGAACACACAACTTGCATGCCAAACTCGAGAAGTGCCAGTTCGAACAAACCAGCTTGCCCTTTCTTGGGTATATTGTGTCCTCTTCAGGTCTAGCTATGGATCCTGAGAAACTCTCCGCTGTCCAGAACTGGCCCTTGCCACAGGGTCTTAAGGTTACCCAACGGTTTATTGGCTTTTCTAACTATTACCGGAGGTTTATCCGGAATTTCTCGGATGTTATCCGTCCTATTGTAGCTCTCACCCGTAAGGGAGCTGATGCGAAACTGTGGCCATCTGATGCCTTGGAGGCGTTCAACAAGCTTAAAGCTGCTTTCACTTCCGCCCCAGTTCTGGTCTATCCTGATCCTATGCAGGCTTTCTTCTTGGAAATCGACGCTTCTGAGACCGCGGCGGGCGCTGTTCTGTCTCAGCTCTCTTCTAGTACAGGGCTCATGCATCCCTGTTCTTTTTTTTCCCGTAAATTTACAGACTCGGAACGGAATTATGATACGGGTAATAGGGGACTGCTAGCCATTAACCTAGCCCTCGAGGAGTGGCGATACCTCTTGGAAGGGTCTCCTCATGTCGTGACCATTTACACTGACCACCAGAATCTGGCCTATCTGGCCTCGGCCAAACGCCTGAATGCTCGCCAGGCTAGATGGTCCCTGTTCTTTGCCCGTTTCCACTATGTGATAACATACCTACCTGGAACCCAGAATGTGAAGGCCGATGCCTTGCCCCGGCAGTTCGAATCCAGCCCTACTGAACCGAGGGATTCCGAGCCAGTGGTACCCTCCGCTCGCGTTCTGGCAGCCTTATCCACTCGCACCTTACAGGCTATACGTCAGGCTCAGAATGGGCTGCCTTCTACCGAGTCGCCTCCTGGGGACCTGTTTTCTGTTCCTCAATGTCACCGTAATGAGGTTCTTCGTTGGGCCCATTATTCTTCTGTATCGGGTCACCCGGGGGTTTCACGTACATTCGAGCTTCTGTCCAGATACTTCTGGTGGCCGAACTGTCGTACTGATGTCGCAGACTTTGTTGCTTCTTGTTCTGCGTGCGCACGTATGAAAACACCCCGCCTGAAACCCGCCGGGTTGTTGCAGCCTCTACCTGTACCGACCTTGCCTTGGACACAGTTGTCCATGGATTTCATTGTGGAGCTCCCCAGGTCCGCAAGTATGACTACTATTTGGGTGGTGGTGGACCGGTTCACCAAACAAGCCCATTTCCGAATCTTTCCTGCTGTTCCCACTGCCTCTCTACTGGCCGATTCTTTCATTACTGACATCGTGCGGCTTCATGGTGTGCCCCTGAATATCACGTCTGACCGCGGATCACAGTTCATTTCCAGGTTCTGGAGGGCATTTTGTGATCGTCTGGGCATCCGTCTGCGCTTCTCCTCCGGTTACCACCCGCAGACCAACAGCCAGACTGAACGGGTCAACCAGTCCTTGGAGCAGTATCTTAGGACTTACTGTAACAGGCACCATAACGATTGGGTTCGCTTGCTTCCCTTGGCAGAATTTTCCTACAATTCCCTGCATCACTCTTCCCTTGGCTGTTCACCCTTCTTTGCAGCCTTGGGTTTTAACCCCCGAGTCCTGCTTCTACGGCCGGGCTCAGCCTTGGTGCCCTCGGCCGAGGTCCGGGTCCATTCATTGGTTGAGCATTGGCAGTCGCTCAGAACTTCCTTGCTCGCCTCCCAAATACGCCACAAGAGCGCAGCTGACCATCGTCGTTCCTTGGCTCCTCTCTATTCTCCTGGTGACAAGGTCTGGTTATCCGCCAAGAACATCAACCTTCGGCAGCCTTCCCGTAAGCTTGGTCCACGCTACTTGGGTCCTTACAGAGTTCTACAACGTTTGTCTCCTGTAGTGTATCGGTTGGCCTTGCCAGCCTCCCTGTCACGGTTTATTATGACTCTCAGACACAAGTTTTAGGTAAAAAATCAATTTTATTGAAATAATAAATTGATAACTTAGGATGGCAATAACATACATATATATATATATACAGAATATAGCACAGACAGAAGGCAGACTCTACCGGTCCTGTCAATATACCGGACAGGACAGTCTTTAGGCTCTACCGGCCTTGCCAATACCGGGTAAGGCAACCTGCAGATGGAATAGCATAACGGTTCTACCGGCCTTACCAAATTCCCGGGCAAGGCAGCCTCAATAGATACACAATGTAGGCTCTACCGGCCCTGCCAATACCGGGTAAGGCAACCTCAGATGGAATGTGGCAAAAGGTTCTACCGGCCTTACCAATACCGGGCAGGGCAGCCTAGAGATAGTAGCAGCAGTCAGATGAAACTGGCAAATTAGCAGAATCGTTAAGCAGCAAGGCTTTGGAGCAAACCAGCGTCCGCACGCTGGGAACAACACTGAATAGTATAGCCGTTAGGCTTTGCGAGCAAACCAGTGACCGCACACTGGAGTAACAAGTGAGTAGTATAGCCGCAAGGCTTAGGAGCAAACCAGCGTCCGCACGCTGGGACCAACACAGAATTGTATAGCCGATAGGCTTTGGAGCAAACCAGTGACCGCACACTGGTGTAACAAGCGAGCTTGTATAGCCGCAAGGCTAGGAGCAAACCAGCGTCCGCACGCTGGGACAAACACAGATTTGTAAAGAAGATAGGCTTTGGAGCAAACCAGTGACCGCACACTGGTGTAACAAGCGAGCTTGTATAGCCGCAAGGCTAGGAGCAAACCAGCGTCCGCACGCTGGGACCAACACAGATTTGTATAGCTGATAGGCTTTGGAGCAAACCAGTGACCGCACACTGGTGTAACAAGTGAGTTTGTATGGCCGCAAGGCTTAGGAGCAAACCAGCGTCCGCACGCTGGGACCAACACAGATTTGTAGAGCTGATAGGATTTGGAGCAAACCAGTGACCGCACACTGGTGTAACAAGTGAGTTTGTATAGCCGCAAGGCTTAGGAGCAAACCAGGTCCGCATGCTGGGACCAACACAGATTTGTATAGCTGATAGGCTTTGGAGCAAACCAGTGACCGCACACTGGTGAAACAAGTGAGTTTGTATAGCCGCAAGGCTTAGGAGCAAACCAGCGTTCGCATGCTGGGACCAACACGGAATTGTAGCAATGTCACCAACGCGACCAGGCAGAAGGTCGCCAGGATACTGAAGACAGGTGATGAGATGACAGGAACCAGCAACCATCAGTCAGGTCAGGAAACAGCAAAGAAGAAGTTCAGCAGTAACTGCAACACCAGAGACTAGGCCGGAACCAGGACTGGAGTAACTCAGCATCCAGGAAACACTGGAACAGTAGAGATCAGGAACTCAGGAACACAGGAGATCAGGAACTCAGGAACACTGGAACAGAGGCCCAGCTATCACTAGCATAGTGATAGCAAGAAGGTCAGAAACAACACGAAAGGGCACTCAAAGGGTGCCCAATCCAGGTTTAAATAGTCAATAAGAGGCGGGCTATCTGCAGACAGCCAATAGAAGCCCCCTACTGGTGACAGACAAGTAACTGCAGCAAATCACGGGCACCGTGATAGTACCCCCCTTTCAAAGACCCCCTCTCCTAGAATAGGGTTTAGGTTTCTGCGGGTAATTGGCATGAAAGGCCCTAGTTAACCTAGGTGCATGAAGGTCCGTACTATCCACCCATGATCGATCCTCAGGACCATACC
Source organism: Rhinophrynus dorsalis (assembly GCA_037306005.1). Taxonomy (NCBI): domain Eukaryota; kingdom Metazoa; phylum Chordata; class Amphibia; order Anura; family Rhinophrynidae; genus Rhinophrynus; species Rhinophrynus dorsalis. The sequence continues at coordinate 188,278,932 of CM074720.1, read as the reverse complement.
CTTTCCAATGTACCAGGTACTGTACCCTTCCTCTAAGCCTACGGGAATCAATAATGCTCTGAACCTCGTACTCCTCCTGGCCCTCGACCTCAACAGGTCCTGGCACCACAGGTGTGGTAGTATAGCGATTGCAAACCAGAGGCTTAAGAAGGGACACATGGAACACATTATGGATACGCATGGATGCAGGTAGGTCTAGTGCATAGGAGACAGGGTTAATTTTGCTAATAACTCTGTATGGACCAATAAACCGAGGAGCCAACTTATTAGACGGAACCTGCAGCTTGAGATTTCTGGAGGAAAGCCAACCTGAAAGGAAACCGCTGGAAGCCTTCTGCGATTAGCATGGCGCTGATGACGCTGAAATGACTGACCAAGTGCCCTCTGAACTTGTGCCCATGTGGAACGGAGTTGCTCGATATGCTCATCCAGAGCTGGAATTTGTTGCGTCTGAAATGAGTCTGGAAGCAAACAGGGCTGGAACCCATAATTAATCAGAAACGGAGAGCTCCCAGATGAAGAATTGACCGCACAGTTCCTGGCGAACTCTGCCCAAGGCAACAAGTCGGACCAATTATCATGATGGTCAGTAACGAAACAACGGAGAAATTGTTCCAAGCCCTGATTAGCTCGTTCAGCGGCTCCATTGGTCTGGGGATGGTAGGCAGAGGAGAAGGACAGCTGTATGCCCATCTGTTGGCAAAATGCCCTCCAAAATCTAGACACAAACTGGCTCCCCCTGTCAGACACCAGTACCATAGGCACTCCATGCAACCGGAATACTTCTCTGGCGAACACCATTGCCAATTCCTTCGCTGAAGGAAGACCACGGAGGGGCACGAAATGAGCCATTTTAGAAAACCTGTCCACCACCATGAATATAAAGGAGTACCCCTTGGACATAGGCAACTCTCCCATAAAATCAATGGAAACATGAGACCAGGGGCGTTCGCCATTAGGCACCGGTTGAAGCAAGCCCACAGGGAGATGTCTCGGGGTCTTAGCGCGGGCGCAGGTGGCACAGGCATTCGTAAATTCGGCACAATCGTTTCTCATGGAAGGCCACCAAAATAACTGAGAAAGGGACCATAACAATTGGTCTCTACCAATATGTCCCGCAGCCTTAGAGGAATGGTAGGTTTCGAGCAGCCTAGTACGAAATGATTCAGCGACAAAACATTTGCCCACTGGGGTTTCATGGGGAGCGGACCCCTGAGAGGCCAGGATCTCCTCCCCTAGAGGAGAAGTGATACTCGTGCGTATAGTAGCCAGTATTCTATCAGGTTGGATGATAGGTGCTGGTGCTTCCACTCTGTCACTGTCGGCCTCAAATTGTCTTGACAGTGCATCAGCCCTGATATTTTTTGACCCTGGTAAATATGATACAATGAAATTAAATCGAGACAGGAACAGTGCCCACCTGGCCTGACGAGAGGACAATCTCTTGGCCTCCGAGAGATAGGTCAGATTCTTATGATCTGTTAGGATTAAGACAGGATTCTTAGTACCTTCAAGCAAATGACGCCATTCCTTAAGAGCGAGGATAATGGCCAATAATTCTCTGTCACCTATCTCATAGTGGCTTTGAGTGACAGTCAACTTTTTAGAGAAAAACCCACAAGGTCTGAGAGTTCCACCTTTCTCGTGTCGCTGCGAAAGTACTGCCCCGACCCCAATATCTGAGGCATCAACCTCTAACGTAAATGGAAGTAAAGGATTGGGGTGGGATAACACAGGAGCCGCAGCAAATGCCAGCTTCAAATTCTCAAAGGCTTTCTCAGCAGATACCGGCCAACAAGAAGGATTAGCACCCTTGTGCGTAAGATCGGACAGAGGTTTGACAATGGAAGAAAAGTTCTTAATAAACCTCCTATAATAATTAGCGAAACCCAGGAAACGCTGTATGGCTTTAAGACCCTTGGGTTTTGGCCATTGTAGGACAGCTGACAACTTTTCTTTGTCCATGGCAATGCCATCATTGCCAATTATGAACCCCAAGAATGGCACACTGGTTCTATGAAACTCACATTTTTCCATTTTACAAAATAATTTGTTCTCACGGAGTCGTAGCAATACTGCGGATACATCTTTGATGTGCTGTGCCATGTTTTGGGAGTAAATCAGTATATCGTCGAGGTACACCACAACACATGTCTGTAACATATCTCTCAGAACATCATTTATCAGTTCCTGGAAAACTGCGGGTGCATTACACAGCCCAAAAGGCATTACTAGATACTCGTAGTGCCCAGCTCGAGTATTAAAGGCAGTTTTCCACTCATCACCTGCTCGAATGCGAACCAGATTGTAAGCGGCCCGTAGGTCCAATCTGGTAAATATCGAAGCGCCCTTAAGCCTGTCAAAAAGCTCGGTGATGAGTGGTATTGGGTATGCGTTTTTTGCCATTAGTTTATTCAAGCCCCGGTAGTCAATGCATGGTCTTAATTCGCCATTTTTCTTTTTTACGAAAAAGAACCCAGCCCCAGCTGGAGAGGTAGATTTTCGTATGATCCCTCTAGCAAGGGCATCAGAAATGTAATCCTCCATAGCCTTATTTTCATCACAAGATAATGGATAAGTGCGTCCTTTTGGAGGTACTGCACCAGGCTGCAATTCAATGCAACAATCATAAGGTCTATGCTGGGGTAGCATACTAGCCTCTCCTTTGCTAAAAACATCGCCAAACTGTTGGTACACATCCGGCATAGCAGAGGAGGTGCACATGACCTTAATAGGCTGGATGACGCACTTGTCCATACAAAACTGGGACCAAGCAGCAATTTCACACTTTTTCCAATCGAATTGTGGGTTATGTAACTGTAACCACGGAAATCCCAATATCACCGCATGGTGCGGAGAATTAATCAGTTGAAACTGCTGCTCTTCTCTGTGAAGTGCCCCAATAGTCATAGACAATGGCATAGTTTCAAATATAACCTGAGGCGGTTCTAAGGGTCTACCATCAATCGCTTCAATAGTCAAGGGGTTTTCTCTTTCAATGTGTGGAACTCCGTGCAATTCAGCAAAGGTATTATCCATAAAATACCCTGCTGCACCGGAGTCAACCAAGGCCAAAACCTCCACAGAGCGTTGTGCCCAAGACAATACCACCTGTATGGTGGGTTTCATTGTGCCCGACACTGGGGACGATTGTACACCACCTAGGGCCTGTCCCCCAAGGTACCCTAGGTGTGTGCGTTTCCCGGACGTACCGGACAGGAATTTAGCAAATGCCCTTTTTTACCGCAGTATAAACACAACCCTTGTCTTCTGCGATAAAGTCTCTCAGCCTTGGTTAGTCTAGTGAAGCCTATTTGCATAGGTTCACTTGTCTCCCGTACAGGTTCACTAGACTTAAATGCCAAGGGAGGGATGGGTGGGCAAAACACGCCACTAGGCTCATTATTCTTTGACCGTAACTTACGATCTCTGGCAATTGATCTCTCACGTATTCTGGAGTCAATTATCATAACATATTCAATGTAGTCATCTAGATCAATAGGTAGATCTTTAGCAGCGATTTCGTCCTTAATGTGGTCATTCAGGCCTTGAGAAAAAGCTGCCAATAATGCCTCGTTATTCCAACCTACCTCTGCTGCCAATGTGCGGAATTCGATGGCGTAGTCGCCTACTGTACGCCTGCCCTGATGTATCTCCATAAGGCGTTTGGCAGCAGAGGTAGTTCTACCAGGAGGCTCAAACACTCTTCGAAAGGATTGCACAAATTCTCTAAAGTTTTTTGTACAAGGTTTAGCATTCTCCCACAAGGGGTTAGCCCAAGCCAAAGCTCTACCAGTGAGCAAAGATATTGTAAACCCCACCTTACTATGATCATTGGGAAATGCGTGTGCCGTCAATTCCATAAAAATCTCGAGTTGGTTGATGAACCCTCTGCAGAGACTAGGGTCACCATCGTATCTTAGCGGCAAGGGTGCAGAAGCCGTTAACCCTTTAACAGTGCCCCCTAGGGGTCTGGTATCACTCTCCGGTGTCTGACTTGGCGAGACCACCGGGCTAGAGCTAGATTTGTCAGCAAGTACCGTGCGTTCAAGGATCGTTTGAATTGCAACTGCCAACTGATCCAAACGTTGCTCGTGCACATCCATCCTCCAATGGATATTCTGTGCATTACCTTCACCTTTGCTGTCTGAGGTCATGGCCCTTTCGTACTGTCACGGTTTATTATGACTCTCAGACACAAGTTTTAGGTAAAAAATCAATTTTATTGAAATAATAAATTGATAACTTAGGATGGCAATAACATACATATATATATATATATACAGAATATAGCACAGACAGAAGGCAGACTCTACCGGTCCTGTCAATATACCGGACAGGACAGTCTTTAGGCTCTACCGGCCTTGCCAATACCGGGTAAGGCAACCTGCAGATGGAATAGCATAACGGTTCTACCGGCCTTACCAAATTCCCGGGCAAGGCAGCCTCAATAGATACACAATGTAGGCTCTACCGGCCCTGCCAATACCGGGTAAGGCAACCTCAGATGGAATGTGGCAAAAGGTTCTACCGGCCTTACCAATACCGGGCAGGGCAGCCTAGAGATAGTAGCAGCAGTCAGATGAAACTGGCAAATTAGCAGAATCGTTAAGCAGCAAGGCTTTGGAGCAAACCAGCGTCCGCACGCTGGGAACAACACTGAATAGTATAGCCGTTAGGCTTTGCGAGCAAACCAGTGACCGCACACTGGAGTAACAAGTGAGTAGTATAGCCACAAGGCTTAGGAGCAAACCAGCGTCCGCACGCTGGGACAAACACAGATTTGTAAAGATGATAGGCTTTGGAGCAAACCAGTGACCGCACACTGGTGTAACAAGCGAGCTTGTATAGCCGCAAGGCTAGGAGCAAACCAGCGTCCGCACGCTGGGACCAACACAGATTTGTATAGCTGATAGGCTTTGGAGGAAACCAGTGACCGCACACTGGTGTAACAAGTGAGTTTGTATGGCCGCAAGGCTTAGGAGCAAACCAGCGTCCGCACGCTGGGACCAACACAGATTTGTAGAGCTGATAGGCTTTGGAGCAAACCAGTGACCGCACACTGGTGTAACAAGTGAGTTTGTATAGCCGCAAGGCTTAGGAGCAAACCAGGTCCGCACGCTGGGACCAACACAGATTTGTATAGCTGATAGGCTTTGGAGCAAACCAGTGACCGCACACTGGTGAAACAAGTGAGTTTGTATAGCCGCAAGGCTTAGGAGCAAACCAGCGTTCGCATGCTGGGACCAACACGGAATTGTAGCAATGTCACCAACGCGACCAGGCAGAAGGTCGCCAGGATACTGAAGACAGGTGATGAGATGACAGGAACCAGCAACCATCAGTCAGGTCAGGAAACAGCAAAGAAGAAGTTCAGCAGTAACTGCAACACCAGAGACTAGGCCGGAACCAGGACTGGAGTAACTCAGCATCCAGGAAACACTGGAACAGTAGAGATCAGGAACTCAGGAACACAGGAGATCAGGAACTCAGGAACACTGGAACAGAGGCCCAGCTATCACTAGCATAGTGATAGCAAGAAGGTCAGAAACAACACGAAAGGGCACTCAAAGGGTGCCCAATCCAGGTTTAAATAGTCAATAAGAGGCGGGCTATCTGCAGACAGCCAATAGAAGCCCCCTACTGGTGACAGACAAGTAACTGCAGCAAATCACGGGCACCGTGATACTCCCTCTGTATACACCCAGTCTTCCATGTCTCGTTGCTGAAGCCATGGATATCCTCTCGCTTTTCTCATCCTGCTCCGGTTGTTCCGGCACCTGTTACTGTGGCTGGGCAGGAGGAATTCGTGGTGAGTGCCATACTCGACTCCAGGCAAGTGCGCGGCCGTTTGCAGTATCTCGTGGATTGGCAGGGTTACGGTCCTGAGGACAGGTCCTGGGTTCCCGCCATGGATGTCCATGCTCCTGTGTTGGTGCGCCGCTTCCACCGCATGTTTCCCACCAAGCCCTCCTGACGTCCTCCGTAGGGGTAGGGGAGTGTCACCGCCGTGCCGACTCCTGGCGGTGCTTCCGTCGCTCCGGTTGCTTCGGCTTCCGGGTTCGGACGCGCGCATGCGCAGTCCTCCTCATGAAGCCGGTTGGGCTTCACTATTTAGGGCGCCCTCTCCCTGCAACGGACGCGTTGTCTCAGCGTCCATTCGGGTGAACAGGGCTGTTAGAGCCTCGTTCACCTTCTTCTTCTGTGTCCGGTTTTCCTGTGTCCTGCTCCTGTTCCCAGTGCCCAGTTCCTGCTGTCTGTGTTCCGGTTGCCTGCAGCCAGTGTCCTGTCTCCAGTCCTGCTGTGGTCAGTCCATGCACTGTTGTATCCTGCTCTGGTCTGTCCAGTGTCCTGTATCCTGCTCTGGTCAGTCCTGTGTATCCTGCTCTGGTCAGTCCAGTGTCCTGTATCCTGCTCTGGTCAGTCCTGTGTCCTGTATCCTGCTCTGGTCAGTCCTGTGTATCCTGCCTTGGTCAGTCCTGTGTCCTGTATCCTGTGTCCTGCTGTGGTCAGTCCCGTGTCCTGCTACGGTCAGTCCTGTGTCCTGTATCCTGTATCCTGCTCTGGTCAGTCCTGTGTATCCTGCCTTGGTCAGTCCTGTGTCCTGCATCCTGTGTCCTGCTGTGGTCAGTCCCGTGTCCTGCTCCGGTCAGTTCTGTGTCCTGTATCCTGTGACGAGTCCTGCTTGTGTCCTACTATTCTTCTTATTGGAGTCAGTTTCTCCCTGAGGTGATTGGGGTATAGTCCAACCGTAGTGGGGTATCCTGAGCCCCCGGAAGCTCAACCGAAGGGGGCTATCTAGCCTTGCGGCTAGCACCTTTAGACGGCTTGGGCCGCAGCACACCCCCCTACGGTTGGCCTACGCACTCCAGCGTCGCCCTCTAGCGACGCTCTCTAGCCTCTAGCCCCAATCACCTTTGTTGGAGGAGTATCTTTTCCTACTTCTAGCTTCTGTGTTAGGTTAGTCGTGACAGAGTGCCTGGGTGTGACTGGGTGAGTGATGGCCAGGAGAGGAGGACAGGAGAGAGGGATGGGGAGAGTAGTGGAGGAGGTGGAATCTCAGGAGGGGATCCCTCAGCAGAGCAGGGCTGGGAGAGGCAGACCCGCAGGGCGGAGGGGGACCCGGCCCACAAGAGCAGGCACACAAAGAAGAGGGACAGAACCTGCAGTGGGACGAGGGGTAGTTCCTGGGGAGCACCCCACACAGGTAGGGTCAGACCAGGCAGGGCACTCCGGCTCTGAATCCTCCCATGCCGGAGCTGATGAGGGCAGGATCAGGGATCCCAGATATAGTGAGGAGGAGAACACGGCTCTCGTGGAAGCTGTCCTGGAGAGGCAGAGTGTTCTCCACCCAACAGCAAAGGTCCCTGGCCTGGCAGCGAGGAGGAAGGCAGCCTGGAATCAGATCTGCAGCCGGGTGAACGCGGTGGCTACATGCAGGCGGGACATGGAGTCTGTGAAGAAGAGATGGGGCGACTGCCGGAGGGTGGTCAAGAACAAGATGTCTGACATGGCCAAGCAAGCCCGAGGCACCAGAGGTGGCCCATCTGTGCCCATCACATTCTGCGGCTGGGAGGAGATGGTGCGGCAGAACATGTCCCCGACCATGATCGAGTGGGTCGTGGGAGGAACTGACACTGTGGATGAGAGGAGCCTCCACACTACCGGTAAGTGCAACACTACATAACCACACACTACAGCAACCAACACCAGCTGCACACACAGTCACACCTCAACACATGTCCATCACTCAGCCATACAACTGCACCAACACAGCACCATGAGGGTTAAAAAAAGGACACAACACCTGGACAAATGGCAACGTCCAACTTGGGACAAACCTGTCAAAGTCCTACTTCAACCCTCCTGTCGCTGTGCTCATTACACACAATACACAAACCTTCATGTTCAAAATGTCGACTGTCATAGATCATCACTGTTCACACACAATGTCACCCATGTCCCCACCCCCACCCTAACCCCTTGAGTGCTAGAGGGATCATCAATGCATCGATCAACAATGCATTGGCAACCCCTCTGGGACTCAAGGGGTTAACCTTACAACAAACAAGTCAATAGGACATCGATCACATGCTACACAGGGGACATTCACTAAGTAGTGACAAACAGATGGTGGACACAAAGTAACCCTCACACACCCTCACTTCACCAGTACCAGTGTTAGTCCATGGAGAATATGCAAAAACAAGAATCAAGTTCATAGGGTCCCATTGTACAGACTCCATGGAAAACACTGGAAATGGGGAAAGGAGATCACTGGAGAAGTCACCATCATGTTCACTTCATCAGTTCAACATCACTGAATCACAAAAAGGGGGCATCAGGTCACACATCACAGTGTCACACAGAATAAATGCTTGTAGGTGCAACACACAGGCCGAAAACTATTTTACAGAATTCAAGCTGGAAAAAGTAGGCATTGGTGTTGTGGCTGCAATCATTTACTCTGACTTGAAATTACATATCCCATACCTGATTCCCACATGGATCCACAGGGGTGCTGATGCCATGGATGGATGGTACACCAGCATCTCTATGCAGGATACATATGGGAAACAAATAGCAAACATTGTACCTTGGTCACCAACAGGCCATGACTGATGGATATCTAGGACTGAGTACGGTTGCCTCACACAGAAGGATGGATGGGCTCATACACAGACAAAAAAACAGGCCTCAATCAAAGATATCCCTCACTACTGGCTGGATTGTTGCCCTTAGGATTCAAATGTTACTAAATATGTTCCAACATGATGTGAACACAGAGATCACTTCACTGGATGTGATTGCCTTACTGGCCAGATATGTGCACCCATCACAAATCAACCTACATTGCTACCATCCAAATACACATACACAGTATATCACACTCTACGTAGATGGGATGTACGAGGTATGTTCATATCCATCATATCAATACAATGTCTTGTTGGATGGGTGCACATATATAGCCAGTAAGGCAATCACACCTAATGAAATGCTCTCTGGCATCACATCTTGGAAGGATATTACTGTATCCATATGAAGGGTACATATCCACATACATATATGACCATTTCTACTTGTGTGTAACTGTAATGGGATAGCAATGGGTAATGTCATCATGATGTCATATCATTGCCATCGTTAACAGATGTGTCTTGATCTAAGTCCCATCCCTCCAACACTCATGGTTATACAGATATTGCTCTATGTGACAGGTGAAGATATCCATCATTTGACCACACGGAGGCTCTTCAGCAGAGCCAAATTCGCAACATATCGAGAGAAATACCTCTTTGGAATGGTCCACAGAGTGTGCTTGTAAACCATGCACACCCTGTACACTATTCCAATTAAGTATTGTTCTCTAAATGGGGCGAATTTGTCTCTGTTGAAAAGCCCTCGTGTGGACAAATGACTGAAATCTCCATCTGTCACATAGAGCAATATCTGAACAACCATGAGGGTAGGAGGGATAGGACTAACAGCGAACAACATCTGTTTTCACAATGTCTACAATGACATCAAGGTGGACTTAACCTTTGCTATCCCCTGGAGGGATAGTCATCCCTAAAAGTTGTAAAGACAAATACATGTTGCTGGATTCACCCCCCGAGTTAAACAATGGTATTCCTACTGCTGAAAGGTGTGTTGATGCAAAAGGTATCACAGCTCAGACATGGATATGTCAGGGGCAATATCCCAGTGGCCTGATATTGTACAGTGGTGCTGTTACTACACAATCATATGGACAGCTCTGGTACAGGGACCAGATATCTACATGGGAGGGTGTAGCAACAGCCCCACTGTACTATTTCTGGACACTGATATTGCACCTCAAAATGAAACCTTCACCCGTAATAACTCAAACAACACCTTTCAGCAGTGGGAGTACCCTTGTTTACCCAGGGGGATTAACACAAACACATATATTTTTCTTCAACACATATCAAAGTAGAACTGTCTCCACAAACATATGGCTAAGGTCACTAATCACAACATCTTCTTCCTCCACACAGCTTACGGCCGTCAAGCCCAGCGGGAGACAGTGGAGGAGGCTATGTCACCCCCCAGTGAGGAGGACACAGAGGAGGGGACCAGCCGGTGGTCACCTTACCCACCATCACCATCCCCTCCAACACAGGCTGCACCACCACCTACTGCACCCCTTCAAGCTGCACCACCACAGGCTGCACCACCCCTTCCAGCTGCACCACCACAGGCTGCACCACCCCTTCCAGCTGCACCACCACAGGCTGCACCACCCATTCCAGCTGCACCACCACAGGCTGCACCACCCCTTCCAGATGCACCTCCCCAGTACTGTGGCTGGATGCCACAGGAGGAGAGGTGGACATATCCATCCACCTCCACCAGCTACTACCCTCCATCAGCAGCACCACCACCACCAGGGAGACAATGGCTGCCAGGGACAGTGGCCACAAACCCATATGGGCCATATTCCTCACACATCAACCCACCCTTCTGGATGGCTCCACAACATGCCCCAAGGTATGATCCCAGGTGGGGTCCCAGCACCTATCAGTAGCCACCATATGAGCCTTGGCCAATGGACTACCCACACCTGGGCCTGATTGGTGAGCCCCAGCGCCCCCTACCCAGGGACATTTTCACACCTCCACCAGCACACACATCTTTGGGCAGCTCTGCATCACTTGATGTGGTGGGCATATGCCCATCATCTGCACCAGCCACTCCAACAGCAGCCACATCACCCTCAACAGCAGCAGAGGAGGAAAGAGCACCCTCAACAGCAGTGGAGAAGGAAAGAGCACCCTCAACAGCAGCAGAGGAGGAAAGAGCACCCTCAACAGCAGAGGAGGAAACAGCAGCACCAGGGACACCGGCCACATCCACCTCCAGCACCGCACGCCTCACAGGCATGGAGGCGGAGTGTATGGCCCTTCAAAGAAGACTACTCCGGTCAAGCAGAAGTACAGACAGCAACATCACCAGGAGCAGGAGGCAATCCAGGAGGAACATTGCCCAATTGGAGACCAGAATCCAAGCTCTGGAGTCGGAGGTGGCCAGGGGGAACACACTACTCCACCAGCTCAGGACTGGTCTCATGGACATGATGACACAGGTCCTTGTGGAGTTAAGGGAGATCAACCGCAGAGAGAACCTGAGGATGGAGAGGGCGAACTTGCGTTCCACCGAGGGGTCTACTGCAACCACCACCCCCTCCAGTGTTACCCCTGAAGCAACACCTAGGGGGCAGAGGGTTACCAGGAGATCCACAAGGGCATCCACCTCTGGCACCCAGGCTAAGGCCCCCCACCCAAAGAAGAAAAAATGAAAGGCCCAACCTGTTAAGTTTCCCCTCAATAAAGAAAACATTTTTTTTTTTATTCCAGTCTGATCTGTTGTGTCTTCAGTTATGGATTGGGTGGCGGGTTGTCTCCAATGCATTGCCATACAATGCAGTGAACACAACCTCTGCCTGGGTGAAATGTTTGTGGGATGCTACAGCATGGGTTCACACACACACACACACACACACCATTGTACAAATTCAACTGGAAATACATCCCTGGAGCCATATAACACCACTGTGTTATATGGCGTTGTTGTGTGTTGAATTTGAACAACAAAACATACCCCTTAGCACAAGAAATGGTACAACATTGAACATTCGTCTACATCATACGTTGTGTTTAACCCTGAGAGTAACAGAGTGGTAGGCAACGCATTGCAAAGAAATGCGTTGGGGACCACTCTTACACTCAGTGGGTTAATGGGATAACCAGACAAACAGCTCTGTGACTTAGCAGGGACATTACAAGCAGGACAGATAAATGGGACATGTATCCATATTGTCTTGGATTCACACACTCATTGTGCAACTGACTTACTGGGGAAGCCAATGTTTTTAACCTAAGATTTCAATGTGTAGCACACACATTGATATCCTGGGGTGAGCATTGGGGTTTCCAGTAAGTTGAGTTACTGTTTCCCTAAGGGTGTAACAGACTTCACCAGTGATAACACATGTCCACTTAGTCTGTTTGTTCGTTGATATAGCCCATGTACTGAGATATGTCAAAGTGGAGCAAAATCTCAGAACATGGATTATACTGAGCAATACAGATACTGTGGACAGGTATTCACTGTGGAAGTATGTCCCCTGTATCACCTCTTTATCACTCCCACTACACATTGGTGCATACTGTGATACATCACAGAGTCCACTCACTGCAAAACAAGTGGTGGACTCCTGTGATGTGGGTGATGCCTTTCCATGTATGGGGGATACTCTACCCTGGGTGTGGTAACGCATTGACAAATGTGTTCTCAAATATATCCTCCTACAGACACAGATAGAATGGTGATGGCTCATCTTTATTGTGTCTCAAAGTACATTAGAATGTACATGTGTTTTCTGTGTGTTATAGGCAATACACACAGAAAACACATGTACATTCTAATTGCCTATATGCATTTAACACCTGTATGAGAACACTAAATGTACTTTGAAACTAAATCGTACTACTTCAGTAACACTGCTGCCCAGCTCATGTGTTGTCCACAAGGTTTGACAACTCTGTAGCTGAGCATCCTAACTGTACAGGTTATAACACTCAAGAATTAGTGTTTTCTGTGTCTGTATGAGAATGTTCCAGTAGAGCTTTGTGTGAACCTCAGGTCAAACTTTGCATCACCAACAACATCACCATAAACAGCAAGGGGTGATCTTCATGAAGGTGTTGTCAAGACATCAGTCCAGTCACATACAAGATCTTCAGTTCAAGGATGGATCATGTTACGGATGCCTGTGGAAGAAGAGGACAGGATCCCCTCAATTTTCACAGTTACAGGTGAGTACACAAACCATTGCTTGACAATGTGTTGTGTACTCATCTGTAACCAATTCTGTGGGGAACTAAGGACATGTGCACCAGCCCTATGGATATGTGCCCCTGACATGTATACACACATTGACAAGTGTTCTGAGAGCTCCATGGAAGTAATGACATTGTGCTTCCACTGTGAAAGTGACAGTGGCAGCCCAATGTCATTTGTTCCATGGAACTGTTAGGACATATTTGTTGATGTGTGTATTCATGTCAGGGGCACATATGTCTGCACACTCACAGGTCAGCATGGAGTCCCTGGTAATCTGATCTACGTCTCATGACCTCTACATTGTGTGACAATACCACTGTACATCCACCCCTTTTCTGCTCTTCTCAGCTCTGGCACAGTACAGGTCCCATATTGAGTCTAATGTCCCTTTAACCCCTGATGTGCCTGAGTATTATCCAATGCATATCATTAGATAATACTCTTTCGCTACTGGGCTAGCATGGTTGTTCAGGCTATAATCATGGCATATCCAGTTAGTTGCTGTCAATCAAGCCATGTAAGGTGATGAACATGGGTAATATGTTGTACCTTGTTTCTCCTGGGGGTGTGCGTGATATCCTTGGGGTCTGTATGTCAACGTGGAGAGTGGAATGGAGGATGGTTTTTGAGTCCACACACACAATTTGCCACGTCCACTGCCAGTGCAGTGCTGTGTCACTATTCCTGTGGGGTGAGACAGAACAAAATGTGCAGTGTGGTTAGTGTCACAGGACTGATGGGGGACTTGCATGGATTGTTTGCATGCGTGTGTTATACTCACAGGTGAAGTGTTCTGTGATGAGCCTGTCTCTGATCTGTGCCCCTCTCATGGTCTCCTCCACATGCCCGATGTCCATGGCCACTTCCTGTATGGGGGGGTCCGGGATGTGCTCCAGCAGCCTGGTGTCCACTGCGATGTTGTGCAGTATTGCGCACGCCACAATGATGTCACACACCTTAGCCGGTGCATACTGCAGTGCTCCTCCAGAGTGGTCCAGACATCAGAATCTTGACTTGAAGAGGCCAAATGTTTGCTCAATGGCATTCCTCGTTCTGGCATGAGCCTGGTTGTACCTTTCCTGGGCATGTGTTTGGGGATTGGCCAGAGGGGTCAGTAGCCAGGACTTGCATCCATAGCCAGCATCACCTGTGTAACGTGAGTGACATGGTGAGACAGGGAGCACATGTTGTGTGAATGATGTTTTGTGTTGTGGACATAGTAGCTGTGGGTCAGGTGCATGCTGAGCAGCGTGGTGTGTATGCCTGTGTATGTGGTGTGATTTTGTTTTGTGAACTCACGCACTAGCCATCCCCCTGTAAAGGTTCCATTCTCAAAATCTCTGTGTACTGAGGAGTTTTGTAGAATGTATGCATCATGTGAGCTGCCAGGATATTTTGCACAGACATTCATGATCCTCATGTTGCTGTCACACACCATCTGCACGCTGATGGAGTGGAAGTTCTTCCTGTTGATGAGTAGCTGTGCGTCACGTGCTGGGGCCTTAATCCGGACATGGGTGCAATCTATAGCACCCATGACCCTGGGCATGCCTCCCCTTGCGTAAAAGGCCTGCTTGACGTGTATCCAGTCCATGTTGGTGGTGGGAAAATGTATATAGCTACTTCCCTTGCTTTTGAGGGCTGGCAGGACCTGGGCCAGCACTCTGGAGAATGTGGCCTGTGACATGCCAGATGCGTAACCCTCAGTGGACTGGAAGGCACCGCTTGCCATGAAGTGTATGGCACAGAGTAGTTTCTGCAGGCCAGTTAGGGCATGGTTGTGGATGTAGATGGGATCCACCTGCTCCTTGATGACCTCATACAAGGCAATGATGCTGTCAGGCCTCAACCTGTAGCGATCAATGACCTCGTCATCAGTCATTCCAAAGAGGGTGACCCTTGGGCGGTATACCCTGGGCCTTGGTGGTCATCTATACATCCTCTGCCCTCCAGGTGGGGATGGACTCCTGTGTGGCTGCTGAGCCAGAGCCTCCTCACTTGCAACAGGTGAAGGCTGTTGATGAGGTGTGCTTGGAGGTTGCTGATGTTCCCTAGCTCTCTCCCTTGCAAGCCTTCTCCGCAGTCTTCGCAACAATATGTAACCCAACATACTGTTTGCTCTCTCTATCTGTCTCTATCTGTCTCTCTCTCTCTCTATCTCTCTCTCTCTCTCCCTGAGTGGAAAACAAGCCACAAGTGAGTGTGTTGAGTTGTCCCTTTAAGTACTTGCTAGGGCGTTGTGTGGGTGTGGTGATGAGGTGAGTGCTGACCAATGGTGTGTTGTTTTTGTCCATGTAAGTGTTTGCAGGTGTGTGTGTGTTATAAGATGTGGTGTGTTGTGCTTGTTCTGTGTGTGCCATTTGCGGGCGTGCAGGTCGCGTGTTGATGTTGCCCAGGTGAGCTTGTATTTGCCAGGTGTCCGCTTTGTGTGATAACCGCCATTGTTCCGTGCCATGTTGTGCTGGTGTGTTTTTGTGTGTCGTTGTCCCTGTGGTGTTGGTTGTTGTTGTGTGTGGAGTGATTTGTGTTGTGTGTGCATGTTTTTGTGTTGTTTTGGCATTGCACGGGTTAATTTTCCCATTTACATGGTTGTGCGGTAAGCATTTTGTGTATTTTCCTATGTAACGGGTGTTTTGTTTTGGCCGTTAAGTGTCTAACGTGTGAGAAAAGTGGGTCTTAACTTTTAGCCGTTAGGTGTGTCTTTTTTTCAGCCGTTATCAGTACCGCAAGCCTTTGAATAGCTCTGGGGTATGTTGTTGAATGCGTCTGAATGCACGTAAGTGTATCAGCCGTTAGAATTCTGCAGCTGCCGTTAGCTGTTCTTTAGACGGATCTTTGAATTGCAACATGACTCTTAACGCACCCGTTAGTGATTTTTTTTACTAACGGCTGCCTTTAAATCGAGCCCTAGGAGTCCAGAGGAAGGTAACTGGCACAAGACCCAGAAGCCTGGGGGACACTGAACCCAGCGGCAACGAGGCAACACTGACCCTAGGGACTAGGATCACAGTAAGACCAAGGCAACCGCTTTTGGTAGGAAAACCCTAGAACGCTAGGGGTGGATCGAGGCAGCACAACATGAAAGGCAACTTGTGTCCCAGCACACGTGCAAGGTGTAATGACACCCAACCGCTGGCTCTTGAGCCTTGAGGCTACTGCAGGAAGGAATGGAGCACTGACCCTGCCTAGAGGATCTAGGCACTGAAAGGGTCCTGAGGTAACTCCCACAGTGAAGTCTGCAACTCCCACAGGGAGTGAGTCCAGCTAAGATAGCAGAGGAGGACACAGATGGATCACAGTGTAACACAGTCAGCGCTATACAGCACTTGAAACGGTACTTCGCATGTGCACACCGCCTGCGGTGGTTAACTAGTATAAGCGGCTGTAGCACAAATGCTCAGCCTACGGTCAGCAAGATAAAGGAAGCGCTACTACAGACAAGAGCAACAGGTTAGGCAGCAGAGTGGAACGCTAGCCTGATAGAGGCAACTGAGCGGGTTCTTACCCAGGCACAGTTAGCAATGAAGCGGGTTCTCAGCCAGATACTGTCAGCAACGTAGCGGGTTCTCAGCCAGATCAGTCAGCAACGGAGTGGGTTCTCAGCCAGATCAATCAACAACGGAGCGGGTTCTCAGCCAGATCAGTCAGCAACGGAGTGGGTTCTCAGCCAGATCAGTCAGCAACGGAGCTGGTTCTCAGCCAGATCAGTCAGCAACGGAGCTGGTTCTCAGCCAGATCAGTCAGCAATGGAGCGGGTTCTCAGCCAGATCAGTCAGCAACGGAAACAGCAACACAGGATGCGCAGGAACGTCATCAGGCAGGCCAGGTCTTACACGATCAGAGCGAAAACAGTAACTAACGTTAGGAACAGGTACACCACAAAAGGGCACCCCAGTATAGACATGACAGAGTATATAAAGGCTGGCTCTGGGCGGAGTCAGGATCACAAGACCAATAAGAGAGAGGCAGTGAATCAGGAATAATAATGTCGCCGCCTGCGGCCATGAGCACGGGCGGCGTGATAGAGGTTCTATCACATGATAATGGGTCTATATATGGGTCCTACTGCAAGGGTGATAGGCAATGGAATAATGTCTGATTGCTTTATAATAAAGAATGGGACATGACAGGACTGTCCCTTGGCCCCTTTGTTGCACGTGCTGACAATGGAACCAGTAGCTGTATATATACGGCAAACTAGAATGCGTACTAATGAAGGTTCATGAGGTAAAGCTCTTACTATATGTTAACGATATTATACTCACCTTAGTAAACCCTCAGACATCTATCCCTAGGGTTTCAGAGTGCATAACTAAATATGGGAGTTATTGTAACTACAAGATAAATATACAAAAAACTCATGTTATAACGAAGAACCTTCTAAAAGATCAGATCTCACTTTTGAAAAAAAAACAAACATGATTTTAAGTGGTCTGATAAAGAAGTAAAATATTTGGGGGTTAGATTGAGTTTTGATTGGAGAGAACTTAATAATCATATGCACCTAACTAGGTAGATGGAGGATATAATAGGAAAATGGAGGAAATTACAAATTTCTTGGTTGGGGAGAATAAATGTGATTAGATCTTATTTGATCCCAAAATTGGAATACGTAATGAGAACAATTCCTCTCAGAGTACCAAAATATATGTTGGATCAATTTCAAAAATATTTATCAAATATGTATGGTCACCTAGAAGAGCTTGAATATCATTTTATAACATCTCAAGAAAATTGATAGATGGGGGATGCTTGTTTCCAAATTTATATGAGCTGCACGAATCTATCATGCTTGCCCACGTATTAGCATGGAGGTATAAGAAAACATGGGCATTTGTGGCTAGAGCATGAAATAGGGGATTGTAGGTATTTAAGTCCTATATTGTTGTTAGCGATGGACACAACAACATTTAAGAAATTAGCTTTTAGAAATGATATAGTAATTGTGCATATCACACTATAGATAAACTGAGAATGAAGTATATAGGGAGAGATGAAGTATTGGCAAATACACCTTTAATGGTACTTGATATAACTCTTGAGAACCTATCTCTATCAAGGTGGAGAGAACAAGGTATAATTAATATTGGAGATCTTTTTGATATAGATCATAGAAAGTGTTTTGGGGAACTTCAGCAAGAAATTGATAGTGGTTATAGAATAGTGCCTATTATAAATAATATTCTTTACAGATATGGGTGTAAAGCTAAGCTGAATACTCAGATTAAATGGGAGAGCGACATGGGGGAGGAGATCATGGAAGAAAAATGGTTGAACTCATTTTCATTGATGAGAAAATCAATACACTGTATAAATATTTATGCAAAGTATTTAAAACTTATTCATAGAGGGTATCTGGTTCCAGAGAGACTTAGTAAGTTTCAAGAAAATCCACTGAGCAATTGTTGGAAGTGGAAAAATCAGTTGGGAACACAGATTCGTATATGGTGGGACTGTGAAAGTTAGCTCCATTGAAGGACAGGATAATAGAAGTTGCTGAAAAAATATGGAAAATCTCGATAGAAATCATGCCGAAGGCATTTCTCTTCCATATTGAACTTCCAGTAATTAAGAAAGCCCACAGAATATTGTTAATTCATATACTGATGGTAGCTAAAGTTAGTTTAGCTAGATATTGGAGGAAGGAGAGTATACCAAGTTGGACGGAGGTAAAGGCTCAAGTGAATTATCAAAGACACATGAAAAGACAATATATAGAAATTTGAAAAATATCGATTTATATAACAATACTTGGGACCCTTGTATTAGGAATTATGAATAATATTTGTCACACTGGGAAGACCAGAAGTGACAGAGCCCACAGGAGAGGGAGTGCTCGGGTGCGACGCTTAGTCGCGGTGCTCTGTGTACGTTGACTGTCTGCAGGAGTACCGCGCTGCGGCCTAGGCAAACCCCAGAGGAGCTGGAAGTGAGCCCTGGATGGTAACCGCACAGGCAGCACCTATTCTCCTGTGAGGGAGAGTGAATGCTGGGTAGCATAGAATAGAGAGCAAGGACTAAGAGCAGAGGCCGGAAGGCTGGAACTTTCCTAGAAGGAAAGAGACAGATAGAAACTTACTCTCCTAGGCTGGAGAGAACAGACCTGTCCAGTTGGAACTGCACTGGTGAGCCGGATCTGAAGAGCTGGAACTGTGGTTGTCTAGGAGGGTACCTGGAAGAGTGACACCAACAGGATAGGCCGCCTAGACTCAGGCAGGAGCAACTGGTACCAAAACAACAGGCTGAGGATAGTCCTGGAGCAGGCAGGGTCATACACAAGCTGGGTAAGCAGGAATAAAGTCAAGAGACTGTGAGTAGTCAGGAACAGGCCAGGTCTTATACCCACAGGATCAGGAGGAAGCGAATTGGGAGACAGAGGGAAGTCAGGAACAGACCAGGTCATGCACTGGCTAGGATGGGATGGACTGGCAAGGACAGAGTAGCTTGAACGCTAAGGAACACTATCAGAGTGCACCCGCATCTGTGCGGAGCTTCAGGAAATAGACACTACCAGATGACATCACAGTGCACGTGAAGCGACATAGGAAGAACCCGGAAGCGAGCAGAGGCAGCCGCAAGCCGCAACACGGGACTGGTGGGCCCAGGTTAACACCACTCTCCTGCAATCCTCAGGAACCCGTAGCAAAGGAGTAGAAGGCACAGAAGGATCTCTAGGAGGCTGGGCCCTTCTAATGCCATCGAGGATACGGGTGGATAAGGAGCCCAGGACAAGGGCTGGAGGCCAATGGTCTCAGGAATAATAGGTGCTGACGTGCTTTCTTCATGCAAACAGGAGAGTTCGTCGGCCTTGCGGTTCTTGGTTCCAGGGATGTATGAGATTGTAAAATCAAACCTGAAAAGAACAAGGACCACCTGGCCTGTCGTGGGGTCAATCATTTGGCAGAAGCCAGGTAGGCCAGGTTGCGGTGGTCGGTCAGGATACTGATAGGGTGCGTTGCCCCTTCCAGGAGGTAACGTCACTCTTCTAGGGCGAGCTTGATGGCGAGTAACTCTCTATTCCCGTTATCGTAGTTACTCTCGGCCGCGGTGAAGTGTCGAGAGAAGTAGGAACAAGGATGTAGTGTTCCAGAGTCATTGGATCGCTGAGAAAGAACGGCCCCAGCAGCGATCTCTGATGCATCCACCTCTACAGTGAAAGGAAGAGTGGAGTCAGGGTACGAAAGCAAGGTAGCTGAGGAGGCGGCTTGTTTGAGTAGGTGGAATGCCTCCAGGGCCTCCTGTGGCCAGGAGGAAGTATCAGCCCCCTTGCAAGTCAGGCAGATGATAGGCTGGATTACTCTGGAGAAGTTCTTGATGAGCCTCCTATAATAGTTGGAGAATCCCACAAACCGTTGGATGACTTTGGTAGTCAGTGGAACCTTCCAGTCCAGCACCGCACTGACCTTGCTGGGATCCATGGTCATGAGATGACATATCCAAGAAAAGGGAGCAACGTCTTCTCAAAACTGCACTTCACCAAATTGGCGTAGAGATGATTAGTGCGCAGGCGGGTCAATACGTTAAGGACCTGCTAGTGGTTCTCTGCTAATGTAGGAGAATAGATAAGTATATCGTCAAGATATACGATAACACAGGTGAGGAGAAGATCTCTAAAGATGTCTTTGACCAGAGCCTGAAACACAGCAGGGGCATTGCGCAAATCAAAGGGCATGACACAGTACTCATAATGCCCAAAGCGCATGTTAAAGGCGGTCTTCCACTCATCACCCTCACTCCTATGAACTAGATTGTATGCTCCTCTGAGGTCCAATTTGGTGAAGACAGATGAACCTCGAAGGCATTCTAACAATTCTGGGATGAGGGGGAGTGGGTAGCTGTTCTTCTTCGTGATGGCATTCAAGCCTCGATAATCTATGCAGGGACGTAAAGAACTGTCCTTCTTCTTTACAAAGAAGAAACCCGCTCCGGCGGGGGAAGTGGAAGGCCTGAGAAACCCTCTGGCGAGGTTCTCCTGGATATAGGTCTCCACTGCCGCCATCTCGGGTAAGGAGAGGTCCGACCTTTAGGCAGGACTGCCCCCGGAATGAGGTCGATAGTGCAGTCGTAAGACCGGTGAGAAGGCAAGACCTCCAAACGAGCCTTGGAAAAGACATCTGCAGCCAGATAGGGAGTAGGTATCCAAGTAGAATCACCCTCCTCGGACGTGGACATGGAGGAAACCATCAAGGAGGAGGGGTTCTTCGATGGAAAAGATAGCGTCCTCTCCTGCCAGTGGATAAGTGGGTTATTCCTCTCCAGCCAGGAGAAGCCCAGGATGATATGAGTGTGAGGAGTGTTGATTATGTCGAATTCCAGATCTCAGAGTGAGATGGGCACAAGTGAAGGCGAATGGGAATGGTCTGCAGGGTTATGCGACCATCATCCAAAAGAGAGCCATCTATGACCACCACGCTCACAGGTGGTGTTTTAGACAGGAGGGGTATACCGTGCCCATTGGCCAAAAGCCTGGTCCACAAAGGTTCCTGCAGCTCCGGAATCAATTAAGGCGTTGTGGTAGACAGTATTCTTAGCCCAGGACAGCTTTATGGGAACCATGAACTGCTGGGTAGTGATAGAGGGAACGGGAGGCCGACTTAGAGCGAGTCCCTCTGAGTGCTCTAAGTCTGGTCGTTTCCCGGTTTGTTTGAGCAGGTACGAGCCATATGTCCTGCACGTCAGCAGTAAAGACATAGTCCCAAGCTACGCTGTCTGGCCTTTTCTTCCTAGGAGAGTCGGATTACCCGCCCGATCTCCATTGGTTCCGCAAAGGGATTCAGAGGAAGACGGGGGTGACTGGAACTTCGGTGCTAGGCGAATGGGTGGACACACAATTGGACACCTGGAACGGTCCTGATCCTTCTCCTGGCGTCTCTCCTGAATGCGGGAATCAAGGGATGAACATAGGGCTATGAGACCCTCTAGCATGTCTGGAATGGCTAGAGTAGTCAGGTCGTCTTTCAGACGATCACAAATCCACTGCGGAAAACTGCCTTCAAAGCACCGCTGCCCCAATCGGTGTCGTAGGCAAGGGTCCGGAAGGTGATTGCATACTGCGCAAAAGATTTTGCCCTTGTTGCAGCTCCAGAAGTGCGGCCTCAGCTGACGCCTGTCTTCACGGACCGGAAGGCAGCAATGAACGCATCACAGTTATCAAGAAGAGCAGAACGATGGTCCATCAAAGGAGACACCCACGCCAAAGCCTGTCCGCGGAGCAATGACATAATGAAGGTGACTCGGGACTGGTGAGCGGTGTAGACATCCAGTTGACTATGAAAATAGAGACTGCATTGGTTAAGAAAACCATGCAGCTATTTGGGGTCACCTTCATATTTATCTGGTAAGGGCAGACGAGGAGGCATGGTGACGTGGTTACCCTGGGAGCAGCAGGAGGTAGAGGTGGCTCCGTAGGAGTAGGGGGTATCGCTGAGGGCCCCGGCCCCTCCATGCGCTGCTGCATGCGCTGTAGGAGGGCTGTGATGGAGTCCAGCTTTTCATCCAAGTGCTGGATCTTTGTCGCATGCAGCTCCAAAACAGCTGCCTGCTGGATGACTGCCTGAGAAACCTCTTTAGGATCCACAGATATGGTTTCGGTGTTGGCACTCTGATTATGTCACACTGGGAAGACCAGAAGTGACGGAGCCCACAGGAAAGGGAGTGCTCAGGTGCGACACTTGGTTGCGGTGCTCGGCGTACATTGACTGTCTGCGGGAGTACCGCGCTGCGGCCGGATGACAAACCCCAGAGGAGCTGGAAGTGAGCCCTGGATGGTAACCCCACAGGCAGTACCTACTCTCATGTGGGGAACGTAGAATAGAGAGTGAGGATTGAGAGCAGAAGCTGGAAGGCTGGAACTCTCCTAGAAGGAAAGAGACAGATAGAAACTTACTCTCCTAGGCTGGAGAGAACAGACCTGTCCAGTTGGAACTGCACTGGTGAGCCGGATCTGAAGAGCTGGAACTGGTACAAAAACAACAGGCTGAGGATAGTCCTGGAGCAGGCAGGGTCATACACAAGCTGGATAAGCAGGAACAAGTCAAAAGACTGTGAGTAGTTAGGAACAGGCCAGGTCTTACACCCACAGGATCAGGAGGAAGCGAAATGGGAGACAGAGAGAAGTCATGAACAGACCAGGTCATGCACTGGCTAGGATGGGATGGACTGGCAAGGACAGAGTAGCTTGAACGCTAAGGAACACTATCAGAGTGCACCCGCGTCTGTCCAGAGCGTCAGGAAATAGACACTGCCAGATGACGTCATGGTGCACGTGACGCAACGTCGGAAGAACCCGGACGCGAGCAGAGGCAGCCGCAAGCGCTGTGGAGGAAGCCCATGGACCAGAACGGAGGGCAGAATGGTACAGGAGGTGACAATATTAAGGGGAGTAAGTAGTAGGAGTTGAATATCTCCACTTCTCCAGGGGGGACTGGGTTCGCCCGTCAGATCGTAGACGCGCCCCATGGGGAGATATGCAGGGGAAGGAAGTGTGTATGTAAGTTGAATGATGGATTAGAGGATGGATTTTTGATGGATTAATAATCATGAGGTTACAGAATAATAACTAAGTGAATTAGAAGACCATACATAGAGTGCTGTTGTAATTTCTTATGTAAAATAATAAACAGAATAAAAAAAAAAACAAAAAACTAAAAATCCAACTTAGTATATTGAATAATTTGCAGAGTGATACCATCTCAGAGCTGTGTAGAACCTGGTGGGCCTGCTGTCTAACTGCCACCGCAAGGGAGACTTATCAGTGTTTAAAAAATGTAAAATGCAGCTTAGGAGTGTATTTGATAAATTTGTAGAGAGACACAATCTTACCGTTGTGTACGGACTGGGAGGCCTAGCAGCTCACTGCCAACGCAAGGGGGAATCATCATTGTTTCAGTGTTAAATTTTAAAATTCAACTTAGGAGTGTATGTGAAAAATTTGTATAGTGATACAGCCAGTCTGACAGCTGTCGTGTGGCCAGGTTGTACAATTGTCAAATTATTATATTACATTACCTACCTATCTGTAAAGGATTTGAGTCCTAGTGAACAACCTGATGTTTCTTGTCCTGGTACCAGCTGCAGTGACTCAGCAACCACCAACACCACCACAGTGATGTTGCGTTCAAGCAGAGCTAGCAGCAGCAGGCAGGAAAAGAAGAGTGCTAGTACTAGTCAGACTCGGCAGCAGAATTCAAAACAAAAAAAATAAAAATAAGAAGGGAACTGTAGGTTGTTCTACCTCTACTAGTAGGGTAGAGAGGTCCAGCTCATCCTGTAAGACCACGAAGCAGCCGTCACTTATGTCTCATCAGCTGTTTCATGATCCCCCCAGAACCACCTGCACAAAGACTAGTGCCACTGGCAGTTTAGTCACCACCTCCACTACAGCTAGTTGTATAAACCTAGGGACACCTAGCTTAGGTAACAGTACTGGTCGGACACTGCGGTCAGCATCAACACAGGATTTTTATAGCGAACGTCCGTGTAAGCAGCCTAAAGAGAAATTATTGAAGTATATGGATAACATTTTTCCTGCCACCACTGTCACTGCCATTGAGAGCATATCCACTCCAGAAAATGTTATTGAGGGAGATAGTTTTTCATTTCCCGGTAGTCACCAGGCAGAAGAGGGAAATGAGCAGGTTTCCACAAAATCTGCTGCTTCCGATGATGTTTCCTGATGTTTTCTACAAGAGGTAGAAGAAGAATCTGATGGATCAAAGTCTCCAAAGCTTGATTTGTCTCCTGAGCTTGATTTTTCCAGTGACCTTGATTATTCCCCTGAGCTTAGTTTTTCGTCTGCTTCCCACAGTACTCCTCCTGTTTCTCCAGTTACACTTGTGTCTTCTATTGACAACTCAACACCTGCCTCCCCAGTTCCATTTGAGTCTCCCAGCCAGGTAGTAGCTGCTAGTGTCTCCGCCACCAGTCCCACTGTTACTCCACAATCCTGGAGTTGTGTGGCAGGGTAGTCAGCCATGGGCGGGTGTTGGGTCATCTGACCATCTCCGGGATGAACCAACACATGAACAACTACTACAAGTCTGTGCTGATAAGTGCAGAAGGTGGCAGCACTAGTACGGCATATACCAATGTCACACCCATCACCAGCAGGAGAAAGGGCAGGGGGATCATGTGACATCTGGTCCCAGTAAGAGCAGCAGACAGTCACAGCCCATCCCTAAAACAATACAGGCCACACTTGACGATTTTGGTGGATTTCATTCCAAGGGGATGTGCAGACAGCAGGCCAGGAAAATCACACGCCTCATTGCACAGCTCATAGCCGTTGGGGGTGCTACTTTGGTGGATGGGGAGCCCTTCCATCAACTTATGGAGGCTGTCGCACCCCGATATAAAATTCGATCCTGCACCACATTTAATAGAAATATAGTGCCCTCACTCTACCGGTCATGCATTGGGCTTTTGAAGGACCTGCTAAGAAAGGCTGCTGGCCAGTCAGTGCACTTTACCACTGACTTATGGAGTGCTCCGAGTGGCCAGCATGGTTTCCTGTAGTTGACAGCACATTGGTGGCAGCCTAATGTGTTGCAAGACACAGACAACAACAAGTTTGGGTGTAGTAGCCAAGCAGGCAGGGCACCATTCTTTCCTCCTCCATGCTGAGGTAATGGATCAGCAGCACACCTCATAACATTCGCAAAGCACTGCAGAAAATGGTGGCGCAGTGGCTAGGGAAGCAGGCAGGCACACATGCGCAAATGGGGTTTGCGGTTACTGATGGTGCAGCTAACATGATCAAGCCTCTCCGGGATGGCAGATTTGTGGGTGTGTGCTGCTCAGCGCATGTCCTGCATCTAGTAGTGAAGGCTGCTCTCGAGGATGGCATTAACACTGGAAGGTTGCCAGCACTTCTGGAGTCGTGCCGACAAATTTCTGGCCACTTCCATCGGAGTGTCAAAGATAACCAGCTCCTCAGGAGGGAACAGGAAAAGGTAGGCCTCCCAAAGCACCACCTAAAACAAGATGTTGGGACCAGGTGGAACTCCACCTTAGATATGCTGGAGCGTATCCTGGAGCAGAAAAAGGCAATTCATGCAATGTCATGTCACCATTTCATTGTTACTAACAGAACACTGGCCAGGGCTGACTGGGCCCTGATGGAACAGGTAGTGACAGTCCTTATGCCTTTCTGTGCTTTGACGGAAATTTTGAGCAAAGAGAATGCTAGCCTGGCAGAAGTCATTCCACTTTTCACACACCTCTCCTTAAAACAGGATGATTTCCTTGCCCATAGGGAATGCTTACCTGGTACTGATGGTAATATACTTCCTGATGTTGCTGCCTTTCTAACGAGGCTGAAGAAGGCACTGACTCTGCGCATGGAAGAGCGCATGGACAATTGTCCCAAGTTAATGCTGGCCACAATGTGCGATCCACGAGTCAAAGGTAAGATGGCACTTACTTCCAATTCACTCACTGCCTGGAGGGAACAATTGATAGTGAGGGTGCTTGAGGGGCAAAGGAAAAACAGGATGCAGTCACACGAGGCAGGAGAAGATTCCGCAGATGAGCTGGAGGAGTGTGTGGTGGTCTTCCTGGACCTATCAGTAGCAGAGTCAGTAGAACGTCATCTTCTTCCAGTTGAGCAACTGCTGCTTTTTATGCTTCTGGGAAAACAAACAGCTCCCAATCAGTAGAAAAAGTGCTGAGTTTGAGGTTAACGCTTACCTTGTGGACCCTTCTTTGCCTTCAATTACAGATCCCTTGACTTTCTGTGATAACAAGAGGGCTGTGTGGCCTACTTTGTCCCTGGTAGCCCAGGAGTTGCTTTCTTGCCCCCCAACCACTGTCCAGAGTGAGTGGGTATTTTCTGTTACTGGAAATATACTTAGCCCCCAGTGCTCTCAATTGGCCTTCAGCTCATGGAGCAAATTACTTTTTTAAAAGTCAACCTGCCAAAACTGAGTTACCCTGCTTTCAGGTTTGATGCAGATTAGAAGAAAAAAAGTACCATATTATGCTGAGCGCACCAGCTTAACCAGCTCTAGGACAGTGGTTGGTTGGGCAGAGGACACCTCCCTGACTTAGTGGGACCCAGGGGGAAATTTAAAGTCTACATTGTTGTCCCACTATACAGGTTGTTTAGTCTGGCTCTGCCTGCTCCAGTGTTCTGCGGTTTTCTGCTGGCTACAACTCCAGTGTTCCTGTCATCCTGAGTCTGCCTCACACCAGTCATCCTCAGTTGCTGTATCCATCTAATGACTGAGTCCTGCCTGCTCCAGTGTTCTGCGGTTTTATGCTGGCTACATTTCCAGTGTTGCTGTCATCCTGAGTCTG
The DNA here is from genome assembly GCA_037306005.1 of Rhinophrynus dorsalis. NCBI lineage: Eukaryota > Metazoa > Chordata > Amphibia > Anura > Rhinophrynidae > Rhinophrynus > Rhinophrynus dorsalis. The sequence continues at coordinate 188,251,767 of CM074720.1, read as the reverse complement.
CCTCGCACCAGTCATCCTCAGTTGCTGCTGAATCCATGTATTTACAGAGTCCTGCCTGCTTCAGTGTTGTGCAGTCCTAGCTACATCTCCAGTGTTGCTGTCATCCTGAGTCTGCCTCGCACCAGTCATCCTCAGTTGCTGCTGTATCCATGTATTTACCGAGTCCTACCTGCTTTAGTGTTCTGCATTCCTGGCTACATCTCCAGTGTTGCTGTCATCCTGAGTCTGCATCGCACCAGTCATCCTCAGTTGCTGCTGTATGCATGTATTTACTGAGTCCTGCCTGCTCCAGTATTCTGCAGTCCTGGCTACATCTCCAGTGTTGCTGTCTTCCTTAGTCTGCCATGCACCAGTCATCCTCAGTTGCTGTATCCATGTATTTACTGAGTCATGCCTGCTCCAGTGTTCTGCATTCCTGGCTACATCTTCAGTGTTGCTGTCATCCTGAGCCTGCCTAGCACCAGTCATCCTCAGTTGCTGCTGTATCCATGTATTTACGAAGTCCTGCCTGTTTCACTGTACTGCAGTCCTGGCTACATCTCCAGTGTTGCTGTCATCCTGAGTCTGCTTCACATCCTCAGTTGCTGTATCCATCTACTGACTGAGTCCTGCCTGCTCCAGTGTTCTGCAGTTTGCTGCTGCCTACATCTCCAGTGTTGATAACATGACAAAGGGTTTCCGTGATGTCAGCCAATCAGTTTAAAGCATAGCCGCTCAAAGCTGATTGGCTGGGAGGTGCGTAAACATCTTGTAGCTAATGGCTGTGAGAGAATTAGAGGTAAGGCTGCCCATATATAAGGGCAGCCTCAATTCTAATTCCCTCAGACCGAAGAGGGCATCGGCCTGTGGACAACAAGAGAGGGGGGATGTTGTGCAGTATTCTGTCTCCGCCGCCTCCTCAGCGGCCTCACACAGCGGCAGAGACAGCAACATATATTCTAAGTATAATTTTTGATGTTTTATTTATAGGAATACCGTTGGCTTCGAATAAAGTAAAAACATTTATAATGCATGGGGGCATTTATATTTTAACCACTGGAACACTACTACATAATTTAACCCTTTGGGCCCCAGAGAGGTACGCAACGCATTGCTTTGCAATGCGTTGCATACCCCTCTGGCACTCAAGGAGTTAAACTATGTATTAGTGTGCTGCATATGTATGCTTTTAACTAAAAGTTCTTTTTGTGTTTTACAGCAAGAAGAAAGAAGCCAGAATGGAAGATAGAAAAGAAAGAAAGAAGAGGACCAGGAAGCTGAGGACTCCACTGGACATCAGGATTAATGGTAAGTTTTACTTGTAATGTGATGTTTTTTAACTTAGTTGTGTTAACCTTATGAATGCCGGCGGGGTAATTATACCCCACTGGCACTCATAGGGTTAATTCTACTAACGTCTGACACATTTTTGATCCTTTGGATATAATGATATGGGGCTTAGAGCCCCATATCAATACATCCACTGAGGACTTAGGTTTTTTTAACTTCAAGTTTCTATGTCAGCTGTTTAAACAGGCTGTAAGGGACTCAAGTTAAAAAAAAAAAAAAAAAAAAATAGGTGTTAACTTTCCTGCAATAACTTGAGTCCCTTATCGTCTGATCTTGTCTATCACAGACATTTGAATTGCTATTGAAGGTGTTTTCATCATTTTTAATGTATGAAAACACCTCTTAACTTGAACACACAACGGGTCTTTTTTTGCCGGTATTTTTTCACAGCACAGACATTTGAATAGCTTACTGTGCTGGAAAAAATGCCGTTGGCAGAAAAAACAGCCATCTCCAATATTTGGATCAAGGCCTTAGTTCTTTAAGCATATCACAGTGATGGGTAGTGTAATTACATTGGAGGATAAAATGGCATAATGAATTATACAGTGTGCATTTTAATTTATCAATATGAAGACCGAAAGTGATGTTGGGGTCAAGCCACAAACCAAGATATTTAAAAGAAAAGAAAGGGGTGACACAGCGCCAAATACAAATCATTATACCCAAATAAAATGATTAGCAGCATGTGCGAAAAAAAGATAGAGTTACGTGGTATGAGTTAATTATTAAGTGCTTAACTCGGATTTTGATTTGGGGTAATGGAAAGATCTGGGAAATTTTCAAAATCCCACGGTTCCATAGATGTCTTTGGTCTATATGGTTTCAGTTAATTGATGTGAACAGTAGTTTGTTCTAGTGGCAACAATGACGGTGAGCTTTCCCTAGATGAGTCCACAAAGGCACGTTCTCTGCTGTTTGTCTCAAAAAAATGTAGCAAACCGGACTCCGTGGAGATCTTACATACAAAACAATATAGGAATGGGGGAGAGACAGCGCAAGTAGATCTAAGTGTAATGTTTAATATTATACTTGATACAGCAGCTTTATTTATTAAAAATTACATAGAAGAAGAAATGATAAATAGTTTGATACTAGTATTTGTATAAAGAAGTTAACATTTGAATAATTAAAAACATTTTAGGATGTAGACAAGTAAAGAATGTTTTAGTCCTACTGGGTGATAAAATCCTCCATACAGCATTACCCCAAAAAACAGAAATTATCTATAAAAAGTCTAAAGACTTGAAGCAAATACTAGCCTCCAGTAATTTAGATATAGAAACAAAACGCAAAAAAGAAAAGCTACTTTTGGATGGAACATACATTCATGGGAACTACAGATATGGACACTGGATCCGTATTACATGCACTTTTATTCAACACAAAAAGAAAAACTTCACAAGCCCATATTCAGATGAAATACATGAAATCAAACACTTTTTACAATGTACCACCAAATATGTGATTTACGTACTGGAATGTCCTTGTGGCCTACAATGTGTAGGCCGCACTACCAGAAGTGCAAAAGAACGATTCATGGAACATCGAGAGAACATTGTGAAAAACGCTCAGAAACATAACGTCGCCAGACAGTTTACAGAAAAGCATCAAAGTAATCCAGAAGTTTAGTGTTTTACATTATAGACCACATACCCCCACAGAAAAGGGTAGGAGATAGACTTATGAAACTAGCAAGATTGGAAACCTATTGGATTTTGAAACTAAAGTCCTTAAGCCCACAAGGGTTAAACAAAGAACTAGACTTATGGGCCTAGATTTAAAGGCAACCGTTAAACCAGCCGCTAAGTGAAAAAGGCACATCGCTCGCAAATAATACAGGAGTTACGGCAGATTCAATAGGTACTCTACAAGAATAGCTATCGAGCGTAGGCACACAAAAAACACGTAACACAAAACCCGTTGTCGCTCATGTTAATGCACAACGGGCGGACAAATCACACGATAACTGAGCTCCAAACAACATGTAACATAACGGCTGCCGTTGTCAAGCAACCCTGATTGATGCCCAAACAAATTCAAACACACATCCAATCCCCAAGCCCCAATGTATCAAATAACTTCAAATACACCTATATATACCCAAAAATAACCGCCACACACTGTCTGTTATCGAGTTCTTCAGAGCCAGATATCAGGACCCAGGAGCGGAGGATAGTGATCAGAGAGAGGGAGACAGGAGCGTTCATTGGAGGTAGAGGAGTTTTGGAGTTTGGAGAGAGGAGAGCATTGCACAGAATACGACACATAGCACACCTTTGCACATATTACATACACACATACAAACACATACACATACATACACATAGTCCTTTTATTTTATAACACCTCACACATTTTACTTTTATTTTTGACAGTGTGAATCTGGGAGTGAAAGTGTGTGACAGAGAGTGACTGGATCGAGTGTGTCTGTGAGGGCCTGTGGGAGTGCCTGGGTGTGACTGGGTGAATGATGGCGAGGAGAGGAGGACAGGAGAGAGGGATGGGGAGAGTAGTGGAGGAGGAGGAAGATCAGGAGGGGATCCCTCAGCAGAGCAGGGGTGGGAGAGGGAGATCCGCAGGGCGGAGGGGGACCCGGCCCACAAGAGCAGGAACACGCAGGACAGGGACAGAACCTGCAGTGGGACGAGGGGTAGTTGCTGGGGAGCACCCCACACAGTCAGGGTCAGAACAGGCAGGGCACTCCGGCTCTGAGTCATCCCATGCCGGAGCTGATGAGGCCAGGATCAGAGACCCAAAGTATACAGAGGAGGAGAACACGGCTCTTGTGGAAGCTGTCCTGGAGAGGCAGAGTGTTCTCCACCCGACAGCGAAGGTCCCTGGCCTGTCAGCGAGGAGGAAAGCAGCCTGGAACCAGATCTGCAGCCGGGTCAACGCGGTGGCTCCATGCAGACGGGACGTGGAGTCCATCAAGAAGCGATGGGGCGACTGCCGGAGGGTGGTCAAGACCAAGCTCTCCGAACTCGCCAAGCACGCCCGAGGCACTGGAGGTGGCCCACCTGTCCCTATCACCTTCTGCGGCTGGGAGGAGATGGTGCGCCAGAATATGTCCCCAACCCTGATCGAGGGGGTTGTTGGAGGAGCTGACACTGGGGATGAGAGGACCCTCCACACTACCGGTAAGTGCAACACTACAGAACAACACACTACAGCAACCAACACCAGCTGCACACACACTCACACCTCAACACATGGCCATCATTCATGCACACAACTGCACCAACACAGCACCCTGAGGGTTAAAAACAGGACACAACACAAGGACAAATATCAAGGTCCAACTTGGAACAAACCTGTCCAAGTCCTACTTCAACCCTCCTGTCGCTGTGCTCATCACACACAATACACAAACCATGCAGTTCCAAATGTCGACTGTCATCACTGTTCACACACAATGTCACCCATGTCCCTGCTGGGATGTCAGCACTTAACCCCTCGAGTGCTAGAGGGATCATCAATGCATCGATCAACAATGCTTTGGCAACCCCTCTGTGACTCAAAGGGTTAACCAGACAACAATCAAGTCAATAGGCCAACGATCACATGCTACACAGGGGACATTCACTAAGCGGTGACAAACACATGGTGGAGAGAAATTCACCCTCACACATCCTCATTTCACCAATACCAGTGTTAGCCTATGGAGAATATGCAATAACATGAATCAAGTTGCTAAGGTCCCATCGTATACACTCCATAGAAAACACTGGAAATGGGGAAATGAGATCACTGGAGAAGTCAGCATTATGTACACTCCATCATGTCAACAACACCGCTTACTGAATCACAAAAAGGATGGAGCAGGTCACACATCACAGTGGCACTGAGAATAACTGCTTGTATGTGCAACACACAGGCCTCAAACAATACCCCAGAATTAAAGGGGGAAAAAGTAGGCCTTGGTGTTGTGTCTGCAATCATTTACCCTAACTTCAAATGACATATCTCACATCTGATTCCCACATGGATCCTCAGGGGTGCTGATGCCATGGATGGATGGTACACCAGACACTGTTTGCAGGATACACATGGGAACCAAATATCATCCATTGTACCTTGGTCACCAACAGGCCATGAATGATAGATATCTCGGATTGAGTACGGTTGCCTCACTCAGAAGGATGGATGGGCTCATACTCAAAGAAAAACAGGCCTCAATCAGAGATATCCCTCACTACTGGCGTGATTGTTGCCCTTCAGGATTCAACTGGAACATACGACATGGACAGGATCCTGTCCAGTTCATCAATCTCTGATTGCCAGGGTGGTATCCCATGCCCTACAATGAAATGCATAGGATATGATCCTGACAACCAGAGAGTCACCTGTCAAGTAATGAAAAATTGTGAATTGGACGGGATCAGCTAAGAAGATAGGGTTGAGTAACACTTGATTCCCACTGCACATCTGTTCAAACAAAGATATGCACACAAAGGAAAATGGTCAAATATGTACCTTTCAAATGGCTCAAAATATGTCCCAACACGATGTGAACCCAGAGATCATCTCACTGCCTGTGATTGCCCTACTGGCCAGATATGTGCATCCATCAGAAACTAACTTACATTGATACCATCCAAATACACATACCTAGTATATCTCACTCTACGTAGATGGGATATACGAGGTATGCTCATATCCATCATATCAATACAATGTATATTTTGATGGGTGCACATATATAGCCAGTAAGGCAATCACACCTACTGAAATGATCTCTGGCTTCATATCTGGAAAGGATATATTCATATCCATATGAAAGGTACACATCCACATGCATATATGACCATTTCTCCTTGTATGTAACTGTAATGGCATAGCAATTGTTAATTTCACCAACATGTGGATCCATGTTAGTCCTATCCCGCCAACCCTCATGGTTAGACAGATATCGCTCTATTTGACAGCTGGAGATTCCAGTCATTAGAACACACGGAGGCTCTTCAGCAGAGCCTAAATTGCCCCATTCAGAGATGGAGACATCTTTGAGATGGTCAACAAAGTGTGCCAGGTTTGCAAGCACACTCTGTTCACCATTCCAATGAGGTTTATATCTCTGAATGGGGCAATTTAGGCTCTGCTGAAGAGCCTCCGTGTGGTGAAATGACTGTCAAACATGTCAAAATGACTGTCAAATAGAGCAATATCTGTCTAACCATGTGGGTTGGAGGGATAGGACTAACATCGATCCACATCTATCTCTTACAATGCCTACAATATTACATCATGGTGAAATTAACCATTGCTATTCCGTTAAAGGGATAGTAATACCGAACATGTGAAAAGAAAAATATATTGCAGGGTTCATCCCCCGAGCAAAACAAGGGTATTCCCACTGCTCAAAGGTGTTTCATTCAAAATGTAGCACAGCTCATAGTTGACTACTCCAGCGGCAATATCACAGTGGCCTGGAACTCTAAAATGGCGATGTTGCTAGACCATCCTATGGACAGCTTACGTCCAGACGCAATAAATTCTCATAGGATAATGTAGCAACAGTGCCAATGTACAACTTCAGGCCACTGGGATATAGCACCAAAGCAATTCTACTCTGAGCTGGGAGACTTTTTGAACAAAAACCTCCTCCAGCAGTGGGAGTACCCTTGTTTCACTCAGGGTGATAAACCACAAAACATATATTTCCCTTTCTGCATTTCATGTATTAGTATCCCATTAATCCCATCATGGCTACGTTTACTAATCACACAATCTCAATTCTCCACACAGCTTATGGGCCTCCATCGCAGCAGGAGCCCGTGGAGGAGCCGACCACACCACCCAGTGAGGAGGATACAGAGGAGGGGACTAGCCACTGGGAAGCGTCTACAACCACCACACCTCCTCCCCAACTGGCTGCATCACCACTGCCTGCCTCTCAACTGGCTGCCTCTCAACTGCCTGCCTCTCAACTGCCTGCCTCTCAACTGCCTGCCTCTCAACTGGCTGCCTCTCAACTGCCTGCCTCTCAACTGCCTGCCTCTCAACTGCCTGCCTCTCAACTGCCTGCCCCACCACAGGATGCTCCACAAATGTACAGCGGCTGGATTCAGGGGGAGAGATGGATGCATCCCACTAGCACCGGGAGCTATTACCCTCCAGCAGCAGCACCACCACCACCAGGGAGGCAATGGCTGCCCGGGAATGTGGCCACCAGCCAATATGGGCCATATTCCACCGAGATGGATCTACCCTCCTGGATGGCTCCCCAGCATGGCCCCAGGTATGATCCCAGGTGGGGGCCAAGCACCTACCACTGGCCAAGGTATGACCCTTGGCCACTTGACTACCAACACCTGGGCCTGATTGGGGAGCCCCAGCGCCCTCAGCCAAGGGACTTGTTCACCCCACCACCTCAACCAGCACAGACATCAGTGGGCAGCAGTGGGTCCCTTGATGTGGTGGGCACCCACACACCGTCTGTGCAAGCCACTCCACCAACACAAACAGCAGTAGCAGCCACAGCACACCCAGTACCAGCAGAGGAGACAGCAGAGGCTGGGGAGATAGAGGCTGAGGAGACAGCTGAACCTGTTGAAGCAGAGGCTGAGGAGACAGCTGAACCTGTTGAAGCAGAGGCTGAGGAGACAGCTGAAGCTGGGGAAACTGAGGCTGAGGAGACAGCTGAAGCTGGGGAAACAGAGGCTGAGGAGACAGCTGAAGCACATGTGTCACCGGCCACTCCCATCTCCAGCAGTCAACGCACCCCAGATCTGGAGGCTGAGTGCATGGCCCTTCAAAGAGGACAGCTCCGGGCAACCCACGCCACCAACGACAACCTCACGAGGAACCGGAGGGAATCCCGGAGGAACACGAACAGGTTGGAGACCAGAATCCAAGCTCTGGAGTCAGAGGTTGCCAGGGGGAACACACAACTCCACCAGATACATACGGGGATGATGGACATGTTTGCACAGGTGCTCGTGGAGTTGCGAGAGATTAACCGCAGGGAGAACCTGAGGATGGAGAGGGAGAACCTGCGTTCCACAGAGGGGTCCACTGCACCCACCACCCCTTCCAGTGTTACCCCAGAAGCCACACCTAGGGGACAGAGGGTGACAAGGCAATCAGCCAGGGCATCCACCTCTGGCACCAAGTCTAAGGCCCCCCCCCCAAAAAAAAAAGAAATGAAAGGCCCAACCTGTCATCTGCCCCCTCAATAAATGAAAATTGTGCTTTTGAATCCTGTCTGATCTGCTGTGTAATCACTTATAGATTGGGTGGCAGGGTTGTCTCCAATGCATTGCCAAACAATGCAGTGAACTCAACTCCTGCCTGGGGGAAATGTTTGTGTGATGTTACAACATGGGTTCACACACACCCACACCGTTGTCCAAATTCACCTGGCAACCCATCCCTGTAGCCATATAACACAACAGTGTTACATGGCCATGATGTGTGTCAGATTTGATCAGAACATACCCCTTAGCACAACAACTGGTGCAACACTGAACATTCGTCTGCATCAATTGTTGTGTTTGAGGGGAAAACCAAACTAACAGCTATGCGACTTAGCAGGGAAATAACAAGCAGGACAGATTGAACATGCATCAATATGGTCTTTAAATCAAAATTCTATTGTGCAGCTGACATACTGGGGAACACAATGTACACCCTAGGATCTCAATGTGTGTGTTACACATTGTGATCCTAGGATGAGCATTGTGTTCTCCAGCAAGTCAGTTGCACAACAGGAGTTTGAATCACAGCCTAACTTACTGCATAACCCAAAAATCTTCCTAAGATTTCATTGTGTAGCACGCACATTGGAACCTTAGGCTGAGCATTGGCTTATGTATTAAAGGGATAGTAAACCTTGAAAATAAGTTCATTCTATATTGTAGCCCTTAAAAAACATGTAAAATGATATGTCTTATATCCCAAATCATATATGTTTGGTAGATAAGACTGATATCATTTTTCATGGTTTTTAAAGGGCTACAATGTGAAATAAACTTATTTTCAGGGTTTACTATCCCTTTAAGTTGTGTTGTTGTTTAACTAAGGTTATAACACACTTCACCAGTAATAACACTTGTCCACATGGTTGTTTTTGTGGATGTAGCCCATGTACTGAGATATGACAACCTACAGCAATCTCAGGACATTGATTATATTGAGCAACACACAAACCATGGACATCACATCACAGTGGAAGTGTGTCCCCTGTATCACCAGCTAATCACTCACAACACACATCAGTGTATCACTGCCATCATGTCATTGCATGTATACATCACAAAGTCCACTCATGGTCAGGCAACTAGTGGACTCCTGTGATGTAAATCATGCCTTCCTTTGTATGAGGGATACTCTAGCCTTGGGTACGGTTCCACATTGACAGGTGTTTGATCCAACATTCATTCATACAGACACGGATTGAGTAGTGATGTTTCTTGTGTATGTAGCCAATATGCATTAAACACTTGTATGAGCACAAAAAGGTACATCTGAACTAAATAGGAATACATTAGAAATGCTAGTGAACTGCTCATGTGTTGTCTACATCGTTTGGCATCTGTGTATGAGCAGTCTTACTGTACAGGTCTGATACCTGGATGTTAGTACACACATAAATTTGTGTCCATATGTGAATGTTCCAGTAGAGGTTGCTGTGAACATCAGGTCAAACATTGCATCACCAACACAATCACTTGGAACGCCAAGGGGTGAGCTTCATGGAAGTGTTGTCCAGACTTCAGTCCAGTCATATGGAAACTCCTCTGTTCAAGGATAGATCGTGCTATGGATGCCTGGGGGGCAGGAGGACAGGATTTGGAACATCACCCTCGAAGTGATCGTCATGCAACAGCTACAACATCATGATCCTCTTAATCTTTCCCGTTACATAAGTCTACACAAACCACTGCTTTGTAATGTGTTGTGTACTGGTCTATGAACCATCATGGGGGGAACTAAGGGGATGTTAACCATCCTTAGGGATATTTGCCCCTGACATGGTTACACACATCAACAAATATGTCCTAATAGCTTCCTGACAACAATATATTTGGGCTGCCACTGTCAGAGACAGGCCAAATATGTTTGGTTCATGGAGCTAGTAGGACATATTTGTTAATGTGTGTATTTCTTTCTGGGGCACATATCACTGCACACACACACACACACAGGGCAGCATGGTGTCCATGGAGATGTGATCCACATTTCATGAGCTCCATGTTGTGTAACACACTATTACTGTCGATCCACCCCTCTGCTGCTTTATTCAACTGTAGCAAGCTACTGGTCCCATGTCCCCACGAATGCCCCCTGAACCCCTTATATGACAGAGTTCTATCCGATGCATTGGCTTGGATGAGACTCCCTTGCTACAGGGGTACCATGGTTGCTATGGGTCTGATCCTAGCAGAACACTTTAGTTGGTGCCTAGGGAGCTGTGGGATATGCTGAACAAGGTTAAAGTGTTGTACCTTGGTTTCCAGGGGGGGCATGCATGATATCCTTGAGGTAGCAGTATCAACATGGACGACAGGTTGTCAGGTGTATTCGGAATCTCTAGGCCCAATCTGACTGGTCCACGGAATAGTTGATGCTGGTGGTCCATACTGCAGCCAGTGACAGGGCTGTGTCACTGATCCTGTGGGGTGAAACAGAACATGTGTGTTGTGGTGGGTGTGTATGCATGGATTGTGTGCATACATGTATTATACTCACAGCAGAAGTGATCCCTGATCAATCTGTCCCTTGTCTGCATCCCTGTTGGGGTTTCCTCACACTCAACGATATCCACAGGGTCTTCAGGTCTGGGTGGGGGATGGACATCGTCGATGAGTCTGGTGTCCATCGCGATATTATGTAGGATGGCACATGCCACGATGATGTCGCAGACCTTGCCTGGTGCATACTGCAATGCTCCCCCCGAGTGGTCCAGACATCGGAATCGGGACTTGAGGAGGCCGAAGGTCCGCTCAATGGCATTCCGTGTTCTGGCATGAGCCTGGTTCTATCGTTCCTGGGCATTGTTTTGGGGATTGGCGACCGGGGTGAGGAGCCATGGCTTGCATCCATAGCCAGCATCACCTGTGGAAAGTGAGTGACATGGTGTGACAAGGAGCACATATTGTGGTGAACATACTAGCACATGTGTATGTGGTGTCATTTGGTGCTGTTAACTCACCCAGTAGCCATCCGCCTGTATAGGTCCCATTTTCGAAATCCCTCTGCACAGATGAATTTCTGAGTATATGTGAATCGTGACAGCTCCCGGGAAATTTCGCACAGACATTCATTATGGCCAGGTTGCTGTCACACACCATCTGCACATTCATGGAGTGGAAGTTTTTGCGGTTCAGGAACATATGTCCCTGACGTGCTGGTGCTTTGATACGGACATGGGTGCAATCTATTGCACCCATGACCCTGGGCATGCCTCCCCTTGCATAGAAGCCCTGCTTCAGATGTGTCCACTCCATATCGGTGATGGGGAAACGTATGTAGGTACTGGCCTTGGCTTTGAGGGCTGGCAAGACCTGGGCCAGCACCCTGGAGAATGTGGCCTGGGACATGCCAGATGCGTAACCCTCTGTCGACTGAAAGGCGCCACTTGCCATGAAGTGTATGGCACACAGGAGTTTTTGAAGGCCAGTTAGAGCATGGTTATGGGTGCATATGGGATCCACCTGCTCCTTGATGACCTCATACAGGGCTATGATGCTGTGTGGCCTCAACCTGTAGCGATCAATAACCTCGTCATCGGTCATTCCAAAGAGAGTGACCCTTGGACGGTATACCCTGGGCCTTGGTGGTCGTCTATGCATCCTGGGCTGCTGCAGGGGTCCCTGTGGCAGCTGGGGAGCATCCTGTTGATGGTGAGCATCCTGTTGCTGCAGCTGTGCATCTGCAGGCAGGTGTCCTCCGGGTGGGGATGGGCTCCTGTGTGGCTGCTGAGCCAGAGCCTCCTCACTTGCAACAGGTGGAGGCTGTTGATGAGGCGTGCTTGGAGGTTGCTGATGTTCCCCAGCTCTCTCCCTTGCACGCCTTCTCCGCAGCCTTCGCAACAATATGTAACCCAACATACTGTTTGCTCTCTCTATCTGTCTCTATCTGTCTCTCTCTCTCTCTATCTCTCTCTCTCTCTCCCTCCCTGAGTGGAAAACAAGCCACAAGTGAGTGTGTTGAGTTGTCCCTTTAAGTACTTGCTAGGGCGTTGTGTAGGTGTGTTGATGAGGTGAGTGCTGACCAATGGTGAGTTGTTTTTGTCCAGGTAAGTGTTAGCAGGTGTGTGTGTGTTATAAGATGTGGTGTGTTGTGCTTGTTCTGTGTGTGCCATTTGCGGACGTGCAGTTGTGGGGTGCAGGTGGCGTGTTGATGTTGCCCAGGTGAGCTTGTATTTGCAGGTGTCCGCTTTGTGTGATGACCCCCATTGTTCCGTGCCATGTTGTGTTGTTGTTTTTGTGTGTTGTTGTCCCTGTGGTGTTGGTTGTTGTTGTTTGTGTAGTGATTTGTGTTGTGTGTGCATGTTTTTGTGTTGTTTTGGCATTGCACGGGTTAATTTTCCCATTTACATGGTTGTGCGGTAAGCATTTGGTGTGTTTTCCTCTGTAACGGGTGTTTAGTTTTGGCCGTTAAGTGTCTAACGTGTGTGAGAAGTGGGTCTTAACTTTTAGCCGTTAGGTGTGTCTTTTTTTCAGCCGTTATCAGTACCGCAAGCCTTTGAATAGCTCTGGGGTATGTTTTTCCATGCGTCTGTATGCACGTAAGTGTATCGGCCGTAAGGATTCTACAACTGCCGTTAGCTGTTGTTTAGACGGATCTTTGAATTGCAACATGACACTTAACGCACCCGTTAGTGATTTTTTTTGCTAACGGCTGCCTTTAAATCGAGCCCATGGTGTTTCTAAAATAATATACATACCACTCCCCTCGATCTCTACAAAATGGTACAAATATATGCTCAATTCCAAATATATGAGATTGCTGGATCCTGCTCATTGGAATAAAACTGAAATAAAACTACAGGACTTTCTACAAACAAATAATATATACAGTTTTCCCTGAAATATCGGCAAAGACAGCAAAAACATTCTACAAATAACAGAGAAACAAGCAAAATATCAAAAATATCACAAACATCACCCACTCGTACCATCCACTTATCTGATGATTATATGATTATATGATTGATAAGACTCCAACCATGCAGACAATTGTGATTATGAATCTTTCTAAATAGAGAAATAGCAAATTCTCTGGGAACTAAAGTACCAACTAATCATCAAGGTTCTAGAAAATAACTGTGCCAGTACACACACTGACGAAAGTGGAATCTAAAAGGACCACCAAGACATTCATAATTCCTAAAAAGAAGTAATACTATTATGTCCATACATTGACACATGCGAAGCTTCAAAAATATCAAACAATATTCTGTTTGCGCTATTCCACTATATAAAAAAATGTCATATTAAGAATCAGAGCCAACAGATATCATTTAAATTCCAATCCACACGGATTCAGAATTTCACTTTTCATCCATATAGCTGCAAATACATGAAGACATATGGCTTCTCTAAACCAATAACGAGCAACATTTTAATACTATATCACACACATATAGTCCATCAACAGGGATACATAATTCAACTTAAAAGTGGACTCTCTATCACGGTGCCCGGGCTCTTTTTGTTTTTGTTTTTCTGTCAGTCTAGCCTGTGCCTTGCTCCCATTGGCTACCGTGTGTTTGTCCCGCTATCACAGTGCCCATGATTCTCTTTGCAACATTCCTACTTCCAGGTTTGTCTTTGCTATCTTTTATTGGTCGTGGCTGGCTAGCCCTCCTGTCACTAGGCCGGTGCCCTTTCGTGGTGTTCCTGACCTTACGTTTTTTCTGTGCTCCTGTTCTGTGTATGATCCGGTTTCATCTGACCTTGTTCCTGTTCCACTTTCTGTGTACCAATCCAGGCTCTGGCTTACTACCGCTCGCTGTGTACCGATCCAGGCTTTGGCTGACTACCGCCCTCTGTGTACCGATCCAGTCTTTGGCTGACTACCGCTCTCTGTGTACCGGCCCAGGCTTGGCTGACTAACGCTCTCTTTGTACCGATCCAGGCTCTGGCTTACTACCGCTCGCTGTGTACCGATCCAGGCTTTGGCTGACTACCGCCCTCTGTGTACCGATTCAGGTATTGGCTGACTACCGCTCTCAGTGTACTGATTCAGGTATTGGCTGACTAGAGCTTTCAGTGTACCGATCCAGGCTTTGGCTGACTAACTCTCTCTGTGCTGCCCTCGATATTGTCAGTCCATTCATTATTGTTGCCTCCGGTTGCGATACTCTCAACCTGTGATTCAGTGTGGCCTCCGTTACATGCTACCCAGCCTGTGCTCTCCGGTCACTAGCGGTGTTACAACTTGTCAGTCCATTCACTACTGTTGCCTCCGGTTGCTCTACTGTCAGCCTGTGATTCAGTGTGGCCTCCGTTACGTGCTTCCCAGCCTGTGCTCTCCGGTCACTAGCGGTGTTAAAACTTGTCAGTCCATTCACTACTGTTGCCTCCGGTTGCGCTACTCTCAGCCTGTGATTCAGTGTGGCCTCCGCTACGTGCTACCCAGCCTGTGCTCTTCGGTTACTAGCGGTGTTACTACTTGTCAGTCCATTCACTACTGTTGCCTCCGGTTGCGCTACTCTCAGCCTGTGATTCAGTGTGGCCTCCGTTACGTGTTACCCAGCCAGTGCTCTCTGGTCACTAGCGGGGTTACTACTTCTCAGTCCATTCACTACTGTTGCCTCCGGTTGCGCTACTCTCAGCTTGTGATTCAGTGTGGCCTCCGTTACGTGCTTCCCAGCCTGTGCTCTCCGGTCACTAGCGGTGTTAAAACTTGTCAGTCCATTCACTACTGTTGCCTCCAGTTGCGCTACTCTCAGCCTGTGATTCAGTGTGGCCTCCGCTACGTGCTACCCAGCCTGTGCTCTCCGGTTACTAGCAGTGTTACTACTTGTCAGTACATTCACTACTGTTGCCTCCGGTTGCGCTACTCTCAGCCTGTGATTCAGTGTGGCCTCCGTTACGTGCTACCCAGCCAGTGCTTTCCGGTCACTAGCGGGGTTACTACTTGTCAGTCCATTCACTACTGTTGCCTCCGGTTGTGCTATTCCAGGCTGCCTTACCCGGTATTGAGTAAGGCTGGTAGAGCCTCCTCTATTCCTTGTTGCATCAGTTACCAGGCTGCCTTACCCGGTATTCGGTAAGGCAGGTAGAGCCTCCTCTATTCCTTGTTGCATCAGTTACCAGGCTGCCTTACCTGGTATTCGGTAAGGCCGGTAGAGCCTCCTCTATTCCTTGTTGCATCAGTTACCAGGCTGCCTTACCCGGTATTCGGTAAGGCCGGTAGAGCCTCCTCTATTCCTTCTTGCATCAGTTACCAGGCTGCCTTACGCGGTATTCGGTAAGGTTGGTAGAGCCTCCTCTATTCCTTGTTGCATCAGTTACCAGGCTGCCTTACCCGGTATTCGGTAAGGCCGGTAGAGCCTCCTCTATTCTTTGTTGCATCAGTTACCAGGCTGCCTTACCCGGTATTCGGTAAGGCCGGTACAGCCTTATCATTATTGCCATCTGTATTGCCCTGACCTGTGTCAAACTATCTTACTGTATTCTGTGTAAAGTTTGGACCCGTGTAGAGCCTTGTTTCTCTTTATCCTGACTAATAAAGCTTTACTATTTTATCCTACCAAATTGTCTGAGTGTTCAATAAAACCGTGACACCCGCCCAGTATGACCAGTGCCCTTTCATGGTGTTCCTGTACCAATGCTTATTTCTGCTCAGTGATTCCCAGTGTACCGACTTGGCCTGCCTGACTACTCTGCATATTGTCTGCTGCTCCCGTGTACCAACCCGGATTGCCTGACTATTCTTCTGACTTTCCTGCTCCGTGATACGACCCAGCTTGGCTGACGTTCCTGCTCCGTGATCTGACCCGGCTTGGCTGACGTTCCTGCTCTGTGATCCGACCCGGCTTGGCTGATGTTGCTGCTCCGTGATTCGACCCGGCTTGGTTGGAGTTCCTGTGCTGTGTCGCCTAGGCGACAGTCTGACTGTCTGGCAATTGGGTTCATTTCCTCCTACAGAGTACCAGCAGCCAGTTCAGTTACTGCTACGGCAGTTTACCTTGGGCCTAGTCTCCATTACTGCCTCTGCTAAGTGCTAGTGTCTGCCTCCTTTACTGCTCCGGCAGTGAGCCACCGGTTTGCTTCCGTTACTGCCTCTGCAGAGTGCAAGTGTCCGCCTCCCTTACTGCTACGGCAGTTTACCTTGGGCCTAGTCTCCATTACTGCCTCTGCTAAGTGCTAGTGTCTGCCTCCGTTACTGCTCCGGCAGGGCGTCCCGGTGTGCTTCCGTTAATACTTCTGCAGAGAGCAAGTGTTGGTCTCCGTTACGGTTATGGCAGTTTACTTTGGGCCTAGTCTCCGCTACTGCCTCTGCAAAGTGCCAGTGTCTGCCTCCGTTACTGCTCCGGCAGTGAGCCACCGGTTTGCCTCCGTTACTACTTCTGCAGAGTGCAAGTGTCTGCCTCAGTTACTGCTATGGCAGTTTGCCTTGGGCCTAATCTCCATTTGTGCCTCTGCGAAGTGCAAGTGTCTGCCTCCGTTACTGATCCGGCAGAGTGCAAGTGGCCTGGTGTCCGTTACTGCTACAGCAGTACCTTACGTGACTTTGTTCCCATTGTTGCCTAGGCAGATCATGTTAATTCTGCTTATCTGGTTTAGGGCGTTACGAATCCTTCAGCTGTCTATATGCAGAGAACCCCATCACAGACCTCTCTGCACATGGGACTGTTTACACTCTAAGAAGATCATTAACCCATGCAAGACCTTGCTCCTGGGAATCCATTATAATCTGCCTGACCTGTGTCAGTATAGACTGTTGTGGACTTTATGTTTATGCTGGACCTGTGTAAGCATATGTATATATAACCTGTCGTGTGTCTGTATTATTCTGCTGATATACTACAGGACCTATGAAGGTTATTTTATTACTGTGATTTCAATAAAACTGTGTTTTATCCTAAACCACTGTGTCTGTGTGTCAAACAAACCGTTACACTCTCATTCACCAATATACTCATTTTTTCTCTTTCACTTCATCCAAAAGATTTAACACATATTATTGTATAAAGCTTTAATATTCTTTTTCACCATCTCTCTTTGTCATCTTTTTCTTATTCACAAGTACAAACCAGGAGACATCACGAGAAAAGTGGAGGAAGAACCAGAGATGGACCGATAAGGAGCCACGAAAGAAAGACAAGCCGATACGCTAAGACTATTCATAGAATTAAAGTAAGGGGCCATCCTAATAGATCGAGTGACAGGAGCCAAGCTCTACCTTGCAGTATAATAGCAGGCTCCGTGGGTGTGCTTTCTAGTAAGGGGCCATTCTACTTCTATCTAAGTCTTGCAAAAACGGGTTGCTGTTATTTTCCTTGTATAATAACTTTTGGATAAGATATCCATCCAAGGAATATCTACACCATCATCTCTATCACTCCACTTATTTTCATCTCATACGGTTTCCCAACTAGTCCAGACACGAGTAGAAAAGAATTCCAGGATATCCTTAAGCAGAGCATGGTCTGCTTTCAGTGCCTCAGTCAGAGCTCCAATTTGCAAGGCCAGGAGCCTGTTGGTCTCTTGTTGGGTTGCTGTTGAGGCTGCAACATGCTGTTGATCTCTTGTTGCACAGCAGTAGACTGCAGTAGGGCCTTTACAACATCCTCCATTTTTTGTGAGTTTTCTACCTTTATGCCTTTTGTGACAGCGGAGCCGGTACTACAAGCATCCCACTTCTGACACCACTTGTGGTAAGGTCCCTTCAAACACGGTCAGGACAGCCAGGAGGTTGTAACTTCAATGCAGTTTATTGTAAACAGCAACAACAAAAGAAAGTCTGTTTCCACTTTTAAGGTATGCTTCCCCTTTAAATCAAACATGTTTTTGACACCAAATAAAAAGTACAGAAATAAACAGGCCTACTCCTTTCAGGAGGCTAACTCACAGTAGTTCCCTCACTACCAGTTACTGACCAAGCTACTCTGGGTTCCAGTACAAGAAGTAAAATAAGTAGACATGCAATATTTTCAGTTCAGAAGCTTTCTCACCATTCCTTGGTTTCAGAGGCAGACAGACAGCTTGCAGGTCTCCAAACACACTATCCCAGTGCAGTCTGACCCCACCCTGCTGTTTCAGACCTATATAGGCATACCTCCCAAGTGTCCCTTTTTAGGAGGGACAGTGCCTCTTTTATACCCAAATCCCTCTGTCCCTCTTTCCCACTCTGATGTCCCTTTTTTAGGAGATCAGACTGAGTGTGTAGATAAGTGTATCATATTGTTATACAGCAATATAACTCACATTAATGTTTGTTTAAATATCAGTATATGTGTGCATAAATTAGTCTGTGTAAATAAAATACTTTGGTCTTGTTATAAGTCATTTATTAGGTTACACAAAGCGGTATGAATAGGTCATGAAATAGCCTAAAACTCCCCTGTAATGTCCCACCCACCAGCCACGCCCCCAGCAACACCCCCTAAAACACAAGTGTCCCTCTTTGGCAATTTGAAATGTTGGGAGGTATGTACAGGTCTGTGCTAATTAGCCAGAAGCAGGTGTGCTAGCAGAGGGAAAAGACAAAACTTAACCATTTAAGTGCTGGGATAAACTGCTTGTTGTATCTTATGGCTGATGTATACATGGTCCTGGATTCTGTCACAAAAGCCACATTATCCTAGCTGTACTAGATATCATTAGACCAACTCAATCTATCCTCTAAAGAAGTATGTCATATGTCTCACGAATACATACTACTCTAGTATTTTATATGTGTTTTTTATTTCTATTATCTTAAGATAGTTTTTTTTTTTTTAATTATTCACTTGTCTACATCCTAAAATGCTTTTAATTATTCAAATTTTAACTTCTTTATACAAATACTAGTATCAAACTATTTATACAATTAGACTCTGTTACAATGGATAGGTGGGTATTGCAGAGATTACACAATTTGTGCTTTGTGCCAGATAGCATTGTGACAGTTTTGTCTGTGTATAAGAACAGTTTGTTCTTTGCTATCCATCTTTCAGCTTCAGAGAAATCATGTTGTAATATGGTCTCAAGTTGTGGTATATTTGAGTTTTTAGCATAAATTGTGATGTTATCTGCATACATATGTACAGAAGATGCGTTGCAAACCGTGGGCAGATCATTTATAAAACGAGAAAATAGAAGAGGGCCAAGCATGGAGCCTTGAGGAATCCCACTTCTTACTGTGAACGGAAGGAACACTGACACATACTGATTTATGTCTGATAATAGGATCAAACCAGTTTAGAGAATTATTACCCAATCCTGAGCTTTGGATTTCACTTATAAGAATCTTATGGTCTACTGTGTCATAGGCCTTTGCAAAATCTACGAAAATAACTCCAGCGAGTCCACCATTTTCCATGCCAGTCTGGATATCATTAGTTTCTTTTAGGAGGCAGTGACTGCTGAGTGGATAGGCACAACTCTAGCCACCTTCCAGGCTTTGGGCATATACCTGGATGACAAAGAGTCATTAATTAAATATGCAATAGGTTGGGCTTTGTCCATGGCACTGAGCTTTAATAACATTGCTGATAGTTGGTCAGGGATAGATTGTGATTTAATTTTTGGGTTGAGGAGACGATCATATACGTCACTTTCATTTACTGGCATGAAATTGAATTTATTAGCATAATTGTACCAGGTAGTAGGTAACAGAATTACCTTTGTTTTATTTAATCTGGGTGGTGGCAAATCCAACAAAGTAGCTGTTGAATGCATTAACTATTGCTATGGGGCACTACATTGTTTCTTTGGCTATTTTTATGGTTGATGGGTGAGAATGGTTAGGGGGGTTGTAGATGTTTTTATAACCTTGGTCAAGGTTGGAGCAGGGCATTCAAAGTAGTCAAACAAAGGCTTCAACCTTGGCCCACTGTCCCTAAGATGTGTATTGCAGCCACTCCAGGCATATGACTATGTGTACTGTAGATAGACCCCCTGCTCTGTGTTAATTAAGCCATTGTGAACTGCAGTCAGACCCCCTGCCATGTGATAATTAGTTCAAGCCATCAAGTCTTTGTTCAATCAAACCCTTTTGTATCTGAAATGTAATCCTGTCTGAGTTATTGTAATTGTTAGGCCATCTGCTGTTGGCCTTTTGTCTCCTGTAACATGATTGGATTAAGACCTTTTCCCCATACAATTCAATGTAAAAGTTGTATATAAATATCTGTGGGTTTTGACAATAAAGTGAGTTATGTTTGGCATGAACAAGGAGTCCTGGACTCTTGTATTGCTTCTGGTCTAAAGTGTCCACTCTGATACCCATCTGCGCCAAGTATCCTGAATCGTCGACCACCTGCTACCTGCTTCCTGCAACCCAACTTTGTATGCTGTCAGGTGGTGACGTGGACTCCATCTTCTCATCTTTGTGTTCCTGCGACATCTTCCAGTGATCCTTTGACCGGGAGTAGAGGCCTCACTCTCTATTGCCCGTGTTTCCCTGCTTCCAGCGATTCTACGACTGTTTCAGTGACCGTCCATACTTCAACTGGTGCATCCGACGGCGCTTATCTGACGTTGAGAGGGAGAGACCCGGGAACGACAGCGGAAAGCGACTCGGTCCCTTCCTAGCTTCCGTTACACTGGTGGCTAGTGGTGGGATTTCTCCTTCTTTCATCGGTTGCATCGAGTGAGATGTGGCAGATGCTTTTGGGTCATGCGAAAACAGATCCGAATTAATCCGGTTCCAGTGGAGGTTCCGGCTGGGCAATATTGTAGATGACTTTGTTCCAGAGCTGGGTGGTTGTATCACAGAGGAGTTATGGATGCAAGACGCCTACTGGGCTCTGGTAAATCACATGGAACAGGAGCATGGCCTCGAGCCCCCAGTAACCATCTCCCCGGCCCGCTTGGGATGTGAGATCCAAGGGCTGGTTTGGGATGCCTATCTTTGGGATCTGAACTTTGGCAGTACAGGAAACAACCGCTTCTGGGAAGTTTTGGCCAAACGAGAGGATATGCTAGGGGAAGCTGAGGACCTGGATGGAGTTTCCCCTGTTCACCCCACACTGGTGAGTGGGAATGCGTTCCTCACCAGTGACCCTTGTGTTGCCCCTACATCAGGGAATGGGACAACGGTCCTCCCTGATACCCCTTTTCCCTTGGATTATACTTTTCCTGATCTGAGGAGTGGGAATGCATTACTCCTCAGCCAAGAAGATACCTCTGCATCAGGGGATGGGACAAGCGTCTCCCCTGATAGGCATGTTGCCCCCTCCCCTGCTTTCCCAGCTGAGGTGGATGAGACGCAGGTCCCCACCAGCAGCAGTGTTATGCCTCAACTGATGGGTAGGAGAGAGCCCATCAGCCCCTGTGAACCCCCTGCTGTGGTGAGTGAGGAAGAGCTCACCAGCAGCCCCAAAGAGATGCCCCATGTTGGATTGGAAAATGCCCTGGAGAAGGAGCAAGTTGTGCTCTCCAGGGCCGTAGATGATGCCGTCTTGAGGGATGGGACTGCGGTCTCCCTCAAGGCAGAGAAGGGCCCTGTGGTTGGTGGCCTACAAGAGGAGGACCCCAGCAGACAAGAAGAGAGCAGTGCTGCTGGCCCTCCTGTGGATATGGATTGTGAACTGGTGGGTGGGAATGTGTTCCCCATCAGCCCCCCAGTGAACCCTGGCCTGGTGAGTAGGAGTGAGCTCACCAGGGCCTGGGAAACCCCTGCTGTGGTGGAAGAGACGCAGGTCCCCACCAGCAGCCCCAGTCCATCCCCTGTTGCTGTTGCCCTGGAAAAGGAAGGATGTGTACTCCCCAGGGTCACGGAGGAGTTTGCCATGGGAAGTGGGGCTGCGGTCCTTCCCAGTGGCCACATGGTCCCTGAACTGGTGAGGAAGAAGGTATGCCTCACCAGCAACCCTGTGATTTTTCATGAGAAACCCAGCCTGGAGAGTAAGAGAGAGCTCTCCAGTTCACTCCCACTCACCAGGCCCTGAGAGACCCTGGCAGTAATGAGTGGGACAACCGTCCTAATCACCAGCCCCCCAGTTGTTGCCCCTTTGCTGGAGACCCCCATCTTGGTGAGTGGGACCACAGTCCTCACCAAGGATGCTTTTTGTGCCCCTGTGAACTGGTGGGTGGGAGTGCGCTCTCCATCAGCCCCCCTGTGACCCCTGTCCTGGTGAGTGGGACCACAGTCCTCACCAGGGATGTTGTTATCCCCACTGGATTCTCTGATCCCAGCCTGGTGGGTGGGAATTCAGTCCCCACCAGGCCAACTATTGACCTAGCCAAAGGGAGTGGGACCGCTGTCCTCCCTCAGGAAGTTGGGTCTGGGCCAAGTTCTGTTTTCTGCCCAGAGTCTGTGTGCCCTGGGTTGGTGAGTGGGAATGCGCTTCTCACTGACCCTTTGGATACCCTTGCCCTGGCCAAACAAGTTCCTAGTGCTCTGAATGTTGCCCCAGCCCAAGAGAGTGGGAATGATGTCCTCTCCTGTCCCTCTGGGGCTCTTGCCCAACAAAAAGGGGGAGATGTCCCCCTCTCCCCACACTTTGATCCCCAGGCCATTGAGAGCCCAAAGAACTAGTCACCACAAAAAGATCCCCCCTATAGATTGGCTCTGGACCCTGATCAACTGGCCCCAGACCCAGGGAAATTGGACCCCAGCTCTGCCTGGAGCATGATTCAGGAGAGGCCTCCCAATTTGGTGCTAGCCAGGACCAGGAGGCACCAGTTTCCTTGGCCCAGAACCAAGGACCAAAATTGTAATCCTGGCCCAGGACCAGGAGCTTGTGCATCATTTCCAGGCCTGGACAAGGGGCTCACATTTTCTCCTGGCCCAGGACAAGGGGCTTGCTTGTTGTTTTCCTGGCCCAGGACAAGGGGCTCCACACTTGTGACTGGCCTAGGACCAAGGCCTCCGGACTAACGAACTGTCCAGACAAGTGGCTCACAGCAGTAAGGCTCTCCTAGAGTCCCAAGCCAGCATTTACTACCTCTGGCTTGGTACAGAAAAGGGGGAGAAATGTAACGGATCCTACCCGTTACTTGAGCCCTTGTCTGGACCTCGAACTATTTATCCAAAGACTGTGGACATTTATTACTGTTTGGACTCTGTGCTGTGCCTTGGTGTACAAACTGGCCAGCTATTCCCTAAGAGAAAGACTTATGTTTATAGACTTTGTTTCATGTACTATGTTTAATATATGTTGAATGTTTATTGTTTAATGTACGAAGTGTGTTCGAGGGTTTATACACTCACCGACTACCAGTCAGCGGGAACCGGCGCGGTGTACGATCAACGCCAACGGAACAAAAGTTCGGCGGCGGGGCGGGGAAAGCTGGGTCACTCGAAACGCTGGAGTAGTCATGCAAATATCTTCCATAGCCTAAGCTGGGGAACAGTAGGCAGCTCAGGGATTGGTCAAGGTTGGAGCAGGGCATTCAAAGTAGTCAAACAAAGGCTTCAACCTTGGCCCACTGTCCACTTCAACCGGTGCTTCCGACGGCGCTTATCTTGTGTTGAGAGGGAGAGACCCGGGATTGACGACGGAAGGCGACGCGGTCCCTTCTTAGCTTCCGTTACATTAATCCTTAGGTGAACGTTACCTGGTGTGGCCAGGAAAAAGTAATATAGCCTTCCAAATGAAGATTAGAAAGTGCAGTGTTTAATAAAGTAGGTTAACCCTTTAAGTGCCAGAGGGATGTCCAACACATTGCAAAGCAATGCTTAAGACACTCATCTGGCATTGAAAGGGTTAACACTCTGATACTTTATGCCATTCTAGAAAGTGTAGTGTTTAATAAAGTAGTTTAACAATTTCCGAGGTTAACCCTATAAATACCGATGAAAGAAATAAAGGCATTTAACCCTCTAAATAATAAATTATGCCACTGTAGAAAAATGTAGTGTTTAACCCCTTGAATGTCAGAGGGGTACACGCCACATTGCTTTGCAATGCTACCCCTCTGGCACTCAAAGGGTTAATAATGCAATGTAACCCTGCAAATAATGATTGTGTTTTTCATAAACTAGGTTGACCCTCTCAGCGCCAAAGGGGGTGTCCAATACATTGCAAATTAATGCATTAGATACACATTTATAAGAGTTAACCCACTAAAAGATGATTTATGCCACTCTCTAAAAATGTACTGTTAAATAACGTTGTTTATTCCTCTAAATTATGTTTTGTACCACTATACAAAAAAGTAGTGTCGAAGATGGTAACCTGTAAGCCTTAACCCATTTATATAGTAACATAGTAAATTAGGTTGAAAAAAAGACAAAGTCCATCCAGCTCAACCTTTTCCTCATAACCCAGAGACATAAGGATTGTATGGCTTTCCTTCTGCCAGTTAAGTTAGTCTTTATCAGACCTTTCCGTTTTGGACAAGGATAATTTATACTGGAGGGGAAAGTTTGGCCTTCAAGTAGGCTTATCAATATCACTGAGAAATCCAGTGAGCTAAAGAGGCTTTAGAACCTGATGATCCTTTTAATTTTCTAAGGAAATTAACAAACAAGGAGTCCGTTTTTCTGAATTCCTCAGTTCTCCTCAAATAGCAAGAAATGCACTAGATCAAGATTGTGGAATTTCCTTTGTTTCTCAAACTTAGGGTTGGAAAGAAAGAGGGAAGCATAATTTCTTGATTTAAATGGAATGAGGTGTCCATCTTGGATCTGAAGGAGGGTTTCATCCTGAAAGCCACTTTAACTTGATGGATGACCAGATATGGAGATTTGCAGAATAATGCCTGCAGTTCACTAATTCTCCTAGCCGAAGTGATAGCCATCAATAAGATAGTTTTATATGTCAAGGATTTGATAGAAGTTTCCAGGGGCTCAAATAGTGGAGCTCTAGATAGTTGTTCTAATACAACATCATATCTCATGGAGGAACAATCTCCTTAAAGGGATAGTAATGTTTCAAAATAAAAGCAGCTCCAATTAATCTTCATAGTATTTGGTCCATGGATAGTGCTATTTCAATACTGTCAGTTCAAGAGTAATTGAAAGATAAAGTATCCCCTCCCACACCTTTTACCTAGTGTAAGCCACCTCCCCTCAGATGTGGAATCTGGTCTTAAGACCAGATAGCTCACAGCAAGGGACAATATCCTTACTGTGAGAACAATGAAAACCCTGTCCCCCTTAACAGATTTTTCAGGTTTTTCCCTTATGCGAACTGAAGATTGTCCCTCTTTGTAAGCCATCTCGACACTACCTTTCTGTTCTGAGGTGAGCAGTATTACATCAGTAAAAGGGGTGGGAGGGGGATACTTTATCATTCAGTTTATCACGGTGCCCGTGATTCGTGCTATCCTGTGTCTATCACTTGCTGGAGTTCCTCATTGGCTGTCTGTTATCAGCCCTCCTTACTCAGCCTATTTAAACCCAGTTTGGGCACTCCCAGGTTGCCCTTTCGTGGTGTTTCTGACATCACTTTACCTGACCTGCTTGTCAGGCTTTTGGGTCTGATATACCAGTGTTCCAGTATTCCAGTACTCCGTTGTTCTGGTGTTCCTGTGTTCCAGTACTCTGTTGTTCTGGTGTTCCTGGGTTCCAGTACCTCGTCAGTTGATCGTTTCTGAGTTCCTGAGTCTCCCGCCTGCTAGTCTCTCCAGCCGGTTCCGGTCTCTTCCGTGGCTCCAGCAGTTCCGGTCATCTGTCAGTGCAGCTGTGCTTGCTCCGGTGTATCCTCCGCTTGATCTCTGGACTCTCGCTCTATCTGCTGTCGCTTAGGCGACATTGTTCTCTCTCGCTCCGGCGACCTATACTGTTGGTCCCAGCGTGCGGACACTGGTTTACTCCATTACCTGGTTGCGCTCACTCTGTTGGTCCCAGCGTGTGGACGCTGGTTTTCTCCATTATCCTGGTGCGCTCTCTGTTGGTCCCAGCGTGCGGACGCTGGTTTACTCCATTAACCTGGTGCGCTCACTCTGTTGGTCCCAGCGTGCGGATGCTGGTTTACTCCATTAACCTGGTTGCACTCACTCTGTTGGTCCCAGCGTGCGGACGCTGGTTTGCTCCATTAACCTGGTTGCGCTCATTACTGTTGGTCCCATCGTGCGGACGCTGGTTTACTCCATTGATCTGGTTGTGCTCATTACTGTTGGTCCCAGCGTGTGGACGCTGGTTTACTCCATTA
The DNA here is from genome assembly GCA_037306005.1 of Rhinophrynus dorsalis. Lineage (NCBI taxonomy): Eukaryota > Metazoa > Chordata > Amphibia > Anura > Rhinophrynidae > Rhinophrynus > Rhinophrynus dorsalis. Next base: position 188,225,231 of record CM074720.1, on the reverse strand, counting down.
AACCTAGTGGCACTAGTAACTGTTGGTCCCAGCATGCGGATGCTGGTTTGCTCCTTGACTACTCATATACTGAGGACAGGTTGCTGTCCAATTCCTTACGCAGTTATCTGGTATTCTCAGGCTAAAGACTTCTGCTGAGGAGACCATTGTTCCTCTCCATACTACTGTCATTGTCACCTGACAGCTCCTGTCTTGGGCTGCCCTGCCCCGGATATTGGTAAGGCCGGTAGAACCTAAATACGTTAACATCGTAAGGTTGCCTTACCCGGTATAGGCAGGGCCGGTAGAGCCTACTATCAGTATTTCCTCAGGCTGCCCTGCCTGGTATTGGTAAGGCCGGTAGAACCTGTTCTTGCTGCCATCCTAAGGTTGCCTTACCAGGTATTGGCAGGGCCGGTAGAGCCTACACTCAATACTCCATTGGGCTGCCTTGCCCGGTATTGGTAAGGCTGGCAGAACCGGTACATGTCATCTCACGGTTGCCTTACCCGGTATAGGCAAGGCCGGTAGAGCCTATCGCTATTGCAACTGTCACTCGGGTTGCCTTGCCCGGTATTATTGGCAAGGCTGGTAGAACCTATTCTCTTGTCATTTATTGTTGTATTGTTATATATGTATGATACCCTACGGGGAATTGCCTTAACTTTTCAATAAAGTTACGTTTTTACCAAACCTTAAGTCTGAGAGTCTTCAAATACCGTGACACAGTTACTCTTGAACTATATATCTCTCAGTATTGAAATAACACTCTCTACGGCCCAAATACTGTGAAGATTAATTGGAGCTGCTTTTATTTTGAAACATTACTATCCCTTTAACGTGAGGTCTGGATTTTCCAATGGCTCTGAGATATTTTTTAACCAGGATATCTTCAGCAAATTATTTTAACAGGAGAACTGAAAGGGCTGATAGCTGCATTTTGATAGATGCTGGTTTTAAACCAGACTCAAAACCCTTATGAAGAAAATCCAATATTCGGGCAGGAGTAATGTCTGACAAGCTGAGATTATTTTCAAGACACCAGGACCTGAATGTTCTCCAGACTCTGCAATATATAGATGATGTGGAGTCTTTTCTACCAGGGGTGAAGATTTTTGGTACTGCTTCTGACAAACTTCTTTGTAGTAACATCTGCAGCTCAACCTCCAGGTTTTCAGCTATAAGAAGGCTGGATTGTGATGGAAAACGGGTTCCTGGGACAGTAGAACCTGCCTTAGAGGAATTGGCATTGGATGATCTAAAGTTGCCTACCAGGTTCATCTTGGCCAATAAGGAGCAATCAGGAGTACTTCCAATCTGTCTGAAATTATTTACTTCAGAGCCTCCTAGATCATAGGTAGTGGAGGGAACATATATGCTATGGGAAATGATGGTCCAAACTAGTGCATTCTGTTACAGGGTAGCTGGATCTTTCCACCATAAAAGAACATCCTGCATTTTGTATTCTGGGTGGAGGCCATCAGATCTACAGCTGGCATGCCCCATTTACTGATAATCTGGAGAAAGACCTTCTGATTTAGGGACTATCATGGTGCCCGTGCTCCAGGCTGCTGGCGGTAACATTGTTATCACCGTATTTCTATACTTGCATATGATTGGCTTGTTTCTTGTCTCCGCCTTGCCTGAGCCTTTATAACCTCTGCCATGGCGTTACTACAGTGCCCTTTTGTGGTGTTCTTGCTGCTGAACGATTTCCTTCGATATTGCTGTTCTGTGTATGACCTGGCCTGCCTGACGACGTTTCCTGTTTGCTGATTTGTTCCTGCTCCGTTGCTGACCTGTTCTGGATGAGAACCCACTCCGTTACCGACTGTATCTGGCTGAGAACCCGCTCCGTTGCTGACTGTATCTGGCTAAGAACCCGCTCTGTTGCTGACTGTATCTGGCTGAGAACCCGCTCTGTTGCTGACTGTATCTGGCTGAAAACCCGCTCCGATACCGACTGCATCTGGCTGAGAACCTGCTCCATTGCTGACTGTATCTGGATGAGAACCTGCTCCTCTGCTGACTGCATCTGCAAGAGAAACCGCTCCGTTACCGACTGTGTCTGGCTGAGAACCTCCTCCGTTGCTGACTACCGCTGGCTGTGATCCCACTGTGTCGCTGACCGTATTCCAGTGCGCTGGTGCCACTCGTTCCGTCCATGAGTGGAGACGCTCGTTGCTACTGGGCATAACCGCAAGGTCGCCCGTGCTTATTCATCTCTGTAGCAGTAGCTTTTCCTGCCTGTTGGTGTGCGCCGCGGGGCGCTTGTTGTTTGTCGACCATGGGCTAAGTGTGTTGCACTAGTCACTCTCATTATTGCCTCGAGCAGTGTGCACATTCGAAGTACCGGTTCAGTGTGTCTACTCTGATCAATAGTGTCCACCTACTTTCGCTTGGCTCACTCCTATGGAAGTTGCAGCACTGACTGGGAGTTCCTACCTGTCTCTGTATACACCTGGTGATCCAGGGTATTGTGCCTCCTGCTGCAGTAGCCTTGTGGCTCTTGAGCCAGCTTTGTTGCGCTATCCCTTAGGGGACACTGGTAGCTTTACCTCATCCTGCTTGCGATCCACCCCTAACATTCTAGGGATTTTTGAGAGTTGCCTGGTCTTAAGGTGGTCCGTGTCACACCAGTCATCTCCTCCTCTCTGGTTGTTAATTCCCAGGCGTCTGGGAAGGATCTATGCCAGTCTTGTCACCCTCCTCAGGGTTCTATAGGCTCCCAGGTGGCTGGGATTGTCAAAGTCAGTGTTGCCATTGTCCATTGGGTTCCTAGGCCTCCAGGTGTCTGTGAGGTACCAGTGCCAGAACGGTTGCGCTCCTGTTGGGTTCCTAGACTCCCAGGCAGCTGGGAGTGCCAGTACCAGTGTTGCCACTATCCTCTGGGTGACTCCAGACATTCTACTTGCTCCTGTTGGTCGTGTTTCTGCACAGTCCATTGTCCTGTGCTGGTTCACTCCACTGGATTCCTTTGCCTCCTGTTTGTTTATTACTGCTGCTACTACATACGATCTTTATTGTATTAATAAAGCTTTTAATCCTTACTAAGACGAGTCTGAGTGACATCCAAAAACCGTGACGGGACCTTTCACCTTGCTCCAGGTGCATTCTGCTCAAGAAGTCTGAATGAAGGTTCCACCTTCCTGCAATGTGGAAATCTAGAATCTAGAAACATGCCCAGAAAGTTTATCCTCTGGGATGGAATCAGCTGACTCTTTCGGACGTTTATTAGCCAAGCTTGCTGCTGAAGAAAGTTGAGACTCTGAACGGTGTGATCTGAGACTTAAATTCTGAACCCAGAGACAATAAGATAGTCCAGATAGGGAGTGATGGTGCTTTCCCAAAACCTTAGACTTTGGAGGGATACTACCAACATCTTCGTGAAAACCCTGAATGCTAATGAAAGACCGAATAGCAGAATTTTGAATTAGTAGTGATGACCTTCCAGTATGAATCTGGGATATTTTCTGTGGGATGCTTTGACAGGGATGTGATGGTATTCATTCTTTAGGTCGATGGTCACAATGTATACTCCCTCCTTCAAGACTGATGTTACTGACTCCATCTGGAAGTGCCGATATCTGACAAAGGTGTCCAGTGACTTTGGGGACCAAGAACAAGATTGAATAGATTCCTGAATTTCTTTGACATGAAGAGATTGGTTCTATTACCTTCTTCACACGAAGCTCTTGAACTGCCTTCCTGAGTTCTGCTGCCTTCAGTGGACCTGTAGGTATTTTGGAAACCTTAATTATGTTGGCTGAGGGAATTTCATCAAATTCTTTCTTAAACTGGAACCTCTGGGAGAGATCAGTCTTGAACCTTCCTCTGGAAGATTGAGAGGATGACTGTCTTCTTGGATCGTATCTGTTCGCTTGTGTTAGACTGTGTCTTGAAGGGTTAAATTCGTTGACTAACACAGTAGGAGAGAGTCTTAAAGATAGTTTTAGTAGAGAAGATTTAATTCAGTATGACAGGTTCTTACACGATCTTACAAGAAATGACAGCGTCTCAAGGGTTAATGACCTCTTAGTATGGCAGACAGCATTATGGTCAGCTGTGTCTGCCTCTCTCTTGCTACCAGGCCCAATGACTGAACATATATACTTCCAAGAGTCATTAAACATGGTCAGTAGAACAAGAATAATACACTTAAGTCATCAGTTTGTATATGTTTAAACATGGATATACTGTGGGCTTCATGAATATGTAATTTATCTAAATTATCCACGTGCTATGCTTATATATACATTTTGACTGATTGGAACAGATGCTAGGCTATGAAGTCACTAGTGTGCTGGGGCCTGGACGGCTATTCTCAACTTAACCTTGAGAGCAAGGTGACTTCTGACTGTATATCACAAATTATCATAAGTAATATAATTTATTTTAGATTTAACAGCTTGATATCTCTTCGGGTCATGAAAATGTTGCTTCCTACTCTTGAATCTAAGTGATCTCCTAGGTTAAGAACTCTGTCTCTTGTCCTGTGGAAGAAATTAGTTTCTTCCTCCTGTCATTTTCTTTATGATTACTTCCAAATGCTCACCAAACAACATTTGGCCTGAAAAAGGAAGCACTACAAGCTTGTTTTTAGAGGAAGTATGAGCACTCCAGGATTTGAGCCATAATGCTCATCTTGCTGTGATGGACAGTGCTGAGGATCTCCCCGTAAGACTGATAATATCTAGACAGGCATCTCAGGAAAAGTTGATAGCTTCTTTGATGTTTGCAACTTATTTTACCAGATTAGAGTGAGAAACAGAAGATTCAATCTTTTCTTCTAATTCACTGGGCTTAATTCTGATGATTCTGGTGATACGAGTTAATGCTGTGGCTGACCTCATATCCTGATCTAGGACAGAGTACTTTTTCTTAAGGGCTGTCTCTACCTTCCTGTCTATAGCATACTTAAGGGAAGAGCCAACTTCCATGGGTATAGTGGTTCTTGTGGTCAAATGAGCAATGGCTGCATTAATTCTTGGAGGAGTGTACCACTATTTTACATCATCTTCCTTGAAAGGGTACATTTTGATGTATCTTTTAGTCGTACATGTTCTCTTATCCCCCTTCTCCCATTCAGATTTAACTAAATCAGAAATTGAATCGTGAATGGAAAAAAAAAATTGGTGATGCTTTACAATTCCATAAAGACTATACCGAGAACACCCAACTCTTTCCGAGTATCAGATAGCCCAATGGTTTTCCTCATGTTTTTGAGAAAGGGCTGTATTCTGTCCAGTTTCTTCAGTAATCTCTCCTTCTTCTGAAGAAGAAGAAAATTCAGAAATAAGATCTTCTGAACTGCATTGCTCTTCTGAATCTTCTAACCTGGCAGAGGTATGTTCTTCATGATCCTCTAGACGTGGAAGTTTCTTAGGAGCTGAGGCTTCCTGCTTGTCTTCATCCATACAAGGAAATCTTGAAATTGTGTGGGCATATCCTGCTCTGCATCCTTTTTAAGACATTCTGGGCAAAGCTTTGAGATGAATGATGAGGCAATATTTTTCTCACAGGCAGCACTTTTAGTCTTAGGCAAAGATTTATCCTCCTTGGTAGTCACCTCAAAGGAAGGTATATCCTTACTGGAGGGCTGTTTGGCATGGGTAGACATACTAAACTAGGGCTAAAACAATTACTTTAATATAGGCTATTAACATAAAAAAGGCAATCACTAATGTCTTCCCTGAAGAACTCTGAGTACATCTACCTGTACCACTGAGTACCTGTATATACTCTGGTCAAAACACTAGTCCCCCAGACTTCCTTCCTGTGACATTTTATAAAAGAGAAGGCACTTACAGATCTTCCATGCAATGTGGTGTCTTGATACGCTAAACATTGTGCGTTCCAGACATGGAAAGCATAACAGCAGGCATGCAAAATAGCTCTAAGTCGAACTTCGGACCCTGTGTTGGCTGTCAGAGAGGAGGAAAGCCAAGAACTAAGGGATGACAGCATCTTTCACCATTCCAGTAACGCTTAAGGGTGCATCAATGATGGTGCTTCAGGGGAACCACCCCCCGGATCGGCAGCACTGACTTGCAGCTATACAAACGGAAAAAAGGTAAATTGAAGAGAATAATAATGGATTAAAATAATATGAAGCTGCTAAGTGGCCCAAGCCCTACAGCTTGGTAGGACCAACAAAAAGACTACCAGCTGTGGTGAAGGGGCATAGTGCATAGCCAGGCATAGGACACAGAAAAAATACCTTTCATTATTTAGTATTCATTGTAGCTCCTGCCAGTGCTAGTATATGTTGTAATGAAACATATTTTCTTAGGTTCCTGAATTTTAGCTACCTGTTTGGATTTGTTGTAGAAGAAGAATGGTTGTGAGGCATATAATGCTTTCTTGCATGCCTTTTTGATACAGGTCTTGCTGTATCCTCTCAACAAAAATCTGGAACATAAAGCCTTAGATCTTAGTTGACTGTTTCCTACAGTGAAACAATTATGTTGAACTCTTAGAAATTCTCTTGCTCGAATATTTTTCTTCATGTGTTCACTTTGACTACTGTTGAAATGAAGTAAACTGTTGGCATTGGTAGGTTTTCTAAAAAGATTACACTTTATATTGTTTTCCTTGTTACAATATATTGTGAAAACTAAAAAATTTGCAGTTTGGTGACTTTTCTCATATGTAAATCTTAGATTCATTGTATTATCATTCAAAATAGCTATGAACTCCTCAAAGGTACAATCGTCTTGCTATGGAAAGAATAAATCATCTATGTAGCATTTTCACAGCAATATATTACATTTTTGTGTTGTTCATTAAATACCACTGTCTCTTCCCACCAACCAATGCTGGGATTTGCATAAATGGATGCACAGGAGCTCCCCATGGCCATTGACTGAATTGGGAGGTAAATCTTATTGTTAAACACAGAGTAATTCCTTATTATTAGAAAAAAGCAATAACATCAAAATAAACTCTCTCAAAATCAAATCTGTTATCTTGTCTGAGAAAGCATAATACAGCTTTCTGACCATTCTCATACCCAAAAGATGCACAAAGAGTTTCAACATCATACGTTATTAAAAATACATCCTCTTCTCTTGTTAAAGAATCAGTTTTAGAAAATCTGTCCATTGTATCCCTGGTGTTTTAACTGAGTTTATGTATTTTTTGGCAATAAATATAATGTCACTATGCAAAAATTATCAACAAGAAGATAATCTACATCTTTTTTCATAACAATAGCGTTTTGAATAATGTTGTCATAAATAGATTTACAATCATGTGTGGGATCCCCTAATAATTTCTGATAAAATTAGTTATCAAAGAAGAGAAAGAAAGATAGAAAGTCTAAGTGAGCTTTAAAGTGACAGTAGTGTCTTGAATATATAGGACAACACTTCTCATTAGCTCACATATACAGAGGAAACCAGTTCAGTGCTGTTATAGTATGTGAGGTTTAAGAAAAAAATAAATAACTTTATTTAAACACGTTTATCAAACATTAAAAAGGTCAAAGTCTATACAGAATGATGAGAACCGCATCCAGCACATATTACTCAAAGAAATATCTTGAATTTCAAGGAATAAAAAGTATAGTGCCCAAAAATTATAATGGGGGAATTTCCTTTTAAGGAAAGAAATACCCTAGGTGAATCTATAGGGTGAAGTTAGACCGTGATGAAACTACTGACTCACTGTACAATACATAGTTATTGTAATCTATGGTTTATTTTGCTGATATTCCATTCTGTCATTTTAAATGAGTACTGATGAAGCCTGACCGGCGAAACGCTTTGGGAGTTTCAAACACCAAATTATGAATGTAAGGGCACTTCTGTAACAGTTTACCTTAGTTGGAGTCCGTAGTGCAGGGATGTTAGCTCACCCTTGCAGATAGACACAGCCCAAAGTGACCAGGTAAAAAGCCACCTGGGCTGTGAATCTGTGCACGGGTGCTGGCAGGAACAGTAACCGGATGCGTAGAATCAGACAAGGGCAAATCCAGAAGAGCAGTTAGGCACAGCAAGCTGGGGTCACAAGCCAAGTCAGTCTGGGAATCTGGAAACAAACAACAGGAACAGAAATACAACAATGAACTGACCCAGCCTTCAGGGAAAGATAGTTCTATATACCCAGGTAATGAGCAGCTTAATTAACAAGCTACCTCAGGTGGACTCTGAATGACAGGTAAAATCTGATAGCAGCAGTCCAGCCCCCTAGTGCTGCAGGCAAAGCAAATAATACAGGCTAGAATCACACTAATAGAATAGATTCAGTAGTGGCTCAAAGGCAAGAAAGCAGGACCAGAGTATGTGAGGACTCTGGTTCAATTCCACCGTGATCCGCCTGAGGGGCGACCACACCTAGCAGTATGCCCAGTCAGGGGCAGACTGTGATGGTACCTCCTCCTCAAAGACACCCTCCAGGCAGAACCAGAATGGTTCGATACCACATCAACCCCGGGATCAAAGTTGCTCTCATCCTTGGAGAAGTCAAAGATGTTGTCTGGCAGGATGGCAACTCTCCCCTTCTTCCTATTCTTTTTTGGTCTTAGACGCTTTCAAAGAACTCGCAGGGGAGGTATTTGCAGCTTGTAATGCCTTTTCAAATATCTCAAGATCCTGCTTGCGGATGATAGTGCCATTTGAGGCTTAAGTACAATCAGATGGCAGGACTTGTTCTGCAGGGCAGGAAGTGGTAAGTGCTTACCACAGCAGATGTAGTGATGGTTTCTGGAACAGGCATATTGTCAGAAGGGAGAGGAGAAGCCTCTGGATCAAGGGGTAGGGGAATCTCAGGGATCCCGGGTGCAGGTTCAGGCTGAGGTGCAGTGATGACAGGGTGGACCTGAGCAGTACCCAAACAAAGGGCCAATGGCTGAGCAGGCGTTCTGGAAACAGGTTTGCATGGAATAGTGGAAGAAGATTCCTCAGCGATACATGTAGTTCTTTGAGGTGACAAACATGCTCCAGTGCAACAGCACCCTTGATGCCTGATAGAGTTGTCAGCTGGCTTCACAGGGAGAACACAGACTGTGTCCACACGAGTAGTTCTAGATGGATGTGTAGGGCAGAAGGGAATGAAATGACCTCTCTCACCACAGTAAAAACAGAGGCCACTGCCTCTCCTCCGCTCTCTTTCACCAGGAGGCAATTGAGTCCGGAAGAGACCTATCTCCATAGGTTCTTCAGTGTCTAGGGAAGGAGCAAAAGATACCTCAGGAGTGTCTCTTGAAACCTGTCCATACGGTGGCAACATGGAGGTGTTGCTCGGGAACGGGGTATCTCTTTCATGGGGTAGCCATGTTCAGCATGAACATAGAACAGACCGTGGAACAGTGGTTTTTATAGAAATCGTGCACTGCAAGTCCATAGCAGTCATGAAGGCCCCCCAGCTGTCGAGGATAGGATTCTTTGCCAGCAACATCTGGTGTGCCCATGTCTTGATCTGTCCAGACAGCAGATTGATAGCCGTGCGAACCATAATATAGTCAGTGGCATATGTCCGAGGCTTCAAGGCAAATAACAGCTCACAATCCACCTTAAAACACTGGAAGGAGGTACGGCTAACATCAAATCTCTGAGGCATTATAACAAACGGCTCAGGATATACAGGTTCCAGGGTGGGGTGTGGTAGGCGTACTGTCCCTTTAAGAATCAAAAGTTCTTGGTGCAGCTCCAAAACAGTCTGAGCCAGGCTGGACAATTGCTGGGTAAGGGTGGCAAGTGACTTGCATAACTCTGCGGACTCCATAATGGTCAGTTCATTCTGTAACGGTTTACCTTAGTTGGCGTCCATAGTGCAGAGATGTTAGCTCACCCTTGCAGATAGACACAGCCCAAAGTGACCAGGTAAAAAGCCACCTGGGCTGTGAATCTGTGTACGGGGGCTGGCAGGAACAGTAACCGGATGCGTAGAATCAGACAAGGGCAAATCCAGAAGAGTAGTTAGGCACAGCAAACTGGGGTCACAAGCCAAGTCAGTCTGAAAACAAACAACAGGAACAGAAATACAACAATGAACTGACCCAGCCCTCAGGGAAAGACAGTTTTATATACCCAGGTAATGAGCAGCTTAATTAACAAGCTGCCTCAGGTGGACTCTGAATGACAGGTGAAATCTGATAGCAGCAGTCCAGCCCCATAGTGCTGCAGGCAAAGCAAATAACACAGGCTAGAATCACACTAATAGAATAGATTCAGCAGTGGCTCAAAGACAAGAAAGCAGGACCAGAGTATGTGAGGACTCTGGTTCAATTCCATCGTGATCCGCCTGAGGGGTGACCACGCCTAGCAGTCTGTGACAACTACTAAAAAGATGCCAAGGACTTGGTTTTATTGGCAACACTAAAAGGATGCCAAAACTCGTATTTACTAGCATAAACTAAGCTAATTTTAGCAAGCTAGAGGGCGTTTCAAACACCAAATTATGAATGTAAGGGCACTACTAAAAAGATGCCAAAGATTTGGGTTTATTGGGACCACTAAAAGGATGCCAAAACTCGTATTTACTAGCATTAACTAAGCTAATTTTAGCAAGCTAGATCTATGGACTAACTAGCGACTGTCAATCTAACACTGGCACCACTAAAAGGATGCCAGGAGAGATAGACAACATGTCCATGGGCAAAATAAGTGTTTAAACATTTGGCTGCCGACATTACTACTAAAACGATGTTAGGATACGTGAAGTGTAAAACTGAACCAGCGTTGTTACATTGTTTCACTGGCACCACTATAAGGAAGCCAGAGTTTGAAATCTGATAGAGCATGTTGAGATCCAAACCAGCACAACAAATAAATAACCGATAATAGGGTGTAAAGAGGTGTCTTATTCTCGGAAGTTTAGCGAGAAAGGGTTGGATTATCTATGACTACTATTGTGACTATAAAAAAATAATCTGTGATTGTAATTAAGTTTCCCATCCAAACATTGGAAACAAGAAACATACTCCGTTCTACAATTTTATGATGATTGTTTAATCATTAGACATACGGTGATAATAGAACATCTGTACGTACAGGTTAATCTGTGGTCATCTATTCCAAAGAATTAATACGAATGTCTGAATAATCAGAGCACCTGCAGTCACTTAGTTTACACTATTAGAAAGACCATACAGCAACCTACTGCAACAATAAATAAAGGGTTGTAGCTGTAGTGGCTCAGAAGCATTACAAAAATAAATGAGCAAGGCATCTGTAGGACGATTTTCCTTTGCAGATAAAGTAAGAAATCTGCCATAAAAACAAAGAGTAAATAATACCCATAAGAAAATGGAAGAACTTGTTTTACTCATCATTACTGACAGAATAAGCAGAGCACCTGCAGCTGCTTAGTGAAATCCACTCACTGTTAGCTTTTAAGGAAATTATTTCAGCAAATAAATATACTGATCTTAGCTAATAATTGGTCATAGCTCAGTTTAATATTAAGCAGGCAGAGCATCTGCAGTATAACTACTCTAAAATAATCCTTTAAAATTATAGAATGGAATATCAGCAAAATATACCATAGATTACAGTAACTATGTATCATACAGAGAGTCCGTAGTTTCATCACGGTCTAACTACACCCTATAGATTCACCTAGGGTATTTCTTTCCTTAAAAGGAAATTCCCCCATTATAATTTTTGGGCACTATACTTTTTTATTCCTTAAAATTCAAAATATTTCTTTGAGTAATATATGCTGGATGCGGTTCTCATCATTCTATATAGAATTTGATCCCTTTAATGTTTGATAAACATGTGTTTAAATAAAGTTAATTATTTTTTTCTTCAACCTCACATACTATAACAGCACTGAACTGGTCTCCTATGTATATGTGAGCTAAGGACAAGTGTGGTCCTATACATTCAAGACATCACTCTCACTTTAAAGCTCACTTAGACTTTCTATCTTTCTTTCTCTTCTTTGAAAACAATTAAGTATCTATACTGAGACCTGCGTTGTGTCATCTTTATTTACTAGTGACACTATTTTTTTGAACATTTGTTATCACTTAGTTGTCTGTTGGCATCATGTAAATACATCTCATTTGGCCTAATCACAAAACTGAAATCCTTATCAGAAGGTTTGAGATGAAAATCCCAACACATTGAGGGTTACGTAATATTGTGTGATAAAGAGGTGATAAAGTGAAGGTGAGTTCTGCAGTAATATCACTTTTCCAATGTATATGTTATTCTATAGATCCTATGCACTAAGACCTCCAAAGCTGGGGAAATGTTAGTGCATTGGCTCCATAGAATAACATAGGCACTGGAGAAATTATATCTGTTCTCTCCAATTTATCACCTTTCTAACACCTTAGTGCATCTCAACCCCACACCTTTGTCTGCTTTAAGATCAATACTTCATATTTCATAAAATTTATGTTAATCACGATAATCAGGAATTTTAAGAATCTCAGCCAAACATAATCTCTAAAGAGGGCAGATATTAGTAGGACCTGTGAAGGTGGACGTTTTCTTAGGTGCTTTAGGTAGAGTATATTTAAATAAGGTATTTTCAGCCTCCTTCATTAAAACCTATACATTCTGGTAACTCACAAAATCCCAGTTAAATTGTTTAGGATCTATAGTTGTTTGTTCTTCTTTACTCTGAAAGAATTTGTATATTAATACCTTTCACATAAAAATTAACATATCTGTTAGAAAAGAAAATTTATGTGAGGGGTGGAGCTTGGATGCGACCAAGACAGCCACGTGAATTGTTTGATCCATGGAGGCCTGGTGTTTATGATGGACTATTGATAATATAAAGCATCCTTTGGCCTCAAATTGCCGCTCACATGCCTTCAGAAAATGTAGAAACTCACGCATTCAATCAAAAGAGGCAAGGAGAACCAATTTATAAAACAATGTTTTATTCATACCAGTTAATAAAGTACCTGAAATCTTCTGGCCATATACAAAAGCAAGGAGAGACTTGCGTTACATGAGACATCAGCTAGCAGACCTAGTAAGAAGCCATGTCCCCATATCATGTTAAACACCATCCAATCGGAATGGAAAGTCCAAAAGTATCAAAACTCCTTCCAAAGTTATGTAAGTATAAACATGTACACATTGGCCATTATAAATATAAAACACATGTATAAACAACAAAGAACAAATTTAAACACAACTCAATGGTGCAGCATCTATCCTCTCCCATCCGGTCACACGTATACACAGACAACACAAAATTCACAATCAAAAAGTTCCCCTTTTCCAAATCCACAAATAATGGTAATCTTAGGTACATATAAACATCATTAACACTGCACACACGTGCGTGCGAGATGCCCAATGTAAAGGAAGCAGAGGAGGGAGCACCACATTTAGTTAATATAATATTGATGTGCAAAGCAAACATGTCTAAATAAGGAAAGAGTTGATTTTCAAAAATTTAGCATGTTAATGGATGAATGGTATCAAAAAAGTGTAAAGGCGGCACAATGTCATTGCCGAATTAAATACAATTTTAAATGAAAACATAAAATATGCGTATATATGGATATATATATATATAGATGCTTAGAGTTTGGGCACTCCTCTTGAAGAAAAAGATATAACCATTGCCTGGGTGCTACTAGTATTAGCAATTGTATAAAAGCGAAAACTGGTATTGTACCAAGAAGCTAGTGCACACACAGGACTTGGAAAAAATGTGAACATTTATTTTGTCAACGTTTCGACCCCCTAGAGGGCCTTTATCAAGACGAAGAACCTAACACCTAAGTGACCATTTATACAGTGATACCGTGCAAAAAAGCCCGCCAAGTTTGCTCACCTGGAACCACCTGGTGACGTCACTCTGACGTGCGACTGACACCCGTGGGTCCAACTAAGCATCCTGGGAATTGTGACCCACAACTTCATTGTGTGTACCAAAACCACTTACAATAAATACGGACAACAACAAAACAGGGATATTTACACATATACAACACGATTCATCTGAGGGTATGAGTGGATTGACATCAGAAAATATAGAACTGTGTGTTGAAAAACATTACTATCCACAAAGTATCGCTACTCCTCGTAATTCAATGCAGAATGTCATTCATTTCTTAGTGACTTAAAATCAAGGTAATCAACATAACAAAGAGACATCCGATCCTGTTAAACAGAATAGGGGACCCGACTTAACCATTTGCGAGTCATCGGAGAATCGGGTATATTATCCAGTATGTCCCATTTTGTATAGGTTATGAACATAATATTACCTTATATTTGTGTACTGGCCATATGGTGTCAGTCTTAAATATAACCACGCTGCAAATGTGTCCATCCGTGGTACGCTTCTTTCATCTTGGTTACAAGTAACTTCCTTCACCGGGAGCCCCTGGCTCTAAGCGTGCTGCCACTTCTGCAGACATCGCGGATACCTATTAACAGGACTCAACCCGGTAGCAGTTTTGTACCAGTATGCTTCCAACCCCCGGTGGAGGTGGTAATTCACACACTGCGCTTTCACATATGAAATGGTTATTTATAAGGTATGTTACCCGTGATGTGACCTGACAGGGTCAATTCATGCTTCACATATTGCTGGTAATCCACAATGAAGTGAGTATTAACCACCAACCGGTGGGATTACTAAACACAACAGTAAATCACATTCCGTCATGTATTTAAGTTATAAATTCCAGGTAGTGTAGTACCATAAATCACTTCAATGGATGACATTGCATTGTAGTCCGATGTTGTAACACGATACAAACGAAGAACAATTAGTTCATAATTTCTGTGTCAATCCAAAAGAGGATAGTCAAGGAAAAACATGCCCTAAAAGGATATTACATATTTAATTGGACTTAGTAGCAACGTATTTCAATGGACATCAACCTACTGACTGCCATATTAATAAGAGTAATAACTGTGGTATATATAAAAAAGATGTATGTTGTCATAATCAGATTTTTGTTCAAATGCATTAAACAACCTCTACTAATACAGAACAAATGATAACGTCACATTGATAAAGCAATAGGACAAGAAGAGCACCGTATTTTCAAGTTGACCTGTTGTGCAATATTCCTACACTAACATAATTTATATATAGGCAATGACCATCATGTGTCAGCATAATTAAACTGTGCACATTGTACCCAGTTTGACAAATCAACCAATGGGTGCACACCGGTTCGCAATGCCGGATCGGAGGGAGCGAAGGGACTATTACCCCTACATCCCCCGAACTGCCATATATGGTACCAGGTCACCTATCCCAAACCTTAAATATGTATCTGATCCAGTAGTTGTTTGAAGCATGTATTGTTGACATAAAAAGAAACTGTAAGTTCCACAGAGGACAAATGAATGTCCATGTACTCTATCATAGAAAGCAGTTGAATGACAGTTGTTCATTTAGCCCCCTAGGAGCAACTGTATCCAAAAGATAGATCCACTGGGTCTCTTTTTGTAACAGTTTTCTTCCCCTATCTCCTCCTCTGGGCAAAGGGGGTATCCAGTCTATTATCATATATCTCAAAGTGGGCAATGGATGTTTAAACATAGCAAAATGCACCGCTACAGGTTGATCCTTAGTTTTAGATTGATTCCTCTTGTTAGGGTTATTTACAGCTTCCAAAGCAGCTTTAATGGCTGATCTATGGTTGCTCATTCTTTCTTTGAATGAAGTTACAGTCTTACCCACATATAGTAGTCCGCTAGGGCAGATGATGATATACACCACGTACTGGCTGGTGCAAGTTAGATGGTGCCTAATTGGTATTTTGTATCCTTTATGTGGATGTTTAAAAGATTACCAGCTATCATATAGCCACAGGTCACACATGAAGTGCATTTGAAACATCCTGGTTTAGGTTTCCAGTTTTCTTTATTATAGCATTGGACCGGGTCTGTTTTGACCAAAATATCTTTAAGATTTCGTCCCCTCCTATAGCAAAACATAGGATAGTCTTTAGTGTGAGTTGCTAGTTGTGGATCTGTTCTGAGAATGTCCCAGTTCCTCCTTACACTGTTTCTAGTTGAATCAGATTGTACAGAATAGGTAGTCTGGAATCTGAGTCGCTCAGTTCGTATTTTCTGTTTCTGCATAAAGCTCTGTTCTCTAGATGTCTCCAATACCTTTCTTTTGTGAGAATTCACTATCTTTTCATCATACCCTCTCTCCAAGAATCTCCTGCCCATTTTGTCCAATTCATCTATCAACAGATTATCGTTGCTCACGATCCTCCTTGCCCTCAGCATCTGAGATTTAGGTAAACTCCTCTTAAGATGAGGAGGATGGTGACTTTGGTAGTGGAGGAGATTGTTCCTATCAGTACCCTTAGAGTAGAGTGTAGTTTGAATTCTACCTTCTGTAAGCTGTACCAGGACATCCAAAAATGGTATCTCATTGTGATTGTAATTAAGAGTCAGCTGAATCCTAGGATGGTTTATATTTAGATCATTTACCATTTCTTCTAGCTCACATGCTGTACCACGCCACAGTATGAACAGATCATCAATGTAGCGGGTATATAATATGTTGTGATGCTGGAACAAAGGATGTTTAAATAAATGTTCACATTCATATCTATACATGTATGTGTTGGCATAGGATGGTGCCATACATGCCCCCATGGCAGTCCCGGTCTTTTGCAGATAGAACTTATTCTCAAATTTGAAAAAGTTTTTTGTTAAGCATGTTTTAAGTAGAGAAATGAAAAACTCAATTGGAGGACCCGTGTATGATTCATTGTTAGTGATGAGATTTCTGACTGCATCTATTCCATCATTGTGAGGTATCACTGTGTACAATGATTTTACATCCATTGTACCCAGTAAGTACTCACCAGGAGGGATATCAACTTGTAGTAGGAGACTTAAGAAGCTGTTAGTGTCCTTCAGAAACGAAGGTAAATTCTGTACACATGGCTGCAGGTACATATCGATGTATTGTCCTAGTGGATGTAATAGGGAACCAATGGCAGAAATAATTGGCCTCCCCGGTGGGTTAACAGGTGACTTGTGTATCTTTGGCAATGTGTATAGAATGGGGCGTATCGGATGTTCAGTGGAGAGGAACAGCCCTGTTTGTTCACTAAGCCAGCCCGATGTTACTCCAAGTGAAATCAACTGGTCTATTTCTTTTTTGTATTTAATAGTTGGGTCAGCTGGTAGAGGTTCGTAGGTGTCTATGTCCGCAAGCTGAGAAAGAATCTCATCCCTGTATTTAGAATAGTCCTGTAGGACTATAGCTCCACCCTTATCTGCTGCTCATATTACTATATTGTGATCTGCAGTTAATGTTTTGATAGCTTCCCTTTCTATATGTGATAGATTTTGGTACACTAATGTCCTCTTGGAATTTTTAGGAGCAGTATCTTGTTCTACCATACTTTGAAAAGTTTTGATGGATGGATTGTTACTCTGAGGGTCAAAAACAGATCTATTTTTGAGAGTGGCTGTGGCCTCTTTCTGATTTAAATCTTTAGAAAAAAATTCCTTCAGTCTTAGTGTGCGATTAAATTTATAGAGGTCCACCTGCCAATCAAAGCTGGAGAATTTGTTTGTAGGCACAAATGACAATCCTCTTTGCAACAATCTTGTTTCACCCATAGTCAAAGTATGGGAGGACAAATTAAAAATTAAGGTTTCGGTAGGGGAGGTTTGGCTGAGTTGTCTATTTTTGTTTTTGCCCCCCCTCCTCGTCCTCTTCCTCTTGTATTGCCCCTGTTCTGTTCCTGTGCCCTCGTGGTTACCCCTAAAAAAGATGAATCAGTAGAGGCTCCCTCAGTTTCAGAGTCAGGGGAGGAAGATAAAGTATCTTCCCTATCTGTGAAACCAGGTAGTTTAGGTTTTAAAATAGTACGTCTTCTGGGCAATCTCCTTGGTTGTTCAAATTCACCTGTAAGCCACCTATACACTTTATGTGTTTTGTAATCTTCAAGTACTTTGTTAAATTTGTCCCTTTTGTACTTAGCCAGTTTGTTTTGGTTTGTTTCTATCTTTTCATCTAATGTTTTGCACCAGTCAGTGGTTTTATCATTCCTCAAAGTTTCAGAATATTTAGCCTCAAATTCATTAATACTTGTCCTTACCTCAGTAAGTTCCTTATTGATCTCCTCCACCACCAAAATCATCAAGTCCAGGGAGCACTGATTCAATACACCTATCCACTTTTTGCAAAAGTTAGCATTAGTACGTCCAATTGTAGGTATGTTTTTAATTCTAAAACCTCTTGGAATTTTCTTCTCTCTGTAGTATTCAGATAATGTGATGCCATGTAGTGTTAAATCAACCTCCCTTTTCTTGTGTTTCAGAATTTGGAAATGAAGTTCATTTGGAGTGTAATGTCCATATGTGGTAGTAAAGTTGTCCTTGAATAGAATAGCATCAATCTTAGATTGGTCAATCTTGTAGATTTGTGCATCTGTATCCTTCCCTCCAGCAGCCTCAAAAAATCCCTCCATGGATCATGTAAAAAAACTGTATCAAGTATACAGGGTCTTATGGTGGGAAAAAAATAGACTAATTGGTTTCTTAAAAACCACTATTAATAGCAAAAATTGGGTGCACCAAAAAATGAGTATTTTGCTCATATAATAAATAGATGCTTAGAGTTTGGGCACTCCTCTTGAAGAAAAAGATATAACAACTGCCTGGGTGCTACTAGTATTAGCAATTGTATAAAAGCGAAAACTGGTATTGTACCAAGAAGCTAGTGCACACACAGGACTTGGAAAAAATGTGAACATTTATTTTGTCAACGTTTCGACCCCCTAGAGGGCCTTTATCAAGACGAAGAACCTAACACCTAAGTGACCATTTATACAGTGATACCGTGCAAAAAAGCCCGCCAAGTTTGCTCACCTGGAACCACCTGGTGACGTCACTCTGACGTGCGACTGACACCCGTGGGTCCAACTAAGCATCCTGGGAATTGTGACCCACAACTTCATTGTGTGTACCAAAACCACTTACAATAAATACGGACAACAACAAAACAGGGATATTTACACATATACAACACGATTCATCTGAGGGTATGAGTGGATTGACATCAGAAAATATAGAACTGTGTGTTGAAAAACATTACTATCCACAAAGTATCGCTACTCCTCGTAATTCAATGCAGAATGTCATTCATTTCTTAGTGACTTAAAATCAAGGTAATCAACATAACAAAGAGACATCCGATCCTGTTAAACAGAATAGGGGACCCGACTTAACCATTTGCGAGTCATCAGAGAATCGGGTATATTATCCAGTATGTCCCATTTTGAACAAAAATCTGATTATGACAACATACATCTTTTTTATATATACCACAGTTATTACTCTTATTAATATGGCAGTCAGTAGGTTGATGTCCATTGAAATACGTTGCTACTAAGTCCAATTAAATATGTAATATCCTTTTAGGGCATGTTTTTCCTTGACTATCCTCTTTTGGATTGACACAGAAATTATGAACTAATTGTTCTTCGTTTGTATCGTGTTACAACATCGGACTACAATGCAATGTCATCCATTGAAGTGATTTATGGTACTACACTACCTGGAATTTATAACTTAAATACATGACGGAATGTGATTTACTGTTGTGTTTAGTAATCCCACCGGTTGGTGGTTAATACTCACTTCATTGTGGATTACCAGCAATATGTGAAGCATGAATTGACCCTGTCAGGTCACATCACGGGTAACATACCTTATAAATAACCATTTCATATGTGAAAGCGCAGTGTGTGAATTACCACCTCCACCGGGGGTTGGAAGCATACTGGTACAAAACTGCTACCGGGTTGAGTCCTGTTAATAGGTCTCCGCGATGTCTGCAGAAGTGGCAGCACTCGTAGAGCCAGGGGCTCCCGGTGAAGGAAGTTACTTGTAACCAAGATGAAAGAAGCGTACCACGGATGGACACATTTGCAGTGTGGTTATATTTAAGATTGACACCATATGGCCAGTACACCAATATAAGGTAATATTATGTTCATAACCTATACAAAATGGGACATACTGGATAATATACCCGATTCTCCGATGACTCGCAAATGGTTAAGTCGGGTCCCCTATTCTGTTTAACAGGATCGGATGTCTCTTTGTTATGTTGATTACCTTGATTTTAAGTCACTAAGAAATGAATGACATTCTGCATTGAATTACGAGGAGTAGCGATACTTTGTGGATAGTAATGTTTTTCAACACACAGTTCTATATTTTCTGATGTCAATCCACTCATACCCTCAGATGAATCGTGTTGTATATGTGTAAATATCCCTGTTTTGTTGTTGTCCGTATTTATTGTAAGTGGTTTTGGTACACACAATGAAGTTGTGGGTCACAATTCCCAGGATGCTTAGTTGGACCCACGGGTGTCAGTCGCACGTCAGAGTGACGTCACCAGGTGGTTCCAGGTGAGCAAACTTGGCGGGCTTTTTTGCACGGTATCACTGTATAAATGGTCACTTAGATGTTAGGTTCTTCGTCTTGATAAAGGCCCTCTAGGGGGTCGAAACGTTGACAAAATAAATGTTCACATTTTTTCCAAGTCCTGTGTGTGCACTAGCTTCTTGGTACAATACCAGTTTTCGTTTTGATATATATATATATATATATATATATATATATATATATATATATATATATATATATATATATATATATATATATATATATATCCAGTATACCTCCCTTTTTTATTATCTAAATTACCCCCTTGAGTACCCAAGGAAACCCTCTCCAAACCCTGTACACTGAAATGATCCACCACAGAGCTGGTAGAATTGAAGTGACAGGCTACATTAGAACGAAAATCTGCATTTTTGAATATTACTTAGATGCTTGTTATCCCTCTCCTTAAGGTTTCTACACCCTTAGTCACACACTTTATGTAGCCCTTCACTTCATATTGTTTGCCAGTTGTGGTTAAAAACAACAAACTTGGATATGGTATTCAGTTGGCTGGAATTGAATGCGGTATTAAGGCCAAAAGAAGTACTGTATCATTGTTTTAACTACAAAAATGTCACTAAGCTGGCCATGTTTAACAAATCAGAAGGACAGCATGTAATTGAAAATAAGAAGAAAGAGAATCGGCGTTCTCAGCACGCTGTGTGCTCCACGTTGGACAGCATGACGCGCGTTTCGCAAAACCTTTTTCAGATGTGATTTTATGGTGTGCAATAAGTGGTGACTTTACAGATTCTTCCCTAACATAGGGAAAGACTCTGGTTTCCTTTCTTTTTGTACCAATATACTTGATTTATTCACCACTGCAACGCTTCTTGCTGATACCTCACTTAAAAGCACATCCCTATTATTACTTTTATGGTGGTGCAGTTCCTCCTCCCCCTTTTTCTTCAATAGAGTAAGACTGAACAACCTGTATAGTGGGACAACAATGTAGACTTTAAATTCCCCCCCCTGTGTCCCACCAAGGCAGGGGGGTGTCCTCTGCCCAACCTACCAAGGTTCTGGAGCTGGGTAAGATTGAGTGCTCAGCGTATTATGGTACTATGGATGATTGTAGATGAAGTCCTTTTTTTTTTTGTAATCTGAATCGAACCTGAGAGCAGGGTAACCCAGCTTTGGCAAGCTGACTTTTAAAAAAAGTAATTTGCTCCATGAGCTGGGGGGCCAATTGAGAGCGCTGGGGCTAAGTATATTTCCTGTTACGGAAAATATCTGCTCACTCTGGACAGTGGTTGGGGGGACAAGAAAGCAACTCCTGGGCTACCAGGGACAAAGTAGGCCACAAAGCCCTCTTGTTATCCCAGATACTCAAGGGATCTATACTGGGGGGCAAAGAAGGTTCCGCAAGGTATGCCTTAACCTCAAACTCAGCACTTTTTCTATTTATTGGGAGCTGTTTCTTTTGTCCGAAGCATAATCTGTCCATTGCCTTAGCATAAAAAGCAGCAACTGCTCCACTGGAACAAGATGAAGTGCTACTGGCACTGCTACTGAAAGGCCCTGATAGACCACCACACTCCTCCAGCTCATCTGCGGAATCTTCTCCCGCCTCCTCTGACTGCATTCTATTTTTTCTTTGCCTCTCACGCTCCCTCGCTATCAACTGTTCCCTCCAGACACTGAAGGAATTGGAACTAAGTGCCATCTTGCCTTTGATTTGAGGATCACAAATTGTGGCAAGCATTAACTCGGGACAATTGTCCATGCACTCTTCCATGCTCCGAGTCAGTTCCTTTTTGAGCCTCGTTAGAAGGGCAGCAACATCAGGAATTATATTACCCTCAGCACCAGGAAAGCATTCCCTATGAGCAAGGACATTTTTAATAAGAGGTGTATGAAGAGAGGAATGACTTCAGCCAGACTAGCGATCTCTTTGCTTAAAATTTCTGTCAAAGCACGGAAAGGCGTGAGGACTGACACTACCTGTTCAATCATGGCCCAGTCAGTCCTGCCTAGTGTTCTGTTATTGCCAATGAAATGGTGACATGACATTGCATGAATTGCCATTTTCTGTTCCAGGATACGTTCTAGTATTTCTGAGTTCCACCTGGTCCCAACATCTTGTTTGAAGCGGTGCTCTGGGAGGTCTGCCTTTTTCTGTTCCTCCCTGAGGAGCAGTCTGTCTTTGACTCTACTATGGAAGTGGCCAGCAATTTGTCGGCATGACTCCAGAAGTGCTGACAACCTTCCAGTGTTATTGCCATCATAGAGAGCTGCCTTAACTATCAGATGCAGTACATGCACTGAGCAGCGCACACCCACAAATCTGCCATCCCGGAGAGCCTTTATCATGTTAGCTGCACCATCAGTAACCACAAACTCCATTTGTGCCGGTGTGCCTGCCTGCTCCCCTAGCCACTGCGCCACCATGTTCTGCAGTGCTTTAAGAATGTTATCTCAGGTGTGCTGCTGATCCATTACCTCAGCATGGAGGAGGAAAGAGTGGTGCCCCTGCTTGCCTACTGGACTTGAACTTGTTGTTAGTATCTGTAATAATGTGTCTTGCAACCAATGCGCTGTCAATGACAGGACTGCATTCTGGCCACTTGGAGCACTCCATAAGTCAGTGGTAAAGTGCATTGACTGGCCACCAGCCTTTCTTAGCAGGTCCGTCAAAAGCCCAATGCATGACCAGTATAGTAAGGGCACTATAGTTCGACTAAATGTGGTACGGGACGAAATTTTATATCGGGGTATGACAGCCTCCATAAGTCGCTGGAAGGGCTCCCCGTCTACCAAATTAAAAGTAGCACCCCCAACGGCTATGAGCTATGCAATGAGGCGTGTCATTTTTCGGGACTGCTCTCTGCACATCCCCTTTGAATCAAACCCACCAAAAGCTTCCAGTGTGGCCTGTACTGATTTTGGGATGGGCTGTGACTGTCTGCTCTTACTAGGACCAGATGTGGCATGATCCCCCTGCCCTTTCCCCTGTCTACTGGTGGTGAGTGTGACACTGGTATATGTAGTAGTGCCAATTTCTGCACTTATCAACACTGACTTGTGGTAGTTGTTCAGGTGTTCCTTCATCCCAGAGGTGGTTAGATGACCCAACACCCTGCCAAAGCTGACTTCCCTGCCACACAATTTACATTTAGCTAACCAGCCATTGCCAAGTGTCACAAAATGCTCCCACACTTTGGAGCGACGGATGACTCTGCCAGTTGAACTGGAAAGTGGTGGAGAAGAAGAAACTGAGGTGACACTTTCTTCATCTTCACATGCTGGCGCAACCTCACTCTGCTTTTTTGTTGTACATATCTTTACAGGGGTTCTAGTAGACCTAAAAATTGCAGCAGGGATGTTGGGACTGGGATTAGAGGAGGATAGTGGAGTAACAGTGGTGGCAGAGACACTAGCAGCTACTACCTGCCTGGGAGACTCAAATGGAAATGGAGAAGCAGGTGTTGAGTTTTCAATAGAAGACACAATTGTAGCTGGAGAAACAGTAGGAGTACTATGAGCAGCAGGGGAAAAAAATCAAGCTCAGGGGAAAAATCAAGCTTAGGAGGCCATGGTCCCTGTAACAGTTTGTTTGACACACAGACACAGTGGTTTAGGATAAAACACAGTTTTATTGAAAACACGGTAATATAATAACCCTCACAGGTCCTGTAGTATTTAAACAGAATAATACAGACACAAGACAGGTTACATATACATATGCCTACACAGGTCCAGTATAACCATAGAGTCCGTAACAGAATATACTGACACAGGTCAGGCGGAATACGAAGGAATCCCAGGGTATCGGTACTGCATGGGTTAATGGTCTTCAGCGAGTGTAAACAGTCCCATGTGAAGAGAGAGCTTAACCCCTTAAGGACCCTTGACGTACCAGGACCGTCAAGGGTAAATGTGCTCCAACGACCCTTGACGGTCCCGGTACGTCAAGGGTTAAACTCTTCCATCGCGGCCGCACAGAGCGATGGAAGAGTTCAAGCCGCTTGTTACTAAGTGTCCCAGTATCGGGACACTTAGTAACAAGCGGTAGAAACATTGTTGCAACATGCGATTCGCTTCACAAGCGAATCACATGTTGCAAAACCTGAATGACAGGGACAGTATTTGTAAATACTGTCCCTGTCAGATCTCTCTGCCTCCCTCCACCTTGCATACTGCTGAGGTGGAGAGAGACAGAGAGACATGGTGTTCCAGTGTACCTGTAAAAAAAAAAAGTCAAAAAAAGTTTAAATAAAGAAAATTAATCCTTTGATCACTGTTCTGCAGTGATCAATAAGTCCCCCCCCATCTGATCACTCTTGGAGTGATCAATTTGCTGCAGATCAGTGTTTTCTGATCTGTGGGACACCCCCCATCCCCCTTGAATTTTTTTAGATTTTTTAAAAAATTTTAAAACATTTTTAAAATTTAAATTTTTTTTTTTTTTTTTTTTTTTTAAATAGTAAATATAGTTTAGGTATTTTGGTAGGTAGTTGGGTAGGTTTAGTGTAGACGTGTGTTAGGGAAAGTTTTAGGGATAGATTTAGGTTTAGGGGAAAAAAAAAAAAACAACCCCCCCCCCCCAAAAAAAAAAAAATATATATAATAAGCGCAGTTTAGATAGGTAGTTCAATTGGGTTAGGTAGGTTCAGGATATACGTAGGTTAGGGTAAGTTTTAGGGTTAGATTTAGGTTTAGGGATAGCGTAAGAAACCCCCCCCCCCCAAAAAAAAATATATATAATAAGTGCAGTTTAGATAGGTAGTTCACTTGGGTTAGGTAGGTTCAGGATATACGTAGGCTAGGGTAAGTTTTAGGGTTAGATTTAGGTTTAGGGATAGCGTAAGAAAAAAAAAAAACCAAACCCCCCCCCCAAAAAAATATATATAATAAGTGCAGTTTAGATAGGTAGTTCACTTGGGTTAGGTAGGTTCAGGATATACGTAGGCTAGGGTAAGTTTTAGGGTTAGATTTAGGTTTAGGGATAGCGTAAGAAAAAAAAAAAGTTTTTTTAGTGGGCAAAATGCAGCGCAGGTACAGCGTTGAAGAGGCATATGCCTTTTTGGCGTCTGACTCTGAGGCAACAGACACTGCGTCAGATTTTGACATAGCGCAGTTTTCAGAAAGTGAGAGCAGCTCTAGTGATGACGCTGGGCCTTCTGTCAAGAAAAGACGCACTGCCCCAAGAGCTGCTCTGGCAACTGCCCCAGCACCTGCCAAAAGAACTGCCCAAAGACCTACCAAAATACCTGCCCAAAGAAATGCCCCAAGTGCTGCCCTGGCAACTGCCCCAGCACCTGCCAAAAGATCTGCCCAAAGACCTACCAAAGAAATGTCCCAAGAGCTGCCCTGGCAACTGCCCCAGCACCTGCCAAAAGATCTGCCCAAAGACCTGCCCAAAGAAATGCCCCAACACCTGCCACTCCGGATCCTAATGAATGGGTATCAATTTATGGCCACAAATCTCAGAATTCACAGGCAACCCAGGGATTCAAATTGATGTGGAAGGATTTACCCATGATAATTTTTTTGATTTGTTTTTGGGGGAAGACATTTTAGGTGAAATTGTGTCCCAAACCAATTTGTATGCAGCCCAGTATACTGCCGCCAACCCTAAGTGTGAAAAACGCTGTTTTGTTTTTTTTACTTACATCATGGTTTACGAGGGATTGGTGGTAAAATGGCTGTGTATAAAATTGGAAAACACACCTAAAACGAGAGCCTGGGGTGTCTACTTTCCAAAAATATACACTTTTGGGGGGAAATCTTAAAAAAGAGCACTGTTACACAGCCCCAAATGAGACATGGCACCAGTAACGCAAGCTGTGAAGATTCAAAGTGTGAACCTGGAAACGCGCATGTTCCAATTTGGCCCCCGTAGCTCCCCCAAACCTTGCGAAATCTATGCATATGGGGTATTGCCGTACTCAGAAGAAGGAGCTGAACACTAATCAATTCAGTTTATAAAATCTTCACCTATTCTGTGCTTGAAATTCACATCAACATTGAAGGCAAAGTGTGAAAAATGCTGAATTTTTTTTACTTACGTCAAATTTTCACAGGATTGGTGGTAAAATGGCTGTGTAGAAAATTGGAAAACACACCTAAAACGAGAGCCTGGGGTGTCTACTTTCCAAAAATATACACTTTTGGGGGGAAATCTTAAAAAAAGAGCACTGTTACACAGCCCCAAATGAGACATGGCACCAGTAACGCAAGCTGTGAAGATTCAAAGTGTGAACCTGGAAACGCGCATGTTCCAATTTGGCTCCCGTAGCTCCCCCAAACCATGAGAAAGCTATGCATATGTGGTATTGCCGTACTCAGGAGGAGCTGAACACTAATCAATTCAGTTTATAAACTCTTCACCTATTCTGTGCTTGAAATTCACATCAACATTGAAGGCAAAGTGTGAAAAACGCTGTTTTTTTACTTACGTCAAGTTTACGAGAAAGTGGTGGTAAAATGGCTGTGTAAAAAATTTGAAAACACACCTAAAATGAAAGCTGGGGGTGTCTACATTCCAAAAATATACACTTTTAGGGGGAAATTCTAAAGTGCAGCACTGGAACATAGCCCAAAATGAGTAATGGCACCAGTTAACCAAGATGTGAAAATTCAATATTTGTTCAAAATTGGGCCCCGTAGCTCCCCCAAACCTTGAGAAACCTATGCATATGGGGTATTGCCATACTCAGAAGAAGGATCTGAACACTAAACAATGCATTTTTAAAAATCTTCACCTATCCTGTGCTTGAAATTCACATCAACATTGAAGTGTAAGTGTGAAAAACGCTGTTTTTTTAACTTACGTCAAGATTTACGAGCGATTGGTGGTAAAATGGCTGCGTAAAAAAATTGAAAACATACATAAAATGAAAGCCTGGAGTGTCTACTTTCCAAAAATATATACTTTTGGGGGGAAATCTTAGAGTGGAGCACTGTTACACAGCCCCAAATGAGACATGGCACCAGTGATGCAAGCTGTGAAAATTCAAAGTGTGAAACTGGAAACGCACATGTTCCAATTTGGGCCCCATAGCTCCCGCAAACCTTGAATAACCTATGCATATGGGGTATTGCCGTACTCAGAAGAAGGAGCTGAACACTAAACAATGCATTTTTAAAAATCTTCACCTATCCAGTGCTTGAAATTCACATCAACATTGAAGTGCAAGTGTGAAAAACGATGTTTTTTTAACTTACGTCAAGATTTACGAGCGATTGGTGGTAAAATGGCTGCGTAAAAAAATTGAAAACATACATAAAATGAAAGCCTGGGGTGTCTACTTTCCAAATGCAAGCTGTGAAAATTCAAAGTGTGAAACTGGAAAAGCGCATGTTCCAATTTGGGCCCCATAGCTCTCCCAAACCTTGAGAAACCTATGCATATGGGGTATTGCCGTGTGAAAACTGCAAAAAAACAAAATATTACCACAATTTTGAAATTTTTTTCTGGAAAAATAGCTGCATGAAAAACTACAAAATTCTCCTGATTATTTACTTTATGTTGTGTAGTTTTCAGAAACATATACCTTTGTGGGACATTTTTGGTTCTGGCGCCGTCAGCTAAGCTATGATGCTCACATGCCAATTGTTGAGAAATTACAAGTTGGAAATAATGGCATCCATCTTGTAATATTTACCTTGTAAATGTGAGGAAGTGATTGAAATACTAGGCATATGGGGTATTCTTATATTCAGAAGAAGCAAATGAATATATTTAGGGGTATTTTTTTGTCATAAACTAATTGTATGCAAATCCTGACACGAAAATATAAGCAAAATGTTGTTTTTTTTTCAATTTTTTTCCTCTTTTTTTCTATTTTAATCAAATTAAACAATGAGGTATTCATATAATTGTGGTATCAAAAGAAAGCCCTACTTGTGCTTAAAAAAACAGTATATAATTTACGTGGGTGCACAAAAGGAATTAAAGAGAAAATATGGTTGAACAAAGACATAGTCAAAAAAGTCAAAATTGCTCCGGTCCTTAAGTCAAATCTAACTCAGATTTTCCCGGTCCTTAAGGGGTTAAGAATAAGTAAAGCCCAGTAATAGATTAGCAGACAAATGTGAACTGCCAGAGTAGTATCAGAAACTGAGCAACATATAACACTGCCGTAGCAGTAACGGAGACCAGACAACTAGTGTTTTGCCGTAGCAGTAAACGGAGATAGGCCACCTGCACACTGCCGTAGCAGTAACAGAGACTAGGCCACTTGCACTCTGCAGGAGCAGTAACGGGAACAAGGCCACTTGCACGCTACCGTAGCAGTAACGGAGACTAGGCCACTTGCACTCTGCAGGAGCAGTAACGGAGACATACAACTGAGCACTGCCGTGACAGGAATGGACTGGGCAACTGAGCAACTCGCCCTGAGGTACCAACCAACCGGGAGCGTCACAAATGCCTAACCGATAGGAATGTCGCCAAGGCGACACAGAGGCAGCCAGAGCAGGAACGTCAACGAAGCCGGGTCGATTCACGGAGCAGGAACATCAGCCAACCCGGGTCAGTACACGGAGCAGGAACGTCAGCCAAGCCTGGTCAGTGTCACGGTTCCTCCGCCCTCCCGGCGGGTTGCCCGACTTCCGGGTTTGCCAGCTCGTCACCACGTAGCGTGGTGACGTCAGCCTTACCCGCACTTCCGGGTTTTGGTATTCTTAACCGCACGCCGTTCTGTGTGCAGCCTCACCTGCTGCTCTACTCAGCTGCCAGTATTTGCGGTCCTGTGTAGTCCTGTCCCTCCAGTCTTGCAGACTTCTTCATGCCTGCTCCAGTCAGTACCCTCCACTCTTCCTCCAGTACTTCTCCAGTCCTGTGGCATCCAGCTATTCCTGTCTCCTCCAGTCTTCTACCTGGAGCTTCTCCAGTCCTGCGCTGCCTAAGCTTTCTTCACTGCTCCAGTCAGCTTCTATACCATTCTCCTGTCTCTGTGGAGTTCAGCTCCTCCTTGCCTGCCCCAGATATATTCAGTGCCTTCTCTAGTCTCCTCTTGATTCCTTGCCTGCTCCTGCTCAGCACCCGCAATTCTCTGACCAGTCTTTCCCTGTGCAGTCCTGTCAGCTCTTGCTGCACTCCCTCCTTATAGTCTCTAGCCTCAGGGGCTTACCTTCAGTAGGCCCTTTAATACTCTGGAAATAGTCCTTCCCTGGGGTTGGTGGTGGGTGTCCTCACTGTACTGCGTTATCCTGGGCCTTCTTCGGCTCAACCGGAGGGGGTCATCTGGCTTCGCGGCCAGCACCTCTACACGGCCTTGGCCGCAGCACAACGCACTACAGGGGGCCCGCGTACACCAGCCACGCACTCCAGCGACGCACTCTAGCCTTCACTCCACCAACCCTTGTTGGAGGAGTCTCCTATCCGTGACAGTCAGTACACGGAGCAGGAACGTCAGCCAAGCCGGGTCGGTACACGGAGCAGGAATGTCAGCCAAGCCAGGTCGGTACACGGAGCAGGAACGTCAGCCAAGTCGGGTCAGTACACAGGAGCGAGCGAAGAAGAATGGCCAGGCAGTTCAGGTCGGATCACAGGCAGGAGACGAGATGCAGAGTAGTCAGGCAGGCCCGGGTCGGTACACTGGGAATACTGAGAGCAGGAACAAGCACTGGTACAGGAACACCACGAAAGGGCACCAGAGGGTTGCCAGAACCCAGTATATAAAGGCCATACTGGGCGGGACAAGCACAGAATAGCCAATAGGTGTAAAGCACAGTGTAGACTGACAGAATGTCGCAAGGGGAGCACGGGCACCATGATAGTCCCTCATATTCTTCTTCTACCTCTTGTAGGTTTGGACAGGAAGAAAAATCATCAGCAGCATATTTTGGTGGCTACCAGGAAATGGTAAACTATATCCCTCAATAACCTTTTTATGGAAAATATATGCTCTCAGTGGCAATAATTCCCATTTAGGCTGCTTACACAGACGTTCTCTATAAAAATTCTGCGTTGATTGCTGCCCGCAGTTTCCGAACAGTAGTGTTAAACATGCTAGGTGTTCCCAGGTTTATAGAACTGGCTGTAGAGGAGGTGGTGACAAAACTGGCAGTGGCACTAGTCATTGTGCAGGTGGTTCTGGGGGGAATCATCACAAAACAGCTGACAAGAAACAGATGCCGGCTGCTTCTTGGTCTCAGAAGAGGACCTGGACCTCTCTACCCTGCTAGTAGAGGTAGAAAGACCTGCAGTTCACTTCTTATTTCTATTTTTTGGTTTGGAGTGCTGCTGCTGAGTCTACCTATGACATTAACTACTAGTACTACTGACAGTCCTCTTCTTTAGCTGCCTGCTGCTGCTAGCTCTGCTTGAAAGCAACAACACTGTGGTGGTGTTGGTGGTTGCTGGGTCACTCCAACTGGTACCAGGACGAGGAACATCAGGTTGTTCACTAGGACTCAAATCCATTACAGATAGGTAGGTAGTGTACTATAATAATTTAAAAATTTTAAAACCTGGCCACACGACAATTATCAGACTGGCTGTGTCACTCTGTAAATTATTATTAACACAAATGACTAATATTTTTATTTTGCACAGGAAAAAAATGACATTCCCTTGCAGTGGCAATAATGCTCTAATGCTGCCTGCCTGCACACACAACTGTCAGACTGGCTCTGTCACTCTGAAAATTATTATTAACACAGATTACTAATATTTTTATTTTGCACAGGAAAATAAAATGACACTCCCTTTCAGTGGCAATAAGGCACTAGGGCTGCCTGCCTGGCCACACGACAACTGTCAGACTGGCTGTGTCACTTTGAAAATTATTATTAACACAAATTGCTAATATTTTTATTTTGCACAGGAAAAAAATGACATTCCCTTGCAGTGGCAATAAGGCACTAATGCTGCCTGCCTACACAACTGTCAGACTGGCTGTGTCACTCTGAAAATTATTATCATCAACATAGTTGATGAGGCTGAAAAAAGATATGCATCTATCAAGTCCAGCCCATGCCAAAAGTACCCCTATTGATCCAGAGGAAGGCAAATAGAATCCCTCTGGAGCCATTTCCAATCTAGCCCCAAGTGGAAGAAAAACAAACATTCCTTCCTGATTCCAAATGGCAGTCAGATAGTTCTCCGAATCAACATCCTATCTGCTTTGAAGCCATCTGTCATAATTTTCAATATTGTTCTGTGCTAGATAGGCATCCATTGCTTTTGTGAAAGCAGCTGCATTATCAGCAAGCACAACATCCCGAGGCAAAGAATTCCATAGCTTTCCCTGCCTTTGTTTTAGTCGAGAGCGACTTTCCTCTAGTCTTAATGGATTACCTCTTGTTCTTAGCTCAGCTCTCTGTGTAAATAAATCATTGGCTAGTTCTTTGTATTGAAAATTATTCTTAACACAAATTGCTAATATTTTTATTTTTCACAGGAAAAAAATTACACTCCCTTGCAGTGGCAATAAAGCACTAATGCTGTCTGCCTACACAACAACTGCCAGATTGACTGTGTCACTCTGAAAAAAAATTACAGCTCCTGATAGTGGCAATAAGGCACTAGACTGACTGATAAAATCGATTTTCTGGACACTCTCTCTGCTTCTTCTCTCTTTGAGCTCCAACAACGGACCAACAGGAAATGCAGGCTGTCTGGGTGTCTGTGTCATTAGTCCAACCTCCATCATGAATCAAAGAAGCTAATTGGACTACAGGGGGCGGGAAAGTAACGCACGCGGGAAACTGTAGTCCGAATTTCCAAAATTTACAACAAAATTTCAGACTAGGGCTGTTCAGATTCGGGGCATTTTGTTTTATGAACAGCCCTTGCCTTTCGGCTGGCTCGAATGATGACAAATGACCCTTTTTTGTCTGAATTCCAAATTCTGACTGAACCAATTCGCACAAGTCTATAGGGCACATCTGCCTCCGTGCCCTTTCTTCAAAGAAGCTGCAACTTCATCTCTTGACTACAGCTAGATCACTGATCCCGATACACTGGAGAGATCTGGCAGCACCCACAGTGGCCAAATGGAGGGAACTACCTTGTATATCAGATTGCCCGACGGCCATTCCGCCCAGCTCATATCTGCCGTATTTGACTCATGCACACTTCCACCCTTTCATCACCCAGAACGCCCTTCCACTCCCTCCCTTACCTTTCCCCTCTCCCCTTCTCGCTTCCTGTTCCCCAGGTCGCTCTTCTTTTCTTCCTTCATACCTCTGCCTCTATATCTCTTTACTCTCTCTCATGTGCTCAGACTTTCTATTTCACAAATTACGATGATATGCCAATTTTGGCTGGGGTAAATTTGTGAATTAACTGATTACGCTGAATCTAGTTACTGGATATCACAAGTTATATTTGTTTATGTACTTGATATTTGATTATTGCATATGTCTGATGATGACAAACTTTACATTCATGTATCTGTGCATTATGATACTGTTTACTACCTTTGTATTGAATTGATTCTTTCAATAAAGCTTCTTTGGAAAAAATTATAACTAGATGCTGCAGAAATATATATTAAACAGTATATACTCCAGAGCAGTGATTTCCAGCCAGGGTGCCTTGGCACTTTGGTGTGCAACAGACATACAATTACTGTGCCCCTTGTTTTTTTATAAAAACTTTGATAAAAATGTAAATTTTGAGTTTTAAATGCATATTGATGGAAATGCTTATGCACAATATGTTTGTCTGTGTTATTCTGATTGTGAGACCTATAAATAACTATAGTTTAGTTATCTGAACCCAACATAATGGCTTTGACACATGACATAAAATATTAGGGGTGCCCCAAAGAATCTAAATTGCTTATTAGGGGGTGCCCTGAACAAAAAATGGTTGAGAATAATTGCCCCAGAGGAACAAATCCAAAAGAAGCTGATTATAACCAGTGTGGTTAAATGCAAATGTAAAGAAGGAAATGCTAAGGAAAAAAGGCAACTGGATTATTTAAGTCTGAACAGATCATTATTTAAGTCTGAACAGATTGCAAAAAAGCAATTGGGTTAGCAAAAATAAAACAATACTTAAATGGCAAAAAACTTTCAGACCTTTCAAAAATGATACGGGCAAATTGATTAGTGAGGATAAGGAAAAGGATGATGTTCTAAACACACACTTCATTGGTATATACCAAGGAACAAGATAAGGTAGAAGAGGCTCAACAAATAATTTTTGCAACCCTACAATTATCTGATATAGGGTTAACACAGGAGGTCAAGGGAAGACTGGATGAAATTATGACTTACAAATCTGGTCCTGATGGCATACATCCAAGAGTGTTCATAATCTTTAATGACTATCTCTCCACTTCCTCAGTGCCACAAGATTGGCAAAATGCCAACATAGTGCCTTTATTTAAAAAGGGAACTAAACGAGTACCTGGTAATTGTAGACCTGTGAGCTTGACCTCAATAGTGGCAAAACCGCTTGAGCGGATAATAAGGCAGGGGTATCGGTAGGGATGGGCTAAGGGGGCGGAAGCCCCAAGTCTATCAGTGGGCAACCCCCGAAAGTCAGGCCATCAGCAGAGACGGGCTAATCCCAATCATATATATGGGTCTGTATTCCAGAGACTCACTCCTCCTGCTGTTTATCAGCAGGAGGCAACTTGTGGACATAAGTATGGCTTGGAACAGCAGGCTGCTATCAAGGTGTCCGTGATTGCCTCCAGCGAGTATGCTTGCAGGCGACTTTATTTACTTTCTGGTTGTTGCACTGAGACACATTCACTATTCTTATAGGCTACTGCTTGTTGCCAGAGTGAGTCTCTGCCTACATGCTAGGCCTTAAAGGCCTCAGCCTCCCATTACTACTTTGCCCTTTCATGGTGTACCTGTGCGCTATAGCTCTTGTGATTCCGATGCTTGACTCCTGTGTATGACTCCTGGTTACTTTTGACTTCGGCCCCGTTTGATCCCTGACTAGTTCTCCGCTCCAGTATGATTCCTGGCTTTGGCTGACTACCCGCTATGGTCTGACTCCTGGCTTTGGCTGACTACCCTATCCGGTCTGACTCCTGGCTTTGGCTGACTACCTGCTCCGGTCTGACTCCTGTCTTGGCTGACTACCCGCTCCATTCTCTACTGGCTACGACTGACTATCGTTCCTTGATACCATTGGCCTACTGTCTCAGCTTGCACTCTCAGTGCTCTGGTGATTCCTGCTTACTAACGGTGCTCAGTTTACATCAGTCCATGATACTGGCCTTTCCGTTGCCTACCATACTGTTCTGTGCCATTGGTTACTCTAGCGTTCTAGGGAATCTAAGTCACAGCTGCCTGTTCAGTTACCCTAGCATTCTAGGGAGTCTCTGCCACCACTGCCTGTCCAGTTACCCTAGTGTTCTAGAGACTGTAAGTCACTGCTACCTGTCCTGTTACCCTAGCATTCTAGGGACTGTAAGTCTCCACTGCCTGTCTAGATACCCTAGCATTCTAGGGATTGTCAGTTACCATTGCCTATTTGGTTACCCTAGCGTTCTAGGGATTCTTAGGCTCTATTACCTGCTGCTATACCCTAGTATTCTAGGGAGATCTGTCTCTGCACTGAACCACCCTAGCGTACTAGGGGAAATTCCTTCTGTTTCCAGGGGCTGTACAGCTGCTCTTTTACTAGTAGCTACTACCATCCTTGCTAATAGTAAATACATTCAGTCAGAGTGGTATTCTGCCTCCTTTCAGTCGGGTGATCCTGTCCTTATACTACCTGCCCTGTGAAGTTTGAGGAAGTGTCCAGTCACTGTCACTGTCACACCTGGCCCTGTGAGGGTTGGAGAAGTGCTATTTATTTTACGATTGTTCTATTTCTTAATAAAGATCGCTGTTTTAACATATCTGTACTTGTCAGTGTTGTTATTCCACAGTCCGTGACAGTACGAAAGGGCCATGAACTTTGAAAGTACAGATACTGGTAGCTGACAGTTGCATAATATCCTTTCCAGATTTGATATTCAGGAACAACTTATTGACCAGTTGTCTATGGCGATGCAAACGCTCCTGAACAGTACACCGCATCTCAACAAACCTGCCCAACTACCGGTGGCCTCCTCTGTTTCGGCATCGGTAGTAAGCAATCAGGTGGAAAACACGAGTTATAGAGGGTTATTCGGAGCTGCTGCACTCCCTCTGAGATATGATGGGGAACCCACATTGTACCGTGGATTCATAAATCAGATCGGAAGTTTTTGGAACTAGTGCCTAATGCTTTCCAGAGTGAAAGAAGCAAAGTGGGCTTTATGATTTCCCTGTTGACCAGCAGAGCTTTGGAATGGGCCATCCTGTTATGGGAGTCAGCTAAGCCCATAACTTTGCTGAATTCGTGGATGCCTTCCGTAACGTATTTGACATTCCAGGCCGTGCAACCTCTGCCGCAAAAAAATGAATGATCATTCACCAGGGCGTCCGTACAGTAGCAGAATACCCTATTGAGTTTCGTACACCAGCGGCTAAAGTAGGCTGCAACAACGAGGCTCTGGTGGCAGCCTTTTCTCAAGGGCTTAATAATGTAATTAAAGAGGAGACGGCAGCCCGTGAGCTGCCAGAGGATCTAGATCAGTTCATATACTTTGCTATATTGATTGATACCCGCAATAGAGAGGGGTCCTCATTCATTCAAGAACCACAAGCCAAGGCTTGAGTCTCGACTGGTGACTAACTGAGAATTCCCACCCATGCGTCCCACACCTATCAAGCTGCCTAGTGCAGAGGTCAGTGGGGCTGAGCCTATGCAAGTTGGTTTCACATGATTGTCCAGGGAGGAGCGGTCCTTCCATCGTAAAGAAGGTCTATGCCTATACTGCAGTAAGGGCTGGACATATGCTACAGGCCTGTCTGGTATGTCCGGGAAATGCACACACCTAGGATCCTTGAGGGGACAGGTCGTAGGTGGTGTAAACCAGTCCCCAGACCCAGAACAAAGCATCTTACAGATGGCAATATCTTGGGCAGCTTCCTTGGTGGCGGCACCAGCCCTGATCAATTCGGGAGCTGCAAGCTATTTTATTGATGGTGAATTCGCTAAACAACATAATATTCCTTTGGTACCCTGAGTCTCTCCATTAGCAGTGGAATCGATCGATGGTAGACTGCTAGGCTAGCACCTTCCCATGTCACACATGAGACATGACTCTCAGAGTGGGAGCCTCCCCATTATGCAGTCATTCTGGGGTTTCTTTGGCTTCAGACACACAACACCAGAATGGACTGGAAAACCTGTGACATCATACCTTGGTCTGACTATTGTCTGAGGTCTTGTCTATAGCAGCCCACTAAGATTTTGTGTACCTCCCCCTCTATACACTCAGAGAATCAGTCGTTCAGTGAGGTATTCAGTAAGGGGAAGGCTAGCACATTGCCGAAGCATAGGTGTCACGGGCACCCAGGAATGCTCAGAACTCAGTACGGTAATAGAATGCAAAATATTTATTAGAATCAATCACAGCACTAAATAAGTGGTACAACAAGCAAAGGGTTACTAGCTGGCGACACTACTACCAGAAATAGTAGGCCTCTCTCTAGACCACAATGTGGGAGACTGGGCCGAAGCCCCTGTTAGTCTCAGCAGGATACAGGAACACCAACTCTTGATCCATCAACTGGAACACTGGAACAGGCGACCACTGTGAACACTGGCTCAGCAATCTTGATCCGATGAACAGGAACACAAAGACTGCTGGACTGGAGAACTGACCCACGCCTGCAATCAGTCAAACCAGCAACACCACACCTTTGCAGCAACCCGGTGACCCACGCCTGCAGTCACCGCTAAGAGAGAAATTAAGAAGCCCACCTTGCTTCGTTCATTTGGGAATGCATATGGTACCAGCTCGAAATATATTCCCAATTGGTTCAGAAAACCACGGCAACCATCTGGGTCCTCACCATACCGCTGTGGGAGCTGAGCGGAACCCATTAGCCTCTTGACCTTGCCTGCGTCAACTGAGGCGGGTTGAGCTGGTGCCCAGGAGGGATTGGAAGGGGCCACCAGTTGTGTACAAATCCGCTCAAGGTTTGCAGTACGCTGTGAAACCGTCTGAATCACTAAAGACAATTGGTCCAAACTCTGACCCAGTGTCTCCATCCTATCCAGGATGCTTTGGAAAATCGCACTGCCATCACCTTCAGAGCTCATGGCCCTTGCATACTGTCACGGGCACCCAGGAATGCTCAGAACTCAGTACAGTAATAAAAGGCAAAATATTTATTAGACTCAATCACAGCACTAAATAAGTGGTACAACAAGCAAAGGGTTACTAGCTCGCAACACTACTACCAGAAATAGTAGGCCTCTCGCTAGGCCACAATGTGGGAACCCCTCCACAGGAAGTTGGAGGAGCAGCTCAGAGGGAGGAAGTAGGAAGTAGGTAGGAGGAGACTACAGGAAACAAACAGATAAAACAGAGGCCTGCTGCATGCTAGAAGCCTCGCGCCTGTAGATGCTGCTGCAAACAAGGTAAGCTGTAAACTGTAACAGTAGGTCATAGGTACTATTAATCTGATGCCTGGCACTATCCCTCCTAAAGGCCGCACATACCCATTGTTGGTAGAGGAGAACTGAGAGATGGAGGAGTACATTTCAGACGCCTTGGCCCGAGGCATCACCAGGAAATCTTCCTCAACCGCGGGGACAGGATTACCCCGGATTACCCCATTCCATTGATAACCAAGTTGTTTGACCACCTCAAGGGCTCCTCTGTTTTCACAAAACTCGACGTACGGCCAGCCTATAATCTAATTCGGATCAAAGAGTGCGATGAGTGGAAATCTGCTTTTAATACTCATAGCGGCTATTATGAGTATATGGTCATGCCCTTTGGGCTGTGCAATGCGCCAGCGGTATTCTGAGAATTCATAAACGATGTTCTAAGAGATCTACTACAGTCTTGCGTATAGTAGTTTATCTGGATGATATCCTTATACACTCTCCTAACCTTGAGACACATCGGAGAGATGTGGCTAACGCATTGCAAAAACTGAGAGAAAACAAACTATATCATAAACTTGAAAAATGCAAATTCCATAAAGATCGTGTGCCATTCCTGGGGTATGTAATCTCTGTTGATGGTATCGCTATGGATACAGAGAAACTCTCAGCAGTTCTGCAGTGGCCACATCCGGCAGGCCTGAAGGCCATACAGAGATTCTTAGGATTTGCATACTATTACAGAAAATTTATACGAAATTTTTCTACTATAGTCAAATCCTTGACTGACTTGACCCATATAAAGGGACTAATCCCGCGGCTTGGTCCCCTGAGGCCAACAGTGCTTTTGAAGCCTTGAAGTCTGCTTTCTCTGTGGCTCCAGTATTGTCGCATCCAAACCCTGCCTTGCCTTTCACCTTGGAGGTAGATGCATCAGAGACAGGAGTAGGGGCAGTGTTGTTCCAAAGACCCAAACCCAGTAATCCCCTTATGCCATGTGGGTTCTTTTCTAAAAAGCTGACTAAAGCACAGAGCCTATACGACATAGGCGATTGTGAGTTGCTAGTCATAATCCTCCCTCTCCGTGAATGGCGTCACCTCCTGGAGGGGACTAAGTGTCACGGTGCGACTAGGAAATTAACACACTGACAAGTACAGATGAACTTAATATAAAACATTATTAAGTACAATAAAGACAGGTAATAAGGAAACAGGCTGGTGGCAACAAATGACACAACAGTAGTGTAGTAATGACATGAAGTGGCAATATGTAGTGACACACCTTCACAAGACCACGGAGGAACAGTGGACTCACTTTTCTCACCCTTCACCAGGCAGGTGAACAGTAACGGAATGGCCCTTGGACTACACAGGATGCAAGGATAGTGCGGGTACACCGCATACACGGAATGAATGGCACGCCTTCATGAGACCAGTGAGGAATAGTGAACTCACTTTCCTCACCCTTTACTAGACAGATGAGCGATAATGGAAAGGCCCTGGACTCACACAGGTAGATGGAATAACAGTGCGAGTACTCCACGCGTATGTCTGGATAGTACACCTTCACGAGACCAGGGAGGAACAGTGGACTCACTTTCCTCACCCTTCACCAGGCAGGTGAACAGTAACACAATGGCCCTTGGACTACACGGTAGATGTGAGGGCAGTGCAGAACACTCCCACACACACACAGTCGGCAGGAAATGAAAGAGTGCAACAATACCCGGACAGAGTATACAATAGGCTGATAGCCAATACGGAGGTTTGGTAAGGCAGCACGCAACCCGGGACGGCCACGGGAGGTCAAACACACAGTATGACCGACAAGCGCCACTAACGGAAGCGAGCGCAGAGCAGAAGGCACAGGCGACACAGAAACCAAACCGAGTCACGGAATGGTAATAGAGCGCAACAACTGAAAGTGAACCAAGAGGCAGCCAATGGTCAGAACCAGATCGGGTAGTCAGACGTCGCCAGTGCTCGCAGCCGGAGCGGGTAGTCAGACGTAGCCAGGGATCAGAGCCGGAACGGGTAGGCAGACGTAGCCAGGAGTCAGAACCGGAACGGGTAGTCAGACGTAACCAGGTAATGCACAGGAACAGTAATGGACTAACACAGCAATAAGCTCAGGTACACCACGAAAGGGCAAAGGTAATGACACAGGCTGAGGTTTAAAAACCCTGACAGGTGGGTGGAGCGATGACCTCACCAACATGTTGACCTATAAGAATAGCGACTCAGCGAGAGTGACAGCCAGGAAGTAAATAATGTTGCACTATAGCAATACTTCAAGATGTAATCACGGGGCACCGTGATAGTACCCCCCACTCAATGATCTCCCCCCCCCGCGGAGGAGACCATACCTTGTTGGGAAATTTGATGTGGAAACTGTGCAACAATCTAGGACCGTGGATATCATTCTGATCCACCCATGAACGCTCCTCAGGACCGTAACCTTTCAGTGGACAAAATATTGAATGCGCCCCCGTACCCTATGGGAATCCAGGATGCTTTGTATCTTGTATTCCTCCCGATTCTGAACGCGTACTGGACCTGGGACTACCTGGGCAGAAGTGTAACGGTTGCAGATCAGTGGTTTCAGGAGAGAGAAATGAAACACGTTGTGGATGCGCATATTCCTAGGGAGGTCTAAGGCATAAGACACAGGGTTAATTCTACAGAGCACCCGGAAGGGTCCTATGAAACGTGTAGCCATCTTGTGACATGGCACTTACAGGTGCAGGTTGTTGGTGGCCAACCAGACTCCCCCACCTGAAAGACTGGAGCAGGACGTCTCCTGTGATCTGCGTGTCTCTGATATCGCTCTGAGGACCTTCGCAAAGTATTTTGAACCTGTGCCCAAGTGGAGTGGAGCTGCTCCATATGTGCATCCAGAGCTGGAATCTCCTGTGCACGAAAAGTATCCAGGAGCAGAGAAGGTTGAAACCCATAATTAATCAGGAAAGGAGAGCTCCCGGATTAAGTGTTTATGGCACAATTCCTGGCAAACTCCGCCCACGGCAACAGGTCAACCCAATTGTCATGATGGTCAGAAGCGAAGCAGTGCAAGAATTGCTCCAGTCACTGGTTGGCTCTTTCCGTAGCACCATTGGTCTGGGGGTGATAGGCAGATGAAAATAGCAGTTTGATGCCCATCTGGTCACAAAAGGCCTTCCAAAACCTTGATACGAACTGACTCCCACGATCAGAAACCACAACTCGGGGTACTCCGTGGAGCCTGAATACCTCCCTAGCGAATACCCCAGCCAATTCCTTAGAGGAGGGTAGTCCCGGAAGCGGAACAAAATGTGCCATCGTTGAGAATCTGTCCACTATCATTGGTATGACTGTACAGCCCTTGGATGTAGGCAATTCTACCATAAAGTCTAGCGAAATGTGTGACCACGTACGTTCCCCATTAGGAACAGTCTGGAGTACTCCTAGAGGTAGATGCCTAGGAGTCTTGGCATGAGCGCATACGGAACAGGCTTCCACGAAGGCTGCACAATCTGCCCTCAGACTAGGCCACCAAAATAGCTGTGAAATTGACCAAATCAATTGGTCCTGATCAATGTGCCCGGCTGCCTTAGATGAATGGTAGGCCTCCAGTAGCTTAGTGCGGAGATTGTCAGCTACAAAACATTTCTCACTGGGTTTCTCGACTGGGGCATTGCTTTGTGACGCCAGAATCCCCTCACCCAGGGAAGAAGTAATGCTAGTACGAATAGTAGCCAAAATGCGTTCAGGATGGATAATTGGAACGGGTTCACTTTCAGACTCACGCTCTGGACCAAACTGTCTAGACAAGGCATCAGCTCAAGTGTTCTTGGAACCAGGGAGGTAAGAAACTACAAAATTAATTCTAGACAGGAATAACGCCCATCTGGCTTGTCTAGGTGACAATCTCTTGGCCTCTGATAAGTACGTTAGATTCTTCTGATCCGTTAGTATTAATACAGGAGCCTTTGTCCCCTCCAGGAGGTGACGTCACTCCCGAAGGGCAAGAATGAAGGCCAGCAACTCACGGTCCTGTATATCATATAGGCTTTGGGCCTTTATCATCTTTTTAGAAAAGAAACCGCAAGGCAACAGGGGTTTGCCGGGCTCCTTTCTCTGTGACAACACTGCCCCCACCCCAGTCTCGGATGCGTATACCTCAAGGGTAAAGGGCAAGACAGTGTGAGGATGCACCAATATAGGAGCCTTCGAGAAAGCAGACTTCAGGGCCTCAAAAGCATTGCTAGCCTCAGGAGACCATAATTAAGGGTTAGCTCCCTTATGTGTCATATCAGTCAAAGGTTTGACCAAGGATGAGAAATTACGAATGAACTTTCTATATTAGTTCGTATGGCCTTCAGATCCACCGGGCGTGACCATTGTAACACTGCCGAGAGCTTTTCTGTATCCATGGCAATACCACTGGCAGAGATAACATAAACCAGGAAGGGTACCTGGTCTTTATGAAATTCGCATTTCTCAAGTTTGCAATATAATTTGTTTTCCCTCATTTTTTGCAGTACCGAAATGACATCTCTCCTATGAGTCTGTCAAAGTATTTGAAGACTCTCAGACTTAAGGTTTGGTAAAAATGTAACTTTATTGAAAAATTAAGGCAATCCCCCGTAGGGTATCATACATATATAACAATACAACAATAAATGACAAGAGAATAGGTTCTACCGGCCTTGCCAATAATACCGGGCAAGGCAACCAGAGTGACAGTTGCAATAGCGATAGGCTCTACCGGCCTTGCCTATACCGGGCAAGGCAGCCCAATGGAGTACTGAGTGTAGGCTCCGTCGGCCCTGCCAATACCAGGTAAGGCAACCTTAGGATGGCAGCAAGAACAGGTTCT
The DNA here is from genome assembly GCA_037306005.1 of Rhinophrynus dorsalis. Classification (NCBI taxonomy): domain Eukaryota; kingdom Metazoa; phylum Chordata; class Amphibia; order Anura; family Rhinophrynidae; genus Rhinophrynus; species Rhinophrynus dorsalis. Next base: position 188,182,669 of record CM074720.1, on the reverse strand, counting down.
ACCGACCTTACCAATACCGGGCAGGGCAGCCTGAGGAGATACCGATAGTAGGCTCTACCGGCCCTGCCTATACCGGGTAAGGCAACCTTAAGATGTTAACGATTTAGGTTCTACCGGCCTTACCAATACCGGGCAGGGCAGCCCCAGAGGGGAGACCAAGCTGTCAGGTGACAATGACAGTAGTATGGAGAGGAACATTGGTCTCCTCAGCAGAAGTCTTTAGCCTGAGAATACCAGACAACTGCGTAAGGAATTGGACAGCAACCTGTCCTCAGTATATGAGTAGTCAAGGAGCAAACCAGCGTCCGCACGCTGGGACCAACAGTTACTAGCGTCACCAGGTTTAATGGGGTAAACCAGCGTCCACACGCTGGGACCAACAGTAATGAGCGCAACCAGGTTAATGGAGTAAACCAGCGTCCGCACGCTGGGACCAACAGTAATGAGCGCAACCAGAATAATGGAATAAACCAGCGTCCGCACGCTGGGACCAACAGAGTGAGCGCAACCAGGTTGATGGAGTAAACCAGCGTCCGCATGCTGGGACCAACAGAGTGAGCACACCAGGTTAATGGAGTAAACCAGCGTCCGCACGCTGGGACCAACAGAGTGAGCGCAACCAGATTAATGGAGTAAACCTGCGTCCGCACGCTGGGACCAACAGAGTGAGCGCAACCAGGTTAATGGAGTAAACCAGCGTCCGCACGCTGGGACCAACAGAGTGAGCACACCAGGTTAATGGAGTAAACCAGCGTCCGCACGCTGGGACCAACAGAGTGAGCGCAACCAGATTAATGGAGTAAACCAGCGTCCGCACGCTGGAACCAACAGAGTGAGCACAACCAGATTAATGGAGTAAACCAGCGTCCGCACGCTGGGACCAACAGAGTGAGCGCAACCAGGTTGATGGAGTAAACCAGCGTTCGCACGCTGAGACCAACAGAGTAAGCGCAGCCAGATTAATGGAGTAAACCAGCGTCCGCATGCTGGGACCAACAGAGTGGGCGCACCAGGTTAATGGAGTAAACCAGCGTCCGCACGCTGGGACCAACAGAGAGAGTGTACCAGGATAATGGAGTAAACCAGCGTCCGCACGCTGGAACCAACAGAGAGAGAGCACCAGGTAAATGGAGTAAACCAGCGTCCGCACGCTGGGACCAACAGAGTGAGCGCAACCAGATAATGGAGTAAACCAGCGTCCGCACACTGGGACCAACAGTATAGGTCGCTGGAGCGAGAAAGAACAATGTCGCCTAAGCGACAGCAGATAGAGCGAGAGTCCAGAGATCAAGCGGAGGATACACCGGAGCGAGCACAGCTGCACTGACAGATGACCGGAACTGCTGGAGCCACGGAAGAGACCAGAACCGGCTGGAGAGACTAGCAGGCAGGAGACTCAGGAACGATCAGCTGGCGAGGTACTGGAACCCAGGAACACAGGAACACCGGAACAACGGAGTACTGGAACACAGGAACACCGGAGTACTGGAATACTGGAACACTGGTATATCAGGCCCAAAAGCCTGACAAGCAGGTCACGTAAAGTGATGTCAGAAACACCACGAAAGGGCAACCTGGGAGTGCCCAAACTGGGTTTAAATAGGCTGAGTGAGGAGGGCTGATAACAGACATCCAATGAGGAACTCCAGCAAGTGATAGACACAGGATAGCACGTATCACGGGCACCGTGATAGAGTCTCAATATCAGGAGAGTGTATCAAGATCGTCCAGGTACACTACGATACAGGACTGTAGTAGACTTCTTAAAACATTGTTAATGAACTCCTGGAAGACCACTGGCACATTGCAGAGCCCAAAAGGCATAACCAGATATTCATAATGGCCACTTAGAGTATTAAAAGCGGTTTTCCACTCATCGCCCTCCTTGATTCTAATCAAGTTGTATGCTGCACGCAAATCAAGTTTTGTGAATACAGAGGAGCCCTTTAAACGGTTAAACAATTCTGTAATTAGTGGGATGGGGTAAGCTTTCTTTACCAATAGTTTGTTTAGGCCTCTATAATCGATACAGGGTCTAAGCTCCCCATTCTTTTTCTTTACAAAAAAAAACCCAGCCCCCGCGGGAGAGGAAGACTTTCTTATTATGCCTCTGGATAATGCATCCGAAATGTACTCCTCCATGGCCTAATTCTCCTCTACTGATAGAGGATAGGTGCGGCCTTTAGGAGGTATTGAGCCTGGCATCAGATTAATAGCACAGTCATACGGTCTATGCTCCGGTAACGTGCTAGCCTCCCTCTTGCTAAACACCTCACTGAAAGACTGGCACTCCTGAGGGCAATGAGGGGGAGGTACACAATCTTAATAGGGTGTTGTAGACAGGTCCCTTTACAATAGTCAGACCATGATATTATGTCACACGTCTCCCAGTTCATTGTTTCTGGAGCCACGAGAACCCCAAAATGACAGCATGGTGCGGAGACTGGATCACCTGAAATTGTAGAGTCTCCACATGGAGAGCTCCTACCCTTACAGTCAATGGACAGGTCTCATGTGTAACATGGGAAGGCTCATGAGGACGACCGTCAATAACTTCAACCGCTAATGGAGACTTACTGGGTATCACTGGAATATCGTGTTTATCCCTTCACCAGGCAGGTGAACAGTAACGGAATGGCCCTTGGACTACAACAGGGTAGATGTGAGGGCAGTGCAGAGCACTCCCACACACACACAGTCGGCAGGAAATGAAAGAGCGCAACAATACTCGGACAGGGTATACAATAGGCTGATAGCCAATACTGAGGTTTGGTAAGGCAGCACACAAATCGGGATGGCCACGGGAGGTCAAACACACAGTATGACCGACAAGCATCGCTAACGGAAGCGAGCGCAGAGCGGAAGGCACAGGCAACACGGAAACCAAACCGAGGCACGGAATGGTAACAGAGCGCAACAATGGAGAGTAAACCAGCAGCCAATGGTCAGAACCGGACTGGGTAGTCAGACGTTGCCAGTGCTCGTAGCCAGAGTGGGTAGTCAGACGTAGCCAGGGGTCAGAGCCGGAAGAGGATAGTCAGACGTAGCCAGGAGTCAGAACCGGAACGGGTAGTCAGTCGTAGCCAGGTAATGCACTTGAACAGTAATGGACTAACACAGCAATATGCTCAGGTACACCACGAAAGGGTAAAGGTAATGACACAGGCTGAGGTTTAAAAACCATGACAGGTGGGTGGAGCGATGACCTCACCAACATGTTGACCTATAAGAATAGCGACTCAGCGAGAGCAACAGCCAGGAAGTAAATAATTTCGCACTATAGCAATAATGCAAGAGGTAATCACGGGGCATTGTGATACTAAGGCTCCAATCATGATCGTGACAGATCATAAGAATTTGACATCTCTATCAGATTCAAAAAGGTTGTCACCACGGCAGGCCAAATGGGCACTATTCCTGTCCCGATTTAACTTAGTAGTCTCGTATCTACCAGGATCCAAGAATGTTCGAGCTGATGCTCTTTCTAGGCAATTTGGGCTGGACCGTGAGATTGGTAATGCACCAGTGCCCATTATCCCTCCAGATCGCATACTGGCCACAATACATACTAGTATCACTTCTCACCTAGGTGGGGAGATCTTCGTGTCCCAGGGCAATGCTCCAGCAGAAAAACCTAGTGGTACATGTTTCATAGCTGAACCTCTCCATACCAAACTACTGGAAACATACCACTCCTCGTGGGCAGCTGGACATATTGGTCATGACCAACTGGTCTGGTCAATATCTCAGCTCTTTTGGTGGCCTAGTCTGAGAGCAGATTGTACGGCTTTTGTGGAGGCCTGTTCCATTTGTGCCCGTGCCAAAACCCTGAGATACCTTCCTCTGGGGTTGCTTCAGACGGTTCTGAATGGTGAGCGCCCATGGTCTCATGTATCCATAGATTTTATAGTGGGGTTGCCAGTATCCAAGGGGTGTACGGTCATACTAATGATAGTGGACCGTTTTTCCAAAATGGCTCATTGTGTTCCTCTCCAGGGATTACACTCCTCCAAGGAATTGGCCGTGGTGTTTGCTAGAGAGGTGTTCCGATTCCACAGTGCACCCAAGGTGTTTATCTCTGATCGTGGCAGTCAATTCATGTCAAGGTTCTGGAGGGCCTTCCGTGACCAAATGGACATTAAACTGTCATTTTCCTCAGCCTACCATCCCCAGACGAATGGTACTGCTGAAAGATCCAACCAGGGGTTGGAACAATTCTTGCGCTATTTTATCTCTGACCATCATGATAACTGGGCTGACCTGTTACCGTGGGCTGAGTTTGCCAGGAACTGTGCCATAAACTCCTCGTCCGGGAGCTCTCCCTTCCTGATTAACTATGGGTTCCAACCATCCTTGCTCCCGGACTCCTTTCAGGCTCAGGATATTCCCGGCTCTGGACAAGAATATTAGGCAGCTCCGCTCCACATGGACACAGGTTCAAAATGCCTTGCGAGGGTCCTCAGAGCACAAACCAGAAGCATGCAGACCGCAGGAGGCGTCCTGCTCCTGTTTTCCAAGTTGGGGATAGAGTGTGGTTGTCCTCCAGAAACCTGCACTTGCAAGTGCCCTGTAATGAGCTGGCTCCACATTTTGTAGGCCCATTCTGGGTACTTGGGAGAGTGAATCCTGTCTCTTATGCCTTGGACCTTCCTGGTAATATGCGCATTCACAACATTTTCCATGTGTCCCTGTTGAAGCCTTTGGTATGTAACCACTACACCTATGCTCCAGTGGTGCCAGGTCCTGTGTGCATTCTCAACCATGAGGAGTATGAGATCCAAAACATTCTGGACTCCCGTACAGTCCGTGGGTGCATTCAATATTTTGAACATTGGAAGGGCTATGGCCCTGAAGAACTTTCCTGGGTGAATTAGTCTGATATTCACGCTCCTGTCTTGCTACGTAAATTCCATACTAAATTTCTTAATAAAGTGGGTTCTCTCCCGTGGGGGAGAGATCGTTGGGGGGGTACTATCACTGTGTCCGTGATTGCCTCCAGTAAACGTGCTTGCAAGCGACATTATTTACTTCCTGGTTGTCGCGCTGAGACATTCGCTATTCTTATAGGCTACTGCTTGTTGCCAGAGCGAGTCTCCGCCTATGTGTTAGGCCTTAAAGGCCTCAGCCTGCCATTACTACTTTGCCCTTTGCTGGTGTACCTGTGCAATATAGCTATTGTGATTCCGATGCTTGACTCCTGTGTATGAGCCTAGTTACGTTTGACTTCGGCTCCGTTTGATCCCTGACTAGTTCTCTGCTCCGGTCTGACTCCTGGCTTTGGCTGACTACCTGCTATGGTCTGACTCCTGGTCTTGGCCGACTTCCCGCTCCGGTATGACTCCTGGCTTTGGCTGACTACCCTCTCAGGTCTGACTCCTGGCTTTGGCTGACTACCCGCTCCGGTCTGACTCCTGGCTTGGCCGACTACCAGCTCCATTCTCTACCCGCTACGGCTGACTATCGTTCCTTGATACCATTGGCCTTCTGTCTCCGCTCGCACTCTCAGTGCTCTGGTGATTCCTCCTTCCTAGCGGTGTTCAGTTTACGTCAGTCCGTGCTACTGGCATTTCCGTTGCCTACCATACCGTTCAGTGCAACTGAATACCCTAGTGTTCTCGGGAATCTAAGTCACCGCTGACTGTCCAGTTACCCTAGCGCTCAAGGGAGTCTCAGCCACCGCTGCCTGTCCAGTTACCCTAGCATTCTAGGGACTAAGTCACTGTTGCCTGTCCATTTACCCTAGTGTTCTAGGGACTGTAAGTCACCGCTGCCTGTCCAGTTACCCTAGCGTTCTAGGGATTGTCAGTTACCGCTGCCTGTCCAGTTACCCTAGCGTTCTAGGAATTGTCAGTTACCATTGCCTATTTGGTTACCCTAGCGTTCTCGGGATTCTTAGGCTCCGTTACCTGCTGGTATACCCTAGCATTCTAGGGAGATCTGTCTCTGCACTGAACCACCCTAGCTTACTAGGGGAGATTCCTTCCATTTCCAAGGGCTTTATGAAGGGAACAGGGATAAGGTGTGTAATACTTATGTTCGGTTAATAGTTACATTTGACTGATTCTGCAGAAATCTATGTACTAGGGAGGAAACCACCAGACTGGTCTGTTCTAGTTCCTCAAGGCCGTTATGATAGAATGTGCAGAATATCCAAAACCCCCACGGGGGAGGTGATAGGATACTGCAGGAGCTGTTATCTGCATTCTCTCCTCTTCCCCCCCTTCCTGTGAACAAGTCTGGCTTTTCTGTTTTTTTTATAATTTTCTGTTCTATGTTGAAACTGTGCACCTCGCCCCTCCCTGTAGGGGAGGGGGCTGTATAGGGCTATAAAGGTTTTGTATGATAAGAATAAAGGGAGAGCTTGTATTGTATTGTATACGCTGTTGTGTGTGTTTTTCTTTGCGAACCATACAGGCCCCCGGTATACCGGTAATTGACATAGATTTCATAGATAGACTAATAATAATAAGGTGAAAGGTATCTCTTCAGGCAGCGATCCAGGTAAAGATTCCCTAACAGTTTTTGGTGGAAGAATGCGGGCGATGTGCGTCCATGGGTAAGTGACTATATGTTGTCGCCGTCTCAGGGATCACATTGCCGTGTTAAGGGTTGAGTGAAATAGGGAGATAGGGAGTGAGTCTCTGTTAGTCTAATATATAAGCGCGCTATATAAACGATTAAAGGTTCGAGGCACAGGTATAGTGCCTCCGGAACCGGCTAGAGTTCGAGGCACAGGTATAGTGCCTCCGGAACCAGCATAGTATTAAAGGTTCGAGGCACAGGTATAGTGCCTCCGGAACCGGCTAGAGTTCGAGGCACAGGTATAGTGCCTCCGGAACCAGCATAGTATTAAGGGTTCGAGTCACGGGTATAATGACTCCGGAACCAGCATAGTTATAGTTCGAATCCCAGTGCTCCGGAACTGTTGTTCGAGTCCCCTGTATAGTGGACTCCGGAACTGAAGTTCGAGCACAGAAGGTGAGGATTCCGGAACTACTGTAGTCAGGAATGTCCACAAGATTTGGCCCTTGGTAGTCTCGAAGGTCACCGTGGATGACCATCCGGAGACTGCCCGATAAAATAGTGGCATTTGACTACCGGTTATTAGGCAACAGAACACTCATTATCTATAGAATCTATAGAGTCCCTCTGTGAGTCTATGTCAATAATCTACTGTTCTGTCCTCTCTTGTCTGTCAAATTGTTTCGTGATACTATATGATTACTATGCACTGGTGTTGAGATATGGATGTTTGTAGAGATGTCAATTAAGTATTGTATCAAAGGATATTAGAGGCTGAGAATAAGTATTGTGTTATTGTGTGCTGTCCCCGGTTCAGGTGAAGGTAAGCACTGGGACCGGGTGTTATTCCAGGTGAAGGTGAGCACCTGAATTTTTACTCCTTTTCTTTTCCTCGTTTATTTGACATTGTGATTGCATTGTATTGTACAACTTGTTGTAAGATGGGTGGTCAAGAGAGTAAGACCCCAGAAATAGGTGAGGATTGTATACACTATGTAGAGAGACTGATAGGGGGTTCCTATTACACTATTCCATTCGTGTCTAATTTGGTCCTGCAAGATACCACCCACTGACTTTCTCCCCCTGATCACTGTGAAAATTTACAACTGTCTCGTATTTGTTGCGCATGGCTTACCTGTTTTACATACATGTTATGTGTCGTTTGTCTGGGGTAGATACGTGCCCTGTTCCGGAGGGATATAGTAAGTGAGCACAGAAAGAGGGAGAGCGTGCCCACATCACCAGAGAGAGAGACTTGAGGGACTAAGTTTAAGTAGTTACACGGTAGGATACAGACAAGTAGGGAATGGGGGTCACCCAAGGGAAGCCCCTTAAGGGCGTAGTGGCCCGGAATCTGGTGATGTTGAGAGGAGAAGGAACATTGTAAGAAAACGGGGAAGTTATTCAGAGTGTGTGGATTATTGCTATCAAAATCAGGTACTAACACATTATGCATTCATTTAGTGACAGCTAGGCAGGGGTTAAGCCGCCATGCTTGTAAAATGTTGATGCTATGAGAAAGTTAGCGCAGCTCTGATTCCCCCTCCCTTCTCTTTCATTCTGCCTCTCCCCCTTGTTCTCACTGTTCTTAGATAAGACACAAGTAACGGAATTTCAAGGTCACCAACGCTGCTGTTTTCTTAAAGGTCCTATTGTTAAGATGTTGTCTAGTAGCTGGGAACTAACAGCTGACAGGGGCAGGTTTCTGTACATTTATGTGGAAATGTATTGCCAGGATAGGGTACTGGTAGGCCACCAGTAACTAGCCTGGACAGGCACACGGTATTGGTTCTGAGATAAAATGTTGCAACATTTAGGTAAATTCAATCCTAATTTTGTGTAATCAATTGTATGGATCCAAGCAAAGTAAAAATATGGATTTGTTAAAGAAATTGTCAATGTGTTATAGATAATAGAACTGAAATTATGTTCTTGAGTGAGAAGAGGCAGGAATGTGGGGGCTGTCTTGCTGGAAGTGTCTGAGGGGGTTTTGGCATTGGTCTTACCGGTTCAATGGTTCTCAGTGATCTAAGACCGAGGAGTCCAGCCAGTCCACCCGGCACGGTCACGGGCACCCCTTCCTCTCCTGTTTTGACTTCTTGGGAAACATATGTTTCAACTGAAGTGGTGCACCCAATGTGTATGTGTATGTGTATATATGTGTATATATGTATATGTTCAACTGAAGATTTGTTGAATTGTGATTTAGCCTCCATAAGAACAAATTGTAGTTATGTATATGTGCCCTTTGCAACCTGTTGTCTGTTAATTAGAGAAACAACAGTCCTGCTTTCCCTGAAAATGACAGGAAGGGGTTAAATGCCTGTGTGCTGATTCTCTGCCACTATGAGACGATCGCGCAGCATCAGACCCCTCCCTCTCCTGTGTAAATCCTTCCCAGTTGTAATAATGTTATGGGGGAATGAAAGAGAAAAGATTGTTGACACATATAAGAAATTAACTTCTAATGAAATTAGAGACAGATAAGTAGGGACTGCAGATGCATTCCCTCTTAATGACGTGACTGATAATGTATTATTATTATTTTACTGTTCTCTGATCCTGGGGTCCGTGCGGACATGTGGGGAACCTCCTTTGAATCTTCCTGGGGTGCAGTAGGTTGTGCAGCAGAGGGATAAGTCCCTTGCCGCATCTTTGTATGGATTTAGGGAAACACTGAGAGTGCGTTGTGTAAGCCAGTAAGTGAAGTAATGGAGAAAGAAAGGACAGAAGTTATGTACAGAGATACAGAGGGAGACACAAAGACTAGGCAGATATTGAAGGACCATGTAAAGTTTAATGCTTTAGCAATTGCAAGGAAAGTTGGCACTGTTGAAGCAGGTAGAAAGAATAATGTAAGTGGTACAGCGAGATCTAAGCAGGTAGGAAAGAATACATGTTTTTACTGTAAACAGGAAGGACATTGGAAGTGAAATTGCCCCAAGCTGAGGAATAAGTATAGATATACAGACAGAAATCCCCCGGAAGAAGGTGTATCTGTTAGTGGTGATGCAGACAGAAACGACTCACCTAATAAGACAGAATAGGAAGGGATCAGGATCACTCTTTTTAGCATTATCCTATAGTGCAGGAGGGTGGAATTCATAGTGAAGAAAACTATCAGTATAGTAGGGGTGGATTGAATTCCCTCCTCTATGCCATATATACAACCTATGGAAGTTACCATAGAAGGGACTATGGTCCAAGATGGTTTTCTCCTATCAGAGTCATGCCCCATTGCACTGTTGGAAGGGATCTGTTGACCAGATTGAGGACAGAGATAACTTTTGACGCTGACAAGATAGAGGTATATGTACTTGACTATTATGACTTGACTTTCCATATGGCACTGAGACACACTTCCCAGGATAGTCATGATTCAGACATCCCGGAGGAGGTTCTGCGCACAGTGGCCTCTGCTGTTTGAGCAGCTGGAAAGCCAGGGGTTGGTAGAGATGCCCGACCCGTTATTGACTTGCAGCCTAATGCAGGACCGGTCTAGGTCAGATAGTACCCCATCAGCAAAGAGGCTAGGCAAGGGTTAAGCTAATAGTGGCCAATATTTTGACTGAAGGATTGTATGACAAGCTGACTATGATTCTCCTGATACGATAGTATGGGATGAACTGAAGCGGGTGCTGATGTTCGCCCCTGCTTTAGCTCTGCCAAAACCAGTTACCCTATTGACCGAGGACATAAATGATCCTCCAGAGCATGACTGTGTAGAAGCCCTGGAGGAAGTGACTTTACCCAGACCAGATCTGTACAAAGTAAGTTAGAAAATTGTTGGGATTTGTGTGATATATATTTGTAAATAAATCCTAAAATATGACATATTCTAATCACTGGGGCCAGGCCATGGGCTTGGGTGTCATTTGCACGGCTCCAGATAGATTATATTGGGTTGCTTTGCAGCCTGTACTGGGATTTTAGTATGCTGTTGTAATAGTTGATTAATTGTCTAAGTGGCTAGAGACATTTCTTTTGAAAGGAGCTACTGCGGGATTAGTATCTAAGGTGTTAATAAGAAAAGTAATTCCAAGGTTTGGTTTGCCTCCAGTCATTGGGTCAGACCATGGAAAACATGTTACAGTTGAAATTGTTAAAAGTAATTGTGTCACTCTAGGGGTGAACTGGAGATATCATACCCCCTGGAGGCCTCAATCCTCTGGACACGTTGAGAGGATGAACCAGACTCTAAAGCGCTCTCTGACCAAACTATGTACTGAACTAAGACTCAAATGGCCAGAGGCGCTTCCCAGTGCCTTGACTTACTTCAGGGTGACCCCTTCCAAATCCTTAAAAGCTTATTCCTTATGAGATCCTCTTTGGTAGGCCCTGGAATAGGATTGTGATGTATCAAGGATCTACCTTAGACATTGGTAATCAGCAGATTATGGATTATGTAACTGCTTTGCAGCATACCCTTTCTTTTCTTCACAGATTTTCTGTTCAACAGCCTTTGCTTTCGGCTGGCCCAGTGCAAGTTTCCAGATTGGAGAGTGGGTATATGTACAGACATGGAGAACAGAGTGTTTGGAGCCCCAGTGGAAGGGTGCATTGCAGCTTCTGTTGACAAGTTACAGCGCAGTCAAGCTGCATAAAGGAAAGACCTGGATATACCACGCCAGAGTGACAGCTGCACCAGAGCCTGAGCAGGATAAAGGCCCTGTGCCCTCCCAGTGCCCAGCAGATGCCCAGAGGGAGGCAGAACAGGGTGAAGGTCTGAAACTTTTGTTCCGGAAATACCAGCAAGTTGGCTTATTGCATCGCCTACCTCCGTGGGACCAGTAAGCAGGCTTATTGCATCGCCTGCCACCGTGAGATCATCAAGTAGGTGTTTTGACGGGCATAATAATCCCTGACCACCTGCCTCCGTGGGACAAGACCATCATCAAGCTAGCACCCTCTGGCAGTGAAAGTGGCCTGCTTGAGGAGGTGCCCCTACAGATAGAAAATGATGGTCTAATGTGTATTAACATTATAAGTGTGGGGGGTGGAAGGCTGGCTTATGTATGCAACTTATTTCTCACCTTCGCTCACGTAAGGATTTCTAAATGGCCACCTCTGCACTGGGGTCAGATGGACTGCAGGGACACCCCAGAGACCCGTGAGAACTCCAATGTCTGAATCTACTTAGCACCAACATGTTATGAACATTACGAACTTTTGCTTATGCAACATGGTCAGCCCTACTGACGTTATAACCATTTGCCTCATCAGCGTGTTTGTTTCGCTAGCTGTAATCCAAAAGTATTATTGTTCTTTATGTCCCATTTAAGTTTTTTGCTTTGCCTCATTGCCAAAAGGTGTTGTTCCCCTGGGTCAGGCCCTTACACCCAGTATTTAAGTCACCTCCACAGTCCTGCACCACTATATGATGATGCCTTATCCAGAGTGTTAGATTTGTGTGAGTCCGGGTACACCCGGACTCAAAGAAGGGATTGAAAGGATTGTATAACATATAGAAGGGTTAAATATTCTTAGGGTTAAATTGTTTGTGTAACAAGTCATTACATATTTGTCAAACAGGCCATGTTAACATTATAAAGGGACGCAGCAATACTAGGGTTAAAATTGACATTTGCTAAGGTTTGTAGAAACCTGTGTAAAGGAGAAATGATTAACCCAAATACAGCCAGCCACATTCTGTTTTTTTTCTGGTTTCTTATCTATATGCTGAAGGCTAAGCTGTTCTCTTGCAAGAAATGTGCTCAAGGATGTTTTAGGGAGTTTTTTTTTTGCAGAATTTCCACTGTATTACAAATCTTAGCGAAAGGGGGGCTGATTGAGAGTATAAAAATGCTGTGTGGTAACAATAAAGGGAGTTAGGTTATCAAACTGCTGCTCTGTTGCTGTGCATACCACGCCCGTAACTCCCCTGCCAATCCGTATGCCCCTTACTTGAAAATGTTATCCCGCTGCCCTACCTCTCCCACCCCTTGCTATGACGATGTCCAGGGCCCAATGTAATTCCCAGAGTTTAGTTTGGTGAATCAGTTTAGTACTGATTCAAAGAAGGGATTGAAGGGAACAGGGATAAGGTGTGTAATACTTATGTTCGGTACCTATAGGGTTAATAGTTACATTTGACTGATTCTGCAGAAATCTATGTACTAGGGAGGAAACCACCAGACTGGTCTTTTCTAGTTCCTCAAGGCCGTTATGATAGAATGTGCAGAATATCCAAAACCCCACGGGGGAGGTGATAGGATACTGCAGGAGCTGTTATCTGCATTCTCTCCTCTTCCCCCCCTTCCTGTGAACAAGTTTGGCTTTTCTGTTTTTTTTATAATTTTCTGTTCTATGTTGAAACTGTGCACCTCACCCCTCCCTGTAGGGGAGGGGGCTGTATAGGGCTATAAAGGTTTTGTATGATAAGAATAAAGGGAGAGCTTGTATTGTATACGCTGTTGTGTGTGTTTTTCTTTGCGAACCATACAGGCCCCTGGTATACCGGTAATTGACATAGATTTCATAGATAGACTAATAATAATAAGGTGAAAGGTATCTCTTCAGGCAGCGATCCAGGTAAAGATTCCCTAACACTTTATAGCTGTTCCTGTACTAGTAGCTACTACCATCCTTGCTAATAGTAAATACATTCAGTCAGAGTGGTATTGAACCTCATTTCAGTTGGGTGATCCTGTCCTTATCCCACCTGCCCTGTGAGGGTTGAGGAAGTGTCCAGTCACTGTCCTTACACCTGGCCCCGTGAGGGTTGGAGAAGTGCTATTTATTTTACGATTGTTCTGTTTCTTAATAAAGATCATTGTTTTACCATAACTGTACTTGTCAGTGTTGTTATTGCACAGTCACTCCATGACAGCTGCTGCCTCACACTATTTTCAGCTTCAGTGTGGAGCCATCGGCACCACACTGGCTCTTCAAGCACTTCCTGGTGCTTTGAGATGAGGTAATCAAAATGCACCCGGATGTACCAGTGGTGGCAGTGTGGAGTCAATGGCTCTACACTGAAACAGAAAACAGAGTGGGGAAGAGCAGAAGATAAGGTATGAGGGACAGTATGGATGGGAAAAATATATGGCTACCAGTGGGCAGGTAAACAAGGCTGGTGTGTGTGGGGGAGTCACATAGTATATGTGGAGAATCTGTCAGCTCAATAGCAGTGGGAAGGAGAATAAGGCTGATGGAAATCACATGTATGTGGGGAATCTGTGGCTATCAGTAGGCAGGGGAATAAGAGGGGGGGTCACATAATGTATGAGTGGAATCTGTAGCTACCAGTGGGCAGGGGAACAAGGTTGGTGTGGTGAAATAGTGTATGTGGGCAATCTGTGGCTTCCAGTGGACAGGAGCATGACTGGTGGGGTCACACAGTGTATGTGGGGAATCAGTGGATGTGTGGCTACAAGGGGCTAGTAGCATAAGGTTATCAAACAGTGGATGTGGGGTTCTATGGCTACCAGTGGGCAATGGAACAATGCTGGTTATCAGACAGTGTATGTGTGTGGTTATAGTGTTACCAGTTGCACAATGCTGGGATATCAGACAGTGTATGTGTAGTTCTGTGACTACCAGTGGCCAGTGAAACAATGCAGAGTAGCATAAAGTGTATATGTTTGTGATTCTGTGTCTGTCAGTGGCCAGTGGAAAAAAGGCTGGGGGTATCAGACTTTGTATCAGTGGTTCTGGGCTACCAGTGGAACAAGGCTGGGGTATTAGACAGTGTATCTGTAGTTCATCTGTCTGTAGACACTACTGCTACATGGTAAGTAATAATCTATCAATGATTTTATTGTTAGAAAAAAGTCTGTGCATCTGTGGAAAAAAAAACAAATACGTGTGTGTGTGTGTGTGTTTACATGTGTGTGTGTGCTGTGTGTGTGCGCGTGTGTGAAGTTCCCTGGGGTGTGAATGTATGCATGAGTGGTGTGCATGTGTGTGTGTGTATGTGTGTGAAGTGTCCTGGGGTGTGAATGTGTGTCAATATGAGGTACCCTGGGATGTTTATATTATACAAATATCACTCTAGGTAAAGATGAGCAACTGAGGCCCTCCTATTGTTAATGAACTACACCTCTAATAATTCTGAGCCAGCTATTTGCTGATTGAGGATGATGAGAGTTGTAGCCTAACAACTTAGAAGTAATAGTCACTGCAGCACTACCCCATCCTTCCTGCCACACTCTTTCCCTGCCAGGTTCTTTTTTCCTTTATCCCAACAGTTAATGTCTGTGGTTCTCTCTCCTACCTATATAGCCTTCCCTGTTCCACTGACTCTTACCTTTCCATTCCCCACTGTCTCCCTGCTGTTATTCTGTAAAACCAGCATAGGGCATGTGGACATACAGACTTCCATTATGCCTGCTTTGCATAATAACAGCAGAGAGACAGTAGAGGTTGGGAAGGAAAGAGGCAGACAAAGTGTGTGTGGAGAAGTATGGGGAAAATATTGGTATGGGGGTGGGAGAAATGGATAAGGCAGGAAATCTGAAATGGACATAAAAAGAGGTGTGGTGTGTGTGTGTGTTGGGGGGGGGCTTAAGCTGCACTGACCAAAAACTTGTTGGCAAGGACTCCCTGCTGGTAAAGTAGTAGATGTGTTAGGATGGCTAACAAAAAAGTAGAACCCTGAAGTCTGGGCACCTCTGCTCTAGAAAATGCAAACTCTCTGATGCAGCTAGCTTTGGCCTTGTAATCTCTGGTCATTATTTTTGAGCATTAAATACAATTATGAACAAAGAAATAAAATTGGTGGGCCCCTGGTAAGCTCTGTGATATTACTAGTGTAGAGTACCACTTTAATTGTAAGCTCTGGGATATAAAAAAATGTACATTGCAATGTAATGTACCTAACATCGAGAAATTAATACATTACATTGAAAATGCAGTTCAGGATGTATATATTCACATTTCCGTTGTCAGTAAATAGAACATTTTAATACAATGTGTTTCAGCTACTAGGTAATTATATTCTTGTGCTTTATATTAACAACATAGAGCTGCTGCAAGTATAGATCAATGGCCCATATGTATTAAAGCAAATTGGTTTTATTTTGGAGTAACCTAACTGCATAATAGGGGACAAATAAAATGATTACATCCCAATGCACTTGAATAGAGCTGTTTAACGTCTTGAGTGCTAGAGAGGTCTCCGGTGCATTGTTCTGCAATGTATTGGAGACCTCTCTAGCATTCAAGGGGTTAAAACCCCAATTTAATTTAACAGGAATTCCCATATGGTACAGGTACAATAACTTCAGTTTGCATTTTTAAATATGGACCATTGTGTCTTTAGTTAGAAGGAAAAAAATGGCAAAGAGTTGAACATAAAATGGCTTTGCATTAAATTAGTAAAATAACATTTACATTGCGTAAGGTTAACCCACTCCTCACTACAGAGTTATCGTCACTGCCGTGGGTGGCAGTCACTGTTGAATTTTGCCATGGGCTCTAGACCCAAATCTTTTTGGAACCTAGAAATGCCCCTGTAATAAGGGATGATATTCAGGAATACACTGAAGAACAAAATTAGTAGCAGGAATCAGCATGGTTTTATGAGGAATAGATGTTGCCAAACAAATCTTTTGAGCTTATATGAAGAAATATGTAGCAAAGTAGATATGGGAAAACAGTGGATGTAGCATATCTAGATTTTGCAAAGACATTTTACACAGTGCTACCAGAGGCGTAACTAGAAACCACTGGGTCCTGATGCGAAAATTGCCATGGCACCCCCACCGACTAAACCGTGCAACTCCCCCTAGAAATGCCACTTAATGTTAACCCTTTGAGTGCCAGAGGGGTATGCAATGCTTTGCTTTGCTCTGGCATTCAAAGGGTTAAGAGGCCACTACCTCACTGCTCCAAGAGATGCAGTCTTGCGTCACCTCACTCACGCAATGCAATCATTCGCAGAAGAGACTGCCCGAATGCGGGCAGTCTCTACTGCGCATGAATGCATTGTGACAAACATCCTAGGGAATTATTATATAGGATAGCTAGCACACAGGAATTAGGGGAGGAATACATATTCCACTAAAAAACACTTTATTAAGGACAACAACAGCTTGGTGCAGACCGACAATAGTCCAAATAAATAATAAAGAAACAAAAATATATAATTCAAAAACTTTTTTCATCCTTCGTGAACTGGACAGTTCTGCAAAATAAACAAAGGCAGACAATATATGAGGTCAAATTTGGGGGTTTAAACAGGTCTTTATGTAAAATATGTTCAAATAATAAGAGTTGATTATTGTTTTATTTACCATCCTTTTCCCTTTACCATGACAATTACTTTACAGTGGAACCTAGATAAAAATAACTGCACTTACTGAAATTCTCTCCACAGCCTCCACTGGTTCAAAATAAGATTGTAATTGCAACTGCAGGATGGATGAATTTTGAACCTGCAGAAATAAGAAACAGCAATAAATTACAAGTTCATTATAAATATAGCATATCACTACAACATAAGTAAGGCACACGCATATGGTATATGGAATTCAGTCATAAAATTGTCTTCAAGGGATAGTAATGTCTATTTTAAAGTTCGCCAAGTCTTTAGATTAAAATTAACAGATTGCGCTATGTGTAAGTCCTTACTTATGTGAAGTTCAAACGTTATGAAGAGATAAAGATACATGGCAGCAGTGAGGGACAAACTTCAGTATGTATAAGGGAAATCCTGCACCCCTTGACTAAGGAGGGCAGGATTTCCCTTTGCTTACTGAAGTTTGTCCCTGACCAGACTGTATCTTCAGAGTAACATGGATATAACCTTTGAACTAAACAAAAGAACTTACATATAGCACAATCTATTAATTTTAATATAAAGAGAAGACTCTGCGAACGATGTTTAGACATTACTACCCCATTCAATGTTACAATTTTTGCTTGCTCTCCTATTCACACTTTCCAGAGGTGTCTAAGAAATATCCAGAGGAAAATGTAATGATGCATTTAAGAAAAAAAGGACATACATACATATCTGGATTTGACAATTCAGACCAAAGATTGGCTTTAGCAGCTACAGGTGAAGTAGAGAGAAAGTTTCCAGGAGGACAATACCACAAAAACCAGGCAACCACTGCTTTGGAAGCCAATTACACACCTAGGGCTGTATTCAAATGCAGGAGATAAATGATACCTCCAGTTTTATAAAACATTTTCCTATTGAAGTCTATGGGAAACCCTGGAGATAAAAGCAGCAATAACAGCACATGCATTTGAATCCAGCCACTAGAGTGCTGGAGACATTAGCTGGGAGCAGCATAGAGAGCTGCCTGCCTTTACTGCAAACACTTATGCCGTTTCAACATAAAACCCAGAAGCACAATTAATTTTACAGAACTACTGCAAATTGTTAATAAAAATGTTAAAAAAATTAACTTACTTAAATCTTCTATAAAGGGGAAATCTGATTCAGGAAACAAGATTTCAAGACAAACAATGGTAACTTCAAACTTGGAGCATTCAAACTCTGTAATGTTCAATTCTTCATTAATGAAAACTTTCAAGAAAGTTCACAAAGAGGAGACAGATCTGCAAAATGTAAATAAACAAACATGCATTAGCAAAATAGAAAGAACTTTTAAATTAACTGGTTATTTAAACTCAAAATCATGCCACAAAAAACATTCTTTGTGTTAGTATAATGGCCGAACTCATGTCAAAACTCATGGCTGAACTGAAAACATACTCATCCCATTAAAATGGATGATGGTGTGCTTTCATTTCAGCAAAGTTGTCTACAATGGTTTAAATTAAGTTTTCTAGTTCTCTCATTTTCAATACTTAACAAAGCTAGGCCAGAAAGTCTTTGTTGTGACACGGTGCTTCTCAAGTAATTTTTGATTAACTTTAATTTAGAAGATGACCTTTCTGCGCTTGCAACTGTAACTGGAATGGTGAGGAACAGTAACAATGCTATGCATACATCTTGCAGAGTAGATAACAAGGCACAGTTTTCAACTAATAGTAGTTGAGAAAGGTCCTTCACAGCGTAACATCTGCGAATCTCTTCCTGAAATGTTGAATGGAATCTCAGAAGTTTTTCTAGGAAAGCTGGCGATGTGTCCTCTTGGTAACATTCCTGTAGTTGTGATGCAGCTTTGAACAAATCATCATCTGTTTCAGAAGCAAGTACTGTAGGTTGAATTAAATTGAACCGATGCATGACATTGCAGCAAATCTGTTAGAGAGTTGATTGATGACAATGTCTAAACACCTATAAAACACAGTGGTTTTACAGCGCTGCTCAAGATCCTGCAATCTTTCATCTACTGAAAGTGCTGCTTCACTTTTCTTACTCTCTTAT
Source organism: Rhinophrynus dorsalis (assembly GCA_037306005.1). Classification (NCBI taxonomy): domain Eukaryota; kingdom Metazoa; phylum Chordata; class Amphibia; order Anura; family Rhinophrynidae; genus Rhinophrynus; species Rhinophrynus dorsalis. The sequence goes on along the minus strand of CM074720.1, from coordinate 188,163,861 downwards.
TTTCAAACAGAGTCCGGATGCCCCACTTTTCTGCCAGTTCTTTTCTGTCCATTTTGCTTAATCTAAATTATCCCTATATTTTGAAAGGGCTTCAGCTACATTTGTATTAGATGTTCTGCACTGTATAAATTCAGATTTCTTGATTTGACTACATTTATGATATCCAAAATCTTGCTTTGCAGGACGATGAGAAAAACAAATTGAAAAGACTCTGTTTTTGTTTTAAGTCTAGCAGCATCATCTCTTTCTTTAGGTTTAGTGGACATAAGGCTTATTTTTGCTAAAGCTTTCATAATGTCTACATAATGAAAACGCAGAGCAAGCAGTGAATCATGGTGAGATGACCACTGTGTGGGGCAAAGTTTTTTTAGTGTGAGGACTCCATAGTGAATGATGACGGAATGACGGAATGTGCTTTTCCCAAAAAAGACATACAATGTCTGCACCACTTCAAAAAACTAGACATTTTTAGTATGTTCATAATAGCATCCTGAAGTACCAGGTCAGATTGTGAGCTGCACAATGTACATACAGGGCATTTTTTTCTTTCTGTGCAATTCGAGCCTGCACACCTGTCAGGGTTACTCAGAGCACTCAGGAGTCAGAACGTATATAATAAAACAACCTTTATTCAAGGCACATAGCAAGGTATAAACAGCGGACAATAGGAACAGGCAGTAGGTCAACAGATAATCTAGCACTACTATCAGGTATAGTAGGCTGCCTAGGATAGACCTCACTGCTGAGACTAGGCCGAAGCCACTGGTAGTCTCTGCAGGGACTCGAACTGGAACAGGAACTGGATCAGTCACTGATGATCTTCTGCTGAACACAAACTGGAATTGGAACAGGTTAACTCCGACCAGGAACAACGAGTAGACATTGACTCTTGCCTGCAGTCGGTATAGATGGTAGTCTATCAGAGCCCCAGATCTGCACCAGATGGATGTCCATGGAAGAGAGGCAACACAGGAAGCAAGCCAGACAGAGCCACAGGACAGCACCAGATAGGATGGCCAGACAAGCCTGGTCATACACGGAGTGGTTAGTCAGCCAGAGCCGCACGTCTGCACCAGAATGATCGTCAGACAAGCCAAGGGTCATACACGAAGTGGATAATCAGAGAGAGCCACAGGTCAGCCCCAGATCGGGTAGTCAGAGAAACCAGGAATATACACAGAGCTAAACAACACAACTGCACTGGAATATCACAAAAGGGCAACTGAAGTGGAGTCCAGGCAGTTTAAATACTCAGAGGTGGAGAAAAATGGTACTGTGTCTTTAAAAAAGTCAGATGAGAGTTGGTACCATGTTAGCCGTATAAATACAGGAGGCAAATATAGTTTTTGATACCTTTTATTGGCTAACTAAGCAGATTTAAATGCAAGCTTTCAAGACCTTAGGTCTCTTCCTCAGGCATGTTATACAAATAATTTTATCTGTATAACATGCCTGAGGAAGAGACCTAAGGTCTTGAAAGCTTGCATTTAAATCTGCTTAGTTAGCCAATAAAAGGTATCAAAAACTATATTTGCCTCCTTTAAAAAAGTCAAGTCGCAACTTGACTAAGGGAATCCCTTGAGACGCGTGCCCGACTCTCTGCCTGCAAGGCAACACAACAGATGCGGCAGGAGCCGCAAGGAGGAGCAACAAGTAGACTTGTCACCCAGACGAGTACCAGGGTGCAACAGTTCTCCCGCGAGACAGAATGCGGCAACCCCGCAAGGTAGCACAAGAGACCGGCCGCACAGCAGGTACCCAGCGGCTGTCTCTAACACAGGTAAGTGGAACGCTTACAGTATCTCCCCCTCAATGCCCCCTCCCCTGCAGGAGTGGTCGAGGCTTAGAAGGAAAACGAGAATTAAACCTTCGTATGAGAGTGGGAGCATGCATATCAGTGGACGAAACCCAGGAACGCTCCTCAGGTCCATAACCCTTCCAGTGTACAAAATATTGTAATTGACTTCGTACCCTGTGGGAATCGAGAATGATCTGTACTTCATACTCCTCGTGATCTGCAACTCTCATGGGATCCGGGCATGCAGGGACTGAAGTATACCAGTTGCAGACCACGGGTTTCAGTAAGGAAACATGGAATACATTATGAATGTGCATATTGGCTGGCAGTTCCAGGGCATAAGCGACCGGATTGATCCTATGCAGGACATGAAAAGGACCCACAAACCGGGGAGCCGGTTTTCTACAAGGTACTTGTAGGTTCAAGTTTCGTTTGGATAGCCAGACTCTCTCCCCCACCTGAAATATCGGTGCTGGTAACCATCTACGATCGGCCTGCATTTTTGCTGCTGAGTGGACCGTTGCAGGGTTCTCTGAACCCGTACCCATTTGGTGCGGAGTTCCCTTAAATGCTCCTCCAGAGCAGGGATATTTTATGCCTCAAATGACTCAGGAAGAACCGGAGGCTGGAAGCCATAGTTAATCATGAACGGGGAATTCTGAGTAGAAGAGTTCATGGCACAATTCCAGGGAACTTTGCCCACGCCCAGTCATTGTGATGGTCTGTGATATAACAATGCAAGAACTGTTTCAAGGCTTGGTTCAATCTCTCTGCCGGACCATTGGACTGCGGGTGATAGGTGGAGGAGAAAGAGAGTTGGATACCCAATTGCGCACAAAAGGCCCTCCAAAATCGAGACACAAACTGGCTTCCCCGGTCTGACACGATTACTTTGGCATCCCATGGAGCTGAAAGACCTCCTTAGCAAAGATCCTAGCCAATTGCTGAGCAGTAGACAGTTCTTTAAGGGGTACAAAATGAGCCAATTTCGAGAAACGATCTACAATCATAAGAATGACTGTGCAGCCCTCGGATACTGGTACTTCTACCATAAAATCTATGGAAATGTGCGACCATGGACGCTCCCCATTGAGCACTGGAAAAAGGAGACCCACTGGAAGGTGCCTAGGAGTCTTGGTTGTCGCACAAGTCTGACAAGCTGCTACGAAAGCAGAAACATCTGTTCGAATACTAGGCCACCAAAATAGTCAGGATAGTGACCAGAGTAATTGGTCTCTTCCAATGTGCCCTGCAGCTTTGGAAGAGTGATAGGTCTCCAATAACTTAGCCCTTAAGCCCTCAGGCAAACCATCTCCCATGCGGTTTCTCGGCCAGAGCCGTCCCTTGGGCAGCCAAAATCTCTGTCCCCAAGGGAGAGGTAATACTGGTGTGAATTGTTGCTAGGATACGATCCAGAGGAATCACAGGTGTGGGATTGCAATCCTCTTTAGACAATGCCCCGAATTGGTGGGACAGGGTATCAGCCCTCACATTCTTAGTACCTGGCAGATATGACACCACGAAATTAAAGTGGGATAAGAACAGAGCCCACCTAGCCTGCCTATGTGTTACGGTTTTCAGACACTCAGACAGTGGTAGATTAAATAAATAGAGTTTTATTAAAACAAAAAAAGAAAGACAAGGTCGCCATTGGGGCGGTACTGGCATAAGCAAAAATAAGGCAGAGATACCTGGTGCAACAGGTAATATTACACAAAGTATAGAAGTACAAAACAGGACACAAGAGGTTAATAGTACTGGTTATCAGTCTCAAGTGTGGTGTTAGGCACGCCCTTGGTGCTGCATATAGCGATGTGTGCTGTAAGATAGAACCCAAGTCCATTCACTGTGTGGAGCTGTAGCATAAAGTTCTGACTGAACGGGAACTGCAAGTGATAAGGAGATAGCCCCCATGGGCGTAACCGGAGACTACAGTATAGTGATTGCGTGAGCCAATAGCCCCCACGGGCGTAACCGGAGACTACTAATATCGTAATGGCTTAAGCCAATAGCCCCCACGGGCATAACTGGAGACTGCAGTATCGTGATTGCTTCAGTCAATAGCCCCCACGGGCGTAACCGGAGACCACCAGAATCGTGATTGCTTGTGCCGATAGCCCCACACGGGCATAACCGGAGACCACTGGGTACTGCTTGCCAACAGCCAACGGGCGTAACCGAATCGCTGCTCTGTCACGGAGAGCCGCCGACTACTCAGGCCCACAAGCGGCCGGCTCACAGAGACAGCGAACAGGCTTAGGCGGTAGGTGGAAGAGTAGCAGTAATCGGATGAACAACACCAGGGTCACAAGTGCAGAAAACGACACAGCACAGTAAGGTCTGGACTCAGCACACGAAAGGCAGTTAATGGGAGACTCAGCAACGGCTCAGCAAAAGATAGGCGGAGGCTCAGACACACTATGCAGTATCAGAATGTCGCCGAGGTGACAACGGAATCGTCCGTCAGGATAGCAGGAACAGTGCAAGAGTGTTCAGTAGTCAGCCAGGCCGGGTCAGGATACACAGGAGATTCGTAGACAAGCCTGGTCGGTAACGGAGAGGGATCGTCAGCCAGGCCGGGTCGGAAGCCGTAGGAGATTTGCAGACAAGCCGGATCAGGAACACGCAGGAAGTCAGCCAGGCCGGGTCAAACACGGAACAGGAACACAGGAACGTCGTCAGACAAGCCTAGTCGGTACACGGTAGATCAGGATACTGGAATACTGCTACAGCAACGCTGGCTAGGAAACACCACGAAAGGGCACCTGACAGGTACCAGTGGCCGGCTTAAAACAGATAACCAGGGGTGGGCCAACACAGCTCAACCAATCCGGGAGCAGCACAGTTGAGAGTGACAGGAAGGATCACGGGGACCGTGATACTGTGGGACAGGCTTTTGGCCTTGGAAAGGTAGGTCAAGTTCTTATGATCTGTGAGAATCAAAATAGGCACACAAGTACCTTCAAGTAAATGCCGCCATTCACGTAAAGCCAGAATAATGGCTAACAGCTCGCGGTCACCAATGTCATACAGAGTCTCAGGCTTTGAAAGTTTGTGGGAGAAGAAGCCACAAGGCAGTAATGGCGCACCTGGAGAAGACCGCTGAGACAGGAGGGTGCCTACTCCTGACACAGACGCGTCAACCTCCAAGGTAAAAGGCAATTTAGGATTCGGATGCCTTAGCATTGGTGCAGCGGCAAAAGCTGCTTTTAAGCATTCAAAAGCCTGTAGAGCCTTCGGGTGACAACACCTTAGCAACATCAGTACGGTGTTGTTCCAGATTCTGGGAGTGGATGAGGATGTCATCCAGATAGACAACTACACAACTCATCAAAGGGTCCCTTAAAACATAGTTAATGAACACCTGGAAAACAGCGGGAGCATTGCAAAGACCAAAGGGCATTACCAGGTATTCGTAATGCCCGCTTCTGGTGTTGAACGCTGTCTTCCATTTATCACCCTTACAGATTTGCACCAGATTACAGGCTGCGCAAAGGTCGAGTTTGGTAAAGACCGTTGAGCCTCGCAACCGGTCAAATAACTCAGTGATCAGAGGTACTGGGTAAGCGTTCTTGACCATGAGTTTATTAAGCCCTCGAAAATCAATACACGGCCTCAATTTGCCATCTTTCTTCTTTACAAAGAACAACCCTGCCCCTACCGGGGAGGAGGATTTCCGAATAATCCCTCTGGATACAGCGTCAGCCACATACTCCTCCATAGCCTGATTCTCTGCCATGGGAAGAGGGTATACACGACCCTTAGGAGGAACAGCCCCTGGTACCAAGTCAATCGAGCAATCGTATGACCTATGAGGAGGTAAGGTCGTGCCATGTACCTTGTTGAATACATCAGGGAAGGTGTGATACTCCTCAGGTAAGGCGGAGGAAGCCATGCCCAATATTCTGACAGGACGAATCAAGCACAACTCTGTACAATATGAAGACCAAGACAAAATGTCGCAACTACGCCCTGGGGTCATGTTTTTGGACCAACGGAAACCCCAAAATGACTATGAAATGTGGAGAGTTTATGACCTGGAACTGGAGTATCTCATGATGGAGGGCTTCAACTAACAGGGATACAGAAATGGTCTCATGAGTAACCTGAGGCGGTTGTAGCGGTCTACTGTCAACTGCCCGTTGCTGTAAAAGAATAGCATGTTTCTCCGCAAAACCGGCATCAATGAAACACCCCGCTGCCCCTGAATCTATTAATGCCGGGGTAATTACTGAGGAGTTGGCCCAAGATAGGATAACTTCCAGAGTAGGCTTCTACTGGAAATCTCCTGGGGACTGAGACACACCACCTAGAGTTTGTCCCCTACGTGACTCTAGGTGCACCCGTTTCCCAGACATATGGGACAAGCATGCAACAAGTGTCCAGATTTACAGCAAAATAAGCACAGCCCTTCCCGTCTGCGGAATGCTCTTTCTTGAGCCGAAAGCCGGGAAAATCCCAACTGCATGGGCTCCCTAAATCCTAGATCGGAACCAGGAGGCATGGGAGGAGAGGGAAGAATGGGTGGGCAACTGAAATTCAGAGCCAAATGTGCCGAAGGCCTCCTCAGGCACTCCTTTAATGAGGGTCTCTCCCTGATTCTGGTGTCAATCAATATAATAAATGATATTAGTTGGTCTAAGTCAGAAGGCAACTCTCTGGCCGCAATCTCATCTTTAATGACATCACTTTTTTATACTTCAATTTTTATTGCGTTTTTGATAAAAAAATAAGGTGGTACAGAAAAAAGAAAGAAGGGACAAAGACATCAGCAATTGCAACACTGGCATTACAAATAGACTACAACAATTGCAACTCAAGGGCAATGCAGCATCACCTTGATACGTCCCGGAAGGGAAAGGCAAAGCAGAGAGAAAAAGAGAGAGAAAGAGGAGGAAAAGAAAAGGAAAAAAAAAAATAGGGGGAGGATGGGTATCATGGAATCTTCGGTGAATTAACAAGTCTTGGTGAAACTCGGGAGGAGCCACTGCAGCAACCCACGGAGACCAGACCCAAAGGTAAACGGAGGAAGAGTTGTGAATATACGCAGTAAGTCTCACCATCCATATCAAATTCCAAATGCGACCATCAAGGCCGGCACGGGTGGGTGGCAGAGATTTCCAGTGCTGTGCTATGTGACAACGGGTCATAGCACAAATTCTAAAATTGGCACAAGGAGAGAGAGGTGGGGTTCAGGATGACCTGTTTAATAGGGCCATCCACGGGTCAGAGGAGACCACTACACCCAGAGCTGAACTCAAGAGTCGGAACACATATATCCACAGCTCAGAAATCACGGGACAGGGCCACAACTGCGGAAGCACAGCAGGGAGGAAGAGGGAAAAATGCAGTGTATCCTAACGGGACAGCAGTACCATCTAGCCATGACCTTAAACACATTCTTTTTAATCTTGGTGCAAGGGGTTAAACTACTAACATTAATTGTAATGTCATTCCATTTCTCAAGATCCAAGGTCTCGCCAATATCCGATTCCATAGCGCACGGTAAGGCGGGGGCAGCGGATACAGAGACGTAAGGAGAAGAGAGTAAATCTTAAATATAGCACCCCGTCCAGAGAGGGGTCTTTAGAGGAGAGGCTGAGTTGGAGATCCGACAGCCAAAGTGAGCGTGCTATGGACACAACCGCAATGCCAGACTTGAATCCAGAAGTGGAAGCTTCAAATGCTTTTTTGATAGCTGCCTCCATCTTTCTGTCCATGGGATCTTCAAAACTGGAACCATCTTCCAAAGGAATGGCAGATCGGCGAATCACCTTAGTGACAGCTGTGTCTACTTTAGGAATTTCCAGTTTTCTTGCATCTGGGGAATCAAAGGGAAATAATCTTCTGACCCTTCTGGAGATGGCAAGTTTTTGGTCAGGAACCATCCATTCCTCAGCAATCAAGGATGCCAGGACTTCATGAACCGGGAAAGTCTTGGAATGGTGTGAGAAACCTTTTAAAAGCTGGTCTTTTTTGCGTGTGGATTCCTTGCAGTCCTCTAAGTCCATGACCAACTGGACCACTGAGACCAATTTGTAGACTTCTTCACATGGAAAGAGGTATGTGTCATCAGATACCTCACCCTCTTTACCCTCAGATGAGTATTCATCCACAGGGAACCTATCTTCTTTATCTGAACCTGAGGAGTCTGTGTCTGGGTGCCAGGTTACAGGGTCAGATGCCACTACCTGTTGTGAGCAGGAACCACAGTACCTTCCTTGGTGTGCGTCAGGTAGTGGTTGTTCACAAGATGAACATGAGGTGTGTTTCATCTTGGAGGTAGTCTTTTTAGGTAACGCTGTGTCATGATTAGACAAGAAAACTCAGGACAAGTACTACAAGGTAAAACCAACTTTATTAGGCAGCAACAATGAAACATAAATATCACATCAAACGGTATAAAAGAGAAGCGCACAACGGAGCAAGTGACAGCTACCAGAAATAGAAGACTGCTTCCGTGTGATTCTCTTCAGATAGGTCCCTGCGATGGGACTAAAAGTAGTCTGCAATGCCACAGGTCCGCATCTGGGAGAAGCCAGACAAAACAGGAAGGCAACCAGGAGTAAGTCTGCCAGAGCCACAGGCCCGCACCAGGTTGGATATGTAACTTCACGGAAGGCCCCCCAAGAGGATAGTTAGATAGAGCCACAGGTCAGTGGCAGAATGGGTGGTCAGAAGTTATTCACGAAGCAGGTAGTCAGCCAGAGCCACAAGTTTGGACCAGATAGAATGTCCACTGAAGCGTTGGTATGCTGGATACCCCAGGTCAACACCAGAACGGGTAGTCAGACAAGCCAGGAATCAGAAACGGAATGGGTAGTCAGCCAGAGCCACAGGTCTGCACCAGAATGGTTCTTCAACTAAGCCAAGGGTCATACACTGAGTGGATAGTCAGATAGAGCCACAGGTCAGCACCAGGTCGGGTAGTCAGACAAGCCAGATAATACACGGAACACCAAGAACTGCACTGGACACCAACGAAAGGGTGACTAAGGCCTGTGTCCAGGCAGTTTAAGTACAGTGGTAGCAGGAAGTGGAGGAGTAAAAAACAGGTGGCTGTCCCTTTAAATGGAGAGCACATCCATGCCCTTGGACGTGCACCCATAGGTGATGTCACCAGCCAAGCCGGGATGCCGACAGCAGAAGCAGCAGGAGCCGCGCATAGAACCAGAAGGCGGCTGAGTCGCCAGGACGCGGCTAAGCCGTGAAGGAGGCTCAGGATGCGGCTGGAGCCGCTGGAAGATTAATGTGGTCGGCTCGAGCAGCCGCCGCACAGGTACCCTGACTGTACCACCGGCCTTCGCGGACCGGGGCGTGGTCTATCGGGAAAGCGGGAGTGAAATTTTCGAATCAGGATGGGAGCATGTACATCTTCAGAGGAGACCCATCAGCGTTCCTCAGGGTCGTAACCCCTCCAGCGCACCAAATACTGTAATCATCCCTTAACTTTCTGGAAATCCAAAATAGTCTGTACCTCATATTCGTCATGATCTCCCACCCAAATGGGGGCTGGGTGAACCATAGTAGAAGTGTAGCGGTTCATACCAATGGTTTAAGCAGGGACAAATGGAATACATTGTGGATTCTCATCGTGATAGGCAGCTCCAGAGCGTATGCCACCGGATTGACACTACGAATGACCCGAAAGGGACCGACTATCATGGTCCCCGTGATCTCCCTCTGTCACTCTCTTGTGCTGCTCCCACATTGGTTGAGCTTATTTGGCCTGCCCCTGGTGACCCTTTTTATACCTGACTATGGCACCTGTCAGGTGCCCTTTCGAGGTGTTAAAGAGCTAGTGTTGCTATATGCTGAGTTCCTGTGTTCCTGATTTCCGGTGTACCGATTTGGCCTGTACTGACGACTCTCCTGTGTTCCTGCTCATTGCTGATCTGGCTTGTCTGCGAATCTCCTCCATGATCTGACCCGGCCTGGCCGACGTTCCTGCTCGTTGCTGATCTGGCTTGTCTGCGAATCTCCTCCGTGATCTGACCTGGCCTGGCCGACGTTCCTGCTTGTTGCTGATCTGGCTTGGCTGCGAATCTCCACTGTGATCTGACCCGGCCCGGCTACGTACCTGCTGCTGTTGTCGCTTGGGCGACATTCTGATTCCTGCTGAGTCGCGTCTGTTTGTTCGAGACTGCACCTATTAACCCTTGTGCTGCTGAGTTGCCGGTTACGCTTGCTGAGCTGTACTACTAAGCTGAATCTCCATTTACTCTTGCAGAGCTGTACTACCCAAAAGCTGAGTCTGCCGTGGCACTTGCAGGGCGATACCAATATGCTGAGCCTCCGATTACGTGCTGTGCTCTAATTCCAACCAGGTGCTGTGGTTAACTCTTGCAGAGCCGTGACGCTCCCGCTACTCCTGCTGAGCCGGCCACGTTTGGGCCTTGGTAGATGGCGGATCATATTGTCATTCCCATAAGCAGAGTAGTCTGTATCCGGTTACGTGCCAGTTTGGTCTCTTGGCTCTTGCACCTTCGCACCGGTGGTTCCGTTATACACACGGAGGGGCTATTGGCTCAAGCAATCACTGTACGGTTGGTTTCCTATACGCCCGTGGGGGCTAGCGAGTCACGCTCTTGCAATGCAAAGTGTCTTGTCATATGCCCGTGGGGGCTACTCGGCTCTAGCTATCACTGTACGGTTGGCCTCGTTTACATGCCCGTGGGGGCTAGCGATTCACGCTTCAGCATTACCAGTGGTCTCCGGTATACGCCCGTGGGGGCTATTCGATACTGCTCTAAAGTGTTCTGTGTCAGTCTCTGCATTATCCAAGCAGCTTACTACGTCAGTGGACTGATAGTGCTGTGCTATCTCGCACCTATTGCTGCCTTTTCTTCACCTTGGGCGTACCAAACACCACAACAGAGACTGATGAGTTCTATGTGTTAACTATTGATTGCCTATTATTATTTTGAGCCTGTCCTGTGACAGTATATGTATCATCTGTATCCTGTATACTGGTCCTGTGAAGGTCTCTGTGTCTATCTCTTGCTATATACTGTGTGGCCTATTGAGGGCGACCTTGTTCATTATTTTTTTTGTTTTAATAAAATTGTGTTTTATTCAAACCTGCTGTCTGAGTGTCTGAAAACCGTTACACCCTGACAAAACGAGGAGCCAGCTTTCTACAAGGTACCTGGAGGTTGAGATTACAGGAACACAGCCATACACTCTCCCCTACTTGAAAGGTAGGTGTAGGTAATCGCCTAAGGTCAGCCTGCCTCTTGTGTCGTTGCATTGCACCACATAGGGTATTCTGTACTCGTACCCAAGATGAACAGAGAATCCGTAAGTGCTCATCCAGAGCCGGCATCGCTTGTGCCTTGAAAGTCTCAGGAAGTGCGGATGGCTGAAATTGTTTGAGGCTTTGGTTGGATTTTTCGGCAGCACCATTCGATTGAGAGTGGTATGCATTGGAAAAGGCAAGCTGAATTCCCATTTGAGAGCAAAACCACCTCCAGAATCTGGATAAAAACTGGCTCCCCCTATCAGAAACAATAACCTTCAGTATGCCATGGAGTCGGAACACCTCTTTAGCGAAAACCTTGGCCAACACCTGAGCAGAAGGCAATTTTTTGAGGGGTACAAAGTGTGCCATTTTGGGAAAACCTGTCCACTATCATAAGGATTACTGTGTAACTAAAGGAAACCGGAAGTTCCACCATGAAGTCTATAGACAGATGGGACCACGGACGGTCCCCCATTCGGGATGGGTTGCAAGAGTCCCACAGGCAGGCTTCTTGGGGATTTGCTTTGGGCACAGGTAGGGCAAGCTGCCACGAAAGCAGAACAATCCTTTCTAAGACTTGACCACCAGAATAAATGAGAGATAGCCCATATCAACTGATTGCGCCCCGAATGACCAGTGGTCTTGGAAGTATGGTACGTTTTCAGGAGTTTAGTGTGTAGCTGGACTGGCACAAAACACCTCTCTCTAGGTTTCTCTGCCGGGGCAGAAGCGTGGCCACCAAAATCTCCTCTCACAAAGGAGAGGTGATACTGGTTTGAATAGTGGGCAGAATACGTTCAGCCGGAATGATAAGGGAAGGAGGGGCCTCTTCCCTAGAATCGGAACAATATTGGTGAGATAGTGCGTCTACTCTGATGTTTTTGGAGCCCGGAAGGTATGAAACGACAAAGTGAAATCTGGAAAGGAATAGTGCCCATCTGGACTGGTGGGCAGACAAACGTTTGGCCTCTGACAAGTAGGTCAAATTTTTATGATCCGTAAGGATCAGAATCGGTGCACTGGTTCCTTCTAGAAGGTAGCACCGTTCTTTCAGGGCCAATATTATAGCCAGCAATTCTCTACCACCTATGTCATAAATTTGCTCTGCCTTGGATAATTTCTTAGAAAAATATCCACAGAGAAGGAGAGCCTCTCCCAGAGCTGAGCGCTGAGACAGGAGGGTGCCTACTCCCGTCTCAGAGACATCAACCTCCAAGGGCAGGGTGGGATTAGGGTGTACTAATATCGGTACAATAGAAAATGCTGCTTTGAGCTTTTTGAAGGCCAGTAATGCACTGGGAGACCAATTTGAGGCATCAGCTCCCTTGCAAGTCATGTCTGTAAGCGGTTTGACCACTGATGAGAAGTTTTCGATAAACGCCCGTAATAGTTTGTAAAGCCCAAAAACCTTTGAAGTGATTTTAGTCCTACCGGACGAGGCCATTCCAATATGGAGGATAACTTTTGGGGGTCCATCGCAAAACCAGAGGCTGATATCACATACCCCAGAAAGGTCACTTGTGAAACTCGCATTTCTCTAGTTTGCAGTATAGCCCATTTTCTCTCAACAGCTGCAGTACCCTTGACACATCCGCATGATGAGTCTCCAAAGTGGGGGAATGGATAAGTATGTAGTCTAGGTATACGACAACAGAGGTTTGCAGCAAATCTATCAGGACATCATTTATCAGTTCCTGGAAGACAGCAGGTGCATTGCACAGCCCAAAGGACATAACTAGATATTCATAATGACCGCACCGGGTGTTAAATGCTGTCTTCCATTCATGTCCTTCCTTAATACGGACCAAGTTATATGTTGCCCTTAGTTCCAGCTTGGTAAACACCTTAGAACCCTTTAATCTATCGAAGAGCTCAGTGATTAAGGGTATAGGGTAGGCGTTTTTTGTCATCAATCTATTACGTCTGTGAAAGTCAATGCAGGGATACAGCTCCCCATCTTTCTTTTTAACGAAAAAGAACCCTGCACCGACGGGTGAGGTAGTCTTGCGGACTATACCTCTGGAGAGAGCATCGGGCACATACTCCTCCAGATATACAAGGCCCTTGGGAGGAGTTGCTCCTGGAATCAAGTTAATCTCACAATCATAAGGCTTATGAGGAGGCAATGTACCTGCTTGTACTTTGTCAAAAACATCCCTGAAGGCTATATATTACCCAGGCAGGTCTGAGGCAGATGTACAAAGTAGTCTCGTAGGACGTGTGAGACAGGTGTTAGTATAATTCGAGGCCCAGGACAAGATGTCACAGTTGCGCCAATCAATCCTGGGGTTGTGTGCCTGTAGCCATGGAAATCCCAGGACAATGGCATAATGGAGAGAATTAATAACCTGGAACTGCAGGGTTTCCGTGTGAAGGGCCCCTACTCTCAGGGTTAAAGGAAGCGTCTCCTGACTGATATGGGAGGGTTGCAGGGGCCTTCCATCAATGGCTTCAATCGCCAACGGAGAGGAGTGTGACTGCAAGGGAATAGCATCGATAAAGAAACCTGCAGCTCCTGAATCCAGCAATGCAGGCACAGATACAGAACAGTTGGCCCATGATAGGATAACCTCCAGCATAGGTTTACCCTTTACCATCTCCGGGGACTGAGTAATTCCACCTACAGGATCCTAGGTGCGGACGATTCCCGGACGCAACGGACATAACCTTAAGAGGTGACCAGGTTTCCCACAGTACAAACAGAGGCCCTCCCTCCTCCGAAAGGCCCTCTCCTCCCTGGTAAGGCGAGTGACCCCCAACTGCATGGGTTCAATTTCAAGGGAGTCAAGTCCAGGAGGTGTGGGAGGCAAGGGAGGAACAGGTGGGTGAGTATAGCTGGGTGCCAATCGAGATGGAAGCCTACGCAGACGTTCCTTGAACAAGGGTCTCTTCCAGATACTTGTGTCAATTAGGATGGTAAAAGAGATAAGATCGTCCAAATCTCTAGGCAAGTCACAGGCAGCGATCTCATGCTTGATCATATCACACAGTCCTTGGGAGAAGGCCGTTACCAAGGCCTCGTTATTCCAATTCACCTCCGCTGCCAAAGTACGAAATTCTATTGCGTACTCGGCCACAGTTCGAGAACCCTGGCGGATGGTTGAAAGGTGTTTGGAGGCCGAGACCTGATGCCCTAGTATGTCAAGAACTCTACGGAAAGCGCCCACTAATTCCGTAAAGTTGTATATAATTGGCTTATCCATCTCCCATAGCGGATTGGCCCAAGCCAAGGCCTTGCCAGACGAGAGAGAAATCAGAAATGCCACTTTACTGCGTTCTTTGGGAAAACTATGCGGTACCATCTCCATGTGTATACCCACTTGGTTTAGAAAACCACGACAGAGCACTGGATCCCCATCATACAGCTGTGGAAACCGAGCTCAACTGGAAAAAACCCTGATCATGCCTGCATCAGGGGCGGTAGGGACAAGCGGTGCTGAGGCAGAAGCAGCGGAGGCCACCGGTTGTTGAACAGAGCGGTCAAGGTGTCACTATCGGGGGGAGTAGGGACCCCCAAAGCCTAGGAAATGGTTGATGCTTGGGTTCGGTGCTTGTGTGTGTGGACGACGTGCCAGGTACTCCCTTGCTTCAGCCGAAGCTGGATAAAGGTGCTGGTCGCGAAACCAGATTGTTCCACCCCAGTTGAGCCGGGGTGCAACCAGGATGGGAGTAACTGGGAACCGTGTGAACCAGAACCAGGGGTCAGCGGAGGGAGAAACATACAGTAAGGATAGTGGTTATCAGACAAGCCAGGTCAGGATTCCAGAGGTCAACGGTGGTCAGACAAGCCAGGTCAGGATTCCAGAGGTCAACGGTGGTCAGACAAGCCAGGTCAGGATTCCAGAGGTCAACGATGGTCAGACAAGCCAGGTCAGGATTCCAGAGATCAGGTCAGAAGTTTAATGAATAGAACTGGACAAGCTCGTGGAACGGGCAAAGACAGAGGGGGCTGACCAATGTTAAATACACTAATCCTCCAATAGGAGGAGGGGGCAGATCAAAGTCCAGAATGGGCTACTTCCTAGCCCAATCAGGACAAGAAGACACTAATGCCCAGCTGGACTTATGTCCAATGGGCAACAATACCTTCCACACTCCCATTGGGCCAAGACACTGTGCCCAATGGGAGAGTAGAAGCAGAGGCAGCTAGTGGCTGCTGAATACGTCCGCACACAGCGGACACTGACACGGGCGCATGCACGTCAGCTGAGGAAGCCTGAAGGACCCGCGCATGCACTGGAGCAGGAGCTCGGCGGTGCCCGGAGACAGAGACCCGACCGCGACGGCGGCAGGTGACACGACCCCCCCCCCCCCCCGAACGGGCGGCCTCCGGACGACCAGGCTTAGACGGGAACACACGATGAAAGGCACGCCGCAGAGCCAGGGCATGAATGTCCGAGGCTGGAACCCAAGACCGTTCTTCCGGACCGTAACCCTGCCAGTCCACAAGGTATTGCAGAGAGCCACAGACAAGGCGAGAGTCCAAGAGCTTGCGGACTATGTACTCCTCCTGCCCGTCAACTAGCACAGGAGGAGAGACCGCTCTGGGGGCAGAGAAACTGATGCGGAGGACCTTTTTAAGAAGAGACACATGGAAGGAATCCGGGATCTGCATAGAGGATGGGAGGTCTAGAGCATAGGTTACCGGGGTCAAATGGGCGCGAACCCGAAAGGGATCGACGAATAAGGGGCCAAATTTCGCCGACGGCTGGCGTAATCTAAGGTTCTTGGTCGAGAGCCACACTTCGTCGCCCACAACAATAGACGGACCAGACGTACGACGACGGTCCGCCGCCTTCTTGAATCGAGCAGCAGCAGAAACCAGACAGGAACGCACACGCAACCAATGTATTTCCAGGTCCCCCAGATGAGTGTCAACGGCTGGAACTCTGGAGGAGGAAGAAATAGGTAAGGAACGAGGATGGAAACCCCCGGCGGCAAAGAAGGGTGAACACTGAAGCGCCTCATGGCGACTGCTATTAAATGCAAATTCTGCCAAAGGGAGGAATCTTGACCAATCATTTTGTAAGGGTCCCACAAAGAGACGCAGGAATTGCTTGAGTGACTGGTTGGTCCGTTCTGTCTGTCCGTTGGACTGAGGATGGTAAGCCGATGACAGATGGACTGAGATTCCCAACCGGGCACAAAACGCCTTCCAGAACTGTGAAGTGAATTGACTACCCCAATCAGAAACTATCTGCAGGGGTAGTCCATGGAGTCTGAATATTTCTCTAAGGAAGACATCAGAGAGTTGTGGGGCTGAAGGTAGCTTAGGAAGAGGTATAAAATGAGCTTGTCGAGAAAAGCGATCAACCACCACTAGTATTACTGTGTTCCTCTCAGAAGGCGGAAGATCCACAATGAAATCCATGGCAATGTGGGTCCAAGGAATTGAAGGGATCGGAAGAGGCTGAAGGAGACCAGCTGGCTTGGAGTGTGGTCGTTTGTGTTGGGCGCAGTGCTGGCACCCACGGACTAAATCAACGACGTCTGACTGCATGGAAGGCCACCAGAATTGTCGTTGGACGAGATCTAAGGTTCGGGTTATGCCTGGATGACCAGAAGTAGGTGACTGATGAGCCCATAGCAACACCTCAGCCCGGTACAGGGTAGGAACGAAGAGTCGTCCTGAAGGACATGTGGAATCTGTTTGGTGTTGGGCTTCTTGTATTTTCCATAATGTTGTGGTAGAGATAGTGGATATAAACCTGGTGCTAGGTAGAATGGGTTCAGGGATTTCTTCGGAAGATGTGGTAGTAAATTGGCGAGACAAGGCATCAGCCTTGGTGTTCTTAGATCCGGGGAGGTAGGTGATCACGAACTGGAACCGGGTAAAGAACAAAGCCCAGTGGGCCTGTCACGGATTCAGCCGTTTCGCTTTCTCTAGATATTGTAGGTTCTTGTGATCCTTGTAGATAGTGAAGGGTATCCCTGAACCCTCCAACAGATGACGCCACTCCTCGAGGGCAAGTTTGACGGCAAGGAGTTCCCGGTTACCCACATCGTAATTCCTTTCTGCAGCAGACAACTGACGGGAGAAAAAAGAACAGGGATGGAGGACGTTAGTGTCGGGATCCCGTTGAGACAGCACTGCTCCTACGCCGTCTTCGGAGGCGTCTACCTCTAGGATGAATGGTTTGGAAGTGTCCGGATAATGGAGGATGGGAGCGGATGCAAAGGCATTCTTGAGGGTGGTGAAAGCGGCTAAAGCCTCGGCTGGCCATTTCTTGGGGTCAGCCCCTTTTTTAGTCAAAGTGGTAATGGGACTAACGACCGAAGCATAGTTCCGAATGAAACACCTATAATAATTGGCAAAACCTAAAAAGCGCTGTACCCCACGGAGATCGGCTGGCAGTGGCCACTGGGTAACTGCTGACACCTTGGCAGGATCCATCACCAATCCGGAGTCTGAAATGATATACCCCAAGAAGGGGAGACTGTTCTTCTCAAACTCGCACTTCTCGAGTTTGACGTATAGTCCATTCTCTCGGAGACGTTGGAGGACGGCCCTGACATGTTGTCTATGGAGAGACAGCGTGGGAGAATAGACCAGGATATCATCGAGATAAACAAGGACATGGGACATCAACATGTCTCGGAATACATCATTTACGAAGGTCTGGAAAACAGCCGGGGCGTTACAGAGTCCAAAGGGCATCACCAAGTACTCATAGTGCCCGAATCTAGAATTGAAGGCTGTTTTCCATTCAGCTCCTGCCCGGATCCGAACAAGATTATATGCTCCCCGGAGATCCAGCTTCGTGAACCAGGCTGCCCCCTGAAGCAGGTCTAAGAGTTACGGGATAAGGGGCAATGGGTACTTGTTCTTCACAGTAATCTGGTTAAGACCCCTATAGTCGATGCAAGGTCGGAGACCCCCATCCTTCTTGCCTACAAAGAAGAACCCGGCCCCAGCAGGCGACGTCGAAGGACGGATGAATCCTCTGGTGAGATTGTCTTGAATGTAGTCAGCTAGCGCTGTCATCTCAGGACGAGAGAGAAGATATGTGCGCTCTTTAGGGGGCATGGTGTTGGGAAGCAGGTCTATAGGACAATCGTAGGCTCTGTGTGGAGGTAGAGTCTCAGCTTTCTTTTTGGAGAATACATCGCTGTAGTCGTGGTAGACAAGCGGAAGGGCGGAGAGACAGGGTTCAGTAGTTGACGCCAAGCAGATGGGTTTTACCAAGGATTGAGACAGACAGGTGTGAGCGCATGAGGGGCCCCATCGAACAAGTTCACCGCTTTTCCAGGATATCCAAGGATCATGGCGGCGTAGCCAAGGAAGACCTAAAATAACGGGCTCCAGTGGAGAGTACACAAGATCAAATGCCACGGTTTCGATGTGAAGGACCCCAGTGGTGACCTGCAGGGGTACGGTCTCCTGCACGACTCTCCCATCGCCAAGAGGCTTACCATCAAGGGAGGAAACCAGTAGAGGCAGTTCTTTGGGGTGACTGGGTATGTCAAGAGACCTGGCCCAACCTAAATCCATGAATAGTCCAGCTGCGCCTGAATCAATGAAGGCTGAAACAAGGGTCGATCCGGAAGACCACTTGATGGTCAAAGGAACATGGATACGTGAAGGGGTACAGAGAGGCTGGGTCTTCGGGCTTAGCGAACTGCCTCTTTGGTTAGCTAAGCCATGGAATTTCCCGGTCGGGTGGGACACTGTCGCAGCAAGTGTCCCTTAAGACCGCAGTAGAGACATAGACCCTGCATGCGTCTTCTCCTTCTCTCTTCTTCGGACAAGCGCGTGACCCCTCCAACCTCCATGGGAGTCTCGTGTGTCAGTGACCCTTCTATGGGAGCAGACGACTGAGTTCCACGTGGTCTTTTGCCCTGTTCTCGTTCTTGCTGTCTCTTGTGCATACGCCGATCCAGATCAAGGCACAACGTGATGAAGTCTTCCAGCCCTTCAGGTATGTCTCGGTAAGTCAGGGCATCTTTTAGATGTTCATTAAGACCCCGTCTAAAGGCTGCCCTCAAGGCCCCTTGATCCCAGTTGGTCTCATAGGACAGGGTCCGGAACTCTACTGCATATTGACTTACTGAACGTTGGCCCTGGCGTAGATCTAACAGCGCAGCTTCAGCGGAAGCGCTCCTTTCAGGGACATCAAACACTTTCCTTAGAGCATCCATGAAGTTGTCGGAATCTTCAAGCAAGGGAGAGCGTTGCTCCACCAGCGGCGAGGCCCACGCAAGCGCGTCACCCTTAAGGAGGGATATGATGAATGATACTCGAGCAGCGTGAGTACTGAAGGACTGTGGCAGGATTTGAAATTGGAGGGAACATTGGTTTAGGAATCCACGGAGATCGGATGGTCGACCAGAAAATTTGTCTGGTAAGGGAATCCGGGGAGGAACATAATCGGGAGGCGGGTGTACTGAGACCCCGGATGCGGAAGCGGAGCTTGGCGCAGAAGCCGATGTCTGTTGTGTGACTGAGGCGTGCATCATCTCAAGCATGGCATTCATCTTTCTTTCCAGGCTCTGAAGCTGGGCGGCATGTGACGCCAGGATTTGCTCCTGATGTTCCTGCCTGGAGGCCAGACGAGCCAGATCAGCAGGGTCCATGGGATCGTTCTTTAGGCCCGTTCCAACTGTCACTATCGGGGGGAGTAGGGACCCCCGCAGCCTAGGAACTGGTTGATGCTTGGGTTCGGTGCTAGAGTGCGATGCTTGTGTGCGTGGATGGCGTGCCAGGTACTCCCTTGCTGCAGCCGAAGCTGGATAAAGGTGCTGGTCGCGAAACCAGATTGTTCCACCCCAGTTGAGCCGGGGTGCAACCAGGATGGGAGTAACTGGGAACCGTGTGAACCAGAACCAGGGGTCAGCGGAGGGAGAAACAGACAGTAAGGATAGTGGTTATCAGACAAGCCAGGTCAGGATTCCAGAGGTCAACGGTGGTCAGACAAGCCATGTCAGGATTCCAGATGTCAACGCTGGTCAGACAAGCCAGGACAGGATTCCAGAGATCAGGTCAGAAGTTTAATGAATAGAACTGGACAAGCTCGTGGAACGGGCAAAGACAGAGGGGGCTGACCAGTGTTAAATACACTAACCCTCCAATAGGAGGAGGGGGCAGATCAAAGTCCAGAATGGGCTACTTCCTAGCCCAATCAGGACAAGAAGGCACTAATGCCCAGCTGGACTTATATTATGTCCAATGGGCAACAATACCTTCCACACTCCCATTGGGCTAAGACACTGTGCCCAATGGGAGAGCAGAAGCAGAGGCAGCTAGTGGCTGCTGAATACGTCCGCACACAGCGGACACTGACACGGGCGCATGCGCATCGGCTGAGGAAGCCGGAAGGACCCGCGCATGCGCTGAAGCAGGAGCTCGGCGGTGCCCGGAGACAGAGACCCGACCGCAGCGGCGGCAGGTGACACAAGGTTTGCCATACGATTCAACAGAGTTTGTAATGCTAGCAACATATGATCAATACATTGATCTTGAGCATCCACCCTGGTTATGATATTCTGTAAAGAAGGGTTACCAGTACCGTCCGCGGACATGGCCCTTTCGCACTTTCACGGTTAGGCAAGAAAACTCAGGACAAGTACTACAAGGTAACACCAACTTTATTAGGCAGCAACAATGAAACAGAAATATCACAACAAACGGTATAAAAGAGAAGCGCACAACGGAGCAAGTGACAACTACCAGAAATAGAAGACTGCTTCCGTGTGATTCTCTTGAAATAGGTCCCAGTGATGGGACAAAAAGTAGTCTGCAATGCCACAAGTCCACACCTGGGAGAAGCCAGACAAAATAAGAAGGCAACCAGGAGTATGTCTGCCAGAGCCACAGGCCCGCACCAGGTTGGATATGTAACTTCACAGAAGGCCCCAAAGAGGCTAGTTAGATAAAGCCACAGGTCAACGCCAGAATGGGTGGTCAGACAAGCCAGAGGTCATGAACAGAGTGGGTAGTGTCACGGTTTTAATGACCATTCAGACAATTTGGTTAAGGTAAAACAATGAAGCTTTATTAAACAAATAATAATGAACAGAAATGCCCTTCACAGGTCCAGACCCAAACAGAGGATAGCTCTTTTGAATCTGACACAGGTCAGGGTACAATAGAAATTGATATGTACAAAATACAGAAATGCAGAATGAGGACTGGAACAGGAACTGGAACAAAACCCCAGCAGTACTGGTCAGGAGGAGCCCTAGGAGAGGTAAGTACTGCAGGGCAGAAATCCCCAATGGAATAGGCTCTACTGGCCTTGCCTGTAACCAGGTAAAGGCAGCCCACGTGACGGCTCAAATAACCACATGGAGGTAATGCCCAGAGGCAACTGGAATAGGCACAGTCTGCACGGAGCACAACCGGAGGTAATAGTAAATCAGACTGAGTATAGCGCAACCGGAGGGAATAGTAAGTGCTAGCAGTACAGCAGCGCAACTGGAGGCAACAGACCAATACCAGAAGCTATAGCGCAACTGGAGATAGCTGTATGGCACAGGCAGTCTAGAAGCGCAACCGGAGGCAACATATAGGTGCAGACAGACAGGTAGTGCAACCACTAGTGACCGCTAAGGCACAGGCAGTATAGTAGTGCAAGCAGAGGCAGCAGTGAGGCACAGGCTGTATAGAGCACAACCGGCAACCGTAAAGCAATGGCTATCGGACAGGAGACCGGAGGCAACAGATGCACTAGCGGTAAGCTAATGCTAGGCGAGTAGCCAGTGCCGGGACGGTACCCAGAGAGTGGAGGAAAACCAATGCCTGGATAGACACGGAGAACAGAGTCAGCCACAGCCTGGATCGGTACACAGACAGCGGTAGTCAGCCAAAGCCGGGATCGGTACACAGCGAGCAGAAGTAACGGAATCAGTCACGGGATCGTAGTCAGGCAAGCCGGGTCATAAACAAATCGGGCAGTGAAGACAGGAGAGACCTCAGACGAAACCGGATCATACACGGAACAGGAACACAGCAACAAACGTCTGGTCAGGAACACCACGAAAGGGCACTGGTATAGTGATAGGAGGGTGTATATAAAGGCAAGCCCTGGGAGGGGTTGAAAACCCAGAGCCAATAAGAAGCAGCCAAAGCAAGCCTGGAAGTAAGAATGTAGCTCAGGCAGAATCACGGGCACCGTGATAGGTAGTCAGCCAGAGCCACAGGTTCGCACCAGATAGGATGTCCACTGAAGCATTGGTATGCTGGATAACCAGTGGACAGAGCTCCAGGTTAACACCAGAACGGGTATTCAGACAAGCCAGAAGTCAAACACGGAATGGGTAGTCAGCCAGAGCCGCAGGTCTGCACCAGAATGGTTCTCCAACTAAGCCAAGGGTCATACATGGAGCGGATAGTCAGACAGAGCCACAGGTCAGCACCAGGTTGGGTAGTCAGACAAGTCAGATAATACACGGAACACCAAGAGCTAGAACTGTACTGGATACCAAAGAAAGGGTGACTAAGCCCTGTGTCCAAGCAGTTTAAATACAGTGGTAGCAGGAAGAGGAGGAGTAAAAAACACGCGGCTGTCCCTTTAAATGGAGCCCATAGCGGACGTCACCAGCAAAGCCGGGACGCCGACAGCATAAGCGACAGGAGCCACGCATGGAACGTGCGACGGAGGCTCAGGATGCGGCTGGAGCCACTGGAAGATTAATGCGGTCAGCTCGAGCAACTGCTGCACAGGTGTTCTGACAATTAATCCAAGATTCGATAGACACCTTGGACCCTCAGGTATGACAAATAAAGCATCGGTCTTACTGAAAGATTCTGTTTGGTGAACATAGAACTTAAGGCAGCGTATCACATCTAACAAGTGGAAATCCCTCTCCTTGTCAGGTTTAGGTTCAGGACAAAAGGTACGCACAACAATCTCCTGATTGATGTGGAACTCAGAGACCACCTTAGGAAGAAATTCCTGGGAGGTACGGAGAACAGCCTTATCCTTGTAAAACACCCAGAAAGGCAGTTTGCAGGACAAGGCCTGCAGATCAACAACTCTGCAAACAGAGACCGTAGCCAAAAGAAAGGTCATCTTCTACATCAGAAGACATAGAGGAATGGTAGCCAAAGACTCAGGGAGGCCGCTACAAGACTCCTAAAACCAAAGTAAGGTCCCACTGGGGAGTGGGAGCCTTAAAGGCAAGGAAAGCATGAGTGACTCCCTGAAAGAACTTTGACATCTGGCAAGATGTCAATGAGTCACTGGTAGAAGACCGAGAGAGCTGGGGTCTGCAACTTTAGGGAACTAAGGCTGAGACCCTTGTTCATGCAATCCTGTAAGAATGACAGGACCATCGGGGGACCAAACTACTGTGAGGACAGATCCCTGTATGGACCAAACCCTGTGGTAGGCCCTAGACGAGACCGGCATCCTAGCCTGGTGTCAAAGTTTTGCTGAGCTGCTCCCATCCTGCGTATTGATTCTGCTGTCTGAGCTAATGTAGTGCTCTGCTATTCACTGCTGCTGTCTTCTGAGTTTCTGGCTCAGGCTGAATCAGCTGACCTCTCTGATTACTCACCTGACTGTTATCAGCCAACCCTCTCAGTGTATTTATAGCAGCTTGGCTCACTTCCCAATTGCCCTTGTGTTTGTTTGCTGGCCTGTTGCTGCTGGCTGCTGTAGATTTTCCTGCATTCCTGTTGCTGTGTTCCAGACCACTTGGCTTGTTCTTGACTTCGGTTCTTCTGACTCTCGGCTTGTTCCTGACATCGCAGACTTCTGGTTTCCTGACTCCGGCTTGGCTGAATACCTGTCTTGGTTCCTGACCCTGGCGTGTCTTTTGGTTTATGCTCTTGGATCATGCTTTTGTTTTTGTTGCACTAATAAAGGTGTATTGCATTTTACCTTTTTTGTGTCCTGTCTGGTTCCTGGTCCCTAACACTTGGACCATGGTGGAGAAAAACCCTTCCTCCTTAGGATGGAGGCTTCAACAACCATGTGCTCCATGTCCTCTCTCCAGAGGAAACCCTGAAGGAGATCCGGTGTGAGTGGCAGAAGAAATGGATTCTGAACCGAAAGGCCACTAGATCTGGGAACCAGGGCATCCTGGTCCATTAAGGGGCAATCATGATGACCACCACCATGTCTATCTGAATCTTCCTCAGCATCCTGGGGATGCAAGGGAAAGGAGGAAAGATGTCTGCCAGATTACACCGCCCTGGAATCGACAGAGCATCCACTGCAAATGCCAGAGTGTCCCTCCAGCACCAGCAGAAAATCTGAACCTTTCTGTTGTCCCTAGAGGCCATCAGGTCTATCCATGGGAGACCCCACTTCTGCACCAATAGGTTGAAAACCTCCGAGTAGAGTTCCCACTCCCCAGGGTCCACCATCTGACAACTGAGATAGTCTGCCAGATGTTTTATCCCTGGGATGTGCATGGCGGAAATGGCCAGAAAGTGTTCCTACACCTAGGCTGAAATAGCCTTGGCCTCGGACCAAGTGGAAGAGCTTCTTGTGCCTCATTGCTTGTTGATGTATGCCATGGTAGAGGAATTATCTGACTGGACACAGACTGGATAACCCCTCGGTGGAGAGGACCAGCATTGCAGAGCATGTTGAACTGCCCTGAATTCCAGGACATTAATGGGATGGAGGGTCTCCTCCACAGTCCATTTGCCCTAAACCCCCAGGTGACCCAAGACAGCTCCCCAGCCACTGAGGCTGGCGTTCATCATCACCAGAGGCCAGTCCTGAATGACAAAGGGCTTCCCCTTTTCCAGGTTGGATCCATCCAATCACCGAAACAGGTCCTGTCTCACCTCCTAAGGGAGAGAAACAAAACTGTCCAAAAGATCCGGATTCCCCCTCCAAGACTGGATGGTGAACCTCTGAAGCTCCCTGGTGTGAGCAATGGAGAACAGTACTGCCTTCACTGTGGACACCATGCAGCTGGTCAGAGATGAGAACTCTTAGGTTTGAATAAAAACCTAAACCTCACTCTTGAGGTGGAACTGGAGACAGGATTCCCTATGGCAGTGAAGTTAGACTTCAGGATAACCTCCACTTTCCAATCAGTCATATCGTTCAACGCCATGGCGTCCACCAAGGGTAGAACAGTAGATTTAGAAAACCTAGAAATAGGGGCATTGACCTGAGGAGGTGTAGCCCAATAAATCAAAGCTGCCTCAGAGAAGGGGTACAACTTGGAAAGAGAAAGGCACCTGTCATGTGTTTTCCACACATACAGGATAACCAGGTCCAGAGTTGGAGTCGGCGGAAAAAAACGTGAGGGATTTCTGACGACATTGAAAGATGTCAGAAGACGTTAGGCCCCCAGCATTGGTACTAGTGACCTGTAAGGTTGTTAAAACAACCTGTAACGGTTTGTACGACACTCAGACACAGTAGGTTAGAATAAAACACAGTTTTATTAAAAAAGGACACAATTAGAATGCCCACCACGGGCTATAGAATATCACAGGAAAATATCAATCATGCACATATGCCTTCTCAGGCCCAGTATACAAAGGTAGAGAGTAAATACTGTCACAGGACAGGCATATCCAGGCTATTTCAGTACAACATGGGTTAAAGTTCATACAAAATAATCAGTCTCTGATGTGGTGTGTTAGACAACGCCCAGTATGATGGTAAATGTAGCAAGAGACTGTGGTGCAAGGTGGAAGCACCTAGATAGTAAGGCAGGACTGAGACTCTACACTGTGCTGAGCAGAAACAGAGACCACAATACTCTGCTAGAGCTAGCACTACTGTGAGCCACGAGCACCTGACCGGTGCGGTAATGGAAATACTGTACACTGCAAGAGCTGATGGACTTAGAACCAATAGCACCTGACTGGTGCGGTAACAGACACACTATACACTGCAAGAGCTGATGGACTTAGAGCCGATAGCACCCGACCGGTGCGGTAACGGACACAACAGTGCTCTGTAAGGGTTAACGGATGGCTCAGTGTAATGGAGGCAACAGTGCTCTGCAAGTGTAAACGGAAGGCTCAGTGTAACGGACCAATGAACCGGGGAGCCAACTTATTGGACGGAACCTGCAGATTAAGATGTCTGGAGGAAAGCCATACCCTATCCCCAACCTGGAAGGAGACCACTGGCAGCAGTCTACGATTGGCATGCCACTGATGTCGTTGGAATGACTGTCTGAGGGTCCTTTGAACCTGTGCCCAAGTGGAGCGGAGTTGCTCCATATGCTTGTCCAGAGCTGGAATCTGCTGCGACTGGAATAAGTCCCGGAGCAGGCATGACTGAAACCCATAGTTCATGAGGAACGGGGAGCTCCCAGACGATGAATTAACTGCACAATTCCTGGCAAACTCTGCCCACGGCAACAGGTCAGCCCAATTGTCATGATGATCAGTCACAAAACTGCTCCAGTCCCTGATTGGCACGCTCAGCGGCCCCATTGGTCTGGGGATGGTAGGCGGAGGAAAAGGACAATTGGATGCCCATCTGACTACAGAATGCCCTCCAGAACCTGTGCTGAGCAGAAATGGAGACCACAATACTCTGCTAGAGCTAGCACTACCATGAGCCACAAGCACCTGACCAGTGCGGTAACGGAAATACTGTACACTACAAGAGCTGATGGACTTAAAGCCAATAGCACCCGACCGGTGCGGTAACGGAAATAACGTACACTGCAAGAGCTGATGGACTTAGAGCCAATAGCACCCGACCGGTGCGGTAACGGACACAACAGTGCTCTGTAAGGGTTAACAGATGGCTCAGTGTAATGGAGGCAACAGTGCTCTGCAAGTGTAAACGGAAGGCTCAGTGTAACGTAGACAACAGTGCTCTGCAAGTGTAAACGGGAGGCTCAGAGTTAACGGAGGCAACCGTGCTCTGCAAGTGTTAACAGAGGCTCAGTGTAACTGAGGCAACAGTGCTCTGCAAGTGTAACGGAAGGCTCAGTGTACAGGAGGCAACAGTGCTCTGCAAGAGTTAACGGAAGGCTCAGTGGGTTGGAGGCCACAATACTCAGTCTTCTAGACCAGCACTTGCGAAGTAAGAATGTCGCCCAAGCGACACGGAGCACAGGATCAGGATTGCTGTCCGAATCATAGCGCAGGATCATCAGACAAGCCGTGTCAGGTCACAGAGCAGGGACGTCAGTCAGGCCGGGTCGAATCATGGAGCAGGAACGTCAGACAAGCCAGGTCAGGTCATGGAGCAGGAACGTCAGCCAGGCCGGGTCGAATCACGGAGCAGGAACCAGCAAGAGTAGTCAAACGGGCCAAGTGGGTACATAGGAACGCAGAACACAGCAACACAGTAGCACTGGTACAGGAACACCACGAAAGGGCACCTTACAGGTGCCAGAGGCCTGGTATAAGAAGGCCATACTGGGCAGGCCAAACTAAGCTTAGCCAATGGGAGCGCACCACACAGAGAGTGACAGACCAGAGCACGGGCACCGTGATACAACCTTAATGAGGCCCTCAGCGGAAGTCACAGGGTCAGCCTCAAAGTGGTGTGCATAAACATATGAAGAAACCCCTTCCTCACACTCCCCTACCTCCATATCAACCTCAAAGGAATCCTCCTTAGAGGCTATGAGATCAGGTATGCCAGGAGCCTTAGGGGCCACAAACTTGAAAAAAGTAGGGGGATTCCAAGAATGGAGGACCCCCTGGAGGGAAGGCGGAAACTGCGCTATAGAGGGCTTTAAGTCCTTCACCCAGAGTGACTCTTGTGCAAGGCTGGAGGGCCCGGTGGAGTAGTATGGGCCACAGCGCATGAGGGGCAGAAGTGTGCTGAGTATACTCCAGGGAGCCCCATTTGGCATGAGGAACAGTAAACAGAGTCCTTAGCCTTAGGTCTAGCCCCATGACCCTATGGATTCTACATCCTAACAGGAGAAGTGTCAGAACAGTATGTGAAATCCCAAATACTGTGTCCCAGATCAATAATTCCCCTCAGAAAGAACTTATCTGGTAGGCAAAGGGTTAATCTGAGAAGGAGAGCAAGGAGATACAAGCTCATGCACAAGATACAGCAATAACTAATGGAAATTGTGTCTGAAAACCATCAGCCAATCACAGGAAAGCCCGGGAAACTGGCATTCTGGGAGTTGCAGTATTTCCTTAATGTAGTATCCTAGTAATGCTTGAACCAGAGCTCCCGGGGTCCCAAGACACTGGGGATGTGAACCTGAGCATAGGGTAAGAGGAGATAAGAAGAATGAGCCCTTTCTCAATTCTGGAAGTCAAACGGTTGCAGAGATATGTCCCAAAGCAGTTTGTCCCATTTAAATCCATGGAGCAATTGCAGTCATGCACCAAACGGGCCTTAAAGCGCAGTGCACCAAAAATACATACATACATACATAAAGTGATTAAAATGCCCAAATACCCAAGGGAACATGTAGGGATAAATAAAAATGGATGAGAAAGAATAAGCCCATAATCCAATGGAACCAGCAGGGAAGGGGTTAATTTATATAACTGCAGCCATCCAAGCTACAAAAACCCTGGGATAAAACCAAATAAGATACTCAACATGAGTGCAGGAGTTCTCAACTCCAGGAAATCCCCTGTAAGGAGGGGAACAGTGGAACAAGTGGGCCATGGCACTCAAAGGGTCACTCATGTTGTACTTGAATTCTTTCTTCAGATTATCATTGAGAAGTAAAGAGCCTCAGAGAGATCCTTTCAGGGGAGAGAATCATGGGTTGCATGATTCTCCTCACAGGGCTGCAAGGGTCCACAACAGCACCTGTCAGCTGGACAATCCTCCAGGGGAAACCTGGAATGGTAATCCACCTAAAGGGGGAGAATTTGGACACCCCGTATCTAAAGGTAAAATAATAAAAGAAACTAAGATCTAAGCAGAAAGGTTCTCAGCACCCCCCATGGTACCTGAGAGTTATTTTGGATGACAAAGAAAGTAAAAAATAAACAGATCTCAGGTAGATAATGGACTGCCTCGTGAGTGCCTCCTTAAACCCACACAACCCAAAATGCAGTGTCGAAAGGCTTCGTCGGGAATGCATTATGGGTAGCGTTTATCCAGTTTAAATGAGCAAAAACCTCCAATGGGGGACATGATGTGCATAGAGATGGATATCAAAGTCATGTTATAATCTCACGGGACAAGAGCAAACATTAAAACAAATTAGGAAAATGCAGCACACAAGTATAAAAGTGTAAATAACCATGATCTAAGGCAAAATATATCTATATCGGACAAAGAGCCCACCATAATGAGGAAGTATATGTAGTACGTATCTGTCATGCTCTTACTCTTTACTCCTCAAACCTTGAACTTCCATTGGCCACTGTTGCCTTTATCTTCCTGGTTGAGGCTCCAGCACTTGCTCAATCTTCACAACATGTTCCTGAGAGCCCTTGTCTTTGCATTCCAGAGTTCCTGACTTATAATTCCCATGTACCGACCCTTGGCTTGTCTCCTGACCTCGTTTTCTGTCTAATGATTCCAGTGTTCTACTGCCTCCGATTTTTGACCCAGCTTCCTCTTCAACTGCGACTCCACCTCATTCCCAGGTACCTCAGTCCCTTGTCTGGCTCCAACCTCGGCTCTCCTTTGACTTCTCTTCACCTTCGAATCTTTGTCCCCTTATCCTGCTGACTGCTGCACAACAAGTGTCCCTCCAGCTCTCACCTGCCAGAGTCTCCGGTTGCTTCTGGGACATTTTACTTTGAGTTTGCTTGACTTGCAAACTGAGGCCGAATAACTGAGCTGAGGGAGTCATCGTCGGTGGCTAGGACGACCGCCTCAGCTTATCCAACTAGTCGAGGGTGTGGATGGTCGACAGCCTATAACTCCCTGCCTCACCAATTAGTCAAGAGAATTGTATTCAAAGTCTTACCACCAACTCCTCTCTTAGAGGAGGTCTCTTTCCTCCCCTTTATATTTCCACCCAGGGTGCGCATCGGAGAAGGCACACTGAGACTCCGTGACAGACAGCAGGGGAGGACTGGCAACTTGTGGCCTGGAGGGCAACTACAATCAAGTTGCCCGATTTTACTGTCGTTCCAGCCCACTGTCCCAGCCCAACCCCTTTTGTTAATTTTAAAATTATCATTAACCTTTTGAGTGCCAGAGAAGTATGCCATACCCCTATGTCACTCAAAGGGTTAGTGTTGTGAAGTAAGGCAAGCAATACCACAAAGCTTACAATTGAAATGGGGTTACACTGGTGCAACTACAGAGCTTACAATTTAAGTAAAGCTGCACTAGTGATGCTATAGACCTTACAAGAGAAATGGGTTATGCTACTAGTGTCGCTCTACTTGGATTGTAGCTCCATTTCAATTGTAAGCTCTGTGGTATCACTAGTATTTGCAGCAACAAGCAGGAGTGGCCCACCAGCCCAGACATAAGACTGGCCCAGGGGACAATTGCCCCCCCTGCCCCCCACCTGGTGAACACAACAAAGTAATTCTTTGGCAGGCAAAGACAAAAGTAACTATTTTGTAAGTGCAACTTTACTAAATGGGGAACTCGTGTCCAGTGGTTGCTCTCAGATTTCCTGCGCTTTCTTTCTTTCTTTTTATGTGTGCATAGGAGACTGAGAACGCAATACTATGGACGCCATATAAGAACGCTGCAGACTGAATGCAACATTGGAACGGATTCTCACATTATATATACATATATATTAAAGGGATAGTAATACTTCGTTTTATCTTTATTTTATTTTGTAGGCATTAAAAAAACATGAAGAACGATATAAGTCTTATCTCTGAAACCTTTATGATTTGAGAGATATTCACAAGCAAAGTTTCCCCTCCCTCCCCTTTTACCTAGTGCAAGCCATCTCTTCTCAGATGTGGAATGCAGTCCATAGACCAGACAGATAACAGCAGGGGACAATATTCTTCCTATGAGAACAATGAAAGTCCTGACCCCCTTGACAAGTTTTTCAGGTTTTTCCCTTATCTTAATTGAAGATTGTCCCTCTCTGCAATCTACCTGGGCACCTCCCTTCTGCTCTGGTTGAGCAGTGTTACATCAGTAAAAGGGGCGGGAGGGGGATACTTTGTCATTGAATTACTCTTGAACTACAACTCTGACAGAATTGAAATAACACTCTCCAAAGTCCAAATACTATGATGATTAATTAGAGCTACTTTTATTATGAAACATTACTATCCCTTTAAAAGCTTGGTGTGGATTTGGAGAGGATCACTGTTATACATTTTTGCATGTGTTTTTTGCTTTACGCATGATTCCAGTAATTAATAGCTGACCACTCAACTGTACCACACAGAGATATTGAATATAGTATTATAACATATAGCACTGTTGATATTTATATCTATATTTATTTAATTATTTGCCTATATATAACATATATTATATAGTATGACTTATAAATCTATTGGCTCAAGGGCCTTACACAAGAAAAATCTAGAATTACTGATTAAACAACCGTTGGTGACTAATAATAAAATTGAAAATAAAATAGATCCAAATGGTCAGCTGAAAAAGATCTTCTCAAATCTAGAAGATCTACTATGTGAAGAGTTACGGCAGTGGTGGGACATTTTGTCCCTTCAACAGTATATTGATAACAAAATGATTCCAAGGGAACTCAGAATAATTAAGTGTAGTTTCAATGAAGTAGAGTTTAATAACAGTGGGACTACACTTTAAATGCTTGTTCCACTGCCTTAATGAAGCAAATTATAGAATACTAGTTGAACAGCCCGTGTACACGTGCCACAGTGCCAGGCAGCAACGTCCTCTGTGCAGTCATGCACAGTAGAGACTGCCCACGCCGCGGCTGATGCGCCCCTCTCCATAATCAGCCATGGCGCGGGCAGTCTCTACTGTGCATGACTGCAGTGCACGCAGCCATCTGTATTGCACATGAAAGCTTCTGACAAACATACATTAGCAAATTATTATATAAGGATAGAGAGCAACATCTGACGAATACAGAAAGGGAAATAGAAAATATACACGTATCCATGGAGCAACACAAACAAAATCCTCTTTTTGATGAATTGGATGGTAAGGTCCAATTGAAGATAGAACATCTAGAAAAAGAACCGAAGGAAAGGAAAGAGAAAAAAATGGTTAAAGATAAGAGAGATTATGCTACGAATAATGTGAGAACATGGCCGAGAATCCATACTGACAGAAGGACATTGAATGTATATAGA
This sequence comes from Rhinophrynus dorsalis, assembly GCA_037306005.1. Lineage (NCBI taxonomy): Eukaryota > Metazoa > Chordata > Amphibia > Anura > Rhinophrynidae > Rhinophrynus > Rhinophrynus dorsalis. The sequence continues at coordinate 188,131,737 of CM074720.1, read as the reverse complement.
TCTCAACAGCAGGGATATAGAAAATACTGGAGTGCTAACTATACAAACTGAGCAGGAATGGAATCCAAGATTACAAATGATTAAAGTGAACGGGGGAATATGAGTAATCAAAATAATGTTGCAAAATATGAAGTTGGTAGCTTCCACTTCTAAGGATATTACAACGACATTACTTCTAAAAAATACCCAGGAGATCTTAACATACATACAATATTATAGAAACAAAAGAGCCTAATTCTGATAATAGAGCCAATCCTCCTTTTTTATCCAATGGGAAGAAAGTGAAGGAAAAGTTGAAATGTGGAGGGGAGAAGAAGAAAAAGAGAATCCATCGAGGGTCAATGGGAAGAGGTGGTAGAGGACCCAAAAAGGAACAAAAAACAATAATGCCCCTAACAAATTTGGAACCTGATCAATCAGGAGGCTCAATTTTATCATCCAAGGTTATTACAAAGGATCAGATATCCCTGTTGGAAAAGGGCTTGAAGTTCACTCCTATGTGACCACCAGGTGAGTTTTCTGTCTTTTTAGATTTAAAGAGATTTACTAGGGAACTAGCGTTACAGAGGTATTTTTCTGAAAAAGAGAGAATTCTATTACAGGAAAAAATAGGAGACAGAAAAGCAATTTTGTTTTATGTGATGAAAAAGATCTACAAAATGTCTTAATGCTGGAATCTCTTAGGTCTGACGATAATCTGAAGGAGGAACTAATGGAAAATGAAGAGATGGGGACAACAAAACATAGCTCTTTACAGAAGCATTCATAATTCTTTCCATCCCAGCATAAGGGTAAATATGTGGTCACATTCTTTAAGGTAGTTATGGATGAAGTTAAAGAGGGATGTAAATCATTTAACTTGAAAAATAAGGACAACTTGACAAGGAATTAAAGACATGCATTGAAAGGACTCTCCAAGGATCAAGACATTACCATAAGGGAGGTAGACAAAGGGGGAGCAATTGTGATCCAAGACAACATAGCCTACCTTAGTGAGGGTACAAGATTACTCTCAGATTGTGAATAGTATTGCAAATTAACATGCAATCCCTCAAATGTATATAATGATTTACTGAAAGATCTTTTGGAGAAAGGGATGAATTTGAGATTGCTGAACAAGCAAGAATTTGCTTTTATTTATCAGAATTTCTCCACTATCCCTTTCTTCTATCATATCCCCAAACTTCATAAAGATTCCAGCAACCCGCCAGGCAGACCAATTATACCTGTATAAACTCCTTTACATCCAGTTTGTCTGAGTACATTGATTACTATCTTCAAAAGTATGTAACAGCATTACCTGAGTATATTAGGGACTCTCAAGATGTCCTTAGTAAGCTAAGCCCTATTATTTGGCAGGAAGGTTTTTTGTGGGTCACATTAGATGTGGCCTCACTATACACCTGCATTGACTATCTTTAGGGCCTTCAGGCAGTACGATACTTTTTGGAAAATGATAACAATTTAGTACCAGATCAGGATGAGTTTATTTTGGAATGTGTGAGCTTTATCTTAAACCATAACTTCGTTGAATTCCAAGGTGAGTTCTCCCTCCAGACTAGGGACATAACCATGGGGACCAGATTTCCCCATCATATGCCAACCTCTTCATGAGCCTATGGGAGCATCTCTCTGTGTGGCCCAGGGAGAGACGGAGGGGGGGCAGTCTGGTCTATTATGGCCGTTACATCGATGATGTGCTAATAGTCTGGGGATGTACACTGGAGGAACTCCATTCATTAATCCAGCAGTTCCATAAGAATACTATGGGCCTTTCCTTTACGTTTGACGCACAGACCAACAATATTAATTTCTTAGATCTGAACCTTAACGGTGAAATGGGTAAATCCATTGGAAGTTCACTATATAGGAAAGAAGTCTGTAGGAACCAATATCTCAGTGCAGATAGCTGTCATTTCCACAAGTGGATAGGCAATATACCATTTGGCCAGTTCCACAGACTTCGAAAACATTGCAGTGATAATAATGATTTCCATACACAAAGTCAGGAACTCAAAGGACAATTTCTGGAATGAGGGTACAAGCCAAGTATTGTGAATTCTACTTATCAGAGGGCAAGTAAATTGAATAGAAAGGATCTTTTGCAGGTTAGACTGCTATTTTGCATTACCTCTTGCTGATTGGCTAGTACCTTTGTTGTTGCCCAGTGATGGCCTTTATATACCCTGTCATATCGACATTATGGTGCCATTTCGTGGTGCACGAGTTCCTGACTTTTGCTTCGTTATTGCTGATCGTGTATGACCTGGCCTGCCTGACGACTCTCCTGAGTTTGCTGTACTTCAATTGCTCCGTTGCTGTTTGTATCTGGCTGAGAACCTGCTCCGTTGCTGACCGTATCTGGCTGAGGACCCACTTCCTTTACTGACTACATCTGTCTGAGAACCCGCTCCTTTGCTGATCATATCTGGCTGAGGACCCGCTTCCGTTGCTGACTGTTTGTGGCTGAGAACCCGCTCCGTTGCTGATCGTATCTGGCTGAGGACCCACTTTCATTACCGACTGTATCTGGCTGAGAACTCGATCCGTTGCTGACTGTGTCTGACTGATAACCCTCTCCGTTGCTGACCATACCTGGCTGCGAGTTTATCCTGTGTCTAGCATATAGACACACTGTTGCCTTCTGTATCTAGCCTACCACCTGGTGGCCTCCATATTGCTCCTGCTATACTTGCGGTGGCTTGCTATTCGGTTGCGCTGCATGGCGCTATTACTCTGTCGACCGTTAGCTAAGCATTCGTGCTGTAGCTACTCTCCTTACCGCCGTTGGCGGTGTGCACACGCGAAGTACCGGTACAGTGTTCATAGCACTGACTGTGTTAATGTGATCTCTCTGTGTCCACCTCCCTTACAGCGCTGGGCTCACTCCCTTGGGGAGTTGCAGTATATCACAGGGCGTTACCTATTGACCCTTGTGTGTCTGGATAGCCCAGGTAGGGTTGTGCATATTCCTATCTGCAGTAGCCTTGGGCTCAAGAACCAGGGTTGCGTCGTACCATCCTCAGTAGAGGGGACACTGGTTGCCTACATATACAGTTGAAACCAGAAGTTTACATACACTATATAAAAAGACACACATGCATGTTTTTCTCACTATCTGACATGAAATCAGAATAAACCTTACCCGTTTTAGGTCAATTAGGATTACCAAAATTATTTATATTTGCCAAATGCCAGAATAATGAGAAAGAGAATTTTTAAGGCATTTTTATTACTTTCTGCAAAGTCAAAAGTTTACATACATTTCATTAGTATTTGGTAGCATTGCCTTAAACTGTATGACTTGGGTCAAACATTTTGGATATTCTTCCACAAGCTTCTCACAATAGTTGGTAGGAATTTTGGCCCATTCCTCCTGATAGAACTGGTGTAACTGAGCCATGTTTGTAGGTTGCCTTGCTCGCACCTGCCTTTTCAGCTTTGCCCATAAATTTTCAATAGGATTGAGATCAGGGCTTTGTGATGGCCACTCCAAAACATTGACTTTGTTATCCTTAAGCCACTTTGTAACCAGTTTGGCAGTATGCTTCGGGTCATTGTCCATTTGGAAGACCCATTTCCGCCCAAGCTTTAACTTCCTGGCTGATGTCTTGAGATGTTGCTTCAGTATTGCCACATAATCTTCTTGTCTCATGATGGCATCTATTTTGTGAAGTGCACCTGTCCCTCCTACAGCAAAACAACCCCACAACATGATGCTGCCACCTCTGCGTTTCACGGTTGGGATGGTATTCTTAGGCTTCCAAGCTTCTCCCTTTTTCCTCCAAACATAACGATGGTAATTATGGCTAAACAGTTCAATTTTAGTTTCGTCAGACCACAGGACATGTCTCCAAAAATGTAGGTCTTTGTTCCTCTGTGCGTTTGCAAACATTAATCTGGCTTTTATATGTTTCTTTTGGAGTAATGGCTCTTCCTGGCAGAGTGGCCTTTCAGCCCATGTTGATACAGTACTTGTTTCACTGTGGATAATGACACAATCTTACCAGCTTCCGCCAGCATCTTCACAAGGTCTTTTGCTTTTGTTCTTGGGTTGATATGCACATGTCGGACCAAAGCACGTTCATCTCTGAGACACAGAACCAGTCTCCTTCCTGAGCGATATGATGGCTGGACATTCCCATCTTGTTTGTACTTGCGTATAATTGTTTGTACAGATGAACGAGGCACCTGCAGGTATCTGGAAATTGCACCCAAGGATGATCCAGACTTGTGCAAGTCCACAATTCTCTTCCTGATATCTTGGCTGATTTCTTTAGACTTTCCCATGATGTTACACACAGAAGCAGTGTGTTTCTGGTGTGCATTAAAATACATCCACAGGTGTGTCTCTAATTAACTCAGATGTTGCCAATAAACAGAAGCTTCCAAAGACATGACATCATATGGGCTGTCCCAAATTGTTTAAAGTCATAGTAATCCTAGTGTATGTAAACTTTTGACTTTGCAGAAAGTAATAAAAATGTCTTAAAAAATTCTCTCTCTCTCATTATTCTGGCATTTGGCAAATATAAATAATTTTGGTAATCCTAATTGTCCTAAAACGGGTAACGTTTATTCTGATTTCATGTATATGTAATTACTCTGTTTTGCGATCCACCCCTAGCGTTCTAGGGTTTTGCTCAGGAGAGTTATCTCGGTCTGTTGGCATCCAGTGCCAGGCGCCTGGGTTGTGCCAGCGGTGTTGCCTCACTCCTCTGGGTTGTACCAGTCACTTCCTCCTGGACCTTCTGCCATCTAGGTTCTGTGGTCAGTTCTCAGACTGTGTTGCCTGCTGCCTCTCAAGTTTAAGCCAGAACCTCAATGGCAGAGATTGTCATCTCTCACACATACATCGCTATCACTGGCTATATATATATGTGCACGTATTTCTGCTCTGTTTGTGTGGGCCCATAGGCCTAACTACATGTGTGATCTTTATTTCAATAAAGTCATTTTAACCTTACCAAGCTGTTCTGAGTGTTCATCAAAAAACCGTGACAGTATGAAAGGGCCAATGACCTCAGATGGTTCTCGTGGAGGAAGCTCGGTAATATCCATTGGAGAATGGATATGTACGAACAACGTCTTGATCAGTTGTCAGTGGCAGTGCAAACCATATTAGAGCAGACTGCGCATTTGGACAAACCAGTACCAGCCTCGGTGGCCACCCTGGTTCAGGCACCGACGGTCCAAATCCTGAATGCTAACCAGCAATATAAAGGGCTATCTGCTACAGTACTCCTACCGCTAAGATACGATGGAGAGTCTACCTTATGTTGGGGTTTTCTCAATCAGCTTGAAATTTTTTTGGAACTAGCCCCTCAAGCATATCCTACTGAAAGAAGTAAGATTGGGTTTATGATCTCGCTATTAACAGGCAGAGCCTTAGCCTGGGCAAACCCTATTTGGGAGACCGCGAAGCCTATTACTGCCAATTTCAGTGAATTTGTGAGGGCCTTTCGTAGTGTGTTTGAGGTTCCTGGGCGCAACATCTCGGCTGCTAAACAAATTATGTGCATCCAACAGGGCAATCGTTCTGTGGCTGATTACTCTATAGAATTTCACACCTTGGAGGCCGAGGTTGCATGGAACGATGAGGCCCTGGTAGTGTCTTTTGCACAAGGACTCCATGACCACATTAAGGACGAGATAGTAGCTCGAGAGTTGCCTATCACACTGGACAAATTCATAGAATTCGTAAACCTTATCGATACATGAATCAGGGAGCGGATGCAAAATAGAGACCGCAAACCAAGGTCTTCTGCAGGGCAATGTCACAGGAATGAACTCCCACCCTTGCCTCCCTCTCCTTCCTTGCCTCCGGGGCAAAACGAATTGATGGAACCTATGCAGGTTGGGTTTACAAAATTAACCAGAGAGGAACGGTCTTTCCGCCGTAAGAATGGGCTGTGCCTTTATTGTGGCAAAGAAGGGAACTTGCTGCGTAATTGTCCCATAAGGCCGGAAAACGCACGCACCTAGGTTTCCTAAGGGGACAGGTCCTAGGTGGCATTCAGCAGTCCCCAGAGGATGTGCCTTCCAAACCAGTGGTCGAGGTGGTAATTTCCGGTGCCAGCTTCTCCTTTACCGCATCCGCTCTGATTGACTCTGGAGCAGCTGGATATTTTATGGATACAGAATTTGCCGCATCTCACAATATTCCTTTGGTCGAGTTGGTCAATCCTATGTAAAATCGAGGCTATTGATGGGCGACATTTGGTGCCTCCCCAGGTCACCCACGAAACTTGCCCACTCTCAGTGCTAACTGGAGCACTACATTGTGAGACCCAGGCGTTTCAAATTATTCAGTCACCACATTATGCGGTTATCTTAGGTTTTCCATGGTTATGAACCCATAACCCTAGAATTAATTGGGACTCTTGTGAGATTATGGCCTGGTCTGACTACTGTATGAGCCATTGTTTACAAGGACCTACCAGGATTATGTATACCTCTCCCTCCCTACTGCATGAATACCAGTCCTTCAGCGATGTTTTTAGCAAAGGAGAGGTTAGCACTTTGCCACCACATCGGGCATATGACTGTGCTATTGATATTGTGCCTGGTTCAGTGCCCCCCAGGGGTAGAATTTATCCTCTCTCCTGTGAGGAGAACAGGGCCATGGAAGAATATATTGCTGACTCCTTGGCTCAGGGAATTATTCATAAATCATCCTCGCCTGCTGGGGCGGGATTCTTTTTCGTTAAGAAAAAATCTGGTGAATTAAGGCCTTGTATCGATTATAGAGGGCTCAGTAAGCAGATGATTAAAAGCGATTATCCGATTTCACTCATCACCAAGCTGTTTGACCGATTGAAGGGCGCTACTATCTCCACGAAACTGGTTCTAAGGGCAGCTTATAATCTCGGTCGTATTAAGGAAGGTGATGAGTGGAAAACTGCATTTAATACGCGTACTGGGCATTACGAATACCTAGTAATGCCATTTGGGCTGTACAATGCCCCAGCTGTGTTCCAGGATTTGATTAATGATGTTCTCCGAGATCTGCTTCAGTCTTGTGTAGTAGTCTATTTAGACAACATTTTAATTTATTCCCCTGATTTGGAGACTCATCATATTCATGTGGCCACTGTACTTCAGAAACTTAGGGAGAATAAATTATTTTGTAAAATCAACAAATGTGAATTTCATAAGTCCATGGTACCCTTCCTGGGTTACGTCATTTCAAAACAGGGCATTTCCATGGACAAAGAAAAGTTGTCTGCGGTGCTGCATTGGCCACGTACCAAGGGTCTCAAGGCCATTCAGAGGTTTCTTGGCTTTGCCAATTATTTTCGTAAATTTATCCGTGACTTCTCTTTCATTGTCAAGCCTCTCACAGATTTGACGCACAAAAGAGCCAAGGTGTCCGAGTGGTCAAAGGAGGCTGAGGAGGCCTTTGAGGCACTGAAAGCGGCATTTGCTTCAGCACCGGTTTTGGTCCATCCTAAGGCTGACCTACCATATTGTCACAGTTTGTTATGACTCTCAGACACAGAGTAAGACAAAAATCAAACTTTATTGAAAAGTTTAATGGGAACCCCACGGTTCTAGTACATACACATATGTCAATTACACAATCTGGGTGCAAACAGTAGTAGCAAGATACAGCAGTATAGGCTCTACCGGCCTTGCCAATATACCGGGCAAGGCAGCCAGTAAGATGGTACAACAGAATGTAAATAGGCTCTACCGGCCTTGCCAATATACCGGGCAAGGCAGCCAGTAAGATGGTACAACAGAATGTAAGCAGGCTCTACCGGCCTTGCCAATATACCGGGCAAGGCAGCCAGTAAGATGGTACAACGGAATGCAAATAGGCTCTATCGGCCTTGCCAATATACCGGGCAAGGCAGCCAGTAAGATGGTACAACTGAGAGTAAATAGGCTCTACTGGCCCTGCCAATATACTGGGCAAGGCAACCTGTAGGAATATGAGGACAGCTCCACTAAGGCTGAGATGGTAAGGCAACAGCCCAGAGAGGAGAGTGGAGCAAACCGATTACTAGCAATGACAGTGAAATAGTCCAACCGGTTTGCAACGGAATATACAACCGGTGTGTGGAGTAAACCAGTACCACGTACTGGAGCAACGGAATACCCAACCGGTACTATGCAACGGGTCAGCAACCGGCAAGTAGAGTAAACCAGCACCGTGTATTGGAGCAAAGGAACGCCCAACCGGTTCTAGTGCAACGGGATCAGTAACCAGTATATGGAGTAAACCAGTAACGCATACTGGAGCAAATGGAACGCCCAACCGGTTCTATGCAATGGATTCAGCAACAGGTATATGGAGTAAACCAGTACCGCGTACTGGAGCAAATGGAATGCCCAACCGGTTCTATGCAATGGAGTCAGCAACCGGTATATGGAGTAAAACAGTACCGAGCACTGGAGCAAAACGGAACGCCCAACCGGTTCTAGTGCAAAGGGATCAGCAACCGGTATATGGAGTAAACCAGTACTGCGTACTGGAGCAAATGGAACGCCCAACCGGTTCTAGTGCATCGGGATCAGCAACCGGTATCTGGAGTAAACCCCATGATGAAAATGTCGCCCAGGCGACAGGCAGCCAGAAGCAGTGAATCAGGATAGAGCACAGGAACAGGTTGCCCTCCTGGACAACCACGGGAATGGCAGGACGGCCAACCGGGTCAGGAACGGAAGCAGGAACAACGCCAAGACCGGAGCAGAAGCAGGATCAGGAACAATAGACAACCGGATCTGGAACGAGGACAGGAACCATGCAGCAACAGCTCTGACAGTGGAGAAACGCTGACACTGGTAGCAGGTACACAGGCCCAAGGAAACATCAGAGAGGTGACTGCAGGAGCAGAGACACCACGAAAGGGCAACCAAAGCGTGCCTCAGGCTGGTTTAAATAGGTAGTGCTAGGCGGGCGTTAAACAGGCAGCCAATGGGGAATACACACACACCTGGCTGACAGCAAGGGCGAGCAATCACGGGCACCGTGATACATATATAGATGCTTCTGATACAGGCGTGGGAGTTGTACTGTCCCAAAAGTCTGAGCCTGGTCAGGTACCTAAAGCCATGTGGGTTCTTTTAGAAAAATCTGACTAAGGCACAATCCGTATAAGAGATTGGTGATCGTGAATTATTGGCAATTATCCTGGCATTACGTGAATTGCATCACTTGTTGGAAGGTACCAGGGCTCCTATTCTAATTTTGACTGACCACAAAAATCTATTATATCTATCTGAAGCTAAGAGATTGTCACCAAGACAAGCAAGATGGGCACTCTTCCTTTCCCGGCTCAACTTTGTGGTATCCTATTTGCCCGGTTTCAACAACGTGCGGGCCGATGCTTTGTCCAGACAGCATGGGCCTGAAATAGAGTCTGATGTACAGCCAGTACCCATCATATCTCCTGACCGAATCCTGGCCACCCTGCGAACGAGCATCACCTCTCTTCTGGGTTAAGAGATTATGGCTACTCAGACTGAATCAATTGTTCTGGTCCTTGTCGCGTATATTTTGGTGACCCACTCTAAGGAAGGATTGCGCTAACTTTACTGCCACTTGTACGGTGTGTGACCGTTCAAAGTCTCCTAGACATCTGCCTGTGGGCCTGCTCCAGCCTGTACCCAATGGTGACCGACCCTGGTCACGTGTCCATTGATTTCTTGGGAGAACTACCTGTTATACATATATTTTAATGGTGGCAGACAGATTTTCTAAAATGGCACATTTTGTGCCTCTACCAGGTCTGCCTTCCACAAAAGAGTTGGCGGTAGTCTTCGCCAAAGAAGTATTTAGACTCCGTGGTGTCCCTAAGGTGCTCGTTTCGGACCGTGGCAGTCAATTCATTTCGAGATTTTGGAGGGCATTCTGTAGCCAGATGGGCATCCAGCTGTCATATTCATCTGCGTACCACCCACAAACGTATGATGCTGCAGAGCAATCTAACAGGGGCTTGAACAATTAATTCGTTGCTTTGTATCCAACCATCATGACAATTGGGCGGAGTTGTTACCCTGGGCTGAGTTTGCAAGAAACTGTGCTAATAATATATCATCCGGAAGCTCACACTTTCTTGTCAATTATGGGTTTCAGCCATCCTTGCTTCCGGATGCTTTTCAGGCACAGCAGATGCCAGCCCTAGATGTACATTTATGACAACTCCACGCCACGTGGGTACAAGTACAAAAACACGTTACGCGAGTCCTTTCAACGCTACCAACATCATGCCAACAACAGGAGGTTGCCAGCTCCTGTTTTCCAGGTTTGGGATCGTGTGTGGCTGTCTTCCAGAAACCTAAATTTGCAGACTTCTTGTCATAAGTTTGCTTCACGTTTTATTGGACCTTTCAAAGTCCTCCGGAGGGTCAACCAGGTTTCGTATGCTTTGGAACTTCCCGCAAACATGCAGATTCATAATGTCTTTCACGTATCTCTACTCAAACCTCTGATTTGCAATCGCTATACCACTGCTCCGGTGGTTCCTGCTCCTGTCCGCATTGACAATCACGATGAGTATGAGGTTCAAAGTATCTTGGATTTACGCAGAGTGTGTGGTCAACTCCAGTACCTGGTGCACTGGAAGGGCTACAGGCCGGAGGAACGTTCCTGGGTCACACATTCTGATATCCATGCACCTCAATTGTTACGTAGATTCCATGCTAAATTCCCATCTAAACCTGGTCCCCCTCCGCGGGGGGGTGTTGTTGAGAGGGGGTACTATCAGAGTGCCCATGCTCTGTGCTGCGGGCGGCAACATTCTGACTGCTATTTTGCATTACCTCTTGCTGATTGGCTAGTACTTTTGTCGCCGCCCAGTGATGGCCTTTATATACCCTGTCATATCCACATTATGGTGCCCTTTCGTGGTGTACGAGTTCCTGACTTTTGCTTCGTTATTGCTGATAGTGTATGACCTGGCCTGCCTGACCACGTTCCTGAGCTTGCTGTACTTCAATTGCTCCGTTGCTCACTGTATCTGGCTGAGAACCCGTTCTGTTACTGACCGTATCTGGCTGAGGACCCGCTTCCGTTACCTACTACATCTGGCTGAGGAACAGCTTCTGTTACTGTTTCTGGCTGAGAACCCGCTCCATTGCTAATCGTATCTGGCTGAGGACCCGCTTCCATTAACGACTGTATCTGGCTGAGAACTTGGTCCGTTGCTGACTGTGTCTGGCTGAGAACTCGCTCCGTTTCTGACCATACCTGGCTGCGAGTTTATCCCGTGTCTAGCGTATAGACACACTGTTGCCTTCCGTATCTAGCCTACCAACTGGTGGCCTCCGTATTGCTCCTACTATATTTGCGGTGGCTTGCCGTTACGCTATTCGGTTGCACTGCGTGGCGCTATTAATCTGTCGACCATTAGCTAAGCATTCGTGCTGTAGCTACTCTCCTTACCGCCATTGGTGGTGTGCACATGCGAAGTACCGGTACAGTGTTCATAGCACTGACTGTGTTACTGTGATCTATCTGTGTCCACCTCCCTTACAGCGCTGGGCTCACTCCCTTGGGGAGTTGCAGTATATCACAGGGCGTTACCTATTGACCCTTGCGTGCCTGGATAGCCCAGGTAGGGTTGTGCATATTCCTATCTGCAGTAGCCTTGGGCTCAAGAGCCAGCGTTGCGTTGTACCATCCTCAGTAGAGGGGACACTGGTTGCCTACATATATATGTAATTACTCTGTGTTGAGATCCACCCCTAGCGTTCTAGGGTTTTGCTCAGGAGAGTTATCTCAGTCTGTTGGCATACGGTGCCAGGGTCAGTGTTGCCTCGCTCCTTTGGGTTCTGTGCCTCCCAGGCATCTGGGTTGTGCCAGTAGTGTTGCCGCGCTCCTTTGGGTTCTGTGCCTCCCAGGTGTCTGGGTTCTGCCAGCAGTGTTGCCTCACTCCTCTGGGTTGTGCCAGTCACTTCCTCCTGGACCTTCTGCCATCTAGGTCCCGTGGTCAGTTCTTGGACTGTGTTGACTGCTGCCTCTTAAGTTTAAGCCAGAACCTCCGTTGCCAGAGATTGTCATCTCTCACACATACATCACTATCACTGGCTTGCTATTACTGTATATATACATCTGCATGTATTTCTGCTCTGTTTGTGTGAGCACATAGTCCTAACTACGTGTGTGATCTTTATTTCAATAAAGTCATTTTAACCTTACCAAGCTGTTCTGAGTGTTCATCAAAAAACCGTGACAGTTTCAAATAAAATGGATATCTTTCAAAGCAATCAAAATAAGAGGACTTTAGGAATTCATGGTTTGATCACATGCAATACTGCTTTCATATTATATCTGATTTCTTGCGGCTGCGGAATACAATACATTGGACGCACTACCAGAGCATTTAGAGATCGCTCTAGGGAGCAGAGAAATTTGATTAAGAAGGGAAGTCTGGAACACTAGGTACCAAGACACTTTAACAGTTGCCCCCGAGGAGGAGGAATGAACAATTTTAAAATTACTGGTATAGAGCACATTCCTTTGTCCTAACCGATTCTCCATGCTTTGTAGGAAAGAAGCATATTGGATTTACCAACTGGATACTCTTTCACCCAGAGGTATGAACGAAGATCAATAAGACTTCTTAATTTTATCCAATAACACTTCTTTATCTATTTGTTCATTTATTCCTGGATCTGCCTCTCTATTTATACTTCTCATGAGATCTACTGATATTTTTTATTTTTATGTTATTTTTTTTAAATATATTTTTTACATTCCTCACATACTTTTATGTACTTTTTTTTATATTTATATAGAAAATATATATATATATATTTATATATGTTATATTGATGTGTGCTTGGAGGTGTATACAAATCTATATTTGCATTTATATTCACATTTTTATATAAAAATGTTTATGATATATTATAAAAGAATTATCTATTATGTACTGGTACAGTTGTGGAATGTTTATGTGGCGATTAGATTTTAGAGGTATCTATAGGTAAGATCATTGTCAAGGGATTACCTGAAAATGTTCTGTTGTTACTTATGTCCTTCCTATAAAACTTTATTCCTTCAAAATTGAAATATTTTTGTATTAGAAACTTAGATAGCGGCTTTGGGCACGTAGTGGACAGAAATGGAGGCTTGACACAAACAAACCTCAATGTGGAAACGAGGATACGTGGTGGATCCTGACGTTTCCAAACCGGAAGACGAGGTATATAATATATAATAAAATGTTTGTAACAACTCAGTCATGCGCAGTAGAGACTGCTGCACATGCTGCAGTCATGCACACAGTAGAGACTGCCTGTGAAGCAGCTGATATGCAGCGGGGTGCTCTGAAGTATCAGCTGTGACGCGGGCAGTCTGTACTGTGCATGACTTCCACGCGACCAGCTGGCACTCATCACGGGCAGTCTCTATTGTGTATGACTGCCCCGCGACTGGCTGGCACTGTGGCACGTGTACGCGGGCTCTTCAACTAGTAATGTGTATAAAATGTGTATAATGTGAAACAATTTTCATCCCCTGACAAAGTGAGCATATGTCTTGCGAAACTCGTAGGGAGTTTCTATTTGTTTAAAATTATTTATATTAGATTTTATATATCAATATTTGTACTTATTTTAATTATACAATAAAAATATTTTCCTTTGATACATTCTCATCATATGTGAGTGGAGGATATATTCAGAGTATATCTTTGACCCAAATCTGGTGAGTGCAATCCCTTAAGGGCCGGTGGGGATACGCCTTTCGGTACAGTTTTACCCTTAGAGGAGGTCTCGTTCCGTCCCTTTATATTTCCACCCAGGGTGTGCTTCAGAGAAGGCACGCTAAGACTCCGTGACGGATGGACGTAAGCTGACCTCGGTGAACGCAACAAAGTAATTCTTTGGCAGGCAAAGACACAAGTAACTATTTTGTAAGTGCAACTTTACTATATGGGGAACTCATATCCAGTGGTTGCTCTTAAATTTCCGGCACTATTTTCTTTCTTTTTCTGTGTGCATGGGAGACTGCGAGGGCGATACTGTGGATGGTATATAAGAAAGCTGCGGACTGAATGTAACATTGGGACTGAGTCTCACATTATATATACATATATATTAAAAGCTTGGTGTGGATTTGGTGAGTATCACTGATACACATTTTTGTACCTCCAGGATTTCCGACTAGTTGAGGGCAGAGGTAGCCTAATATCTACGACTTGCTAGCCAGAGGTCGACAGCTACTCTTCGAAGCCTGGTTAGTCGAACTTGGTCGACTCCTTTCGAATTCTGTTATCCAGATACATCGCCTTCTGAGATCTCTGGAGGAAGACTCTATCTGAACTCCTACTGTGGAAACCTTTCATCTTTAGCTTCCCCTCAGAAACTGACAGTATCGCCACATACAGTGGTGCTACAAATACATAAAGATGTAGAATGACACCATAAGTATATGTGCAGCGTATTATTATGAAGTGCTCATGAGTAGGAAAAGAAATATAAAGCTTGCATGCATACCCCATAGTAACCTCCTATTGTGCCGGATACCAACACTGACTTCATTTAGAGTAGTGGCAAATGCCAAGATGCATTTACCAGGTAAATGGTACGTATGTGGCAATAAGTACTACATATACGTCCTTATTACAGTGGGCTCTTTGTCCGATTTAGATATTTGTTTTGCCTTAGATCATGGTTATTTACACTTATACACTGGTGTGATGCATTTTCCTAATTCATTTTAATGTCTGCTCTTGTCCTGAGAGATTATACACGGGACTTTGATATCCATCGCTAAGCACATCAAGTGACTAATTTTCAGTCCACCATTGGAGGTTTCTGCTCATTTAAACTGGATCAACACTACACATAATGCATCCTCTGACAAAGCCTTTTGGCAATACGCGTTGGGTTGTGTGGGTTTGAGGGGGCACTCATGAGGCTGTCCATTATCTACCTGAGACCTGTTTATTTTTTTACTTTATCCTGATAAGTATTATTGTTTCCTCTATTTTGAGTGTAGATGAGTTTTGCACTTTATCACATGCGCTTTTGGAGATTTACTTATAATATGTATATCTTGTATATTTGCTGTTTGCACATTTTTTCTTTTTTGGGTTATGCTGTTGCTTTCTCTTGTGTAACATAGCTAAAATCTGTCTCTTCCTCTGTTCCTCTACAGCTAAACTTCTTATACAATCGCACATCTATTCCAGCATAGACTACTGCTTCTCTCTGGCTTTCCTACCTCCCAACTCCATCCACTTAAATCCATACAGAATTCTGCAGTACGAATTACTCTTTTGTCACCTAGGTTTGTCCCTGCCCCTCTCCTCCTCTCTCCAATGGCAGCCTATTAAACTCCAGATATCTTACAAAATCTTGATTCTCTCATTCAAAACCCTTCTCTCCTCTCCTTCCTATATTTCCACTCTGATATCCCTCTATAGCCATCCCGCCACTTACAATCAGCCAATGACAGTCTTCTCTCAGCCCCTTTTGTGTCTACAGCCGTCTCAAGCATCAAAACTTTTTCTCTCATTGCTCCTAATGCTCTACCTCCCACCTTGCACCACCGCACCTCTTATAGTCTTTAAGTCACGCTTGAATCTACACCTCCTGAATAATCTTCAACATGATAGAAGACACTGACATTGTACAACTAAGGCTGCTCTACTCAGCTGCTCGATTCTGCTGTCTGAGTGAATCCAGTGCTCTGCTATCCATTACTGCTGCCTTCCCTTTGCTAGATCAGGATTAATCAGCTGACCTCTCTGTGTTTGCTCACCTGACTGCTATCAGCCAACAGACAACCTTCCCAGGGTATTTAAAGCAGCTTGGCTCACTACCTGACTGCCCTTGTGTTTGCTTCTGGCTGCAAGAGTGTTCTACTGCTTTGCTGATTACCTGTGTATGACCTGGCTTCCTCTGATGTCCCTTCTGGCTCCTGGCTTGTTCCTCATTTCGCTGATCTCTGTATTCCTGACCCCGGCTTGGCTGAGTCCCACAGGTTCCTGACCCCGGCTTGTCACTTCTGGATCACAATTTTGTTTTGTTTGCTTTTGTTATTTTAATAAAAGTGTTTGCACTTTATATTTTTGTGTCTGTCTGGTTCCTGGTCCCTTACAATGTGTCCCCTATACTGACCAGAACTCTAGCACTGTATTCAGCACCTAACCCATGTGTCTCTCATTTCCACTTCAGATTGTAAGCTTTCGGGCAGGGACCTCCCTTCCAGTGTTTCACTTATGGTTTGAGAGATATCTGCTTTCAAAGTTCCCTCCTCCCTGACATCAGCGCTCTAGCTGGCTGCAGGGGAATCCAGTCCTTGGACAGGCAGAGGCTCTTCAGCAGAGCCGAGATCGTGTTATTGAAGAAGAAATCCTTCACTACAATGGTCTACAAAGTGTTCTTGGTTCTTAGAGCCTCCTCTAGTTCAGGGACAGGATTCCCCTGCAGTGAGCTAGAGCAAGGCTCAAAATTTCGCCAATTGAGAGTGAAAATTTAGCCCTGGCGAGTAGAAATTCAGCCCTGGTGGTTATGTTATGGCTTGCAGTGGAGAGTAACTTTTCAAGTCTGGCTAGTAGCAAAGGACTTCCAATTTTAAGCCTTGAGCTAGAGCATTGATGTCAGGGAGGGGGGAACTTTGAAAGCGGATATCTCTCAAACCATAAAGGTTTGAGAGATGGCACTGGGGACATTTAATTTGGTTTGTAAGGGCTACAAGATGCAGTATAGTTAAATTTAAGTATTAAAATTAAGTTAAGTTATCTGGTAACAAACATTTTGCTTCCCTATCACAAAGATAATATATTCTCTTCTGTTTGGTTAATGTATATATACTTAAACTAAATACCTGTATTTATGATCTCCTGTATTTTTTGGATTTTTACTTTTTGTGAGTCCCTTTCTTCTACAACCTCTAATTCTAGTGGTCTTTTCTCATGTTCTAATGTCCTGTGCATCTGGAGCTTTGCTTATTTTCTTGCCCTTTCAAAAAACAATTCCCCCTCAAAGGTATCAATAGAAAGATATATGTAAATTCAACCCTAAAGACAGAAAATATCATTCGAATATAACTACAGCAGAAAGAAATAGTTAGATCACTCAGGGATAATGATTAAATTATTATTCATTCAGCAGAAGGAAGAAGGAATAGTAATTTTAAATAAAATAGATTATGATAGGGAAGCAAAATGTTTATTACCAAATAATTTAACTTTTACCTTAAAAAAAAATTGAAGCAGATCCTACAGGTGCATTTAATGTAGAACTGAAATTATTATTAGAGAATGGAAAAATACAAATATTTTAAATGACCAAGACTATATATATTAACCCCTTAAGGACTGGGAAAACCTGGGGTGGATTGCACTTAAGGACCGGAGCAATTCTGACCTTTTATTTTTTTATGGATAACCCACCATGTATTTCATTAAAATGGTTACGCAATGGGTTATATTTTTATGGAGACTGCATGAAAGGTATGACCGGTCATTCATACCTACAAAATGAGCAGTTTTAAGTGGCTACTCCCCCCCCCCCCCGGGTGAAAATCCCTATGTCCCTCTTTCCCTCCCTATTTTCCAACTTTTTTCTTGATAAGACTTGATGGTGTGTATAAGTGTATTACATTGCTCCACACCAATAAAGCTTCCATTATTTTTTTTATTTAAAATTTAGTAGATGTGTTTAATAAACAGTATGTGTAAATAAAATGTGATCTATTTTATATTTATTTAAAAAAGTAAACAAGTTACTCTTAGCATTTCGGAAATTAACCTGCATCCAGCCTGCCCCCATTACTGAAGGGGTTAATACCCCCAACGTCATTAGAGTTCTTACCCAACTACTAACGTTATTTAATTCCAATATTTGGTTTAGAACTTTTACATTCCTCACAATAGATGTTAGATCTTGCTGTTAAAGTGTTAGTAATGTCCACAAAAATGTTTTTTTGCATTTAGAAGAGCTTAAAAAGCTGAGCTAAACGCAAAAAAGTATCTCTCAAACCACTATGGTTTGAGAGATACAGTCGTTTAAAATTTAATCTCTCCTACTGACAGCTGTAAAGCTGTCAGCAGATCTGTGTCGGCCAACACGGAGGCGCTTGAGCAGAGCCGTAATCTCGTTATTTACCACAAATCCCTTCATTGGAATGGTCTAAAACGAGTGCTTGAAAACCAGGCACACATTTAAAACCATTCCAATGAAGGGATTCGTGATAAATAACGAGATTGCGGCACTTCTCAAGCTCCTCCGTGTCGGCCGACACAGATCTCCTGCTCACAGCTTTACAGCTGTCAGTAGGAGAGATCAAAGTTTAAACCATAGCGGTTTGAGAGATATGTTTTTCTTGCATTTAGCTCAGCTTTTTAAGCTCTTCTAAATGCAAAAAAAAAAAAAATTTGTGGATATTACTAACACTTTAAGATGATATCCAAACATACACGGTTTTATTTTATATTGTACCACCGCATCACCTTCTGTAGCATTCGCATCTTCTACACCACATTGACACGCTCTTTGTTGCTGCTCATCAGGCACTTTTTCCGGTGTTACACATTTCATATCTCTATTTTCCTCTGTAGATTAAGCAAGATTCTATCCTTGTTCAGATCTAGCACATTCACATTCATTATTTCACTGTATCTCTTTTTGTTGTACTTACATCCCCCACAATACACAGAAATACACTCAATCCTCGCTCATCGGACACGCTCTTAGGGCAAGATATTCAGAAAGTAATTTTTTTGTATCCAATTTCGCCTCTCCATCGAAGGGAAAAAAGCCGCCTTAAAAGTGGGTGTCGTTTAATCTTCCATCATAATGTATTTTCAGAAAAAAATATTAGATTGAACGTCAATTTTTTTGTCAACATAATAAATATGATCTAAACTTGGAGAAGACAAAGTAGAGTACTGAGAAACAATTTTTCATTTCAAAGACAAAAATTGTCTGTTTCTTTGAAATTTTTCGTTTCAAAGACAAAATCAAAGACATTTTTAAAGGCAATATTCATCAAGATCTTGTTACCGTCATTTTTAATTCTTTAGACATATTTTCAAACGAGACAAATTTACTTCTGAAAATAGTGTTCTTCTTTTACCACCAACTCATGATCCCCCAATTTTTTCATTATGATGACTTTTTGAACATCTTACCCTTAGTGTCTATATATTATCATCATGTTCAGATCTAATAGTTTTAAACCCATTTTATTTCAGGTGTCTAGTTATATGGCACCATACATATCTGTGTGCACCGAGGTGTGCTGCTATTATTTAACCCATGACATGCCTGGACAGTCATGGGTCCTTATGGGAAGTTCATCCATGACGGTTCTGGCATGGGGTTAATTTGTCTAAGTAATCCCGGACTTCCAGTCTTCTAATATCTACCAAAGATACATAAATTCACTGAAACTTAGTTATACTGTTATTAATTTTTTAGATATTACATCCAGGACAATAAAATATTTTCTAAAAACAACGTTAAGGCATGTTAGTATTTATACTGATTTGTCCTGGGAGGTGATATGGAGGCCCATATATCTTCTAGAGGCCCACGCCGGATGAAATTCAGCTTAAGGAACCAGATAGGATGAGACGGTATTGTGGTATCGGAAGTAACCATGCCCTGTGTGCTTGCTGTATATGGACTTAAATTGACTTATTACTGCCTAGCCTTTAAGTTCAGGAAGGACAACAGTATAACATGGTGATATTCAGCGTTTCCTTTTGGATGAAACAGTGTGTTTCGGTTTATGTTTGGTAAAAGTATTTACAAGACTTAATGAGTTATCCCTTGGATGAGACAAAATTAATAGAAGAAAAAGGTGAAATCTTGAGGAAGAAGCACTGTAGCACTTATGGGAAACACTAACAATTTTAATGGTGTACCAACGAATATAAATTGTAAGATAGATAATATTCATGATAACCCTTTATAAGAATTTTTATTTCTTTTTATTGAGGTTTTGTATAAAATAGTGGCTTTGGCGTAATTTGATGGTCCACGACAGCACGGAGGGTTGTATAGGTTTAATGGGGGCACTGCTGAAGGATAGAAAATAAAAACTTATGGATAAATCCGAGTTGGAAGCCATACTCTTTTTGACCTACGTATTTATTATATCCACACCACCAACTGGCTCAGATTTTACAATGCCTCCTAAAAAGAAAAAAGAGAAGATCCAAAACTCTAGGCCCATAAGTGGCTACTACTCCCCCAAATCTTCCAGTGGGGTAGAAAATCCTTATAAGGTGCATCAGTTCTAATGGAAGTGGGTGTTACTGATTCTGGTGAGGAGATTAGTCCTTCTACTGGCATTACCCAATTTATTGTGTCTCAAGCTCTGAAAGTTTGCGTGAAAAAATTAACACGGACTTAGTATGGCCGATATGATGGATTTAAAAAAAGAGGTTGCGTGTTTTTCCTGAAATTTTGGCAGTGCAAACTAAAGAAATACAATCAATATGGGAAGATCTTGAGTTGGTTCAGCTCCAGAATAAAACCATAAGAGAAGATCTGAGAAAGGCAGAACTTAAATTAGCGGACCCGGAGGACCGCTCAAAAAAGGATGATCATTCGAATACGCTAAGTTTCTGAAGAAATTTCTCAAGATCAGCTTGTATAAAATATATATATCCCTAAGTTGGTACTAAAATTAGTGTCACCCTAGGGATATTTCAGGATGCGCCACACAGACAAAGATATATATAAAATATCTGCAATATACAGTTCTTGAATTCTTCACAGTTAGTACTTTTAGGAAATATTGAAGACAGCCAATGATGGCTCTGAGGATTCCTGTGCAGCTGTAGTCTGGGTAGGGATCCCCCAGCAATATACACTATAGATATCAACACAAAAAACAGCACAAAAGGTCTCCTCTAAGCGTAGTGTTGTTCAACTCTTTTTCCTTCACCACGTGCTCTTAAACGGTACTCACTTTGAGAGGTTTTGGAATGCTTCTCAGTTACGTCCGCACTCATGGTTTAAACCCCAGGATGGTTAACACCACTCAGCTCTCCAGGACTCCTCCACGGATATCCTCCTTCTAATGAACCTTTCTTTCATGGAATCACCTTCTCCCCTCTCAGGATATGGTCTCCTCCATCAAACCAACAGATTCAACCTCTGTAGCAATTGGGAGTCTTATTTTTTCACTTATTTTCTTTTATATAATAACTAGTTTTAAATCCCGTGTACACGGGCCAGCACTGGCGGAGCTGCAGTTATATGCAGTACTAACTGCCCGAACGCGCCACGGCTGATACAGAACGGGGCACTCTGAATTCAGACTATAGTTCTCTCTGCACAGACGACGACTCTGGTCTGAATTTGGAGCGCCCCATTCAGTATCAGCCATGGTCGAGCAGTATCTACTGCGCATGACTGAAGCGCACCCAGTCGTCTCTACTGCGCATGACTGCTTCGTGACTTTTTAGCCAATTATTATATAGGATTGGGCACAGGTAAGGTAAATTAAGTATTTATTCCAGAATATAGATACTAATAAAATGAATATATTAAAATAACAATTGCTTATACAACAAATAAAAAACAGATATAAACGTTGTTTATTGTAAGAACCAGCTTACTTTCTCAAGAGCAAGATTTTTGCAGATAAATGATACTGGGGAAGTTTCTGAAGCTTCATTATGGGGTGTGCTGAAATGTGCTATAAGAGGCTATTTGTTAAAAGACTTTTTTTTTTTTTTTTTTAAGAAACAGAGGTGGAGATCTATTTCTGACTTACATATTACCTTAGCAAAATTAGAAAGAGTAAATAAATTTGCCCTGGATTTAAAAGAAGCTGAGGAAATAAGGATTGTTCAACAAGGAATTAAAGTAAAACTTCATCAATTAGAATGAAACATCTTTAATTCTAAACAAAAATAGTATAATAAAAAATAGTGTCAATAAGTCTTTGACTAAAACAAACAGTTGAATGGAAGACAGACAGTTAAAAAACGTATTATAAAAATAAAACTTTGTTTGGACCGGCAACAAATTGTGGAGGATTTTAAAGAATATTATAAGACATCATACAATCTTAAAAAGGATGACGTTCCCAAGTCTCAGATAAGAAATTTTCTTTGTAGTTTGGATCTATCAAAAATAATGGAAGAGAAATTGATGGATCTTAATAAATCCTTTTCTTTGGAAGAAGTTAAAAATGCAATAACAAATCTTAAGAAGGGGAAATCTCCGGGCCCTGATGGTTATTCTACTTCTAATAGCGGACCTGTTGATTTGTCCAATTTTGGTAAGATTGTTCAATCAAATTGGGGAGAATAAGGTCTTTCCTGTTGAGATGCTTAGCACCTCAATTTGTCCAGTTTCAAAAGTAGGTAACGATCTATATTATTTTACAAACTATAGGACAATTTCATTTATTAATTTAGATTGTATTAAAAAATGTTGGCAGATAGATTAAATAAGGTAATATTTGATCTGATTCATTGGGATCAACCTGGGTTTATATTGGGGAGGATAACACTCATAAGTTGATAAGTTTGATTTCTGAAGTTAAAACAAAAATCCAAACCTACAGTCTTCTTGGCTTTGGACGCCGAGAAGGCTTTTGCTAGAGTAAGCTGGAATTTTTTTATCTTAGACTTTGGATGTTTTTTGGGACAATATGTTTCTTTAACCCCTTCAGTGCCAGAGGCTTGGGCCATTTCCTGTACCCTGCAGGCCAGACACTTTTTTAGCATTTTTGCTATCCTTCCGTTTAGGCTTGATTTCCTCTGGGGATTTTTAGTTAAATATTGAAAACTATATATTGTTTTTTTCAGAACGAATTGAGCTTTCTTGTGGTACCTTACATGAAGAGAATTTTACATCGTGTAAAAAGCTATGATGTCATAATGACAAAAAAAGTGAAAATTTACTCATTTTGCTAAAATCACATACTATGTATCAAAAACATTTACCTTGATTGAAAAAGTTTCAATTATTTGAAAAAGCCCCGAGTCCCCCGAGTAAAAAAATACCAAATTTGTATAGTTTTACCTACGTCCATGGCTAGCGTAGAGCCCTAATCACCAGCAGCGCAAAATGACATTTTCAACTTTATAAACTAAAATGCGCATTCTAGGGTTTTTGTGGTAAATCTACCCTAAAACAGTTGAATAACTATATACAACTATATATTTCTGGAAAGTAGACAACCTACTGCATCTAATGAGCGGTGACTTTCCTTGTTACCCCAAGCCTGGTGTGCACAAATGCCTCCAGAAGATGGCGCTAATGAAAAAAAAGGCATTTTCTTACATTTCTGCCCCTTCAAATGTACTAAAATGTGTGAAAATCATGGCATTTCCAACTGTATTCATTAGCTAGTGCTCTTAGGAGAAAAATGACACCCCATTGGTATGAGTTTAACTACCTCAGGGGGCGCTAGAAGTGCAAAACGACACCTACTACAACCTCAAATTTTTCTAACATTTTCTCAAACATTACTTGTCTGTACACAAATGGTTATAACAACTACAGAAGTGAAGAAAGGGTAAACAAACCATACCATTTTGAAAAGACGACACCCTGCCGCATCTAATGATGGGTGACTTGCCTTGTTACCCCTAGCCTGGAGTGCACAAATGCCTCCAGAAGTGGCGCTAATGAAAAAAAAAAGGCATTTTCTTACATTTCTGCCCCTTCAAATGTACTGAAATTTGTGAAAACCATGGCATTTCCAACTGTATTCATTAGCTAGTGCTCTTAGGAGAAAAATGACACCCCATTGGTATGAGTTCACCTACCTCAGGGGGCGCTACAAGTACAAAACTACACCTATTGCAACCTCTAATTTTTCTAACATTTTCTCAAACATTACTTGTCTGTACAAAAATGGTTATAACAACTAGAGAAGTGAAGAAAGGCTACACAAACTATACCATTTTGGAAAGAAGACAACCTGCCGCATCTAATGAGGGGTGAATTTCCTTATTACCCCAAGCCTGTTGTGCCCAAATGCTTCCAGAAGGTGGCACTTTAGGAAAAAATGGCATTTTCTTACATTTCTGCTCCTTCATCTGTATGGAAATCTGTGAAAACCATGGAATTTCCAACTGTATTCATTAGCTAGTGCCCTTAGGCGAAAAATGACACCCAATTGGAATGAGTCGACCTACCTTAGGGGTGCCAGAAGCACATAACTACACCTACCTGTTTGCTTCTTCAAAAATGGCTGCTTGTGCTAAAATGTTCATAACTGTTAGAGACATGAAGGAAAGGTATAAAAGGTATACCTTTTTGGAAAGTAGACATTCTCCCGCATCAAGTGAGGTGTCACTTGCCTTTCTACCCCTGGGCTGAAGTGCACAAATATTTCCAAAAGGTGGCGCTATGGGAATAAATACATGTTTTTTTTACATTTCCACCACTTCAAAGATACTAAAATCTTTGAAAACCATAACATTTCCTGCTGTATTCAGTACCTGATACCAACATGAGAAAAATGGTAGCCCATTTGTGTGGGTTAACATACAATATGTGGGTGCTAGGAACACGTACGTAAACCTGACACTTTTGTTTTTTAAATTATCTGCTTGCACTAAAATGGTTATAACCATAATAGATATGCAGGAAAGGTAGAGAAACAATGCCATTTTGGAAAGAAAACGACCTGCCGCATCTAATGAGGGGTCACTTGCCTTTTTACCCAAAGGCTGGTATGCACAAATGCTTCCAGGAGGTGGCGCTAATGAAAAAAAAAAGGCATTTTCTTATATTTCTGCCCCTTCAAATGTATGGCGCTCTGTGAAAACCATGGAATTTTCAACTGCATTTGTTTGCTAGTGCTCTTAGGAGTCAAACGACACCCCATTGGTATGAGTTGAACTACCTTAGGGGGTGCTAGAAGTAGAAAACTACACCAACTACAAACTCTGATGTTTCAAACATTTTCTCAAACCTGACTTGCCTGTACGAAAATGGCTATAACACCTTGAGAATTGAAGAAAAGGTAGATAAACCATACCATTCTGGAAAGAAGACAACCTGCCGCATCTAATGAGGGGTCACTTGCCTTTGTACCCCTAAGTTAATTGGCACAACTATTTCCAGAATGTGGTGCTACAGGAAAGAAAAACAAACATTTGTTTTACACATCAGTCACTTCAAAGATACTAAAATGGTTCAATGGCGTGGGATTTCCTAGGAGGACTTCTTGCCAGCCAAAAAAAAATGGTACCCCACTGCTCTGGGTTGACATACCAATTTACGCTACAAGAGCGTAGCTACCAGTGAAACAGAAATGGGAAAGCAAACAGTGTATGTGTGATTTTATGGCTAACAGATGAAAGAAGCTAGGACGTCAGCCGGTGTACGTGCGGACCTGTGACTACAAGTCTAACAAAATGTGTGAGAGGGTGAGGGATTAGGCAGTGTGTGTGGGTATGAGCAGAGGAGCAAGGATGGTGGTGATGGTGGGGCAGTGTCTGATAGAGTGTATGGGAGATCTCTGACTACCATTGTGCACTGTATGTCCCCTCACACAAAGCACTGCGTTGGACCCCCTTCCTGTTGCATGTGCATTTTTTGGGGCTTTTTCCCCCAATATTTTTGTGTAGACCTCGTTCGGGGCATCAGAACCCATACAATGAGGTCTAAATAAAAAATAAAGGGGGAAAAATCCTTTATGTGCCACAGGGGTATCCAGCACACAAAGGGTTAATTTTTTTATCGTTACTTTGTATTCAGATGGCCACCAAACAAGCTCTGATCACAAAGTAATGATAAAAAGTCCTGTGTGTACCACAGGAAGGGGGTCTGCATTGAACCCCCCTCCCAGTGGCACACACAGGGTTAATTTTTAATTTTTTTTTATTATATACCTCATTGAGGGGCATCAGGACCCCCTGATCCCTCCCCATTGAGGTCTTAGTAAAAAAAAAATATGTGTCCACAAACAGAGTGACTCTGTGAGTGCCACAGGGGTCTCCAGCGCATTGCAAAGCAATGCATTGGATCCTTGTGGCACTCAGAGGGTTAATTTTTTTTTTTATCATTACTTTGTAATCAGAGTTTGTTGGGGGGCCATTAGGACCAATCCTGATGACCCCCCAACAATCTCTGATAACAAAGTAATGATAAAAGCCCTGTGTGTGCCGCAGAAGGGGGGCTGCATTGGCACACACAGGGTTAATTTTTTTTTAATTTACTTTTTTTATTATAGACCTCATTGAGGGGTATCAGGACCCCCCTGATTCCCCCAACGAGGTCTTACCAAATAAAAAAAAAAAGAAATCAAAATAAATGTCCCTGTGAGTGCCAAAGGGGTATCCAGCGCATTGCAAAGCAATGCATTGGACCCTTGTGGCACTCAGAGGGTTAATTTTTTTTTATCATTACTTTGTAATCAGAGCTTGTTGGGGGGCCAACAGGCCAATCCTGATGGCCCCCCAACAATCTCTGGTAACAAAGTAATGATAAAAGCCCTGTGTGTGCCACAGGAGGGGGGGTGCATTGGACCCCCTTGTGGCAGACACAGGGTTAATTTTTTTTTTAATATATTTTTTTTTTAATTATAGACCTCATTGAGGGGCATCAGGACCCCCCCTGATCCCCCCAATGAGGTCTTTAGAAAAAAAAAAAATACCCCCAAAGCAAGTAACCCTGTGAGTGCCACAGGGATCTCCAGCACATTGCAAAGCAATGTGCTGGGGACCCTGTGGCACTCACAGGGTTACTTTTATTTTTTTTATTTATTTTTTATTTATTTTTTTTAACTTTTCAGACCTCGTGGGGGACATCAGGACCCCTCCTGGTGTCCCCTCAGTCATTGATCTCCCAGCCGATAGGCTGGGAGATCAATGAGGCTACTGCAGGAGAGCAAAAGCTCTCCTGCCCTTCTCTCCTACCACCGGTAGGAGTGAGCAGGACCGGGGAAACTTCCCTAACGTCATCGGTGACCATGTCACCGATGACGTTGGGAGGCTTCCCCCGGTCCCGCCCACTCCTACCCGGAAGTTCGGGTAGGAGAGACAGGAGAGGAGAAGCTGAGCTTTTGCTGCGCTTCTCCTCTTCTTTTATTGATCTCCCAGCGTGATCGGTTGGGAGATAATTAACAGGGGGGACATGAGGAGTGATCCTCATGTCCCCCCACAAGTGCCAGGCTATTTTTTTTTTTTTGAAATGCGGCCACTGCATGCCGGTTATACCGGCTCATGCAGTGACCGCATTTCACTCTTACGCCGTACGAGCGTGGCACAGCAGGTACAGCTGTGTCCACTCGTACGGCGTAAGTGCTTGGTACTCTAGGGGTTAAAGATAGTACAATGGCTTTATACAAAAATCCTAGTGCTAAAGTTAGGCTATCCTTTGATGTTAGAAACAGCACAAGACAGGGGTACCCATTTGCCCCCCCTGCTTTATGCGTTATCTATAGAGCCTTTAGCGTCTTTGATCAGAAGATCAGGAGAAGTAAGAGGAACTGAATGCAATGGCCAGACCTTTAAAGCGGAACTAACACTGCTAAGAAACTTTGTTTGTAATAATTCCCTATTTGGCGACTAGCTGCATAGTAGTGCTAGTTGCCAGAATTATTACCTCTTTATGGAGAAATATGCAGTCATCCTCGGCTGACAGGCAGGTCGGAGAGCGGACATCTTGTCCTAGTGACGTCCGCACGCCTGCGCTGTCAGTCCCTTCTGGAGCCGAATGGCTCCTAGCAACGCCTCCTACAGCCATCTGGGACTGACAGCGCAGGCGCATGGACGTCACTAGGGCAAGATGTCCGCGCTCCGTCCTGCCTGTCAGCCGAGGATGACTGCATATTTCTCCATAAAGAGGTAATAATTCTGGCAACTAGCGCTACTAAGCAGCTAGTCGCCAGACAGGGAATTATTACAAAGTTTCTTAGCGGTGTTAGTTCAGTTTTAAAGGGATAGTAATGTTTCATAATAAAAGCAGCTCTAATTAATCATCATAGTATTTGGACTTTGGAAAGTGTTATTTCAGTTCTGTCAGAGTTGTAGTTCCAGAGTAATTCAATGACAAAGTGTCCCCCTCCCGCCCCTTTTACTGATGCCACACTGTTCAGCCAGAGCAGAAGGGAGGTGCCCAGGTAGACTGCAGAGAGGGACAATCTTCAATTAAGATAAGGGAAAAACCTGAAATGCTTGTCAAGGGGGGCAGAGATTTCATTGTTTTCATAGAAATAAGAATGTCCCCTTCTGTTATCTGTCTGGTCTATAGACTGCATTCCACATCTGAGAAGAGATTGCTTACACTAGGTAAAAGGGGCGGGAGGGGGAAATTTTGCTTGTGAATATCTCATAAACCATAAAGGTTTGAGAGATCAGACTTATATCATTCTTCATGTTTTTTTAATGCCTACAAAATAAAATAAAGTTAAAACGAAGTATTACTATCCCTTTAAGATAACACTTTATGCAGACAATATTCTTACTTTAACTTTTCCCGAGGAATCAATTCCTGCAGTTCTCAAAGCAATTATGAAATTTGGTACTTATTCAAATTAGAAATTGAATTTGCCAAAGATACAGGTTATTTCAGCCTATTTATCATCTGCCCAATTACTGGTGTTAAGAGGGAAATGTCAGCTTGATTGGGATAAGGGTTAGATTGGGGATTTGGGGATTAAGTTAACCTTTGATGTATGGCAAATTTTAGCTATAAATGATTAAAGTTTGTATGAAGATCTTGGTCATCAGATTAAGAAGATGTAGGTTGTAGAAGTGTCATGGCTGGGAAGGATAAATATGGTTAAAGTGTTTTTGATACCTAAGATACTTTATCTTTTTAGCACTATCCCACTTAAGAGTTTCAGGGAAACTTTTGGATAAACTATCAAATTCATTTATATGTAAAAATAGCAAACCAAGGTTATCGCATAAAATAATGATAAGATCACAGGGGCAGTTAGGTCTAGGTTTTCCTGAAGTAAGACAGTTACACGAGGAATCTATGTTTATGCATGCGTTAGTTTGGGAGGTTAGGAAACATAAAAAGTTGGGATGGTTTAATTTAGGGAGCTCTCTTGTAGGAGAAACAGACCCTTTTAATTTGTTTTGGGTTAAATGAGGAGTGTTAAAATCAGTGAATATAGCAAACACAGTAATTAAGGATGTTATTGTCCCCATGTGAAAATTTAGGAAAATGATGGCTGTGATAAATGTCTCACTTCTTTCACCCCTTTGGAGGTCCTTAAATAATATATTCAGGATGTACTGTAGATATCTTTATAGTTGGAAATCAGGAGGTATTTTAAAGTTGCAAGACTTGACTAGAGGTAATTCTCTTCTAACCTTTCAAGAGATTCAACTTAAGTATGGTATTCCAAATAGGGAGCTTTTTACATTTCCGAGGATAAGGAATTTCTTACTTATATAAGGAATTGCTATAAAATCTAGATTGGAAGCTTTTATTGAGAAAACACCAGAACAGACTAGTTTCTAGATTAAAGGCTTATTGAGTAATGTGCAATACGATTTACTGATCCCTGCTATAGAGAGTTGGTTTGATTCTTGGGTTTTGGTAAACAAAGCAATTAATTCTGTTAATTTTCAGAAGTTATTTATAAACTGCTTCACTGGTGGTATCTTGTTCCATCTTGTTTGAGTAAGTTCACTATTGCAGCTTCCAGCAATTGTTGGAGATGTGATTGGGAAACTGGAACATTATATCGTGTCTGGTGGGATTGCAGTAAGCTGAAAGATATCAAGCTAGAGATTGTCTGGACCACGTTAGCACTAGTTTCTGCCTGAGTTGCTGTCTGTCTTACTGGTGCTCCTCCTCCTCGTGTCCGTGATTGGAGTATCTGCTGTTATCAGCTAGCCAGCCTTAGGCTTGTTGCTTATTTTGTGCTGTCTCTAGCATGTTCTGTTGCTGTTGTTTGGCTTCCGGTTTTGTGACTTCTGGCCTCGTTGGACTCCGATTTTCTGCCTGCTGATTTTGTTCCTGTCGGGCCCGGTACCCTTGGCTTTCCTCGACTACTCTTTCAGCCTTTCCTTGGATGCCCCAGATGCCCCCGGTAAGACTCTGCTTGTTAGACTACTCTATGCTATACTTTTGCTACCAGTGTGCTCCGGTGCCTTGGCTTATTTGTCCTCTTCGGCTCTCGAATGCCTAGCCTTGCGCTCCTCCCTTGTTTCCCAGCCACCCTTCCTTTGCTGTGTGGTTCCTCTGTGCTCTTACCTGGCTGCA
The DNA here is from genome assembly GCA_037306005.1 of Rhinophrynus dorsalis. Taxonomy (NCBI): domain Eukaryota; kingdom Metazoa; phylum Chordata; class Amphibia; order Anura; family Rhinophrynidae; genus Rhinophrynus; species Rhinophrynus dorsalis. The sequence goes on along the minus strand of CM074720.1, from coordinate 188,101,623 downwards.
TCTTTGCTTGGCGAGTTGTCTTTGCAGGGTGTATTCGGCCCATGGACCCTCTGGCCTGCTCACTTCCGCTTGTCTCTCCCATTCCAGAGTTCCAGATCTCGTTGGCAACCTGCCCGCTTCACTTCTTGCGGACAGGTCTCGCTGCGGGACTGGTCCCCTGGCTGGGGGTTTTGTCCCTCCGGAGGATTTTGGATCTGGGGGGCGGATTCCTCCAGCACTGGGACTGGGTTTGGGAGTGCGTTTGGCTGGATTGGTCTGTGGCTCTGTGCCCATTGGGTACCGGATCACCCCATCGGTTCGGCCTGGTAAGTGGGAACTGTTTCCTCTTCTTTGAGGTTCTGGGAATTGGGATGCCTGGTGCTTGTCTGCGCTCTTTGAGGGGCCTTAGACTGTTGGCACTCCGAGTCCTGTTTGGGTCCTTGCCGCTTTGGCTCTGTGTTGCTACCTCCCCTTGAGGGTAGGGGGTTCTGGTACTTGGGCTGGGTGGTCTCTCTACCGGTCGTGGGGGTTTGTGTGGTCCCGTGGGTTCCTGTCTGGTCTAGGTTTCATGGCTGGAGTACTGTTTTTGTGCCTTTGGGTCCCATTCAGCAGGGGGGTCCTGCCGATTTTGTTCCTGTCTTGGCTGGTTCCTGTCCAGTGGGAAGCCCTCCCTTCTTGGCCCAAGAAGTGTTCCCATTTGCCTTCTACCTCCTCCTGACTGGGGTTCAGTCCTGTCCTTCTCTGTACCTCATCTCTGCACTTGGATCCAGCCCCAGAAAGGGAAGTTCAGAGGTACAGTGTGCCCCTACCCCCATCCAGGTCAGGGTCGCGGCTCAACCGGGGTCGGACATCTGGCTTTGTGGCCAGCACTTTTACTCACGGCCATGGCCGCAGCAAGGGGGTAGGTGTAGCTGTCAACGCTCCCAAGCTACACACCCCAGCGTCGCACCCGAGTTTCATACTGAACTTCCGAAGACTCAGTGACAGAGATTAATAATTTTGTTTTCATTGGTCACTAGTTCTAGTTTTACTCTGAAACCTCAGACCTGGTTATTTCACAATGAAATTTGGTTGCCCTGGAATAGTTACAGATTGGATAACACTTACTTGATTTTAAATGTTTAAGAGTTTACCCCAATGGGATAGTGCAACTCTCCATGGAAAGTGGACTGTCTTTGAAGGTGCTTCATAGAAGATAAATGGCTATGAGAGAGAGAGAGAGTCTAACAAATTGGCATTCATTTCTTGGACATATACTAAATAGAGCAGATATAGATTAATAATGTTGTATATGTTCTTTCCATTTTAAGATTTTTAAATAAAAGATGTTATGTTTTGATATTATGTCCAATAAAGAAACATTTTTATTTTTTTTTTAACAGCAGTATGTGGGATGAACTAAACGGAAGTTAAATATTAGAACTACAGAACTTATAAGAAATATTGAGAAAAGTTTTGAAAAGCATAGTGCCTCTTCAACAATAACACAATTTTTTGGGATAGAAAATGTTTCACGGAATTGGAGAGGAGGTGACCACTTGAGCAGCGATGTCTAGAACCCAAATGGATTTTTATTATGGGAACTCTGCAGCAGAAAGGGTTAAAGGGTCTTTGACTCTTTGGCTTTTTGTAATATTTGCAGAGACAATATGTTTCTTCTTTTTTTGATTTCATCACTGTTCTAATAGAAAATGTATATTTATACAAATTTTAAAGCTTAATTACTTTTGCTCTTGTAATTTGTTAGTATGTTTGGATACCTTTAATTCCACAGAGTGACTTCATCCCTTTAATTAAGTTTGACTGGGTTTTTTGAACATTTACATATGGTAGTGGGAGAGTTCAGGTTTAACAGCACACAATTTGTATGTTTGCTAAAAGGAAGGAAGGAGGTGTCTTCCGAAATGCGTAGATATTAATCCAGCATTCTATTTCATTTCCCTTATTTTTTTTTTTTTTATCAATTTATATTGAGACAACAGCGCTGATAAAAAATTCACTGTAACAACTGTAACCTACGTCCAGGTGATCGGTTGTTGTGGATCCCATAACATCGTGATCCACGTATAGATTTATTGCACTATTTGCCAATATTGTAATTTACTTTACATTTACAAGACACTTATAAACAAAAGAATGAAGAGGATAAACATACAGATTGTGTGGATTATCGGAGATGATGATGGTGAGTGCACAACTAAGGTGATATCCATGTGAACAGTCATTATAAAGCTTTGATGTTTCACCAACTGCAGTTCCATGTTACTTATATCCCATTTGCCATTAAGTCTTGGTAAGAAATTAAGATTGGTCCAGTGACTTTTTGGACAATTATTGTCTATACAAACATTTGCAGCTTCTATACTACCATTGGCTGTATAAATATAAACTTTAATCTATCCACCAATTTGGATGAGTCAGCAGTGCTATGTCTACCTGGATATTTAAATTTGTTTGCTGTGGAATTATCGGTGCATTTACCCATGGTACCAGTGCATTACTGTGACTTTTAAATTTATATAAGTATATTTCTGAAAGAGATTGGATTGTTTTTGTGTCTTGTTTTTTTATGTTGTGTATTCAATTCAATAGATGCTTTTTTTATATTGTTTGAATTTTATGCCTGTGTGGTCTGATATCCCCTACTAGCTACTTTTTTGGTGTGGATCCTTTGGGCCTCTCTGTACTTTAGCTGGAGGAATCTTGGCACATATTGCTAATACATTCTTTGTCATCTTCTATATTGTATGGCTGGTTGGCTGTGGTACGCAATGTAGGAAGATTCATGGGACATTGTTTGGATCTCAGATACTAGGTTGCTGGAGTTGGTACACCATGCATATAGTTTATTATAATTTTTAGAGGACATTTTTCCTTTTCCAACTTTGTGTGATTTCATAAATAAACAATACTTTTAAATACATATTTGTTTTATCCTGTGTAGGCAATTTGACACAAAGATAATTTTTTGCATTGTTGTCTCAAAACATTATATCCTGAAGCTGTTCCAATTATTGGGGATACTGTTCTTATTTTTTTGTGCATTCTAGTCTTTTTCCACGCTGCAAGAAGAACTGATGATAGCTAGGCCAAATCAATTTTGTAATGGATTCCACAGAATACTAAATGTCCAAGAAGAGGACCAAAGAGAAGATGGGTTGATGAAATTACCAAATTTGTTGGTACACATTGGCAACAAAAAGCACAAGACTGAAGCTGTTGGAAACTTGCTGAAGAGTCTTTCATCCTGCAATGGATCGACAACTTCTGGTGTGTATGTGTGTATATTATATATATATATATATATATATATATATATATATATATATATATATATATATATATATACATATATATATATATATACATATATATATATATAATTTTGAAAGGAGAGATGGCACTCACAGGGTCCTTTTTTCAAGTCGAAAGCGATGTTTCAATTTATTGAGGTGACATTTCGGCTATCAATGTAACCTATATCAAGATTACATCAGTGTGACACACAAACTCCTCATAAACCCTTATTTCCGAATTAAAATCCAAAAGAGAGCTCCAAAGTTAATAGGGCTCCCATTGGTTAACAAGACACCACCAATTAGTGTAATGAGATGAAGATAATGTCCTGTGTATAGTGAACAGTTAAAAAGCCTAATCACTGATTGTAGCTGTATGTGGGTATATTACTATCACGTGTGTACATTATTAAATGTGTAAAGGAGAACAGTCTATTCAATCTCCTGTTGTCTAATATGTTATAGGGATAAATTGGGCTCACATAAAGAAAATACATCTGGCATGTTAAAATAAATCTGCATATGTCCGATTGCTAGTCTCGTGTTGGAGATAATATGTTATGCTGTTGTTAGCCTAGTCTAGCCTAAGGAAAGAAACTAGGGAACCTAAGAGGCAGGACAGGGAAAGCCCTAACTAACTAAAAAAAAAAACCCTAATTAGCTAGGAAAAAAGGACAGACCTATAACACTAACTACAGAGGTGAACAGATATATATATATATATATATATATATATATAGAACACAAAGTAAAAAATGATATACATATATATTTATATAAAAAAAACAGAAGAGAAGCACAATACCACAAGAAGAGCAGGACTAATACCACAGGATGGTAGATTAGGATCGGAGGAGGCACAGGACAAGGAAGGCAGCAAGCAGGGAAATCCTAGAGGCAGGCTGAGGTCAGGAACCAGGAGGATCAAGAAGGAAGAGCAGGAAGACAAGGAGCTCTCTGGATGTGGAATGCACAGGTCAGAGCAGGCAACAACTTGAAAGTTGAAGGACACACCAACTAGAGCAGAGGACTCCAGAACAACTGAGCGCTGAAGACGGGATGAGCACTTCCTATATAGCCCCGGTGACATCATGAGTCGGCGCCACCGGAAGCACTTGTCTCTTGTGTGCCCCGATGTCAGCGCCTGCTCAGAAGGGAGGATGAGGCCAGAAGGGAATGCGGCAGCCATCCGGCTTGGCGCCGCAACCCAACGAGGTACCGACAGAGCCCTCCCCTGACGGGCGGCCTCTGGACGCACTTAGGCCCAGGCTGGAACGGGTGTCGTGCATGGAAGCGTCGTACGCGGGCAGAAGTGTGCACGTGAGAAGCAGGCTCCCAGGACCTGTCCTCTGGTCCATAACCTTTCCAGTGGATCAGGTATTCCAACCTGCCTCGCCTGATGTGTGAATCCAGGATCTCCTGCACCTCGTATTCCTCAGAACCATCTACCAACAGCGGAGGAGGCTGAACAGGATCCCTATGAGGGAAAGGTGATGCCTTCCACTGTTTCAATTGTGAGATGTGAAATGTGGGATGGATCCTGAAGGAGCGGGGCAATGCCAAGCGAAAGGCAACCGCATTAATCTTGCTTGAGATCTTAAAGGGACCTACATAACGGGGACCCAGCTTTCTCGTAGGGCAGGCTAACTTCATATGAGCCGTGGACAGCCAGACTTTGTCACCGACCATATATACTGGTTCTAGGGAGCGGTGCTTATCTGCTTGCCTTTTGTAACTGTATTGGGCTTTGGCTAGTGTGAGACGGAGAAGGCGGTGGTTGTATTGGAGCTGTTGTATTCTTTGGGTCGCTTGTGGTACAGTATCTGTAACTGGTAGACCAGGAAGCATTTGTGGATTGAATCCATAAGTAAGGAAGAAAGGAGTGGACCACGCTGAGCTATGCAAGTGAATTTTATAGGTGAATTCAGCCAATGGAAGGATCGTAGACCAATTGTCTTGCAGGTATGTCGTGTAACATCGTAGATATTGTTCCAGAGTTTGATTGACCCGTTCAGTCTGTCCATTAGTGTGAGGGTGGTATCCAGAGGACAGATTGCACTGAATACGTAGAGAACGGCATAAGGATCTCCAGAAACGTGATGTGAACTGAGAACCACGATCAGTGTTTATGGAGGAAGGAAGACCATGAAGGCGAAAGACGTCTTGGATGAATAATGTAGCAGTCTGAGCAGCAGAAGGGAGTTTCGGTGTGGCAATGAAGTGTGCCATTTTGGAAAACCGGTCGACCACAACCAGGATTGTAGTATTTTTCTTGGATGGAGGTAAATCCGTGATGAAATCCATGGATATGTCACGCCATGGCAAGGAGGGTATAGGTAAAGGACGAAGCAGGCCTGTAGGCTTAGCATGCCTGCTTTTGGCTTGCATACATGTGTTGCAGGTAGAAACATAGGCTTGGACATCCTGCTCCATTTCGGGCCACCAGAAGTGACGCTGCATGACCTCTAGAGTCTAAGGTACTCCGCCATGTCCAGCTGCTGGAATGTCGTGGCGGAAAGGCGGTGGGACAAATATATGGCTATGTCTATACAGAAGGCCATCCTTGAACAGCAATGAATGTTGTCGAAGGAAGGCTGTCTCTGGACTGGGATGTTGTTTTAGCCTATCCAGTAGGGATCCCGTTGTAGTAAGTAGGAATTGGTGTGCTTGCAGAATGGTATCCGGTGGAACTTTTGCCTGCTGTTCCGATTGGTACATCCGTGATAAGGCATCTGCTTTGCCATTTCTTGATCCTGACCTGTACGTTATGTGCAACCGAAACCTGGAGAAATACATGGCCCATCGAGCTTGTCTAGAACAAAGATGTTGAGCACCCCTGAGGTACTACAGGTTCTGATGGTCGGTGTATACCATGACCGGGTGTTCTACTCCTTCCAGAAGATGGCGTCATTCTTCAAGAGCTTTTTTAATAGCAAGGAGCTCCTTGTCACCTACTGTATAATTCTTTTCAGCTGGTAGGAGCCTTTTCGAGAAGAATGCAACTGGGTGCAGTTGGTCTTTTTCCCCATTACGTTGGGAGAGGATGGCCCTGATGGCGTTGTCTGAGACATCTGTGTCCAAGATGAAAGGTTTACGGATGTCTGGCTGTATTAGAACGGGTGCTTGGGTGAACAAAGTCTTCAAACGGTCAAAAGCGTCTTGGGCAGTTGGTGACCAGAGAAACGGTTCATGCAGTTTGGTCAGGTGGGTCAAGGGTGTGATGACTTTGGAGTCCCTGATGAATCTCCTATAGAAATTTGCAAACCCTATGAACCTCTGGATGGCTTTCTTATCGGTAGGGGTCGGCCAGTTTATGATAGAAGAGATCTTGCGGGGATCAACAATGGCTGGAACGGAATGTTTTTCGTCATGCCACTGCAAACAAACCAAAAGAGACAAGTGAGGTGAGAGGACCATAGAAGAACCCACCATACCCAGAGCAGACACGGTCTTACCTCTAGGAACCTGGGGTCTCTTGGTGCAATTTTGAAGGACATGTCCGGCTCCTCCACAGTAGAGACAAAGGTTCAACCGCCTTCTACGTTCTTTCTCTACTGCTGTCAAAGGCCCACGCACTAGTCCTATTTGCATAGGTTCTTCAGGAGCAGAGGGAGCGGATATAGCTGGTTCTGAAGAGGATGGTGTTCCAACTAGGGGTGCGGGTTGAGTGGTGGAAGAATGTTTTCTGCGTCTCTCTCATAGACGCCGGTTGATCTGAATAACTAACAGTATGAGGTCTTCCAGGAATGAAGGAATTCCCACTCGAGCTAACTCATCCTTCAAAGCGTCCATGAGACCCAGTCTGAACTGGTCCAGAAGAGCAGGCTCATTCCATTGTGTCTTGATAGAAAGGCGGCGGAATTCAGCCACGTAGTCTTCCACGGGACGTCTACCTTGTGTCAAGGCTCTGATGGCTGACTGGGCTGAAGCGGATCGTAACGGATCTTTGACAGGGTATCCATGGCGTGATGGAAGGCGGACCAGGATGACAGGATAGGATTGTCGTCTTGTAGGAGAGAATGCACCCAGGCCTGGGGTTCGCCAGACAGTAGGGTAATAACAGTGCGCACCTTGAGATAGCTCAGTGGTTAATTCCCTGACTATAGAGCCTGTTCAAACCGTAAGGCTGCAGGTTCAAATCCCAGCAGGGTCAACTCAGCCCTTCATCCTTCCGACGCCGATAAAATGAGTACCATTGATTGGGTAATAATAACATCTATTATTTCAGCTGCCGATTTGGTTAATTCCGAGAGCGTGCGCTGAAAGCGCTTTGAGTCCCACTGGGAGAAAGGCGCTATATAAATACGAGTTATTATTATTATTATTATTATTATTATTAACATAATCAGAAGCGTAGGTCCTGGGATTGATGGAGAAAAGGAGTTCGCAGGCCGTCATGAATTTTCTTTACTGTTTCTTATTCCCGTAGAACCTTTCTGGAAGAGGCACCCTAGGTTCTGGGGTGGAGGCTGCCCCTAGGTCAGAAGGAGGAGCGGCAGCAGAGACAGAGGGGCTTTGGGGAGAAGCCCCAGGTTGCAACTCCTGGATCCTACGCTGCAGAACCTCTTGATTGGTCCGAAGTTCCTGCATAGTAGCCATCAAGGATGTGATTTGAGTACTGAGGGCTGATAAGGCCTCCATGAGCCCTGCAGGTTCTATCTGGCTCAATTGTAATGTTAGCCTAGTCTAGCCTAGGGCAATAAACTAGGGAACCTAAGAGGCAGGACAGGGAAAGCCATAACTAACTAAAAAAAAACCTAACTAGCTAGGAAAAAAGGACAGACCTATAACACTAACTACAGAGGTGAACAGATTATATATATATATATATATATATATATATATATATATATATATATATATATATATATATAGAACACAAAAAGTAAAAAATGATATACATGTATATTTATATAAAAAAAAAAAACAGAAGAGAAGCACAATACCACAAGAAGAGCAGGACTAATACCACAGGATAGTAGCTTGAGATCGGAGGAGGCACAGGACAAGGCAGGCAGCAAGCAGGGAAATCCTAGAGGCAAAAGGGGAGAGACAGCGCACCAGAGATTTAAGGGTAGTATGTTACATGCAACAATATGATGCACAAAGAGATATGAGTGACAATAAATCAAAAGCTTTAATCGGTAAAACAAAATCACAAGGGGATAATCATGATATAATAAATACACATCATAAAAATAAATGAATTCAATGATCAGAATAGGAGATGTATCAAAAATAACGTGACGATAATACAGAAATCGTGGGGATCTGCATCGAAATAGGGGTGAAATATAATCAAGAAATGGTGGTTAGAGAAAGTTCTGATGGATGCTGGAATAGGTAAAAGCTCGGCAAGTGCAGAGTATATCTGTAAGCAATATGAGGCAGGCAAGAATCGCACTGGGGAATGGTGGCAAAAGGATGTATAAATCAAAACAATAAGGGGGTATAAAGATCCCCTCTTATGTGAATATGCTCACCAGAGCACAGCTGGGACGTGCATAAAAATAGTAATCAATTGGCCGCTCACCGGATTAATTCTTGTGTCTTAGCGTCTCAGATGTCCGACATGTAGCTCCAGCGGTCGGCTTGTGATCGGCTCCGGCAGTCAGCTCATCTATCCACAGTCCCAGTGTATGTCGCTCACACCGTCAGGTGCTATGGTGATTCCGCTATCTCTATAGTCCTCAGGCTCCTCAGTACTCGTTGAAAGGATGCAGATGTTGTGCTGGTGGTCACATAATAATGAAAAACGTAGATAGTCTGGACATCAGTCTGGCAAGGGGAGACAGCACACAGTTCAGATAAGGTTGAAGATTTATTTTTTGCCCTGATGAAGGTCCGGTGAAGGACCGAAAACGTTTGGCTTTTTTCTGTGAAGCGTGTTTTTCATGAAATAAATCTTCAACCTTATTTGAACTGTGTGCTGTCTCCCCTTGCTAGACTGATGTCCAGACTATCTACGTTTTACATTATTATGTGACCACCAGCGCAACATCTGCATCCTTTCAACGAGTACTGAGGAGACTGAGGACTATAGAGATAGCGGAATCACCATAGCACCTGACGGGGTGAGCGACATACACTGGGACTGTGGATAGATGAGCTGACTGCCGGAGCCGATCACAAGCCGACCGCTGGAGCTACATGTCGGACATCTGAGACGCTAAGACACAAGAATTAATCCGGTGAGCGGCCAATTGATTACTATTTTTATGCACGTCCCAGCTGTGCTCTGGTGAGCATATTCACATAAGAGGGGATCTTTATACCCCCCTTATTGTTTTGATTTATACATCCTTTTGCCACCATTCCCCAGTGCGATTCTTGCCTGCCTCATATTGCTTACAGATATACTCTGCACTTGCCGAGCTTTTACCTATTCCAGCATCCATCAGAACTTTCTCTAACCACCATTTCTTGATTATATTTCACCCCTATTTCGATGCAGATCCCCACGATTTCTGTATTATCGTCACGTTATTTTTGATACATCTCCTATTCTGATCATTGAATTCATTTATTTTTATGATGTGTATTTATTATATCATGATTATCCCCTTGTGATTTGGTTTTACAGATTAAAGCTTTTGATTTATTGTCACTCATATCTCTTTGTGCATCATATTGTTGCATGTAACATACTACCCTTAGATCTCTGGTGCGCTGTCTCTCCCCTTTTGTGTTTTTGCATGTATCGGCTCGCAGAGACTCCGAGCACCTGATAGCAGCACAGAAGATTGAATTGGTTACTGTTACATAAGAACATATCTATCAGTCATCTCCATTTGGATCCATCTCATTATCTACTCACTTCATCATCATCCATATGTACAGTACTAACCATCATTGATCATCTCTATCTTCATCTATTATATTGTTTTCCATCGATCATCTTTTCTTGAACTATATTATCTGGATGAACTTTTATTTCTTTTTTGTTTTCTTTTGATTCTGCATCTAGTATATATATTATTGTATTGTTCATTTATTTATTTTTCTTTTTGTATCACATATGTGTGTTCATTTATGTTAGGTTTATCCCCTATTGTTTATCCAGTAATATATAGTTCCATTTTAGCTCACTCACTCACATTTATATATTATCCCTTTCTCACATTTATTTGGACCATCAAACGGTGAGCGCTCCCTTTCTACTTTGTTCTAAATCCTAGAGGCAGGCTGAGGTCAGGAACTGGGAGGATCAAGAAGGAAGAGCAGGAAGACAAGGAGCTCGCTGGATGTGGAAAGCACAGGTCAGAGCAGGCAACAACTTGAAAGTTGAAGGACGCACCAACTAGAGCAGAGGACTCCAGAACAACTGATCGCTGAAGACGGGGTAAGCGCTTCCTATATAGCCCCGTTGACGTCATGAGTCGGAGCCACCGGAATCGCTTGTCTCTTGTGTGCCCCGACGTCGGCGCCTGCTCAGAAGGAAGGTTGAGGCCAGAAGGGAATGCGGCAGCCATCTGGCTCGGCGCCGCAACCCAACGAGGTACCCACAGCGGTGTGAGGGGTGTACAGCCTCTCTTTATGTGTCAATGAATAGGGTACAAATATTGTAGAATAACAGTTATGTATGTAAGCTGTCCCGTGATCTGGGGGAACTGTATCACTGGCAACATGTATATGTATTTTCTCTAATATTGTAAGGTGGCTATATAAACCTCAACGTATCAAAGCTGGCTTTAGGAGTCTTAAAGTATTACATATACATGCTTGAGTGCCCAAAGTTATATTGCATCCAGTGTGTTGACCATGGACAATCCTATGGAAGCTGTAAATATATAACAAACTGGTTGATTCGCAATAAAACATATCCGGCAGTGTATATCAAATGTCAATGAAGCAAACTGCATGACGGAACAACATGTGTATGTACATTATACATTTGCACAATACATAAGTATAGGGCTTAAAAGTTGAAGTCCTTTGCTACTAATCAGACCTGTATTAGAATTGATACAGGTTTGGCTAGATCTGAAGAAGTGGTCTTAGTATCACGAAACGTTATTATTATAGTCTACCTTTATTATTTTAGATACTGTATATTTTTTATTATTTCCAACTATGTTTGGATTTTTATAATAAATATAATATTTTCGAGATAATTAAGCAGCATAGTAGTGTTTCATCAACCCAAGATCCAACGTTGGACATTCCAGCAACATTTGGTTTCCTGAGCAGAGACAGGAAAAATTCTCTGCAAGCTTGATTAGCTGTGGAGTGAAGATATCTTTCTCCATAGCCATTTGCGCTGTGAGTATATTGAAACAATACTTTATTCATCCATTTTAAAGGATAACAGGCACTATTTGGCGCCCTCTTGTGTTTTCTTTTTGCATATATTACACTCTTTGGAGTCGTTTGTTGAGGAGCAGCCTGGTGAAGATACATCCTTTATATCGCTGTTTGGGGGACGGCGTATAAAAATATCCCTAAGCGTATATGTCAACTGACAATATTTGTTGAGTTGGCCACAGCAAATTGTGAGTACCATTTTAAGGGAAGAGGTTTGGGTCGTTTACAAGACTTATTGCACTAGGAGCGCCTTCTTTTTGTTTCTTGCTACAATACATAAGTATAGGGCTTAAAAGTTGAAGTCCTTTGCTACTAATCAGACCTGAAAAGTTACTAGCCACTGCAAGCCATAACATACCAACCAAGGCTGAATTTCTACTCGCCAGGGCTAAATTTTCATTCGCCATTGGCTAGTGGCGAGTGGAAATTTTGAGCCCTGCTAAGTAATCCAGTATACTTCACAAATGGTAAATGATACATATAATTGCACGCATATATATGTATATGAAAAGTCTCCGGCGCATTGCACAGCAATGCCTAAGTCCAACTTGGGCATCGCTGCGGGAGAAAATTCCAAATGCAATAGTTAATAGTCCTACAAGTATATCATACATGTGTATTATATCTCAGATAGACTATATATATTGTTGTCAAGTATTCCACATAGTGGCATGCATTTAGTTGTATAAAGAACTATTATTGAGTTATAAGCGGTGGGATATATGTCCAAGATCCTCCACGGAACACATGTGCATAATGATATTCCATATATGGTTGTTCTCACCTTCATATGAGTTTTATGTATATCTTATCAGTAACATTGTCACAAAGTACAGATACAAATTACCTTGAGTCTTGTTACATTCAGATGCTGTTTCCAATATGTTATGTCTCCAGCCTGTTCTTGATATTTATAATCCGTTTCTGTGCGTCACTAGCACTAATAGACATTTTCTTGTTTTTATAGAACAGTGCATGATGTCTTCTTGTCCAATATCATATGTCTTGAAGCTTTAAGTGATATTTGTAATCCAAATCAGTGCGTCACCAGCACAAGCGTCAGCTTCAATATTTAGCGGTGTAGTTCATTCCCCTTAGATGAATTATGTTTTGGATATCTCAGTCTAGAGAGTGGTTGTAATCCAGTCACGTGTGTTATAGGCCTTATCTATATAATGATAGGACGCTGGCCATATTGTTCCATCCTGTAGTATGTTGTATTCCAATTGAGTGCATCAGTGACACTATCCAATTGATTTTGTATGTCATAATATATAGCATGAATCATTCCATATTGTGTTCTATAATCCAATGGAGTGTGTCACTAGCACCATCCAGATTGCTGCTTGGGTCATAGCTTCACATGTGTTTCAACCTATCTCGCCCATCTGATTGCTCAACATCCTATATATATACATATCCTATTAACCTATGAGTAGAGGGAGGTACCTATCCCTATGCTGCATGGTAATTTGATATGGATTGAGACTTTTCAGTAATGCAAGATAAACCTGGTTGAATGTAGCACATTGGTGTCAATGTCCCTTTTGTCTTCTTTTCACATTAAAGGTTCCATATAACCTGTGAAAATGAGTGGTCCACTGGGTCCTTGAGGTTTGCAGAGTTAGAGACATATTCTATATAAGTAGGTTAGCTTACCCTCTATGCCGAGAATGATAGGATCAATAAGCTGAATGTAGCTTAACAGGTAATATTAATTATCCTGAGCTGCAAGGTTTAAAATCATTGCCTCTGATGGCATTTCTCTCTCTCTCTCTCACACAAAGAGCAGAAATGAGTTGTCAGCCTTGAGCCCTGATACTTTAGGAAAAGGTACTGAGCTAAAAAGTCCTGTTTTGAATCTGTTCCTGTTGATCTGTTTTGTAAAATGGGAACCAGGTTAGCTGGTCAGATTTGATAGTGAGGAAAAGCACTGTTTAGTAAGTCTCCAAACTGGAGTAGGTTTCATCTGTTTTATTTGGTTGTTTGTTACCTGCCTTAAAGTAACAGTACCAGTTAACCTGTGAAGAGAGTAATCCACAGAAACTTTATCATGTGGGCTAAAAAAGTTCTTCCAATTTTGACATTAATTGGCTGGTGTATTGTGGCACCATTTGTGTTCCTATAGTAGTTCCAGTCATCTGTAGGTACAAGTCCTGGCTAAATGTGAAGTAGTAGTGTGTTGGCATGAATTGTATTAGCTGTGTTACATGTTCCTAGGAATACTTTGAAGACAGCAATGTCATCTTCATGTGGGATATTGGTGTTGGGGAAATCAACATCATGTGACTACAAGGGTTTCATTCAGGTAGTTTGTTTAATATATCGGTGGTGTCCTGAATGTAGATGGGTATTTTTAACCAAGAGTTTAAGGACATTCTCCACCCTGCCAGATATATTTTCTGTAAGTTTGTCAGGGTTTCCTTCTTTGGACATTGTAGGAGTTCTTGTCCATATACCAAATAAAAACTCTGGCCTACCTCATCATATAGATGATCTCTTAATTATGGACTGCCAGTGAAGAACTTTTGACTTTTTACAAAAAATACAATGCTTTCCATTCCACCATTAACCTCAAAAACTCAGCCATTCTGCCACCAAAATGTTTTGATCATCAAAATAGCATTAAAACACTGTCCAGATATCCCTGTACTGCAAACCAACAAACCATTCAAAAATAGTTATTCTAGCACTCAGAGATAACAAAATAGAGTTCCAATAATGGAACTATACACTAAACTCAAAACAGTTGTCTCAAATAAGGATACAAATTACACCTTCATAATCTGTCACAAATATTCCTCTGGTGAGATAAGTGAAAAGATGACATTTTATATTAAGAAAAAAATATATAATAGAAAAAGATTAAATAGAACCACAAAGAATACTCTCTAGTCTAGTGTTTTATATATATATATATATATATATAGGCATCCAAACATACACAATATGCTTCAAGTGGTAACCTGATTGTCCAAAATTTATACATTATTGTCTTTTCAAGGAGTCCTTCCCCAAGTGGACTTAGTGGATTTATGCATAAAATGTCCACATACAGGTCTCTTCCTTTTCTTCTGGGCCAATCACAATTTTCCTCCTGTGCTCCCAGGGTACGCTGCCCTTTCCACACTAGTGGCTTGTGTGTAACTCAATTACAGTAAAGAAACAAGAAAACAGGGGTGCAAAACCCTTTAAGAGTATATCTGTATGGATATTGTGAATTTTTCAGCCCCAAACTTAAAGCTCCTTACTGGATCTCTCTTGACTTAAAGCCTTTAGTATTATTCACCACTCCACTGGGTACTTTGAAACGGAGGTCAGGATCCACTCAGTGCTTATCACAAATCAATCTTTATTTTAAAATATAAGAAACAGCCCTGCACAACTGATCAGCGGAGGCCTGATTCTTGTAAGCCCAAGAGGCCCCAATAGATCTTGTAGAATGAGCCGTAACCCTGAAAGGGACAGATTTCTTCCTCAGCTCATAAGCTGTACAAATAGTGGACTTGATGCAAGAAGCAATAGTCACCTTGGATGCAGGTTTTCCTGCCCTAGGACCCTCAGGACTGATGAACAGCGCCTCTGATTGCCTGATAGACTCAGTGTGATGTACATAAAACTTGAGACAACGCACCACGTCTAGCATGTGTACAGCCCTCTCCTTGTCAGAGGTGGGGTCCGGGCAGAAGGAGGGCACCACAATCTCCTGATTGATGTGGAACTCAGAGACCACCTTTGGGAGAAACTCCTGAGAAGTACGAAGCACCACCTTGTCTTTGTGAAACACCAATAGGGTGGTTTACAGGACAGAGCATGTAACTCCGTGACACGGTGGACAGACACAATCGCCAGGAGAAAGGCCATTTTCCACGACAAGAGGTATAGGAGCCAAAGACTCAAATGGGGGGCGCTGAAGAACGCCCAAAACCAAGTTAAGATCCCACTGAGAAGCAGGAATCGTAAAGGCAGGACGAGCATGAGCAACGCCCTGGAAGAAAACCATGACATCTGGAAGGATGGCAAGGCGCTTCTGAAAGAAAACAGAAAGTACAGAAGTCTGAACCTTAAGGGAACTCAAACTGAGACCCTTATCCACACCGCCATGCAAGAAGGCCAGGACCGTAGGCAGATCAAAATCCTGAGACAGGTCCTTGTCAGCACACCAAGACAGAAAAGTCGACCAGACACAATGGTAGATCTTGGAAGAAACAGGTTTGTGGGCACTGAGCATAGTATGCAGCACATCAGAAGAAAAACCTTTTTTCTTCAATATTGAGGATTCAATTCCCAATCCGTCAAAGCTAGACGATGAACATCCTCTTTCCACAGGTAGCCCTGTAGAAGAAGATCCGGATGGCAAGGGAGCCGAAATGGCTCCACCACAGACACATCCAGAAGCTCCAGAAACCAAGACTGATGAGGCCAGTACAGAGCAATCACAATAACCGGACAACATTCCAGTCGTAATTTCCATTACACCCTGTGCAACATTGGGACGTGAGGAAGATATTGGCCAGAGGGAATAACCAAGGAATGGACATCACATCTACCGCCAGAGCCAGAGGGTCTCTCCACTGAGAGCAGAACCTCGGTACCTTCCTGTTGTGTCGATGTAAGGAAGACCCCATTTATGAAAAATGAGGTTGAACACCTCTGGGTGAAGCTCCCACTCTCCGCTGTCCACCCTGTGTTGACTGAGGAAGTCTGCCATGACGTTGGCTACGCCAGGTATGTGCACTGCGGAAATGGCAGGAATGTGTTCTTCTGCCCAGGACAAAATAGCTTTGACCTCTAACCAAGTGGCGAGACTTCTTGTTCCAACCTGCTTGTTGATGTAAGCCACGGCTGTGGCGTTGTCGGACTCTACTCGGACTGGACAGTCTCCCAACTGAGATGTCCAATGTCGAAGGGCATGAAATATTGCCTGAAGCTCCAATAAGTTGATCAGAAGGAGAGATTCCTCCAGAGACCACCGACCCTGAGCGCTCAGGCGATCCAGGACCGCTCCCCAGCCGGAGAGGCTGGCATCCGTCATCACCGTGGTCCAGAAGGATACCAGGAAGGACTTGCCTTTCAGCAGGTTGGAGAGGTCAAGTCACCATGACCAACTAAGTTTCACATGAAGAGGAAGAGACACTGACGTATTCAGAAGGTCCGGTTGACCCTTGCACACCTGGATCATGAAACTCTGGAGCTCCCTGGTGTGCGCCATGGCAAACAGGACCACTTCTATTGTGAAGATGAATTTCCCCACTAGAGAGGACAGCTTCTTGGCTGGAACTGTATCTTGAGCCAGAACTGCTGAAACCCTGTGGCAATCTGGTGAACCACCTCATCTTCTGAGTGTCGAAGAGAAGGCCCAGGAAGACCAGATGCTGGGATGGGATAAAATCAGACATGTCCAAGTTGATGATCCACCCGTGATGGGTGAGAGCATGAACGAACTGCTGAACCTGTTGATGAAGAAGTTCCACAAAAGGGGCTTTCAAAAGCAGGTCATCCATGTATGGAATAACTCTGATGCCGTTCCTGTGGAGCACGGACACTAAAGCTCCCAGGACACGGTTGAAGATTTGAGGAGCAGTCGTCAGACCAAATGGAAGAGCTGAAAACGTCCCCTGTAGCAGGCAAATCTAAGGTACTGCCGGCTCTCTGGATGTATGGCAATGTGTAAGTAGACATCCTGAAGATCCAGAGATGCAAGGAATTCACCTGGGGACATGGCAGCAATCACTGTGCGTAGAGACTCCTGGTGATAATGAGTCCGGATCACAAAGGAATTGAGATCCTTTAAATCCAAAATGGGACGACAGCCATCGTCCTACTTGGAGACCACAAAGAGGTTCGAGTAAAACCCCATACCTCTGTCCTGAACTGGAACCGGTTCTAGAACGTCCTTGTATCATGGTGCCTGTGTTCCTGCTCTGACGGCGACATTGTTACTTTGCCTAATTTCTATGCTGCCTTCTTATTGGCCTGACATCCTTGCTCCACCCAGGGCTTGCCTTTATATACATAAAACAAAAAAACAGAAAACAAAGTGTACATCTATATAGAGCACTGCGACCAATAAGAAGATATTACCCACAAAAATCCAAAAATAAATAATTTATTATATATAATAATAAAGCAGCACAGCAATCCCAATACAACTGTATACAACCCCAGATACCCTTCACCTAATGCAAAGTAGATCTATAAATGTCTAACAATAAAATACATGACCAAATGACCTAATGTAAAGGAGCTAAAACTGGCACCAGACATACTACAAACATATGTCTAATATCCATAGCCAAGAAGATTGATCCACATATATATTGTCCAATCCAAAGAGATGGAGAATGATGAAAAATAAATGATGAAATGGAGAATGATGGGATGAAATGATGACACTTAAATCACAATCATCGTTCATACAAAAACTTGATGTTACATATAAATCTTCACCCTCTCATGGGTTAATAACATCAGTCATCCAAATATATTCACACAAAACATGGAGTAATGATATATGTTCAGATGATGAATGAGCATTCATGTATAATATATATATGCGATCGAGTCTGGCTGGATAACAGATTCATAACGTCAAAATGATCACTCTCACCCATCTTCGCCCCAACTTTGGGCATATAGCAGGATTAGCCGTAAGTTCTCACAATGACCAGCTGCGGTAATGGTTGTAACCTTCTTTGCTTTTCATCCTTCATCATATTTTTTTTTAATCATCGGGTATTTTGACACAGCCACTCACAGATCGCTTTTCCACCAAGTTCATTCTTTCTATACATACTGAACCTTAAGTGATGAAACTCCATATGAACAACTCCATCTATTACATGTGTTCAATAACTTATATGCTCCATAGATCTCGATCATTAGATCCCAATCGTCAACGCGTTTCGCATTACGCAGAGAATAACAATATTGACTGGAATCACAAGGAATAGGTGAAGCCAGAATTGAACTGGCTACAAGGCACCATAGGAAGGTGGCTGCCAACGATATAGTGAACGCCCCCCGGAGACTGCAAGGATAACATGACCCAGTGCTTAGCACCGTAAGGAGCAACGTACGCCAAACTGAGACTAACGATATAGATATGAGTACCCAGCACCACCCCGCAAGGGGTTAACGAAAGCTCTGGTCTGCAGATGTGAAGTAGTCTGAGGCGCCCAACAGTAACCCAACCTCAGGGACAGCAGTAACAGACCAAGCAATCGTGGTGCAACCGGAAACTACTGGAAGGAGCAAAAGGCACAATGAGCGAGCGGATCACGGACTGGACTACTGCATAGAACTGAGGCAACAGGAGGTCTGGTAAGACCACAGAAAGCGAGAGCAACTTGAGTACACAGCCGGAGCAGCAAGCAGGAACAGTACAGGAACAGGAACTTCAGCCCAGCTGGGTCAGTACACGGAGCAGGAACGTCAGCCAAGCCAGTTCGGTACACAGAGCAGGATCGCCAGTCAAGCCAGGTCAGTACACAGAGCAGGATCGCCAGTCAAGCCGGGTCAGTACACGGAGCAGGAACTTCAGCCAGGCCGGGTCAATACACGAAGCAGGAACATCAGCCAGGCCGGGTCAATACACGAAGCAGGAACATCAGCCAATCCGGGTCAGTACACACAGCAGGAACGTCAGCCAATCCGGGTCGGTACACAGAGCAGGAACGTTAAACAGGCAGAGTAGTCAGGCAGTCCATGTCATACACTGGTATCATATGAGAGTAACGGAACAAGCGCGGTGGATACACCACGAAAGGGCAGCGCATAAGTGACATCCCAAGGTATTTAAAGGCTGTCACTGGGAGAAGCAAAGACAGCGTAGCCAATAAAAGATATCAGGAATTAAACATATCAAAATGTCGCCCGTATATCACGGGCACCGTGAGAGTACCCTCCTCTCTAAGACCCCCACTCCGAGAAGAGGGGGCCGGCTTTTGAGGATACTTGGCATGAAAACTGCGCTGCAATCTGGGAGCATGAAGGTCCTTTTGATCAACCCAGGAACACTCCTCAGGGCCATAACTCTTCCAATGAACCAAATATTGTAGTTTTCCTGTGAATCTACGTGTCACGGTTTGTTACGACTCTCAGACACAAAGTTAGGCAAAAACACAACTTTATTGAAAAAATAATTAAAATGATCCCTTAGGATTACAACACGTACATACAACATTTAATAATAGAAATAGCACAGATAATATAGGCTTTACCGGTCTTGCCAATATACCGGGCAAGACAGCCTGCGAATATAGGGATAGTAGGCTCTACCGGCCTTGCCAATACCGGGTAAGGCAACCTTCTGATGGAATAATATACCAGGTTCTACCGGCCTTACCAATATACCGGGCAAGGCAGCCCAAGGAACTATACATAGGCTCTACCGGCCTTGCCAATACCGGGTAAGGCAGCCTTCTGATGGAATAACGTACCAGGTTCTACCGGCCTTACCAATATACCGGGCAAGGCAGCCCAAGGAACTATACATAGGCTCTACCGACCTTGCCAATACCGGGTAAGGCAACCTTCTGATGGAATAATGTACCAGGTTCTACCGGCCTTACCAATATACTGGGCAAGGCAGCCCAAGGAACTATACATATAGGCACACCAACCAAGAGTATGACCTAAAGTATTATTGGAGCGAACCAGCGATCGCACGCTGGGACCAACAACTGATTGTATAGCTGCAAGGCTTCTGGAGCAAACCAGCGTCCGTATGCTGGGACCAACAACAGATTTGTATAGCCGCTAGGCTTGGAGGATAACCCAACGCCCGCACGCTGGGACTAACAGCAGATTGTATAGCCGCAAGGCTTCTGGAGCAAACCAGCATCCGCACGCTGGGACCAACAAGTGGTTTGTATAGCCGCAAGGCTTGGAGCAAACCAGCGTCCTCACGCTGGGACCAACAAGTGATTTGTATACCCGCAAGGCTTGGAGCAAACCAGCGTCCGCACGCTGGGACCAACAAGTGATTTGTATAGCCGCAAGACTTTGAGCAAACCAGCGTCCACACGCTGGGACCCACAACTGATTGTATAGCCGCAAGGCTGGAGGATAACCCAACGTCCGCACGCTGGGACTGCAAATGTCGCCAAGGCGACCAAGTTAACAAGTCGTCAGGAACACAGCAGACAGGACAGGAGATGGCAGGAACCAGCAGGGCGATCAACCGGTCAGGAAGCAGCAGCGAAAACGGTCAGCAGGAAACAGCAACCTCAAGGAACTAGGCCGGAACCAACACGGGAACAGCACTGCAGACAGGAGACTCAGGAACAAGATGCAGTCTGGAACTCAGGAACACAGCAACAGGCCCAAACGACTACTGGAAAAAGCTGAAAGCAAACGTGGTCAGAGACACCACGAAAGGGCAGTCAAGGGGTGCCTAAACCAGGTTTAAATAGGCAGTATGAGGCGGGTTAAAGGCAGACAGCCAATAGAAGCCCCCTAATGGTGACAGGCAAGGAAATGCATCAATCACGGGCACTGTGATAGTACCCTACTTTCAAAGACCCCCTCTCCTAGAACAGGGTCTAGGCTTCTGCGGGTATTTAGCATGAAAGGCTCTGGATAACCTAGGTGCATGAAGGTCCTTACTGTCCACCCACGATCGATCTTCAGGACCATATCCTTTCCAATGCACCAGGTATTGTATCCTTCCTCTAAGCCTCCGGGAATCAATAATACTCTGTACCTCATACTCTTCCTGACCCTCAACCTCGACAGGTCCTGGCACCACAGGTGTGGTAGGATAACGGTTGCATATGAGAGGCTTAAGCAGAGACACATGGAACACATTATGAATACGCATGGATGCCGGTATGTCTAGTGCATAGGAAACAGGGTTAATTTTGCGAATAACTCTGTATGGGCCAATAAACCGCGGAGCCAACTTATTGGACAGAACCTGTAGCTTAAGATCCCTAGAGGAAAGCCACACTCTATCCCCAACCTGAAAGGAGACCGCTGGACGCCTTCTGCGATTAGCATAGTGTTGATGACGCTGGAATGAGTGACCAAGTGCCCTCTGAACTTGTGCCCATGTGGAACGGAGTTGCTGGATATGCTTATCCAGAGCTGGAATCTGTTGTGTCTGGAAGGAATCTGGGAGCAAACAGGGCTGAAACCCATAATTGATCAAAAACGGAGAGCTCCCAGATGAGGAATTAACCGCACAGTGCCTGGCGAACTCCGCCCAAGGCAACAAGTCGGCCCAGTTTTCATGATGGTCGGCAATGAAACAACGCAGAAATTGTTCAAAACCCTGATTGGCTCGTTCAGCGGCTCCATTGGTCTGGGGATGGTAGGCAGAGGAAAAGGACAATTGTATGCCCATTTGTTCACAAAATGCCCTCCAAAACCTAGACACAAACTGGCTCCCCCTGTCGGACACCAGTACCCTGGGTACTCCATGCAACCGAAATACTTCTCTGGCAAACACAATTGCCAATTCCTTAGCCGAGGGAAGGCCACGAAGGGGCACAAAATTAGCCATTTTAGAAAATCTGTCCACCACCATTAGTATGAAGGAATACCCTCTAGACATGGGCAATTCTCCCATAAAATCAATGGAAACATACGACCAAGGGCGTTCGCCATTAGGCACGGGTTGAAGCAAGCCCACCGGAAGGTGTCTAGGGGTCTTAGCACGAGCACAGGTGGCACAGGCATTAGTAAAATCGGCACAATCGTTTCTCATAGGCGGCCTCCAAAATAACTGAGAAAGGGACCATAACAATTGGTCTCTACCAATATGTCCTGCAGCCTTAGAGGAATGGTACGTTTTGAGTAATCGAGTACGAAATGGTTCTGCAACATAACATTTACCCACCGGGGTTTCATAAGGAGCAGACGCCTGAGAAGCCAAGATCTCCTTCCCTAGAGGGGAAGTGATACTAGTACATATAGTAGCCAATATTCGATCGGGTTGAATGATAGGTGCTGGTGCTTCCACTCTGTCATTCTCAACCTCAAATTGTCTTGACAGTGCATCCACCCTAACATTCTTAGATCCCGGTAAATATGATAAAATAAAAGTAAATCGAGATAAAAATAGCGCCCATCTGGCCTGACGAGAGGACAATCTCTTGGCCTCCGAGAGATAGAGCAGGTTTTTATGATCCGTTAGAATTAGGATAGGATTTTTTGTACCTTCAAGTAAATGACGCCATTCCTTAAGAGTGAGGATAATGGCCAATAATTCTCTGTCCCCTATCTCACAGTGGCTTTGCGCCTCGGTCAACTTTTTCGAAAAGAACCCACAGGGTCTGAGTGTTCCACCATTATTAAGTCGTTGAGAAAGTACTGCCACAACCCCAATATCTGAGGCATCAACCTCTAACGTAAATGGAAATAAAGGATTTGGGTGGGATAACACAGGAGCCGCAGCAAAAGCCAACTTCAGTTTCTCAAAGGCCTGCTCAGCAGTTACTGGCCAACAAGATGGATTAGCGCCCTTATGCGTAAGGTCAGACAAAGGTTTGACAATGGAAGAAGAGTTCTTAATAAACTTCCTATAATAATTAGCGAAGCCCAAGAATCGCTGTATCGCTTTAAGACTCTTAGGTCGTGGCCATTGTAGGACTGCTGTCAACTTTTCTTTGTCCATAGCAATGCCGTCCTTGCCAATTACGAACCCCAAAAATGGCACACTGGTTCTGTGAAACTCACATTTCTCCAATTTACAGTACAATTTATTTTCTCGTAGCCGCAACAACACTGTAGACACATCCTTGATCTGTTGTGACATATTTTGGGAATGAATCAATATATCGTCAAGGTACACCACGACACATGACTGTAACATATCTCTGAGGACATCATTTATCAATTCCTGAAAAACTGCGGGTGCATTACACAACCCAAATGGCATGACTAGATATTCATAGTGCCTGGATCTAGTATTAAAGGCAGTCTTCCACTCATCACCTGCTCGAATGCGAACCAAATTATATGCCACCCTTAGGTCCAATTTGGTAAAGATTGAGGACCCCTTAAGTCTGTCAAAAAGCTTGGTGATGAGTGGTATTGGATATGCATTCTTAGCCATCAGTTTATTTAAGCCACGGTAGTCAATGCATGGTCTTAATTCTCCATTTTTCTTTTTTACAAAAAAGAACCCAGCCCCCGCCGGGGAGGTAGATTTCCTTATGATCCCTCTAGCAAGGGCATCAGAAATATAATTCTCCATAGCCTTATGTTTCTCACAAGACAATGGATATGTGTGTCCCCTTGGAGGTATTACTCCCAGAGGCAATTCAATGCTACAGTCATAGGATCTGTGCTGAGGTAAAGAGCCAGCTTCTCCTTTGCTAAAAACATCGCTAAACGACTGGTATACATCTGGTATAGCAGAGGAGGTGCACAAGACCTTAACTGGCTGAGTGACGCACTTATCCATACAAAACGGAGACCAAGCAACAATTTCACATTTTTCCCAATCAATTTGTGGATTATGTAACTGTAACCAAGGAAATCCCAATATTACAGCATGATGAGGAGAATTAATAAGTTGGAACTGCTGCTCTTCTCTGTGAAGAGCTCCAGTAGTCATGGATAATGGCATAGTTTCGAATGTAACATGAGCAGGTTCTAAGGGTCTGCCATCTATTGCTTCAATAGCCAGGGGGTTTTCTCTTTCAATGCGCGGAATTCCGTGCAATTTGGTAAAGGTATTATCCATAAAATACCCTGCTGCCCCAGAATCAACCAGAGCCAAAACCTCCACTGAGCGTTGTGCCCAGGACAATACCACCTGTATGGTGGGTTTCATTGTGCCAAACACTGGGGACAATTGTACACCACCTAGGGCCTGTCCCCCAAGATACCCTAGGTGTGTTCGTTTCCCGGACGTACTGGACAAGATCTTAGCAAATGCCCATTCTTACCGCAGTATAGGCACAATCCTTGTTTTCTGCGATACATTTTCTCCTCTTTAGTTAACCTAGTGAAACCCACTTGCATAGGTTCACCTGATTCCCGTATGGGTTCACTAGGTTTAGATGCCACGGGAGGGCTGGGTGGGCAAAATGTACTCATAGACCCACTATTCTTTGACCGGAACCTGCGATTTCTAGCGATTGATCTCTCACGTATTCTGGAATCAATCAATATAACGTATTCAATATAGTCATCAAGATCAGTGGGCAACTCTTTTGCAGCAATCTCGTCTTTAATCTGGTCATTCAGGCCCTGAGCAAAAGCGGCCAACAATGCCTCATTTTTCCAGCCCACCTCTGCTGCCAATGTGCGAAATTCAATGGCATAGTCGCCCACCGTACGCCTGCCCTGTTGTATCTCCATAAGGCGTTTGGCAGCAGAGGTAGTTCAACCAGGAGGCTCAAACACTCTCCTAAATGATTGCACAAATTCACTAAAACTCTTAGTGCAAGGTTTAGCGTTTTCCCACAAGGGGTTAGCCCAGACCAATGCTCTGCCAGTCAGTAGGGATATCATAAACCCAATTTTACTGTGATCATTAAAAAACACGTGTGCCGTCAATTCCATAAATATTTCAAGCTGATTGACAAACCCTCTACACAGATTACGGTCACCATCATATCTGAGTGGCAAGGGTGCAGAAGCTGTTAACCCCTTAACTGCAACCCCTAATTGCCTAGTCTCATTCTCCAGTGTCTGACTGGGCGGGACCACCGGACTAGCGCCAGACTTGTCAGCGAGTACAATGCGTTCAAGGATAGTTTGAATTGTGATTGCCAACTGATCCAAGCGTTGCTCATGCATATCCATCCTCCAATGGATATTCTGTGTATTACCATCACACTTGCTGTCTGAGGTCATGGCCCTTTCGTACTGTCACTGTTTGTTACGACGCTCAGACACAAAGTTAGGTAAAAACACAACTTTATTGAAAAAATAATTAAAATGATCCCTTAGGATTCCAACACGTACATACAACATTTAATAATAGAAATAGCACAGATAATATAAGCTTTACCGGTCTTGCCAATATACCGGGCAAGACAGCCTGCGAATATAGGGATAGTAGGCTCTACTGGCCTTGCCAATACCGGGTAAGGCAACCTTCTGATGGAATAATATACCAGGTTCTACCGGCCTTACCAATATACCGGGCAAGGCAGCCCAAGGAACTATACATAGGCTCTACTGGCCTTGCCAATACCGGGTAAGGCAATCTTCTGATGGAATAATGTACCAGGTTCTACCGGCCTTACCAATATACCGGGCAAGGCAGCCCAAGGAACTATACATATAGGCACACCAACCAAGAGTATGACCTAAAGTATTATTGGAGCGAACCAGCGATCGCACCCTGGGACCAACAACGGATTGTATAGCCGCAAGGCTTCTGGAGCAAACCAGCGTCCGCACGCTGGGACCAACAACTGATTGTATAGCCGCAAGGCTTCTGGAGCAAACCAGCGTCTGCACACTGGGACCAACAACTTATTGTATAGCCGCAAGGCTTCTGGAGCAAACCAGCTTCCGCACGCTGGGACCAACAACTGATAGTATAGCCGCAAGGCTTCTGGAGCAAACCAGCGTCCGCACGCTGGGACCAACAACTGATAGTATAGCCGCAAGGCTTCTGGAGCAAACCAGCGTCCGCACGCTGGGACCAACAAGTGGTTTGTATAGCCACAAGGCTTGGAGCAAACCAGCGTCCGCACGCTGGGACCAACAAGTGATTTGCATAGCCGCAAGGCTTGAAGCAAACCAGCGTCCGCACGCTGGGACCAACAAGTGATTTGTATAGCCACAAGGCTTAGAGCAAACCAGCGTCCGCACGCTGGGACCAACAAGTGATTTGTATAGCCGCAAGGCTTGGAGCAAACCAGCGTCCGCACGCTGGGACCAACAAGTGATTTGTATAGCCGCAAGACTTCGAGCAAACCAGCGTCCACACGCTGGGACCCACAACTGATTGTATAGCCGCAAGGCTGGAGGATAACCCAGCGTCCGCATGCTGGGACTGCAAATGTCGCCAAGGCGACCAAGCTAACAAGTCGTCAGGAACACAGCAGACAGGACAGGAGATGGCAGGAACCAGCAGGGCGATCAACTGGTCAGGAAGCGGCAGCGAAGACGATCAGCAAGAAACAGCAACCTCAAGGAACTAGGCCGGAACCAACACGGAAACAGCACTGCGGACAGGAGACTTAGGAACAAGATGCAATCTGGAACTCAGGAACACAGCAACAGGCCCAAACGACTACTGGAACAAGGTGAAAGCAAACGTAGTCAGAGACACCACTAAAGGGCAGCCAAGGGGTGCCCAACCCAGGTTTAAATAGGCAGTATGAGGCAGGTTAAAGGCAGACAGCCAAAAGGAGCCCCCTAATGGTGACAGGCAAGGAAAAGCATCAATCACGGGAACCGTGATACTACGGGAGTCAATAATATTTTGGAATTCGTACTCTTCCTGACCTTGCACCTGAACAGGACCTGGAACCACAGGAGTGGTAGTGTAACTATTGCATACAAGAGGCTTCAGCAAGGATACGTGGAACACATTATGAATCCACATGGCTGCTGGGAGATCCAGAGCATAAGACACAGGGTTAATCTTGCGGATAACTTTGAAGGGACCAACAAGCCGGGGAGCCAACGTATTACATGGAGTCTGCAAATTGAGATTCTTGAAGGATAGCCATACCCTGTCCCCAACCTGGAAGGAGACCGCCGGCAACCGTCTGCGATTAGCTTGGCACTGATAACGCTGGAATGAAGCACTGAGGGTCCTCTGTACCTGTGCCCAAGTGGAGCGGAGTTGCTCGAAATGCTCATCCAGAGCTCGAATTTGCTGCGTCTGAAATAAGTCCAGGAGCAAGCATGCTTGAAACCCGTAGTTGATGAGAAATGGGGAGCTCCCGGACGATGAATTAACCGCACAATTCCTGGCAAACTCAGCCCATGGCAACAGGTCGACCCAATTATCATGATGATCGGACACAAAACAGCATAGAAATTGTTCCAATCCTTGATTGGCACGCTCGGCGGCTCCGATGGTATGCGGAAGAAAATGAAACTGTATGCCCATCTACTCACAGAATGCACTCCAAAACCTAGACACAAATTGGCCCCCACGCTCAGACACCAGCACCCTGGGCACGCCATGCAACCAAAACACCTCTCTGGCAAATACCACTGCCAACTCCTGGGCAGAGGGAAGGCCAGGGAGAGGCACAAAGTGTGCCATCTTAGAGAACCTATCTACTACCATCAGAATAAACGAATATCCCCTTAGACACCGGTAATTCTCCCATAAAGTCGATCGAGACATGAGACCTCAGATGGTACAGGTGACGGTAATGCACAAAGTATCCATTGGAAGATGGATTTACATGAGCAGTTGAACATGAGTCAGTCTCGGAGGGGGGTCTACTATCACGGTGCCCGTGATATACGGGCGACATTTTGACATGTTTACTTCCTGATATCTTTTATTGGTTACTCTGTCTTTGCTCCTCCCAGTGACAGCCATTAAATACCTTGGGCTGTCACTTATGCGCGGCCCTTTCGTACTGTTACGGATGTGTACACTCAGAAACGGAAGGTTTTGGTAAAACACAGTTTTATTAGCACACAAGGAATAACAGTAACCCTCGCGGGTCCAGCATACAGATAAATGGTAAACTGACACAGGACAGGTTACAATGATATGATTAACCCACACAGGTCCAGTATGTAGATACAATATACAGTACTGACACAGGTCAGGTAAATATCATATGATACAGTGTAAATATGACAGAATGATACTTATTAGGCCAAGGATAGTAGTTGGCTCTAATAGTGGAAGGCCCAATGTAGCTCTCTACGCAGAGAGTCACAATAACGACTGGAATCACAAGGAATAGGTGAAGCCAGAATTGAACTGGCTACAAGGCACCATAGGAAGGAGGCTGCCAACGATATAGTGAATGCCCAACGTAGACTGCAAGGATAACGTGACCCAGTGCTCAGCACCGTAAGATGCAACGTATGCCAAACTGAGACTACCGATACAGATATGAGTACCCAGCACCATCCCGCAAGGGGTTAACAAATGCTCCGGTCTGCAGATGTGAAGTAGCCTGAGGCGCCCAACAGTAACCCAACCTCAGGGACAGCAGTAACAGACCAAGGGATCGTGGTGCAACTGGAAACTACCGGTAAGGAGCAACAGGCACAATGAGTGAGCGGATCACGGACTGGACTACTGCACAGAACCGAGGCAACAGGAGGTCTGGTAAGTAACTCGAGTACACAGCCGGAGCAGCAAGCAGGAACAGTACAGGAACAGGAACTTCAGCCCAGCCAGGTCGGTACACAAAGCAGGAACGTCAGACAAGCTGGTTCGGTACACGGTGCAGGATCGCCAGTCAAGCCAGGACGGTAGACAGAGAAGGAACGTCAGCCAATCCGGGTCGGTACACAGAGCAGGAAAGGTAAACAGGCAGAATAGTCAGGCAGTCCGGGTCATACACTGGTATCATATGAGAGTAACGGAACATGCGCTAGGCAATGGATACACCACGAAAAGGCAGCGCATAAGTGACAGCCCAAGGTATTTAAAGGCTGTCACTGGGAGGAGCAAAGACAGCATAGCCAATAAAAGATATCAGGAAGTAAACATGTCAAAATGTCGCCCGTATATCACGGGCACCGTGATACAGAGGGTTTCCTGTCCGGGGATTTCCATTCCTCAGACACAAGGCGGTCAAGAGTGGGGTTAGGTGGAAAGCAAGTATGGGGCTTTTTAGGCTCCTGGAACATATCAGAGGGGTCAGAAGGAACCTCCTTAACTAAGGGAATGTTAAGAGTAGTCAAGACAGCCATGATCAGGCCCTCAGCAGAGGGCTCAGGATCAGTCTCAAAAGGATCCCCAAAAAACTGAGAGGAGCCCACAGCAGAACATTCCTCAACATCTGAATCCACCAGCAGTTCCTCCTTAGAGGAATCTGACATGTCAAGTACTCCCTGAGGTTTGGGCAGGGAAGACTTGACTGAGGAGGGGGCCTGCCAAGAATGAAAGACCCCCTGTAACTAGGATGGAAAGAGTTGCAATGTGGACCTAAGGTCCCTAGTAGGAGCCTTGAACTCTTGCACCCAAACTGGCTCTATTGCATGGCTGGAGGTCCCTGGAATACTTTCAGGGACATGAGAACATGCTGGGCATAAGTGACCTGAGAATTCTCTAGGTAGCCCTGAGTGACAGGAACAACAATGCGCAGTGGGGGATACAGAGACCCCAGCCTCCTTAGTCTTAGGTCTGGCCCCATGCTCCAGCGGTAGACATTCTCACATTGTCAAACAACCTGATTGTATAAGAAAGCACCCGATTATAGTGTGTAGGATTAAACTTTCACCCCAGAAATCGCTAAAATTAACCCTTCACCTGCCAGATAAGTTTATCAGCAGAGGAGAAAAGGAGAGTCCAAGCCCTGCATAGGATACTCGTTCTGGAAATAGCACAAAATTGCTGCCGCAGCGGGAGCCAATCAGAAATGAGCTCGAGAAGCAAGAGCTCATGGGAAATTCCGTTTTCACAGAAAAGTAACCCAAACAGTGCCCGAAGCCCCCTGAGCCCCCCAACACACTAGAAACATGAACCGGATGATAGAGCAAGGGCAGACAAGTAAAATGAGCCACCTCTGAAGTCACTAGGTTAAACAGTTGCAGAGATATGTCCCAAACAGTACAGTCCCACAGAAGTGAATCGAGCAATGGCGTCTATGCGGTAAAGTGCTACAACTCAAATTTTACAAAATTGAAAGTGTAAAAGTAAAACACCTAAAACATCACTAGAACATGTTAGGACACCCAAAAAACATTAAACCAGTAGGAAAACCCCCCAAAATGCTAATTCAGCAGCTAAAGGGTTAAGTTACCACATAAACCTGCTCCAAAACACCCAACAGACATACAGATAGACCCAATGAGTGCGAGAGTGTGCAATAGGAACTCCAAATGAAACACCCCTGTACGGAAGGGCACTGTGGGACAAGTGGACCTGCAGCACTCAAAGGGTTGCTCACCTTTCCTGCAGATCTTCTGTCTTCATATTATCATGTCTAAAGAAGAAGCGTTGTTGGGCGACTCCTGAGGAAAGAACTCGTAACCAAGATTTTCCCCCCAGGGCTTAAGGTCCACAAAAAGCACCTGGTCAATGAGCTAGCCACATCTAAGGGCATTGTCAGTTATGGTAATCCGCCTAATGGTGGTATTCCATATCTAACAGAAAAATAAAAAACGTCTAAAGCTATAGCAGAACTGTTCTCTTGCCTGTGTTATCTTCACCAAGGAACAAATCTTTCTGGAGCTGGTTGGCTAGCTGCAGCCAAGGAGGGAAGGTAGCCTCCATCCCCTGCAATCAATTCTAGAATTGTTCCTGCCTACTTAAAGGGATGGATCACCTACCCAGAGTTACCAGTAACCTGTACTGGACGACAGAAAAAAAAACAAATTTCTAATCGCCCTAACTAAATTACTCTTATCATCTATAGCACTGATCTAATAGTGACTGTACTGAGTGTGATTAAATATTCATTACAAATATACTTCCTATCCCAAGTCCTAGGTTTCAGAATCCTATGTACACAGATGCACACCAAAATATAGTACAGAGGTAACATAGGGAAACAAAATATTT
This sequence comes from Rhinophrynus dorsalis, assembly GCA_037306005.1. Taxonomy (NCBI): domain Eukaryota; kingdom Metazoa; phylum Chordata; class Amphibia; order Anura; family Rhinophrynidae; genus Rhinophrynus; species Rhinophrynus dorsalis. The sequence continues at coordinate 188,070,417 of CM074720.1, read as the reverse complement.
AACAAATGGCAAGTAATACAGGAGACTATATATAGGCACAAATGCAAATATTTATTGAACGTATAAAAATTGTTAATAAAACAATCCTGAGCCCCAACTCAATTAAATATTCTCTCATACAACTCTATATAATTTAAAATAAACTGGATCAACACTCTACAAAAATTTAAAGATCCAGTTGTACAAGTGTGCACACTGTAAAGGAAAAAAAAGGGAAATGTAAATAAAAGTGTGTACTGCAGAGTTATTGGCAATTCCTGTTGTTCTTAGATGTAGCACAAGCGCAACCAATATGATGTATTGAGTTCCGTGGTAGTGTAGCGGGCAGGCATACAATTATAGGCAATATGATAATAAAATATACTACCCCACTTCAGTGCTTTTTCCTGTTCAAGGTGACTGCAGCATAGGCTCTTATGATTTTTCAGCGGGCAGTGTGTGTTTTTCCACCTTATGTCTCAGCAACTTCAACCACGCTGATCAGGATACTTTCACTCCCGACCTTAATTCCCAATGCAGTCTCTGCCGTCAGTCCTTGTTTACTCTGCACCAGGATATGTATAATTCTTGTCCACGTGCCTCTCGCCTTCTTACATTATAACAAATATGTTGCATGTTGAAGCTCCAATAATAGGCCCCCCCCCATCCAATGCATTTTGTGCTGTATATAGCACTTCTTCAGGTATCTGCTAAAATGTAACAATATTTCTGGCGTCCTAATGATGTTGTATATATTGGCGCCAGTAATTAAGAGATCACCTGAGGACCAGGTGTAACTAAAGGAATTGCACATAGATGGAGCCTTTAATGGGCTACAAGAAAATGGAAGTGAATTTAAAGATATATCATATTTCACTCGTTATAATAGACACCAAGCAGAACTGAATCCCAGTCAGCAGTGACCCTGTCCTACATATTGATATTACTATGAATAAATTAACACTGAGGTGATAGTTTACATGGAGGATATTTAGACCTGTGATATTGACAATGACCCATGGCAGCCAGCTGCTATCAGATGAGGGTATGCATATCGATCTTCTCATGTAATAAATCCAAAAGGATTCTCTTTGGCATAGATCACGGAATCTCCTGCCCCCACTGGACATAGGAATATGTTGCAAAGGCAACAAAGTAGTCCCATCCAACTTCCCCCTATGATAATCTATATAATGTTGAACCAGTGGACATTTAATGTCACGTGTACCTATCGCTCGTCTGTGATCTAAAAACCTATCCTTAATTTTACGCTTAGTGCGACCTATATAGAGTTTGTGACATGGACATCTAATACTATATACAATAAACTTAGAATTAAAATTAATACGATCCTTTATAGAATGAACAAGATTTCTTTTATCCGTAAATTCCTGCGTGTTGTGCAAAATATATTTACATGTAAGGCACCTCTTCATACCGCATCGAAACACCCCTACTGTATGTAAAAAATGCTGGTTCTCCATTTATTGGTTCCTCCCTGGGTTTTCTTTTAGATAGTATATTCTTCAAATTTTTGTTTTTGGTATATATTATTTAGGTTTATTCTGGATATGTTCTTTTAGTAAGTTGTCTTGTTTGTAGTTTTATTATTCAAGAGCTACTGTCTAGCGCTCTCCTCATTGCTATATTTGTATTCTGTGTATATTTCCCAATGCACCACAGACTAATCCCCTATATCTTTAGGGAATATCCCAAAACATTGATTATAATGGAAACTTATCAGTACACAGGGCTTGTCCCCCCTTGTTGGTGATTAGTATTGTAAAATGGGGTATAGAAAATGATGTATCACTACCTCCACTCAGTAGCATCTCTTATGTATGTATTCATGCACAAACAAAAACTAGAAGCACCAAATATAATATATTATTCATGAGTTTATTTCTACCTGAGTGGTAACATCCACTCTGGCGCAGAGCTTGTGATGGGTATTAGAAAGAGTCCTCACTTGTTCCAGGCACCAGATGAGCACCCAAAGGTATAAGAGGATTTTAGTCTTACCTGTTAAATCCTTTTCTCTTAGTCCATACAGGTTACTGGTAACTCTGGGGAGGCGTCAGCCCCTTTAAGTAGGCAGGAACATTCTCCAGATGTATGCAGGGGGTGGAGCCTCCCTTCCCTCTCAGGCTGCAGCCCAGCTAGCCATCTCCAGAAATGTTTGAGAACTAACTAGACTAGATAGTAGAAGGGAAGAAGACTTCTGTGAGCATGCCCCGAAGGACTCCCACATACTGCCACAGGATAGCCAAGCATGGTCCCTTGACAGGGTGGGAGACCAGTAACCTGTATGGACTAAGAGAAAAGGATTTAACAGGTTAGACTAAAATCCTCTTTTCTCTGTCGTCCAATACAGGCTACTGGTAACTCTGGGATGTCCAACCATTGAGTTCCCCAGAGGCGGGAAGAAGGCAAGGACCAGACGCAAGGCCCCCAAAGTCACCAGAATCTCCAAGAACCAACCGGTCAGAGAGCTCAACGAACTGAAGTGTCAATGGACACGAAACAGGGTTAAAAACACCCCAGGAACCGAAACACAGCCAACAGGTCTCAACAGTAAAGGAAGCACCAAGAACTTAAGGAGAAGATCCTAGACGGGCAAGACTGCCTCCAGGACCTTCCTCACAAATCTGGCATCAGCCGAAGCCAGCTCATAAACACGGTAGTGCTTTGAAAAGGTGTGCACAGAGGACCAAGTGGCCACCCTGCACAACTGATCGGCAGAAGCCTGATTCTTAGAGGTCCAAGAGGCCCCAATGGACCTGGTGGAATGAGCTGCGACCTGAAAGGAAACATGCCCATTCCACAACTCGAAGGACCTATGAATAGTGGACTTGATCCAGGACACAGTAGTCACTTTGGATGCAGGTCTTCCTGCCCTAGGACCCTCTGGAATGACGAACAGAGCATCATACTTCCTGACAGATTCAGTGCGATGGACATAAAACTTGAGACAATGCACCACAACCAACAAGTGGAGATCACACACCTTGTCAGGGGAGGGATTAGGGTAGAAAGAGAGCACCACAATCTCCTGATTGATGTGAACCTCGGAGACCAGCTGAGGCAAGAACTTCGTAGAGGTGCGAAGCACCGCCTCATCCTTATGAAACACCAGATAAGGTGGTTTACAGGATAGAGCTTGCAACTCTACAACCCAGCCAGAAGAAGAAGCCATTTTCCACGTCAAGAGACGTAGAGAATTAGTAGCCAAAGACTCAAAGGTAGGACTTTGGAGAAGTCCCAAAACCAAATCACAGTCCCACGGAGGAGCTGGGCTCCGAAAGGCAGGACGCACATGAGCAACGATCTGGAAGAAACCCTTGACATAAGGAAGAATAGTAATGCGTTTCTGGAAAAAGATAGAAAGCGCAGAAGTCTGAACCTTAAGAGAACTCAGACTGAGTCCCTGAGACAGAATTCATGTCAACACACTAAGACACAAATGTCGACCACACACGGTGGTAGTGTCACGGTTTGTTAAGACTCACAGATGCAGAGTTTGGTAAAAACTTAACTTTATTGAAAAGTTAATGCAGCCCCGTGGGGTAGAATACACATACACATATATTTCTTTATTAGACAGGAATACAATGCAAATGATTGCAATGACGGCTCTACCGGCCTTGCCAAAATACCGGGCAAGGCAGCCAGGAGATTAGAACTGAGGAGATGAGGCTCTACCGGTCTTGCCAATACCGGATAAGGCAACCCAGGAAACAGGACAGGTTCTACCGGCCTTACCGTTACCTGGCAAGACAGCCGATACAGGTGATTACACAGGCTTTACCGGTCTTGCCAATACCTGGTAAGGCAACCCAAGGAAACAGGACAGGTTCTACCGGCCTTACCGTTTACCGGGCAAGACAGCCGATACAAATGACTACACAGGCTCTACCGGTCTTGCCAATACCGGGTAAGGCAACCCAAAGAAACAAGACAGGTTGTACCGGCCTTACCGTTTACTGGGCAAGACAGCCGATTACAGGTGATCAAAGTAGGCCAACCGACAGTGACTGCCTGGTGGTGAAACAGTCACTAAGATGGTAAAGAGGCAAGTCAGTAAGCAAGCCGCCAGCAGCAGAGATAATGGCACTCAGTAATGCTCTACACAAACGGAACGCCCTTCTACCATAGAGCAAGCAAATATGCATGGAGCAAACCAGTACCCCACATGTGGGATGCCCAAGATATATACTGAGGCAGCTGGGCGGCTTGTGGAGCGAACCAGTACCTCGTACGTGGAACGCTATGACACTTATACAGCCGAGTGGCTGGTGGAGTGAACCAGTACCCTGTACATGGAATGCTATAACACTTAGACAGCCGGGTGGCTTGTGGAGCGAACCAGTACCCTGTGTGTGGAACGCTTTAACACTTGTACAGCCGGGTGGCTGGAGGAGCGAACCAGTACCCTGTACGTGGAACGCCATAACATTTATACAGCCGGATGGCTTGTGGAGCGAACCAGAACCCAGTATGAGGAACGCAGGACACTTAGATAGCCGGGTGGCTAATGCAGCGAACCAGTACCTCGTACGTGGAACGCTATGACACTTATACAGCCGGATGGCTTGGGGTGCGAACTAGTACCTCGTACGTGGAACGCTATAACATTGATACAGCCGGGGGGCTGGTGGAGCGAACCAGTGCCCTGGATGCGGGACGCTAAGACACTTAGACAGCCGGGTGGCTTGGGGTGCGAACCAGTACCTCGTACGTGGAACGCTATAACATTTATACAGACGGGTGGCTGGTGGAGCGAACCAGTACCCTGTACGTGGAAAGCTATAACACTCATACAGCCGGGTGGCTGGTGGAGCGAACCAGTGCCCTGAATGTGGGACGTAAGGACACTTACACAGCCGGGTGGCTTGTAGTGCGCGCCGGTACTCGCACAGTAACCGGGAAGATGACAATGTCGCCAGGGCGACTCAGGAACATCTGGAGGGAGGAAACAGCGAATGGAGGCAGGAACCAGCAGGCAGACGGTCAACCGGAATCACCACCACTCCGAACTGAACTCTACATGAGGAGGAAGCAAGACCGACAGCTTCTGATGATCTGTTCGATCCCTGCATGTCGGTATAACAAACCTCTGAAGTTTCCTGGTGTGTGCCATGGCAAATGGAACCACCTCTATCGTGGAAATGAACTTCCCCACCAGAGAAGACAACTTCGGAACAGGGATCCGATCCCGGGAAAGAATCATTGAGACACTGTTGTCAATTAGATGGGCTACCTTGTCCGGTAGAAACACCATGCACGTCTGAGTATCAAACAGAAGACCCAGGAAGATCAGTTGCTGGGATGGGACAAGAACTGACTTGTCCAAATTGACAAACCAACCTTGATGGGTAAGGATTTGAATGCAGGTTTGAACCTGCTGATGAAGAAGGTCCACAGGGGAGGCTTTCAAAGGCAAGTCGTCCATGTAGGGAGTCACTCTGATGCCGTCCCGATGGAGGACGGATATCAAGGCCCCCAGAACCCGTTGGAAAACCTGAGGGACCGTTGTCAGATCAAATGGAAGAGCTAAGAACTGAAAATGACCCCTGTTGCAGGCAAACCTCAGGTACCGCCTGCTCTCTTGATGAATTGGGATGTGCAAATATGCATCCTGAAGGTCCAGAGAAGCAAGAAACTGCCTGGAGACATGACAGCGATCACTGTGCGCAGAGACTCCTGACAATAGTGAGTCTTGATCACAAAGCAATTGAAATCTTTCAAATGCAAAATAGGGCAGCATCTGCCGTCCTTTTTGGTCACCACAAAGAGGTTTGAGTAAAACCCTGAACCCCTGTCTGAAGGAGGCACCGGCTCCAGGACATCCTTGTCCAGAAGAGTCTGAATAGCGCCTTCGAATAGACGGCCTTTCTCGACTTCCTGAGGAGAGCAAGAAAGATGAAAGTGAAAAGAAGGAAGAGAAACTACCTGTAAAACCCATGGGTCCAATACTGAATCCTCTGAAATCCCGCGAAAGAGGCGGAGGCGACCACCCACAGCGGGATGCAGACCCGGGTTCAGTGAGTCATGCCGAAGCAGTCTTGGGCTTGGAAGCAGTCTTGGGCTTTCATAGCTGCTTTGGCCTGGGGGAGGGACGCCGAGCTGATGGAACCGCCTGGTTTGTCAAACGTGTCACAGTCTGAAAGGAATGAAAGGATAATTTACGTTTAAACGGTAACTTCGTCTTAAAGACCAAGGGTAGAAGTGAACTCTTACCCCCAGTGGCCTCGCTAATTAGTTCCTTAAGATTAGGCCCAAACAATGAAGTACCCTGAAAAGGCAGAGAAAGTAAGACTTTTGTGGAAGCAGTGTCAGCAGACCAAATCTTGAGCCAAAGCTCACACCTGGCCATCACAGAAGTAGTAAAAGCCCTTGCCATCATGCGGACAGCATCAAAGGCAGCAGCAGAGACATAGTGTTACGCTTCAAAGATATTGGCAAGACAATGCAATTTCTCAGAAGTATGCGCATCTTGACGGACAGCCGTAGTGAGTTGATCAGTTCAGACTGCAATAGTCCTGTTAACCCACGCAACAGCAAATGCTGGGCACCTAGCGGCACCAATAGAAGCAAAAAATGGACTTGAGGAAAACCTCAAGTTTCTTGTCAGTCCAGTCTTGCAGCGCAGAGTCATCAGAGACAGGTAAAGCAGTGGATTTAGATAGTCTAGAAATGGGAGCACCCACTTTAGGAGGATGCACCCATTTAGCCAGCTCAGCTTCAGAAAAGGGATAAAGCTCAGCAAATTTCCTGGACACAGAAGCAGACTTGTCCGGGTTTTACCACGCATCAGAACCCAAACGTCAAGAGTGGGGTTAGGGTGAAAATAAGTAAGGGGCTTAGCAAGCTCCTGAAAACATCAGAGGGATCAGAAGGGACCTCCTGAACCAAGGGAATGTTGAGTATGGTTAATACAGCCTTGATCAGGCCTCAGTAGAGGTTTCAGGATCAGCTTCAAGTGGGTCCCCAAGAGACCTGGAAGATTCCAAAATAGCATCAACCTCAACATCTGAATCTTGCAACAATTCTTCCTCAGAAGAATCTGACACATCAGGTGCTCCCTGCGGTTGAGGCAGGGAGGATCTGATAGTAGAGGGGGGTCTGCCATAATTGAAGTGCCCCCTGTATCTGGGATGGAAAGAGCTGTAAAGTGGACCTAAGGTCCCTAGTCGCAGCCTTAAACTCTTGCACCCAAGCTGGCTCAATAGCATGGCTGGAAGTCCCTGTGTTGCTGTCAGGAACTTCATAACATGCTGGGCATAGATGACCAGAGAACTCTCTAGGTAGCCCTGCGTGACTGGAGTAGCAATGCGCAATGGAGGATACTGATACCCCAGCCTCCTTAGTCTTAGGTCTAGCGCCAAGCTCCAGCGGTATAGACATTCACACAGTGTCAAAATAACCAACGGTATAGTAAATCACCCAACTGCAGTGTGTAAGATTAATATTTCACCTCAGAAATGCTAAATATAGCCTTTTCTGGCAGGAGAAGGGTTAATCTGCAGAGGAGAAAAGGAGAGTCCAAGCCCTGTGTAGGATACTCATTGAGAAAAGTTCCCAAAATGGCTACCACGACGGGAGCCAATCAGAAATTAGGCGCGAATCAAACGGTCATGGGAAATGTAGTTTTTCCCAAAAAGTACACCAAAACAGTGCCCGAAGCCCCCAACACACTTGAACTATAAACCGGATGATAGAGCAAGGGTAGACAATTAAAATGAGCCCTCTTCTAAGTTGCTGTGTGAAGCGGTTGCAGAGATACGTCCCAAACAGTGTTGTCCCATAGAAAGTAAATGGAGCAATGGCGTCAATGTGGTAAAGCGCGCCTTAAAGGCACAGTACACAATTTTAATAAAAGTTAAACTACGAGTTAAAAACATAAAAAAACATACAGGGAACGTGTGCATACTGAGAAAACACTAACCCAGTAAGGAAAGTGTCAGAAAACCCCACCTGCTCCAAAAACCCAACAGACATACATATATATACCCAATGAGCGCAGGAGTGCGCAATGAGAACTCCCAAATACAAGCCCAGCAAAGGGGCACTGTGGGGCAAGTGGACCTGCAGTACTCAAAGGGTAGCTCACCTTTCCTGCAGAATTTCTGTCTTCAGATTACCATGTAGCAAGAGATTTCCTCAGAGAGTAATCCATGGGGAAGCACTTGTACCCAAGATTTTCCCCCTCAGGGCTTAAGGTCCACCAAAAAGAACCTGGATACTGAGCTAGCCACATTGGAGGGCATTTGTCAGTCATGGTAATCCGCCTAATGGTGGTATTCCATATCGGACAGAAAAATAAAAAAGAAACTAAAACTAACAACGATTGTTCTCCACCTGGTGTTGTCACACCAGGGGAACAAGCAATTCTGGAGATGGCTAGCTGGGCTGCAGCCTGAGAGGGAAGGGAGGCTCCACCCCACTGCATACATTTGGAGAATGTTCCTGCCTACTTGTAGGGGCTGAGACCTCACCAGAGTTACCAGTAACCTGTATTGGACGACAGAGAAATATTTTAAAACTTACAATAGTGTGTGTATATAATAATTATAGCTCATGGTTATTTCTTATGGATTAGTCTCATTTACTTGGGGGTCTGGCAGTGCATATTCAGTCCCACAATTCAACAGCAATGGCTTATGTTAACTGCCAAGGATTCAGAAGCACAGCTGTGCGATCAGACGTTTGTCTGATTCTCATTTGCACAGAAGTTAATGTTCCGGCTCCTTGGAAGTGGACAACACAGTGGTGGACTTTCTAAGCCATCTGCTTCTGCATACTTGGAACTCCCCCATATGATATTTGGCTCATAGGTTGTGGATCTGAATGGCATCTTGGTTGAGTTACAAAGTTCTTCTGTTTTGCCCCATAACTCGAAACCATCTTCCTCTCTCAGTGGATACACTGGCAGTTCTATGCAGTGCACCTGGCATTAGTATTTCTACCTTTTTGTTTGATTCCAGAGTATATTAAAAAAAAAAAAAGTCAGGATGAAGCAGGTGCTCCTTAGTGGCCTCATAGGCATGTTTTTTGGGTCTAAGCAATCAGTTTTTCCATTCCTTACAGATGTCTTGACAGAAGACTCTCTTTGAGAGAGGTTAGCTTTTACAGCTTGGATCTTGAAACCAGCATTCTGAAAAAAAGGGTTTTTCTGAACCTGTCGTTGCAGCCATGATAAATGCCCATAAACTGGTTTTAGCCACAGTTTATCATAAGGTCTGGTTTTTGTTTTTCAAGTAATGCGAAGACAGGAGATGTGCCAATTATTTTGGCCTTTCTTCCAGATGGACTTCTGAGAAGACTTAGTAATAGTTCTATCAAAGTGCAGATTTCAGCTTTATCTGCTCTTTTTCAGAGAAGCATTGCCTGGTTGTTGGATATGCAGACCTTTGTGCATGGGGTGGCTGCGTACCAAAAAAGTGAAATATAAGATTTAAGTAAAAAGTTATGAACACCCATGGATACAACTGAGAAAAGTTTTAAATAAACTTAGAAATTACTCAGAACTACTCAGTATTAACTGCACTGAAAGGGTTAAAATGTAAAAGCATAGAAGCCACCTTTACCACATAGCCATATTAAGAAAAAGGGAAAAATTAAGAGAGTGAGTGCCCATGTACATTACAAGATGTGGATGTTAGGTAACAGTGGGACATAATAAAAAGGACATTTGCACTAAAATGGTTAACTCATCAGCCTTTTTTCTTCAGGCTCCCATCATCATCATCATCATCATATATAATAATTTGCTAAATCGTGTGTAACGCCCGACATGCGCAGTACACACTGCTGCACGCGCTGCAGTCATGCGCAGTAGTGACTGCCCGCGCCGTGGCTGATACAGAGCTGGGCGCTCCGAAGGAGCATCCAGCTCTGTATCAGCCACGGCGCGGGCAGTCTCCACTGCGCGTGACTGCCCTGCGACCGGATGGCAGTGGCACTGTGGCCCGTGTAACGGGCTGTTCAACTAGTCTAGATATAATAGAACAGCATAATAGAGCAATGAGGAACAGCTTATTATAAAGTAAACCTCCACAGGAAAATTATCCATAGAAACTCCTGTAAATTGAGCAATCCAACTCAAGAGAAGCCAGTGACTGGAGCCCGCCTATTGGGGTATTAGCAGAAAAGACAAAGAAAATACCTGTGCTCCTAAAAAAAAATCTAATCCTAAAATATATGGAGATTCAGAAATATCAGTAAAAATATAGAATTAATAAACTGTGAATGGATGACTCAATAAAGATATATATATATATATATATATATATATATATATACACACACACACACACACACACACACACACAACTTTATTGAAAAGTTTAAGATAATCCCATAGGATTTCATACACATACATAACATACATAGACACGGCAAATAGGAAATGGCAATAGCAATACAGGCTCTACCAGCCCTGCCAATATACCGGGCAAGGCAGCCTATAGATAGTCAGGAGGATAAAGGCAAGGCAGCCAAATGGAATACCAATAATAGTAGGCTCTACCGGCCTTGCCAATACTGGGTAAGGCAACCTTAGGATGGGATGTTGAAAGGTTCTACCGGCCTTACCAATATACCGGGAAAGGCAGCCCAAGGAGAATGTGTCAACCACAGTGACCTGAATAACTGTCAGATGACAATGACAGTATGGAGATGGTAGATAACAGTTACAAGGTCCAGTGGTAACACCAGGAAGTCTGCACACTCCGGTACTTGAGTATCAAGGGAATAACTAGCTGTCTAGGACTGGACAGCGCACTAGGAACCCACAGACTAAGAGTAAATAGTAAGCCAGAAGGCAATGGAGCGAACCAGAGCCCGCGAGCTGGTATCCAACAACCCAATAGAGTATAGCCGCAAGGCAGTGGAGCAAACCAGCGTCCGCACGCTGGGACCAACAGATAGCTGTGTAATAGAGCCGTAAGGCAAAGGAGCGAACCAGCGCCCGCGCGCTGGTAACCAACAGACTAATAGTGTATAGCCGCAAGGCAGTGGAGCGAACCAGCGTCCGCACGCTGGAACCAACAGGCAACTGGGCAATAGAGCCGCAAGGCAAAGGAGCGAACCAGCGTCCACACGCTGGTAACTAACAGACTAGTAGTATGTAGCTGCAAGGCAGTGGAGCGAACCAGCGTCCGCACGCTGGGACCAACAGATAGCGGTATAATAGAGCCTTAAGGTAAAGGAGTGAACCAGCGCCCGTGCGCTGGTAACCAACAGACCAATAGTGTATAGCTGCAAGGCAATGGAGCGAACCAGCGTCCGCACGCTGGGACCGACAGAGGCAGTGTAATAGAGCCATAAGGCAAGGAGCGAACCAGCGCGCTGGTAACCAACAGCCCAATAGTGATAGCCGCAAGGCAGTGGAGCGAACCAGCGTCCGCACGCTGGGACCAACAGATGAAAATGTCGCCGGAGCGACCAAGGAGTGAAGTTGTCACAAAAGATGGAACCAGACGCATGAGATGAACAGGAACCAGCACAAGATGGTCAACCGGATCAGGAACGGAAATGAAGACTGGCAGCAGGAAACAGCAACCTCGAACGACATCAACCAGAAAAGGCACTGGAACACGTACAGCAGGAAGGAGTCTCAGGTACAGGATGAACTCAAGAAACCAGGAACACAGCAAAAGGCCCTTCCAGCTTCTGAAGCATAAGAAAGTGGATGCAGTCTGAGACACCACGAAAGGGCAACCAAAGGGTTCCCAAACTCAGATTAAATAGGCAATGTGAAGCGGGCTAAAGGCAGACAGCCAGTGAAAGCCCCCTACAGGTGATAGACACAGTAATGCAGCAATCACAAGCACCGTGATAGTACCCCCCTTTCAAAGACCCCCTCTCCTAGAATAGGGTCTGGGCTTCTGAGGGTATTTAGAATGAAAGATCTGCAGTAATTTGGTTGCATGAAGGTCCTTACTATCCACCCAAGAACGATCTTCAGGACCATAACCTTTCCAATGCACCAAATACTGTACCCTTTCTCTAAGCCTGCAGGAATCAATGATACTCTGCACCTCATACTCCTCCTGACCTTCAACCTCAATAGGCCCTGGCACCACAGGGTTAGTAGTATAACGGTTGCATACGAGAGGTTTAAGGATAGACACATGGAACACGTTATGAATGCTCATGGACGCAGGTATGTCCAAAGCATAGGAGACAGGATTAATTTTGCGAATAATTCTGTAAGGACCAATGAACTGAGGAGCCAACTTATTAGATGGGACTTGAAGCTTAAGGTTCCTGGAGGAAAGCCACACTCTGTCCCCAACCTGAAAGGAGACAGCTGGAAGTCTTCTGCGATTAGCATAACGCTGATGGAGCTGAAATGACTGACCAAGTGCCCTCTGAACTTGTGCCCATGTGGAACGTAGTTGCTCGATATGCTCATCCAGAGCTGGAATCTGCTGTGTCTGAAAGGAATCCGGGAGCAAACATGGCTGGAACCCATAATTAATCAGAAACAGAGAGCTCCCGAATGAGGAGTTAACCACACAGTTCCTGGCGAACTCCGCCCAAGGCAACAAGTCGGCCCAATTGTCACAATAGTCAGTAACGAAACAGCGTAGGAACTGTTCCAAGCCTTGATTGGCACGCTCAGTGGCTCCGTTGGTCTGGGGGTGGTAAGCGGATGAAAAGGATAGTTGTATGCCCATCTGTTCGCAAAATGGCTCCCCCTGTCGGACACCAGTACTCTGGGTACTCCATGCAACCGAAACTCCACTCTAGCAAACACCGTTGCCAATTCTTTAACAGAGGGAAGGCCACGGAGGGGCACGAAATGAGCCATTTTAGAAAACCTGTCCTCCACCATCAGTATGCAGGAATACCCTCTAGACATGGGCAATTCTCCCATAAAATCAATGGAAACAAGAGACCAGGGGTGTTCCCCATTAGGTACCGACTGAAGCAAGCCCACCGGAAGGTGTCTAGGGGTTTTAGCACGGGCACAGGTGGCACAGGCATTAGTAAAATCGGCACAATCTGTTCTCATAGAAGGCCACCAAAATATCTGAGAAAGGGACCATAACAATTGGTCTCTGCCAATATGTCCCGCTGCCTTAGAAGAATTGTAAGTTTCAAGTAATCGAGTACAGAATGGCTCAGCAACATAACACTTGCCCAATGGGGAGCGGAGGCCTGGGAGGCCAAGATCTCTTCCCCTAGTGGTGAAGTGATACTAGTACGTATAGTAGCCAATATTCGATCGGGTTGAATGATAGGTGCTGGTGCCTCTTCTCTGTCAATTTCAGCCTCAAATTGTCTTGACAGTGCGTCAGCCCTAACATTCTTAGATCCCGGTAAGTATGATACAATGAAATTGAATCGGGACAGGAACAGTACCCATCTGGCCTGGCGAGAGGACAATCACTTGGCCTCAGAGAGATAAGTCAGATTTTTATGATCAGTCAAGATTAGAACAGGATTCTTTGTGCCTTCAAGTAAATTACACCATTCCTTAAGAGCGAGGATAATGGCCAATAATTCTCTGTCCCCTATCTCATAATGGCTTTGAGCTCCGGTCAATTTTTTTTAGAAAAAAACCCACAGGGTCTGAGTGTTCCACCTTTAATATGTCGTTGAGAAAGCACTGCCCCAACCCCAATATCCGAGGCATCAACCTCTAAAGTGAACGGGAGTAATGGATTGGGGTGGGATAACACAGGAGCATTAGCAAAAGCCAATTTCAGTCTTTCAAAGGCCTCCTCCGCAGCCGTTGGCCAAAGAGATGGATTAGCGCCCTTATGCATGAGGTCAGACAGTGGTTTAACAATGGAAGAGAAGTTCTTAATAAACTTCCTATAATAATTAGCGAAGCCCAAAAATCGCTGGATAGCTTTGAGACTCTTAGGCCTTGGCCATTGCAAGACAGCTGTTGATTTTCCTTTGTCCATGGCAATGCCTTCTTTGCCAATTATGAAACCCAAGAATGGCACATTAGTTCTGTGAAACTCACATTTCTCCAATTTACAGAATAATTTGTTTACGTAAACGTAGCAACACTTCGGACACATCTTTAATGTGTTGTGACAAATCTTTGGAGTGAATATGTATATCGTCAAGGTAAACCACGACACATGACTGTAGCATCTCTCTAAGAATGTCAGTGATCAATTCCTGAAATACTGCGGGTGCATTACACAGACCAAATTGCATGACTAGATAGTCATAGTGCCTAGATCTAGTGTTAAAGGCAGTTTTCCACTCATCACCAGCTCTGATTTGAATCAGATTGTATGCATCCCGTAGGTCCAGTTTGGTGAAAATCAAGGAGCCTTTGAGTCTGTCAAAAAGTTCGGAGATGAGTGGTATCGGATAAGCGTTTTTTGCCATAAGCTTATTTAACCCACGGTAATTGATGCATAGTCTCAGTTCGCCATTTTTCTTCTTTACAAAAAAGAACCCGACCCCAGCCGGAGAGGTAGATTTCCTTATGATCCCTCTACCAAGGGCATCAGAAATATATTCTTCCATAGCTTGGTTTTCCTCACAAGACAATGGATACGTACGTACCCTAGGGGGCACCACTCCAGGAGGCAACTCAATGCTACAATCATATGGTCTGTGCTGAGGTAAGGTGCCAGCCTCTCCCTTAGTGAACACATTGCCAAACTGCTGGTATTCGTCTGGTAGTGAAGGGGAGGTGCACAAGACCTTAACTGGATGGGTAACGCACAAAACAAAACTGAGACCAAGCGGAGATTTCACACTTTTGCCAATCAAACTGTGGATTATGCAACTGTAACCAAGGAAATCCCAATATTACAGCATGGTGAGGAGAATTAATAAGTTGGAACTGCTGCTCTTCTATGTGGACAGCCCCAATAGTCATGGATAATGGCATAGTTTCAAAGGTAACTTGAGCAGGTTCTAAGGGTCTGCCATCGATTGCTTCAATAGCGAGAGGGGTTTCTCTTTCAATGCGTGGGACCCCATGCAATTCAGCAAAGGTATTATCCATAAAATACCCAGCTGCACCAGAATCAACCAGGGCCCAAACCTCCACTGAGCGTTCTGCCCAAGATAGTACCACCTGTAAGATGGGTTTCAGTGTGCCCAACACTGGGGACGATTGGACACCACCTAGGGCCTGTCCCCCAAGGTACCCTAGGTGTGCATTTCCTGGACGTACCGGACAAGATCTTAGCAGATGCCCCTTCTTACCAAAGTATAAACACAACCCTTGTTTCCTGCGGTATAATCTTTCCTCCTTGGTTAACCTAGTGAACCCTACTTGCATCGGTTCACCTGGTTCCCGTAATGGTTCACTAGGCTTAGATGCCATGGGAGGGATGGGTGGGTAAAATGTGCTGCTAGCCCCATTGTTTTTAGACCGTATCATACGATCTCTAGCAGTTAGTCTCTCACGTATCCTGGAGTCAATTAGTATCATGTACTCAATATAGTCATCAAGATCAGCAGGCAATTCTTTTGCTGCAATCTCATCTTTAATCTGGTCACTCAAGCCCTAAGCAAAGGCTGCCAACAATGCCTCATTATTCCACCCTACCTCCGCTGCCAAGGTGCAAAATTCAATGGCATAATCGCCCACCGTACGCCTGCCCTGTTGTATCTCCATTTGACAGCAGAGGTGGTTCTACCAGGAGGCTCAAACACTCTCTGAAAGGATTGCATAAATTCTCTGAAACTCTTAGTGCAAGGTTTTGCGTTTTCCCACAATGGGTTAGCCCAAGCCAATGCTCTGCCAGTCAGCAGGGATATCATGAACCCAATCTTACTGCGATAATTGGGAAACACATGTGCCGTCAATTCCATAAATATTTCAAGTTGGTTGATGAACCCTCTGCAGAGATTAGGGTCACCATCATATCTAAGTGGCAAGAGTGCGGAAGCAGTTAACCCTTTGACTGCAGCCCCAGAGGGCATTGTATCACTCTCCGGTGTCTGACTTGGCAAGATCCCCGGGCTAGACCCAGATTTGTCAGCAAGTACAGTGCGTTCAAGAATAGTTTGGATTGCAACTGCCAATTGATCCAAACGTTGCTCATGCATATCCATCCTCCAATGGATATTCTGTGTATTACCATCACTCTTGTTGTCTGAGGTCATGGCCCTTTCGTACTGTCATGGATTGTTAAGACCCTCAGACGCAAGGTTAGGTAAAAACACAACTTTATTGAAAAGTTTAAGATAATCCAATAGGATTTCATACACATACATAACATACATAGACACGGCAAATAGGAAATGGCAATAGCAATACAGGCTCTACCGGCCCTGCCAATATACCGGGCAAGGCAACCTGGGCGAGAATGAATAGGTGGCTCTACCGGCCCTGCCAATATACCAGGCAAGGCAGCCTATAGATAGTCAGGAGGATAAAGGCTCTACCGGCCCTGTCAATGTACCGGACAAGGCAGCCAAATGGAATACCAATAATAGTAGGCTCTACCGGCCTTGCTAATACCGGGTAAGGCAACCTTAGGATGGGATGATGAAAGGTTCTACCGGCCTTACCAATATACCGGGCAAGGCAGCCCAAGGAGAATGTGTCAACCACAGTGACCTGAATAACTGTCAGATGACAATGACAGTATGGAGATGGTAGATAACGGTTACAAGGTCCAGTGGTAACACCAGGAAGTCTGCTCACTCCGGTACTTGAGTACCAAGGGAATAACTAGCTGTCTAGGACTGGACAGCGCACTGGGAACCCACAGACTAAGAGTAAATAGTAAGCCAGAAGGCAATGGAGCGAACCAGCGCTCACGCGCTGGTAACCAACAACCCAATGTAGTATAGCCGCAAGGCAGTGGAGCAAACCAGTGTCCGCACGCTGGGACCAACAGATAGCTGTGTAATAGAGCCACAAGGCAAAGGAGCGAACCAGCGCCCGCGTGCTGGTAACCAACAGACTAATAGTATGTAGCTGCAAGGCAGTGTAGCGAACCAGCGTCCTCACGCTGGGACCAACAGATAGCGGTATAATAGAGCCGTAAGGCAAGGGAGCTAACCAGCGCCCGCGCGCTGGTAACCAACAGCCCAATAGTGATAGCCGCAAGGCAGTGGAGCGAACCACCATCCGCACACTGGGACCAACAGATGAAAATGTCTCCGGAGCAACCAAGGAGTGATGTCGTCACAGAAGATGGAACCGGACGCAGGAGATGAACAGGAACCAGCACAAGACGGTCAACCGGATCAGGAACGGCAACGAAGACTGGCAGCAGGAAACAGCAACCTCGAATGACATCAACCGGAACAGGCACTGGAACACGTACTGCAGGCAGGAGTCTCGGGAACAGGATGAACTCAGGAAACCAGGAACACAGCAAAAGGCCCTTCCAGCTTCTGAAGCATAATGAAAGTAGATGCAGTCTGAGACACCACGAAAGGGCAACCAAAGGGTGCCCAAACTCAGATTAAATAGGCAATGTGAGGCGGGCTAAAGGCAGACAGCCAGTGGAAGCCCCCTACAGCTGATAGACACAGTAATGCAGCAATCACGGACACCGTGATATTCTACATATCTGGCAATTAGATCTTGATACTAAAAATTATCACCGGACAGACTTGTGGGCTAAGACTAACACTGCCTCTCACTTATCCCCCAAATACTGTGCTCAGCACATTATCTTTTTATAGTATATGTATCTTAACACTGTTTTAGGCATATGCCTTTTAGTTTAGGATCAATCGTATTTATCTAAGAACATGCTATACAGGATTGTATGCGTTAGACATCCAAGTAATATCAAATCATATTTTATCATGAGCTTTTACTTTTTATATTTTATTTACTTAATTTTCTTTCTTTCATTTATAATAAAGCCCTTATTTTAACACTCAAGATATCATTCCTTGTTCCAATCTGTACTTATTTAAGTTATTACTCAGATATTTATATGTCCAGAGTTTCAACTGAATACAACACTTATACTTCTTTTATTGTCATTTTTCATCTTTTTCATATACCATCTCGCATCCGATCTCGGAATGCTTTATCCATCCTATTGGATTGACTCTATTGGGGTATTATACAGCCCCTTATCTAAAGGAAGAATGAAAAAATAAGAGCAGTGCCAGTTTGATCCTCTTGTCTTGATAGGCCACTTGAATCTGGAAGATTAAGGCAGGGCTAGAGGACGAAGTCTCCACCTCAAAGACCCTGTCTTCTGGAGGAGGGGACCTCAACCACCATGGTTCTGGTGTTTTGTATTGGACGCAAGAGAAAATTATATAATCAGAAAGTACAAAACATCCCCTTGTAGAAGACTTGAGACAAATAATGGTTAAGGCAATGAAGGGATATTAAAAACACTGGAAAATGAACTTATCTATTTATAATAATTCAAGACTGGCAATTTTTATGGTCTATTAAACCACATCATAGTCTAACTCAGAAGAAGCTGTGGCACTGTGGTGTGCCTTGAGCACTGTTATAGGTTGCTGCCTTTTTCTTTGTAGACTGTCAATAATAAGAATGCAGAGTTTCAGATGTATAGTGAAGGAAATTGTTATGCACAGTATGCTAGTTTTAGAATAATTATATGTATGTGGCTTAGCTCACTGGCTTGGAGATAAGTGGCTTTTTAAAGACTCCCATAAACTTGTATGACTTGTAGATAAAAAATTACAAATATTTTTTTCATCCATCTTGTGTGCAAGGGCTTAATTGGAAAAGGGTTTTACCTGTGTTTTTTTCTGCGATATTAACAATTATTAAGCTCACTGGAAGCTTGCTCAATTGTTTTTGTAGTGAAGTCCCTTGGAGAGAAGTAGAATTTTAAAGAACCTGGAGTTTGAACTAAAACAGGAGTTGGGAATCTCATACAAATCTTTATGCTGCAGGTAATCTCAAGTTGAGTGGTTTGGCGAAAGGGTTAAGGCCAATAGACAAGTTCATTTCTGTTTTAAGCAGTTTAGAAATGTAAATTTACTGAAGCCAAGTATTTAAACCTGATCTTTATTTATATAGCGCCAACAAATTCCGCAGCACTTTACAATAGAGAATAGATATACAGAGGTATTAAGTAGTACAATCAAATGTGGAGAACAGAAGGATCAGGGGGCCCTACTCGTGAGAGCTTACAGTCTAGCGGAAGGTAGGTTTGACACAGAAGGAGTAAGTGCTATTGTGTGTGCCTCCTGCCACATGAACTGGCAGTTAGTGGGTGGGAGTGAGAAGTGCTGTTGAGGCAGTGGTCCAGGCAAGGGGTAATTCTTGGTGATAATGGTTATGGAGGCAGTTGATAAGCTTCCCTGAAGTGGTGAGTTTTCAGGGAGAGTCTGAAGATTTGAAGGCTGGGGGAGAGTCTGATTGGGCAGGGGAGGGAGTTCAACAGCAGGGGAGAAGTCCCGTAGGCGGGAGTGGGAGGATGTGATAAGAGCTGTGGAGAGCAGAAGGTTGTGTACAGAGCAAAGATGGCAAGAGGGAGTGTATTTGGAAATGAGAGATGAAATATAGGGTGGTGCGGTGTTAGTGAGGGATCTATAAGCACCAGAATTTTGAATTTAATTCTGTATGCTAATGGGAGCCAGTGTAGGGATTGACAGAGGGGTTTGGTGTCAGAGAAGTGGTGAGTGAAGTAGATTAGTCTTGCAGCAGAGTTCATTATGGACTGTAGTGGGGTTAGTTGGGTGAGAGGAAGGCCAATTAGTAATGAGTTACAGAAGTCAAGATGGGACTGTCACGGTTTTTGAAGACTCTCAGACGTAAGGTTTGGTAAAAATGTAACTTTATTGAAAAGTTAAGGCAATCCCCATAGGGTAAACATACATAACAATACAACAATAGTCCATACTATAGGTTCTACCGGCCTTGCCTAAAATACCGGGCAAGGCAACCCAAGTGACAGTAGCAATAACAGGCTCTAACGGCCTTGCCTATACCGGGTAAGGCAACCGTGAGATGACATATACCGGTTCTACCGGCTTTACCAATACCGGGCAAGGCAGCCCAAAGGAATACTGAGTGTAGGCTCTACCGGCCCTGCCAATACCGGGTAAGGCAACCTTAAAGATGGTAATGTACAAGGTTCTACCGGCCTTACCAATACCGGGCAGAGCAGCCTGAGGAACACTGTAGTAGGCTCTACCGGCCCTGCCAATACCGGGTAAGGCAACCTTAAGGATGGTAATGTACAAAGGTTCTACCGGCCTTACCAATAATGGGCAGGACAGCCTGAGCGAGTAGACCAGCTGTCAGATGACTATGACAGCAGAGAGGAATAGGAACTAAGGTCTTACTCAGCAGCAGTCTATTGCCAGGGAAAATCGGACGACTGGAGTGGACAGCGAACTGGCCTCAGAACTGGATAGATCAGGAGCAAACCAACGTCCGCACGTTGGGACCAACAATAAATATCGCCACCAGGTTAATGGATTAAACCAGCGTCCGCACACTGGGACCAACAGAGTATCGCAACCAGGTTTAATGGAGTAAACCAGCGTCCGCACGCTGGAACCAACAATATATATCGCAACCAGGTTTAATGGAGTAAGCCAGCATCCTCACGCTGGGACCAACAGTAAATGTCACCACCAGGTTTAATGGAGTAAACCAGCGTCCGCACGCTGGAACCAACAGTGTATATCGCCACCAGGTTTAATGGAGTAAACCAGCGTCCTCACGCTGGGACCAACAGTGTATATCGCAACCAGGTTTAATGGAGTAAACCAGCGTCCTCACGCTGGGACCAACAGTAAATGTCGCCACCAGGTTTAATGGAGTAAACCAGCATCCGCATGCTGGAACCAACAACCTATATCGCAACCAGGTTTAATAGAGTAAACGAGCGTCCGCACACTGGAACCAACAGTGTATATTGCAACCAGGTTTAATGGAGTAAACCAGCGTCCGCACGCTGGAACCAACAATGTATAAGCAGCAGCGAGAAGAACAATGTCGCCGGAGCGATGGGGCTAGAGCAGGAGCCCTACACTCCAACGGGGATTCCACCGGGCAAGACTGATGCACTGACAGATGACTGGAACCACCGGAACCGCCGGTGCAGAGCGAACCGGCAGGCAGGAGACACAGGAACTCAGTAAGATTAACCCGCTAGGTGCTGGAACACAAGAACACCGGAACACTAGCATACAGGAACATAGGAACACTGGAACACAGGAACGCAGGATCAGCAGGAACAGCAGGCCCAGAAGCCTGACAAGCAGATCAGGCCAAGTGAAGTCAGAAACACCACAAAAGGGCAACCTGGAAGTGCTCAACCTGGGTTTAAAAAGGCTGTGTGAGGAGGGCTAATAGCAGACAGCCAATCAGGAATACTCAGCAAGTGACAGACACAGAACAGCACTAATCACGGGCACCGTGATAGTAGCCCCTTTTCAAAGACCCCCTCTCCTAGAGTGGGATCTGGGCTTCTGAGGGTATTTGGTATGAAATATTCGTAGTAACTTGGGTGCATGAAGGTCTTTACTGTCTACCCAGGAACGATCCTCAGGACCATAACCTTTCCAATGCACCAGATACTGTACCCCTCCTCTATGCCTACGGGAATCAATAATATTTTGTACTTCATACTCCTCCTGCCCTTCGACTTCAACAGGACCTGGCATCACAGGTGTGGTAGTATAACAGTTACAAACCAGAGGTTTAAGGAGAGACACATGGAATACATTATGAATGCGCATAGAAGCAGGTAATTCCAAGGCATAGGAAACGGGGTTAATTTTGCGAATTACCTTGTACGGACCAACGAACCGAGGTGCCAGCTTATTAGATGGGACCTTGAGCTTCAGATTCTTAGAGGACAGCCATACTCTATCCCCGACTTGAAAGGAAACCGCTGGAAGCCTTCTGCGATTGGCATGACGCTGATGTCACTGAAAAGACTGACCCAATGCCCTCTGAACTTGTGCCCATGTGGAACGGAGTTGCTCTATATGCTCATCCAGAGCTGGAATCTGCTGTGTCTGAAAGGAATCCGGGAGCAGACAGGGTTGGAACCCATAATTGATAAAAAAACGGAGAGCTCCCGGAGGAAGAATTAACTGCGCAGTTCCTGGCGAACTCTGCCCAAGGAAACAAGTCGGCCCAATTATCATGATGGTCAGTCACAAAACATCGCAGAAACTGTTCCAACCCTTGATTGGCCCTCTCAGCGGCCCCATTAGTCTGGGGATGATATGCAGAGGAAAATGATAGCTGTATGCCCATCTGTTCGCAAAATGCCCTCCAGAATCTGGACACAAACTGGCTCCCCCTGTCAGACACCAGCACCCTGGGTACTCCATGCAACCGAAATACCTCTCGAGCGAATACCATTGCCAGTTCTTTGGCCGAAGGAAGGCCATGGAGGGGTACGAAGTGTGCCATTTTCGAAAACATGCCTACCACCATCAATATGAAGGAATACCCTCTAGACCTGGGCAATTCTCCCATAAAGTCGATAGAGGCGTGAGACCAGAGGTGTTCACCATTAGGCACCGGCTGAAGTAAGCCCACCGGGAGATGTCTAGGAGTTTTGGCACGGGCACAGGTAGTACAGGCATTCGTAAAATTGGCACAATCTGCTCTCATAGAAGGCCACCAGAATAGCTGAGAGAGGGACCAAAACAAATGATCTCTACCAATATGTCCCGCAGCCTTAGAGGAGTGGTAGGTTTCAAGTAGTCTAGTACGGAATGGCTCAACGACAAAACATTTGCCCGCTGGAGTTTCATGGGGAGCAGAGGCTTGGGACGACAAAATCTCCTCCCCTAGTGGTGAAGTAATACTAGTACGTATGGTAGCCAATATTCGATCAGGTTGAATGATAGGTGCTGGTACCTCTTCTCTGTCAACCTCCGCCTCAAATTGTCTAGACAGAGCATCAGCCCTAACATTTTTTGATCCAGGCAAGTATGATACAACAAAATTGAATCGGGATAGAAACAGTGCCCATCTGGCCTGGCGAGGAGACAATCTCTTGGCCTCAGAGAGATGTCAGATTCTTGTGATCAGTTAGAATCAAAACGGGGTTTTTTGTGCCTTCAAGTAAATGACGCCATTCTTTGAGAGCAAGGATAATGGCCAGTAATTCTCGATCACCAATCTCGTAATGACTTTGAGCACTGGTTAATTTTTTAGAAAAGAATCCACAGGGTCTGAGTGTACCACCTTTAACCTGTCGCTGAGAAAGCACCACCCCGACCCCAATATCTGAGGCATCAACCTCTAAAGAAAAGGGAAGTAGTGGATTGGGGTGGGACAACACAGGCGCTTCAGCAAAGGCTACCTTCAACTTCTCAAAGGCCTCTTCAGTAGCCACCGGCCAGAGAGATGGATTAGCGCCCTTATGTGTGAGGTCAGACAGAGGTTTCACGATAGAGGAGAAGTTTTTAATAAACTTCCTGTAATAATTGGCGAAGCCCAGAAATCGTTGGATGGCTTTAAGACTCTTGGGTTTAGGCCACTGTAAGACTGCAGTCAATTTCTCTTTATCAATGGCAATGCCATCTTTGCCAATTATAAACCCCAGAAATGGTACACTGGTTTTGTGGAACTCGCAGTTCTCCAGTTTACAAAATAATCTATTTTTGCGTAAGCGCAGCAAGACTTCAGACACATCCTTGATGTGTTGACAGGTCTTTGGAGTGGATAAGTATGTCGTCAAGATAGACTACAACACAAGATTGTAACATATCTCTAAGAACGTCATTGATCAGTTCTTGAAATACTGCAGGAGCATTACATAGACCGAATGGCATGACTAGGTATTCATAATGCCCTGATCTCGTATTGAAGGCAGTTTTCCACTCATCACCGGCTCTGATACGTATCAAATTGTAGGCTGCCCTTAGGTCCAATTTGGCGAAAATCGAGGACCCCTTAAGTCTATCAAACAGCTCGGTGATGAGTGGTATCGGGTAGGCATTCTTTGCCATCAGCTTGTTCAGCCCACGATAGTCTATGCATGGTCCAGTTCGCCACTTTTTTCTTAACAAAAAAGAACCCGGCGCCGGCCGGAGAAGTAGATTTCCTTATGATCCCTCTACTGAGGGCATCCGCTATGTATTCCTCCATAGCTTGGTTCTCCTCACAAGACAATGGATACGTGCGTCCCCTTGATGGTACTGCTCCAGGACTTACTTCTATTCGACAATCGTATGGTCTGTGCTGAGGTAGGGCGCCAGCCTCTCCCTTGCTGAAAACATCGCTGAACTGTTGGTAGACATCAGGTAGTGAAGGGGAGTTGCACAAGACCTTAACAGGATGGGTAACACACTTATCCATACAGAACTGAGACCAAGCAGCAATCTCACATTTCTGCCAGTCAAATTGTGGGTTGTGCAACTGTAACCAAGGAAAGCCCAAGATCACGGCATGGTGAGGATAATTAATCAATTGGAACTGTTGCTCTTCCTTGTGAAGAGCCCCAATAGTCATTGACAAGGGCATCGTTTCAAAAGTAACTTGGGCGGGTTCCAAAGGTCTGCCATCAATTGCTTCGATAGCAAGAGGGGTTTCTCTCTGAATCCATGGTACCCCATGCAATTCGGCAAAGGTATTGTCCATAAAATACCCAGCTGCACCAGAATCAACCAGGGCCAAAACCTCAACTGAGCGTTGTGCCCATGACAATACCACCTGTATGGTGGGTTTAAGTGTGCCCAACACTGGGGACGATTGGACACCACCTAGGGCCTGTCCCCCAAGGTACCCTAGGTGTGTTCGTTTCCCGGACGTACCGGACAAGATCTTAACAGGTGACCATTTCTACCACAGTACAAACATAATCCCTGTATCTTGCGATACCTCCTCTGTTCCTTGGTTAACCTAGTGAAACCCACCTGCATAGGTTCACCTGGTTCATGAATTGGTTCACTAGGTTTGGATGCCAAGGGAGGGTTAGGTGGGCAAAATGTGCTACTGGACCCATTATTTTTTAGCCGTACTCGTTGCTCTCTGGCGGTTAATCTTTTTTGTATTCTGGAGTCAATTAGAATCACGTATTCGATATAATCATCTAGGTCAGTAGGTAAATCTTTTGCTGCAATCTCATCTATAATCTGGTCACTCAAGCCTTGGGCAAAGGCTGCCAACAGGGCCTCGTTATTCCATCCTACCTCTGCTGCCAAGGTGCGGAATTCAATGGCATAATCGCCAACCGTGCGACTGCCCTGTTGTATCTCCATAAGACGTTTAGCAGCAGAGGTGGTTCTACCAGGAGGCTCGAAAACTCTCCGAAAAGATTGTACAAAATCACAGAAATTTTTAGTACAAGGTTTAGCGTTTTCCCATAGTGGGTTAGCCCAGGCCAATGCTCTACCGGTCAGTAGGGATATCATGAACCCAACCTTGCTGCGGTCACTAGGAAATGCGTGTGCCGTCAATTCCATAAATATTTTAAGTTGATTAATAAACCCTCTACATAGTTGAGGGTCACCGTCATATCTCAGCGGCAAGGGTGCAGAAGCCGTTAACCCTTTGACTGCGGTCCCTGGGGACCTAGACTCATTCTCCTGTGTCTGAATTGGCGAGACCACCAGGCTAGAACCGGACTTATCAGCAAGTACAGTGCGTTCAAGAATAGTTTGAATAGCAACCGCCAGCTGATCCAAACGTTGCTCATGCATATCCATCCTACAATGGATATTTTGTGTGTTACCATCACTCTTATTGTCTGAGGTCATGGCCCTTTCATACTGTCACGGTTTTTGAAGACTCTCAGACGTAAGGTTTGGTAAAAACGTAACTTTATTGAAAAGTTAAGGCAATCCCCATAGGGTAAACATACATAACAATGCAACAATAATAGTCCATACAATAGGTTCTACCGGCCTTGCCTAAAATACCGGGCAAGGCAACCCAAGTGACAGTAGCAATAACAGGCTCTACCGGCCTTGCCTATACCGGGTAAGGCAACCGTGAAATTACATATACCGGTTCTACCGGCCTTACCAATACGGGGCAAGGCAGCCCAAAGGAATACTGAGTGTAGGCTCTACCGGCCCTGCCAATACTGGGTAAGGCAACCTTAAAGATGGTAATGTACAAGGTTCTACCGGCCTTACCAATACCGGGCAGAGCAGCCTGAGGAACACTGTAGTAGGCTCTACCGGCCCTGCCAATACCGGGTAAGGCAACCTTAAGGATGGTAACGTACAAAGGTTCTACCGGCCTTACCAATACCGGGCAGGACAGCCTGAGCGAGTAGACCAGCTGTCAGATGACTATGACAGCAGAGAGGAATAGGAACTTAGGTCTTACTCAGCAGCAGTCTATTGCCAGGGAAAATCGGACGACTGCATAGGAGTGGACAGCGACCTGGCCTCAGAACTGGATAGATCAGGAGCAAACCAACGTCCGCAAGTTGGGACCAACAATAAATATCGCCACCAGGTTAATGGATTAAATCAGCGTCCGCACGTTGCGAACAACAGAGTATCGCAACCAGGTTTAATGGAGTAAACCAGCGTCCGCACGCTGAAACCAACAGTGTATATCGCCACCAGGTTTAATGGAGTAAACCAGCGTCCTCACGCTGGAACCAACAGTGTATATCGCAACCAGGTTTAATGGAGTAAACCAGCGTCCTCACGCTGGGACCAACAGTAAATGTCGCCACCAGGTTTAATGGAGTAAACCAGCGTCCGCATGCTGGAACCAACAATGTATATCGCAACCAGGTTTAATGGAGTAAATCAGCGTCCGCACGCTGGAACCAACAATGTATATTGCAACCAGGTTTAATGGAGTAAACCAGCGTCTGCATGCTGGAACCAACAGTGTATATCGCAACCAGGTTTAATGGAGTAAACCAGCGTCCGCACGCTGGAACCAACAATGTATAAGCAGCAGCGAGAAGAACAATGTTGCCGGAGCGACGGGGCTAGAGCAGGAGCCCTACACTCCAACGGGGAGTTCACCGGGCGAGACTGATGTTTGGCCAGGAAGAGGACAGAGCTATATGAATGGAGAATTAATTTGTGGTGTATGAAGTCAGTTACTAGACATTGCAGATGAGGTCGAATTTTAGAAATAGAAGCATGGATGGTAGCAGGTTGGACAACCTCATGCAGTGCACATACTACCAAATGTTTGAACACTTGAAGCAGACATTCCAAGGGGCATACCGCTGTAGCAAGTGTGAGCATATTGTCTTTTTTGACTCAAATACTGGATCTGGAAAGAAATAGTGCAACACTGTATGATGCTGAAACCTGGAAAGAAGAAAGGAGCTCATTCAGCAGGTAGTATGTGGGGTTAGTAGTGAGGAGGGGCAAATATGCAGCAGGTTAACAGTAAGCAGGGGAGGAAGTACGCAGTGGAAGAGGAATATCAGCACTGAGCTGACTCAAACCAAGATAGATGTCAGACTGTGTGAAATTGTTGAGGATATTTTAACAATCATTACTGTAAAGTGTTAATTCCTCTAGTACGTAGAGGAACATTTCTTCTTCCACTTTAGATAAGAGGTAAAGCAGACAGAAACCAAAGCAGATAGTGGTAATAAGGAACACTTTTATTAGGAAGGTACACACAGGATATACTGTCACCAAGACTGTGAATGTCAAACAATATGCTCTTTGCTGGAGTTCAGAATGTTGCAGACAGATTACTGGGAGGGGCTGGAAAGCATCTAGTTGTCTTGGTACATGGTGATACCAATGTCAAAGTAGGAGGAAGATGGAGGTCCCTAAATATGGACATCTAGGGTACAACAATCTCAAGACGAGGACCTCCAGGATAATATTTTCTGAAATACTACCAGTGCCCTGCACCAGCACATTAAGGCAGAGGGAGCTCAAAGTTTAGGTTTTTCAGAGCACTGGGCTTACTTTGCTCTTAGGTACATTTTTATGGTAGTGATGGAAAGGGAGCTGTTGTGTTACAAGACATAATAGAGGAGCATGTAATCCATGAAATGAGTGGAGGGCATAGCTAGTAGAAATGGAATAGACAAACTGGGTAAAAATAAAGGGCCATGTGGTGGCGGAGCGGTAAATGGAGTTAAAGAGACCTCCCAATTAAATATATAGTTGTAATGCTAGAGATTAATGAGCATTTGGGAATAACTGGTGTTACTGAAATATGGTGGGATGGTATACACGACTGGGCTATAAATACTAAAGGCCATTTACGGTTTAGGAGAGACAGGACTAATGTGGAATCCTTGTGGAAAGAAAGTGAAGCTAACCATGGTGTAAAAGGCAAAAAAAAAAAAAAAAAATACATCGCAGAGACTAAAGACAGGCTGCTTTGCACCAACTTGGTGGTGTTCCATGAGAATAATCTCACTCCATATCTGACGCATCTGAACGGCACCACAAGATCAGCGTGCTGAACCATGACCGTCCACGAGTATCCCTCAACCATGGGTTTAAACTGGGCTTACTCTGCATCCCTCATGATAGCTGTTAACCCTCAAAGTATATTATGCATATTTTCAGGACATAACATAGTAGCTAAGGCTGAAAAAAGATATGCGTCCATCAAGTCCAGCCCATGCCAATAACACCCCTGTTGATTCAGAGGAAGGCAACAAAAAAGCCCTCTGGAGCAATTTCCAATGTAGGGTGTGTGTGTGTGTGTGTGTGTGTGTGTGTGTGTGTGTGTGTGTGTGTGTGTGTGTGTGTGTGTGTGTGTGTGTGTGTGTCAAATAGTTCCCCGGATCAATATCCTATTTGCTTTGAAGCCATCTGTCATAATTGTCAATATTGTTCTGTGCTAGTCATCCATTGCTTTTTTGAATGCAGTTACATTATCTGCAAGCACAACATCCCGAGGCAAAGAATTCCATAGCCTTACCGCCCTTACTGTAAAGAATCCCTGCCTGTGTTTTAGTCGAAAGCGCCTTTCCTCAAGTCTTAATGGATGACCTCTTGTTCTTAGCTCAGCTCTTTGCATAAATAATTCATTGGATAGTTCTTTGTATTGACCTTGAATGTATTTGTAAATGGTAATCATATCACCCCTTAGACGTCTCTTTTCTAATGTAAACAAACCCAGTTTGGCTAGTCTCTCTTTGTAACTCAGATCCTCCAATCCCTTTATCAATTTTGTTGCACGTCTCTGCACCTTTTCCAGTTCAGTAATGTCTTTTTTTAGAACAGGTGCCCAAAATTGTACTCCATATTCTAGATGAGGCCTAACCAATGATTTATACAGATGTAGGATAATATTAGCATCCCTTGCTTCTACACCTCTTTTTATGCAGGTAGTACTCTATTTGCTCTTGCAGCAGCTGAGTGACTCTGCACACTGCTGTGAAGTCTATTGTCTATCAGTACGCCTAAATATTTCTCTACTGAGTATTTCCCAAGTTGTTTCCCATTTAGAGTATATGTAGCAAGTTTGTTTCTACAACCCAAATGAATAACCTTACATTTATCTACATTAAATGACATCTGCCACTTTTCTGCCCATTCACTTAGTTTAACTAAATTCTTCTGTAGGGAAAAAACATAGAGCTCTGTATGTATTTCCTTACATAGCTTAGTGTCATCAGCAAAGATTGAGATGCTACTTTCAGTTCCCACTTCTAGATCATTAATAAACAAATTAAAAAGCATTGGGCCCAGGACTGAACCCTGCGGCACCCCACTTATAACCCTAGACCAATTTGAAAAAGTTCCATTTACAACAACTCTCTGCCATCTATCATTTAACCAGTTCTCAATCCATGTACAGATAACAGCACCCAAACCGAAGCCTTTTAATTTATGCAGTAACCTGTTGTGAGGCACTGTGTCAAAGGCTTTTGCAAAATCCAAGTATACTACATCAACAGCAATTCCCCTGTCCAAATTACTACTCACTCTTTCATAAAATGCAAGTAAATTAGTCTGACATGATCTGTTCTTCATGAAACCATGCTGATTCCTACTAATGATATTGTTTGTCTTCACATAGTTCAGAATACTGTCAGTTAATAACTCTTCTAGTATCTTACCCACTATGGAAGTCAAGCTCACAGGTCTATAATTTCCTGGTTTGGATCTTGCTCCGTTTTTAAACAATGGAACTATATCAGCTTTCCTCCAATCATAGGGCACTATGCCTGATGAAAGTGAATCAATAAATATTAAGTATAATGGTTTTGCTATTACTGAACTAAGTTCCTTAAAGGGATAGTAATACTTCATTTTAACTTTATTTTATTTTGTAGGCATTAAAAAAACATGAAGAATGATATAAGTCTTATCTCTGAAACCTTTATGGTTTAAGAGATATTCACAAACAAATTATCCCCCCCCCTGTTCAGCCAGATAAGAAGGGAGATGCCCAGATAGACTGCAGAGAGGGACAATCTTCTATTAAGATAATGGAAAAAGCTGAAAAACTTGTCAAGGGGGGAAGGGCTTTCATTGTTTTCATACAAAGAAAATTGTCCCCTTCTGTTATCTGTACTGTCATACAACCAGACTCACATCTGAGAAGAGATGGCTTACACTAGGTAAAAGGGGCGGGGAGGGGAACTTTGCTTGTGAATATCTCATAAACCATAAAGGTTTGAGAGATAAGACTTATATCATTCTTCATG
Source organism: Rhinophrynus dorsalis (assembly GCA_037306005.1). NCBI lineage: Eukaryota > Metazoa > Chordata > Amphibia > Anura > Rhinophrynidae > Rhinophrynus > Rhinophrynus dorsalis. The sequence goes on along the minus strand of CM074720.1, from coordinate 188,039,956 downwards.
TTTTTTTAATGCCTACAAAATAAAATAAAGTTAAAACGAAGTGTTACTATCCCTTTAAGTACCCTTGGGTGTATACCTTCCGGTCCAGTCGCTTTATTCACTATAACCCTTTCCAGTCTCTTTTGGACCTTGTCCTCAGTAAGCCATGTAGATGTTGGAGGAAATTCCATGGTTTTGTCTGTTTGCCCACAGCTTGTCATTGCTGCTTCCTTTGTATATACTGAAGCAAAGAACGTATTTAGGGTGTCAGCCATAGCTTTATCTTCACTAATCAATTCACCTGTTTCAGTCCTAAGAGGACCAATATCAACCTTAACTTTTTTGTTGTTAATACACTTGTAGAATTGTTTAGGGTTTTTCTTGCTCTCATTTGAAATGTTTCGCTCATTTTCTATTTTAGCTAGCTTAATTGCTTGTTTGCAGATTTTATTACATTCTTTATATTTTTTAAATTATGCATCTGACCCGTTTGACGTAAACACCTTAAAAGCCTGCTTTTTATTTCTCATTTCCATGCTAACCACATTATTAATCCACATTGGTTTCGCTTTACTTCTCTTGTGCTTATTCCCCAATGGTATATATTGACGTGTATATTTGCCCAAGAGCATTTTAAATACATTCCATGATTCGTGTGCATTTTTATCTTTGAAAATTACATCCCACTGGATATCCTTTAAAGCTTCTTTTATATCTTTGTAAAATTAGCCTTTTTGAAATTGAATGTTTTGGTTAAACTCTTGCTATTGGGTTTCTCATAACAAACTTCAAAGGATACAATATTGTGGTCACTGCTGCCCAAATGTTCCCTTACCTGCACATTGTTTACAATGTCAGAATCATTTGAGAGCACTAGGTCAAGCAAGGCCTCTTTTCTAGTTGGCTCCTCTACTAGTTAGGACATAAAATTATCATTTATCATACTTAGAAAAATAGTTCCCTTTGTTGTGCCTGAAGTCATATTGCTCCAGTCAATTTCAGGGTAGTTGAAATCTCCCATTATAATTACCTTTGCTGACCTAGCAGCCTTTTCCATTTGCAGTAAAAGTTGGGCTTCCTCCAACTCCCCAACATTAGGTGGCTTGTAGCAAATCCCCACCAATATCTTTTTCTTATGTGTGCCCCCAGTGTGTATTTCAACCCACAAGGCCTCTACCTTTTCATTGGACCCTTCATTTATATCTTCCCTTAAACTAGGTTTTAAGGCCCGCTTTACATATAGGCATACCCCTCCTCCCCTTTTATTAACCCTGTCCCTCCTAAAAAGTGAATAACCCTCTAGACTGACTGCCAAGTCATACGTATCATCTAACCAGGTTTCAGATACTTCAATCAGATCATACTGCTCATGTACTTCAATCATTTCTAGTTCCCCCATCTTACCAACCAGACTGCGAGCATTTGCATGCATACATTTTATCTTTTTGCCATTCTTAAAGATTTTGTTCTTTTTCAGATGTATTTGTCTTTTATCAGGCTGTAACAATGGCAACTCCCTATTAGATGAACTAGCCCATTCCCCCTCTCCACCCCCATGACCCTTCTCTAATTACATTTCCTCAATTATACTACCTTCCCCAGCCTGTGTTGCAGCTCCCCCCACCACTTTCTAGTTTAAAGTCTCCTCCAGCCCTCTAACCATCCTATCACCCAGCACCATGGCCCCCCTTCCACTAAGGTGCAATCCATCACTACTATAAAGATTGCGCCCAAGGGAAAAGACTGACCAGTGCTCTAGGAACCCAAACCCCTCCTGCTTACACCAATTCTTTATCCACGCATTTAACTTCCTAACCTCCCATTGCCTTTCTAATGTAGCAAGTGGCACAGGTAGAATTTCAGAAAATACTACCTTACAGGTCCTCTGCTTAAGCTTATATCCTAGGTCCCTGAAATCCTTCTTAACGGACCTCCATTTTCCACTGACTTTGTCATTAGTACCAACATATACCATGACAGCCGGGTCATGCCCAGCCCCTCCCAACAATCTATCAACCCGATCAGCCAGTCAAACCCGAGCTCCCGGGAGACAGCAAACTGTACGACTGTGGCGATCTTGGCAACAGATTACTCTGTCTGTCTTCCTTATAATAGAATCCCCTACCACCACCATCTATCTAGGTCTGCCTGAGTCCTGGATCCCATCCGTGCTAGAGGGGTTGTTCACTCGGCTGTTAGAGAGAACAGTCCTCTCCAGCAAAGACATTCCTGTGTCAGCATCTCCAACATCATTACTTAAAGGGATAGTAATACTTCGTTTTAACTTTATTTTATTTTGTAGGAATTAGAAAAACATGAAGAATGATATAAGTCTTATCTCTCAAACCTTTATGGTTTATGAGATATTCACAAGCAAAGTTTCCCCCTCCCGCCCCTTTTACCTACTGTAAACAATCTCTTCTCAGATGTGGAATACAGTCCATAGACTGGACAGATAACAGAAGGGGACACTCTTATTCCTATGAAAACAATGAAATCCCTGCCCCCCTTGACAAGCTTTTCAGGTTTTTCCCTTATCTTAATTGAAGATTGTCCCTCTCTGCAGTCTACCTGGGCACCTCCCTTCTGCCCTGGCTGAAAAGTGTTACATCAGTAAAAGGGGCAGGAGGGGGACACTTTGCTTGTGAATATCTCTTAAACCATAAAGGTTTGAGAGATAAGACTTATATCGTTCTTCATGTTTTTTTAATGCCTACAAAATAAAATAAAGTTAAAACGAAGTATTACTATCCCTTTAATGTAGCAAATCTGTTAGGATTAGTAAACACAGGAGTGTCCTCCCTATTTCTCTGTCCACCCCCCCCTTGCTATGTCTAACTGTAACCCATCTGGCTACCTGCTCTCTTTGTGCAGTCTCCACCCCCAGAACTACCTACCACCACTTCCTGCTGCTCAGTCAGCAGACCCCTCTCAAGATTGTCCGTCTTTCTCAATGTGCAACAACACACGTCTCCCACAGAATGACGACCAAGTCATGGCTTAACAAATTTATTCACACTTGCACAACTCATGGCCCAATGGTGTTTCAATAAACCCAGCCAGCGGAATGCACTCTGCATACCATAACTACAGTCATTAATGTTTATAGTGCATAACCCGGAGTTCTCTCCTGGTAACGTTGATGACTCATTCTCTACATGGCATACTCTGTCTATGCAAACTCTTCATGCTCTGCTGCCTCAAGGTGTTATTATTACTCCTGATAATCTATTATCATGAACCCTCCTAACACCAGTCATGCACTGGCAATACACGTAACTGAAGCACTTTCTACTTAAGACGCTACAGGCAGGATACATTGAAAGGCCTAATACGACCTTCGAGGACCTCCTCCTATCCAATAAAATATAGTAAACATTCTTTATCCAAGGTATATAGGGTTCTACTCAGATACCAGACCCCACCCAACCCTTATTTTGTGAGAGAATGGGATTAGGAACTCAATTTGAACTCGCTCTCGTCATCTTGGCCTCGAGTTGGAATGATCTTGTGACGGTCTTCCCGTGATACTGCCATGAGAGAATGCAATTTCAAATTGCTCACTAGATGGCATAGATCCCCTCAACATCTTTCCTGACTGGGCACTGGATCGGCCGCAGTATGATGGAGATGCAGACACTCACCGGCCTCATACCATAATATGTGGTGGTCCTGACCATCCATTCTACAATTCTGGACCAATATTGGAATTGAACTATCTAAAATTATGCAGTCCACAATCTCCTGCACTCCAGAGAGTGCTCTTTTTTGACCCAACATCTACCATAAGTAAATTTAGGAAACTTAAGAGATCCCTGTTCTGTATACTGGCTATTGTGGCAAAACGGTTGATCCCTCTTTATTGGAAGAACTCCTCCCCTCCTACGATCACTCAATGGCATACTCTGGCTCAAGCTGTACATGCCCTGGAACGTATCCACATGCAACTGGCGCACGGTGCCCATGATTGATGCATTTCCTTGCCTGTCACCATTAGGGGGCTCCTATTGGTTGTCTGCCTTTAACCCGCCTCATACTGCCTACACCCTGTTCCAAATTATTATGCAAATGATATTTAAGTGTCACAAAGATTAAATATTTTGTTTTTCAGTTTAACTCATGGATGGCATTGTGTCTCAGGGCTCTTTTGATCACTGAAAACAATCTCGGACACCTGTGATAATTAGATTGCCAGGTGAGCCCAATTTAAGGAAAAACTACTAAAGGTGGGTGTTCCACATTATTAAGCAGCATCTTCTGCCGAAAAGAGTGAAATAGTTCAATGCCTTGGACGAGGTATGAAAACATTAGATATTTCACGAAAACTTAAGCGTGATCATCGCACTATTAAGAGATTTGTGGCTGATTCAGAGCACAGACAGGTTCGTGCAGATAAAGGCACATTGAGGAAGATTTCTGCCAGATCCATACATCGGATCAAGAGAGCAGCTGCTAAAATACCATTACATAGCAGCAAACAGATATTTGAAGCTTCTGGTGCCTCTGGAGTCCCACGGACATCAAGGTGTAGAGTCCTCCAGAGTCTTGAAACTGTAGATAAAGCTTCTATTCGGCCACCACTAACCAATGCTCACAAGCAGAAACGGCTGTGTTGGACAGAAAAATACATGAAGACTAATTTTCAAACAGTCCTGTTCACTGATGAGTGCCGTGCATCCCTGGATGGTCCAGATGGATGGAGTAGTGGATGGTTGGTGGACGGCCACCCTGTTCCAACAAGGCTGCGATGTCAGCAAGGTGGTGGTGGAGTCATGTTTTGGGCCGGAATCATGGGAAGAGAGCTGGTCGGCCCTTTTAGGGTCCCCCAAGGTGTAAAGATTACCTCTGCAAAGTATGTGGCGTTTCTGACTGACCACTTTCTTCCCTGGTACAGAAGGAAGAACTATGCTTTCTGTAATAAAATCATTTTCATGCATGACAATGCACCATCTCATGCTGCAAAGAATACCTCTGCATCAATGGCTGCTATGGGGATAAAAGGAGAGAAAGTCATGGTGTGGCCTCCATACTCCCCTGACCTCAATCCTATTGAGAACCTTTGGAGCATCCTCAAGCAAAAGATCTATGAGGGTGGGAGGCAGTTTACATCCAAACGGCAGCTCTGGGAGGGTATTCTGACGTCTTGCAAACAAATTCAAGCAGAAACTGTCCAAAAACTCACAAGTTCAATGGATGCAAGACTTGTGAAGCTGCTATCAAATAAGGGGTCCTATGTTGAAATGTAACGTGACCTGTTAAAATGTTTAAAAAGTTAAAATGTTGTTAAAAGTTTGATTGAAATAGCTTTTGATTTCAGTAAATATGCTGCAAACACAACAAATGACAATTTTCAGTTCTTTACAACCTATAAAGTGTTTTGAAACTTACTGTGCGTAATAATTTGGAACAGTGCATTGTAAGTTTTTTTATGTTTAAAAAAATACTGTTATCATTAGGAGGTTTGTTCAATAAAATTTGAATTGTACTCTTAATAGTTAAAAACATGAGAATTATGCTGACTGTTATTTACATCAATTATTTAGGTAAATGAGAAAAATATCATTTGCATAATAATTTGGAACAGGATGTATTTAAACCTGGTTTGGGCACCCCTTGGCTGCCCTTTCGTGGTGTCTCTGACCACGTTTGCTTTCCCTTGTTCCAGTAGTAGTTTGGGCCTGTTGCTGTGTTCCTGAGTTCCAGATTGCATCTTGTTCCTGAGTCTCCTGACCGGTTCATCACCCTGCTGGTTCCTGCCATCTCCTGTCCTGTCTGCTGTGTTCTTGACGACTTGTTAGCTTGGTCGCCTTGGCGACATTTGCAGTCCCAGCGTGTGGACGTTGGGTTATCTTCCAGCCTTGCGGCTATACTATCAGTTGTTGGTCCCAGCGTGCGGATGCTGGTTTGCTCCAAGCCTTGTGGCTATACAAATCACTTGTTGGTTCCAGCGTGCGGACGCTGGTTTGCTCCAAGCCTTGCGGCTATACAAACCACTTGTTGGTCCCAGCGTGCGGACGCTGGTTTGCTTCAGAAGCCTTGTGGCTATACAATCTGCTGTTAGTCCCAGCGTGCGGACTTTGGGTTATCCTCCAAGCCTAGCGGCTATACAAATCTGTTGTTGGTCCCAGCGTGCGGATGCTGGTTTGCTCCAGAAGCCTTGCGGCTATACTATCAGTTGTTGGTCCCAGCGTGCAGATGCTGGTTTGCTCCAGAAGCCTTGTGGCTATACAATCAGTTGTTGGTCCCAGCGTGCGGACGCTGGTTTGCTCCAGAAGCCTTGTGGCTATACAATCAGTTGTTGGTCCCAGCGTGCGGACGCTGGTTTGCTCCAATAATACCTTAGGTCATACTCTTGGTTGGTGTGCCTATATGTATAGTTCCTTGGGCTGCCTTGCCCGGTATATTGGTAAGGCCGGTAGAACCTGGTACATTATTCCATCAGAAGGTTGCCTTACCCGGTATTAGCAAGGCCGGTAGAGCCTATGTATGTTCCTTGGGCTGCCTTGCCCGATATATTGGTAAGGCCAGTAGAACCTGGTACATTATTCCATCAGAAGGTTGCCTTACCCGGTATTGGCAAGGCCGGTAGAACCTATGTATAGTTCCTTGGGCTGCCTTGCCCGGTATATTGGTAAGGCCGGTAGAACCTGGTATATTATTCCATCAGAAGGTTGCCTTACCCGGTATTGGCAAGGTCGGTAGAGCCTACTGTCCCTATATTCGCAGGCTGTCTTGCCCGGTATATTGGCAAGACCGGTAAAGCCTATATTATCTGTGCTATTTCTATTATTAAATGTTGTATGTACGTGTTGGAATCCTAAGGGATCATTTTAATTATTTTTTTCAATAAAGTTGTGTTTTTACCTAACTTTGTGTCTGAGAGTCGTAACAAACCGTGACAGTACGAAAGGGCCATGACCTCAGACAGCAAGAGTGATGGTAATACACAGAATATCCAATGGAGGATGGATATGCATGAGCAACACTTGGATCAGTTGGCAATCGCAATTCAAACTATCCTTGAATGCACCTGTACTCGCTGACAAGTCTGGAGCTAGTCCGGTGGTCCCGCCCAGTCAGACACCGGAGAATGAGACTAGGCAATTAGGGGTTGCAGTTAAGGGGTTAACAGCTTCTGCACCCTTGCCACTCAGATATGATGGTGACCCTAATCTGTGTAGAGGGTTTGTCAATCAGCTTGAAATATTTATGGAATTGACGGCACACATGTTTTCTAATGATCGCAGTAAAATTGGGTTTATGATATCCCTGCTGACTGGCAGAATATTGGCCTGGGCTAACCCCTTGTAGGAAAACGCTAAACCTTGCACTAAGAGCTTTAGTGAATTTGTGCAATCATTTAGGAGAGTGTTTGAGCCTCCTGGTAGAACTACCTCTGCTGCCAAACGCCTTATGGAGATACAACAGGGCAGGCGTACTGTGGGCGACTATGCCATTGAATTTCGCACATTGGCGGCAGAGGTGGGCTGGAACAAGGAGGCATTGTTGGCAGCTTTTGCTCAGGGCCTGAATGACCAGATTAAAGATGAGATTGCTGCAAAAGAGTTGCCCACTGATCTTGATGACTATATTGAATACGTTATATTGATTGATTCCAGAATATGTGAGAGATCAATCGCTAGAGATCGCAGGTTCCGGTCAAAGAATAGTGGGTCTATGAGTACATTTTGCCCACCCAGCCCTCTCGTGGCATCTAAACCTAGTGAACCCATACGGGAATCAGGTGAACCTATGCAAGTGGGTTTCACTAGGTTAACTAAAGAGGAGAAAATGTATCGCAGAAAACAAGGATTGTGCCTATACTGCGGTAAGAATGGGCATTTGCTAAGATCTTGTCCAGTACGTCCGGGAAACGAACACACCTAGGGTATCTTGGGGGACAGGCCCTAGGTGGTGTACAATTGTCCCCAGTGTTTGGCACAATGAAACCCACCATACAGGTGGTATTGTCCTGGGCACAACGCTCAGTGGAGGTTTTGGCTCTGGTTGATTCTGGGGCAGCAGGGTATTTTATGGATAATACCTTTGCCGAATTGCACGGAATTCCGCGCATTGAAAGAGAAAACCCCCTGGCTATTGAAGCAATCGATGGCAGACCCTTAGAACCTACTCATGTTACATTCGAAACTATGCCATTATCCATGACTATTGGGGCTCTTCACAGAGAAGAGCAGCAGTTCCAACTTATTAATTCTCCTCATCATGCTGTAATATTGGGATTTCCTTGGTTACAGTTACATAATCCACAAATTCATTGGGAAAATGTGAAATTGCTGCTTGGTCTCCGTTTTGTATGGATAAGTGTCTCACCCAGCCAGTTAAGGTCTTGTGCACCTCCTCTGCTATACCAGATGTATACCAGTCGTTTGGCGATGTTTTTAGCAAAGGAGAAGCCGGCTCTTTACCTCAGCACAGATCCTATGACTGTAGCATTGAATTGCCTCTGGGAGTAATACCTCCAAGGGGACGCACATATCCATTGTCTTGTGAGGAAAATAAGGCTATGGAAGATAATATTTCTGATGCCCTTGCTAGAGGGATCACAAGGAAATCTACCTCCCCGGCAGGGGCTGGGTTCTTTTTTGTAAAAAAGAAAAATGGAGAACTAAGACGATGCATTGACTACCAAGGCTTGAATAAACTGATGGCTAAGAATGCATATCCGATACTACTCATCACCAAGCTTTTTGACAGGCTTAAGGGGTCCTCGATCTTTACCAAATTGGACCTACGGGTGGCATATAATTTGGTTCGCATTCGAGCAGGTGAAGAGTGGAAGACTGCCTTTAATACTAGATCCGGGCACTATGAATATCTAGTTATGCCATTTGGGTTGTGCAATGCACCCGCAGTTTTTCAGGAGTTGATAAATGATGTCCTCAGAGATATGTTACAGTCATGTGTCGTGGTGTACCTTGACGATATATTGATTAATTCCCAAAATATGTCACAATAGATCAAGGATGTGTCTACAGTGTTGTTGCGGCTACGATAAAATAAATTGTACTGTAAATTGGAGAAATGTGAGTTTCACAGAACCAGTGTGCCATTTTTGGGGTTCGTAATTGGCAAGGACGGCATTGCTATGGACAAAGAAAAGTTGACAGCAGTCCTACAATGGCCACGACCTAAGAGTCTTAAAGCGATACAGCGATTCTTGGGCTTCGCTAATTATTATAGGAAGTTTATTAAGAACTCTTCTTCCATTGTCAAACCTTTGTCTGACCTTATGCATAAGGGCACTAATCCATCTTGTTGGCCAGTAACTGCTGAGCAGGCCTTTGAGAAACTGAAGTTGGCTTTTGCTACGGCTCCTATGTTATCCCACCCCAATCCTTTACTTCCATTTACGTTAGAGGTTGATGCCTCAGATATTGGGGTTGGGGCAGTACTTTCTCAATGACACAATAAAGGTGGAACACTCAGACCCTGTGGGTTCTTTTCGAAAAGGTTGACCGAGGCGCAAAGCCACTATGAGATAGGGGACAGAGAATTATTGGCCATTATCCTCGCTCTTAAGGAATGGCGTCATTTACTTGAAGGTACAAAAAATCCTGTCCGAATTCTAACGGATCATAAAAACCTGACCCATCTCTCGGAGGCCAAGAGATTGTCCTCTCGTCAGGCTAGATGGGCACTATTTCTATCTCGATTTAATTTTATTGTATCATATTTACCGGGATCTAAGAATGTTAGGGCGGATGCACTGTCAAGACAATTTGAGGTTGAGAATGAGTGGAAGCACCAGCACCTATCATTCAACCCGATTGAATACTGGCTACTATACGTACTGGTATCACTTCCCCTCTAGGGGAGGAGATCTTGGCTTCTCAGGCGTCTGCTCCTCATGAAACCCCGGTGGGTAAATGTTATGTTGCAAAACCATTTCGTACTCGATTACTCAAAACGTACCATTCCTCTAAGGCTGCGGGACATATTGGTAGAGACCAATTGTTATGGTCCCTTTCTCAGTTATTTTGGTGGCCCTCCATGAGAAACGATTGTGCCGATTTTACTAATGCCTGTGCCACCTGTGCTCATGCTAAGACCCCTAGACACCTTCTGGTGGGCTTGCTTCAACCCGTCCCTAATGGCGAACGCCCTTGGTCGCATGTTTCCATTGATTTTATGGGAGAATTGCCCATGTCTAGAGGGTATTCCTTCATACTGATGGTGGTGGACAGATTTTCTAAAATGGCTCATTTTGTGCCCCTTCGTGGCCTTCCCTCGGCTAAGGAATTGGCAATTGTGTTTGCCAGAGAAGTATTTCGGTTGCACCAGGGTACTGGTGTCCGACAGGGGGAGCCAGTTTGTGTCTAGGTTTTGGAGGGCATTTTGTGAACAAATGGGCATAGAATTGTCCTTTTCCTCTGCCTACCATCCCCAGACCAATGGAGCCGCTGAACGAGCCAATCAGGGTTTTGAACAATTTCTGAGTTGTTTCATTGCCGACCATCATGAAAATTGGGCCGACTTGTTGCCTTGGGCGGAGTTCGCCAGGAACTGTGCGGTTAATTCCTTATCTGGGTTTCAGCCCTGTTTGCTCCCAGATTCCTTCCAGACACAACAGATTCCAGCTCTGGATAAGCATATCCAGCAACTCCGTTCCACATGGGCACAAGTTCAGAGGGCACTTGGTCAGTCATTCTAGCGTCATCAACGCTATGCTAATCGCAGAAGGCGTCCAGCAGTCTCCTTTCAGGTTGGGGATAGAGTGTGGCTTTCCTCTAGGAATCTTAAGCTACAGGTTCTGTCCAATAAGTTGGCTCCACGGTTTATTGGTCCATACAGAGTTATTCGCAAAATTAACCCTGTTTCCTATGCACTAGACATACCTGCGTCCATGCATATTTATAATGTGTTCCATGTGTCTCTGCTTAAGCCTCTCATATGCAACAGTTATCCTACCACACCTGTGGTGCCAGGACCTGTCGAGGTTGAGGGTCAGAAAGAGTATGAGGTACAGAGTATTATTGATTCCCGAAGGCTTAGAGGAAGGATACAATACCTGGTGCAGGACTTTCTTCAGGGACAATCAAGTTTGATTGTCCCTGAAGAAAGTCCTTATAAGGACGGAAACGGATGCTTTTAAATGCTGGAATTAAAGTGAACTTTTAAGAAATTTGTGCTCTACTTGCATGTGGAACTTTATTATGATATTATTAAGTCTGAAGCACCTCATGTTTATTCATTAAGTGTGTGCGGTAAGAAGTATCCATGCACTATCTATAAACAGTCTGGATGTCTTCCAAGAGCTCTGGTCCCCTGGGAGCGATATTACACAACCTCCTCTCAGATATAATTTGTGATGACCATTGTTCCCTGCATTGCAGTATCTTTGCCAATCTGACCCGCTGCCATCATGGGTTCTATGCGGCTCTGACATACAGCCAATCGCTATCCCTTCTCCTCCCCCCGTCCCTCCCATCTCCCCTCTTTTCCTCTCTTGTCCCCCTTCTTACATCCTTTTTCTTACTACTACCACACTCTCTCACAATTTGCCACTTCCATCTAGGAACTTTGCTTCTGATACGTTGCTTTCTCTCATACGAGAAGTTGTCTCGTTAGCTTTACATTCGATCACTAATTCATCCCTCTGCACATACACCACCACACCACAAGTGTGGCGCTCTTACTTACCACTCTGACTCTGCTATCCACCACCTTCGGCATTACTTTCCTCTAGTATTTGTATCACAGTTTTGTATCCATATCTGACACAGGTCACCGTTTTATGTCTTTTCTTGACATGTAATGTACTACTCTTTAATAAAGTTTTTTTGGAAAAATAAAACACAAATACTCTTGCGTCACTGCTCCAGTCCACTGAAGCTATTATAACCTAAGAGAATGTTTCCTCCCCAAAAGAAGAAACAAAGAGGAGTGCTCTTAGTACTGTAAAATCACATAAGAAACATGCACCAATAACCAATGTACACACAGGCAGATGAGGGAAATCTATACTGCCCCCATTCGGTCAACCACAAATAGGAAAGGGATGCTGCTCTCCACAAATGTCAGGAAAGCTTCCAGGGATCCTCAGCAAAACAATCAATAATGATAAATAAATATCATAATGCCATTATTATTGATTGATCCGCTTTCTTCTTTTAAATATTATCGTTATACTGTTCTGGTATATTGATTATGTTTCTCTCTTTATGCCTTCCTTTGGTGTGCCAATGACACCTGAACTTTGCATTGCCAAGGTGTCGCTTTAATTACTGACTCGGGGAGAGAATGCAGACATACAAATGGAGGAGTTAGACAAACGATAAGTTCTTTTGCTCATGACCAAAAAGCAGAATGCTTTGAAATGCTTTGCGTGTTAGGCACTAAACGTACTGATCATTGTTTTTAATAAATTGGAAGTTTTTATGAAGCAGATCTTTCTTGATTTATCCTGGAGTCAGGACCGGCTTATATAACTTGCACACACATCAAAGGCTTTGCATTAAATCAGATGTTAGTCCTATTGAGGTGAGTATTCATATTTTACTTTATATATTTATATCTTTGGAAGATCAATATTGTGGTTTGAGCCGCCTCTTGCTGTTGTTTTGTTTCCTAACTATGGCAGGTATAGCTAAGACACCTAGGCCCTAAAGGAGGACAGCTAAAGAGGACAATCAGAAGCATTCAGATTTGAAAGATCCACCTACTACCTCACAGGACCCCCCCCCAGGGGATACTACTACTGCTAAAGCAGTCTCTGCTTTTTTGACCTGTTTTTGATAAGAACCAGAAATCAATCTACCTATCCATTCACAAAATACTGTCTGAAATGAGTTTTCACTTATCACTACTATTGAAACTTCACAATATATGTGAATCTAACACTGAATAGTTACAGAAACCCTAGGAAAAAGACAACAAATTCCCTGATGTAAAAACTTGATTTGAAAACAGACATGGCTGAATTAATCCCTGAATTGTAGATCTACCAAAACCATTAAGAACAAAGATCTCTGGAGCGTTCATGAGCTTGGAACTACCCCATCTCCTGAATATGAAGTAACCACACATATCCATTGCAGGCGAGCTAGCTCAGTGGTAAATTCCCTCACTGCAAAGTCTGCTCAAACTGCAAGGTTGCAGGTTCGATTCCCGGCAGGGTCATTCAGCCCATCATCCATCCAAAGTCGATAAAGGTGTACCATTGATTGGGTAATGACAACATCTATTATTCAGCTGCCGATTTGGTTAATTCCAAGAGTGTGAGATGAAAGCGATTTGAGTCCCACTGGGAGAAAGGCACTGTATTAAATACTAGTTATTATTATTGCACTCAAAAGAGCTCAGCATTTATAGAATTTCTCACTATAGCAAACAAAAGACCAAGACCAGTCATCTTTAGGCAGCTGAATTACATAGATAAAGAATCCTCACAGCATGCTGTAAACTCAAAGGTTCTGTCTCCTCATTCAAGATTTCTCTGGCATGGTTCCCTCGAAACAGAGGGAGTTCTCTGAAATCTACAAAAAATTACTGTGGGCAAGTCCCTTTGGTTTAAACATCAAACGATGCATGGCACTACTATGGCAGTCTACCAGGATTATTTTTCTAACAGACATTTGATGGAATCCTCCATCACTGGGGCTCCCTGGAGGGGCCTGAGGGCCAGCCTCCTGCCCACAGACTATGGACCTGGCCCTGGAATGGGGTATAGCCTCCCCGTAAGACTAATCACTGCCCTGTTTGCCCCTTGTCACGGAAGCCTCCGTGCCCTGGGCTCCTGGAGGGTCCTGGATCCCAGCCCCTGCCCAACAGACTGGCACAGGAACAGAGTAGTGTATTTGCTGAGAGAATTATGCTCTGGTCTGATGTTTGTAATTTATTTATATGGTGATGAAATTATGTGTGATGTAATCATGTATACTGTTTACAGTCCTTTTGTATAACTTGTGTTTTGTTCCCATTTTGCCTCTTTGTATTCTGTGCCCCTCCACTACTGACCCCATCGTCTCTCCATATGTGGGTTGCAATAACCTGTATCCTATTGTATTCTAATATGTGTGGATAACTTGTTATGTGTGTATATAAACCCTGTGTATTCTACAATAAATCAGTTCTTGTGCTGTCTGTACACTGTTGTTGCCTGGTGCTTGGGGTAAGCTTGCTGTATCCAGAGTGAGTTCACTCTACACCGAGTCTTGCTTAAGTGACTGGGTGAATGGAGCCATGATTCTGGTTGGTGGTATTCCCGAGTGTCGTCCTGGGATAAGGAAGCACAGTTTTGTCAGAGCTACTCAGTCTGAGTACGGGCATCCTTCACATTGGTGGCAGCGGTGGGATGCTTCCTAACCTATGGGACATTCAAACCACCACCGGGATCAATCTCCACTATAATATGTTGGAGCTAAAGCGGGTGGTTCAATGGTTCTTGGCCCTGTATGGACCCAGCCCCCCGGGTGGAGGTGATCCCCACAGTACTGGCTGAGGCGACTGCTTTGGGTGGCGGAACTCTAGGCGTGCTCCAGAAGTTCTGCAGCCCCAGAGGTACAGTAGGACGAGCCGATTCAGAGAGATTGTAGCCAACAGGAGCTCTGGAACAGGACTACCGTGGAAAGTTCCTCCCAACCCCCGAGGAAAGGTAACAGATTCAGCTGGACTTGCGAATGCAGTTCCTGGGGAAGCTGCCCCGGGAGGAATGGGTGGCCAAGCTGGATATGCTGGTCCAGAGAGAGCTGAGGTTGGATGATGTATACCGAGCTCTGCCATGGTATGCAGAACAGTTGTGTCCGGAGCTGGAGGATAAAGATCCCACAAAGGGATATGGCTTCGGCGGGCCGGGATTATTATTCAAAAGTCTCCAGGAGGATTACAACCTTGGTAATACAGCAGTGTGGTGGAGAGAGGACCTCCAGGACTTCAGGGAGGAGGATATTCCAGATGGGTCTGAGCTGAGGGTTGACCTGGACTCTCTTGTTACCCAAAAATGGGAACTGGACAAGGCTTATCAAAAGTTGTTCAACCTCTTTCAACACCATACCCCCAGAGATGGCGGATTGTCTAGATTTCACTTCTGAGAATGTTGACCTGGGAGGGGTGGATTGGACTGTGGTCTCCACACCCGGGTTCCAAGGATGCTGGTCAGCTGGCCCAGATCCGATACCAGAGCTGTTCAACTTCATTCAACAACAGGATCCAGAGACTGGGGGATTGTGGGGACTTAATCGATTGGACTTTGGAGGATGCTGACCCCGGAGGGGTGAATGAGACTGTGGTCTCTACCCCTGGATCCCAGGGATGCCGGGCAGATGGTCTACATTCCCATCCCCCTGGCAAGGGGTCCAGCAGCCTTGCTGTTTCACAAGCCTGACCGTGACACTCCCACAGTGTCCGGTACGGCAGCACCAGCTGAAGTGCTAGCCTCAGGGTAGAGCTCTGACCACTCATATGTTGCCCCTGCCCTGGTGAGTGGGACAAAAGTCCTCACCAGTGGCACTATCACCCCTGCCCTGGAAAGCAGGACCAATGTCCTCTCCAGTTGCCCTGTCACCCCAGCCACCTTGCTTACTCTCCAGTGGCTGAGAGGACTCCAGGGAGAAGGCACATTTGGCAATTCTCTCCAGCGGCAGTTATATTTTAAGGGAGAGGCAGAGGTTGGTCGGGTGAGTACTGTTTTTGGAAAGGCAGACTGGTTGGGATACCAATTTTGTGAGGGCATTGATGGGCCAGGTAAGCTGACTGACTACGGAGTCAACCCATTTGGGGTCTCATGCTGGGTCAGTCCCCTTCTGAAGGGGGAGAAATGTGACGGAATCGTCCATCACTGGAGCTCCTGGAGGGGGCTGAGGGCCAGCCTCCTGCCCACAGACTATAGACCTGGCCCTGGAACAGCCTCCCTCTAAGACTAATCACTGCCCTGTTTGCCCCTTGTCACAGAAGCCTCTATGCCTTGGGCTCCTGGAGGGGCCTGGTGTCCAGTCCCGTCCTACAGACTGGCACAGGGTAGTGTATTTGTTGAGAGAATTATGCTCTGGTCTAATGTTTGTTATCTAATTATATGGTGATGAAATTGTGTGTGATGTAATCATGTTTACTGTTTACAGTCCTTTTGTATAACTTGTGTATTGTTCCCATTGTGCCTCTTTGTATTATGTGCCCCTCCACCACCGGCCCCATTGTCTCTCCATATGTGGTTTGCAATAACCTCTATCCTATTGTGTTCTAATATGTGTGGATAAGTCGTTATGTGTGTATATAAACCCTGTTGTGTTCTACAATAAATCAGTTCTTGTGTTACCGCTACACTGGTGTTGCCTGGAGCTTGGGATAAACTTGCTGTATCTAGAGTGCGTTCACCCTACGCTGAGTCTTGAATAAGTGACTGGGTGAATGGAGCTATGATCCTGGTTCCTGGCTGGTGGAATTCCTGAGTGTCATCCTGGGCTAAGGAAGCACAGTTTTGGCAATTCAGTCTGAGTGCTGGTATCCGTCACAAGACACCTAGCTAGAACGTCACCATCTTGACAATCACCATTTCCAATAAGGGACTTATTCCTTTTTGCTTCAAGAAGTGGCTTAGCGTGATCCAGAGCCTTCAGTTGTTCCAATACTACTTATGTTATTTGACATTTTTTTTTTTACTTCATTTCTTATATGGCTCAGGTGTTTCTTATTTGTCAACAGATGTTGACAATTTATGAACACTATTTTCTACCTGTGATATTATGCCAGGGTAATAAATATCCCTCTACTGTACATCATATGGGTTTTCTACCACACTATTTACTAAATTAAGGTGCAAGCTAAGTGTAGCAAGTGAATCAGAACCAACCAGCCCTTTACAAAATTTTGGAGCGGAATTACACTCTTGGTTCTCATTTTAATTTTCTTTTCTAAGCTTGTTTGCCTAGAAATGCAATAGTAGTCTTAACATTTGCCACTGCCATTACCCTTCTTGTTTTATGCACTGGGTCTGTCTTTCCACACACCACGACTTCACGCTATTCAGGGTCTCTTCACTGGTAGACACATCCGGAAACTTTCCACTGTTATATCACAGACCACCCCAAATAGTGAAGACTCTCTTTAACATATCCACAAGCTCATACCCTTTGTCCGGGTTGGCAAGCAAAGACAAGAGTCAGACGGTATAGTTAAAAATCACCTTTATTAGAATATTTAGACATGGAAAATATATAATAGTAATAATAATAATAATAATAATAAACAGAGGGTGATGGGAGAGGTTAGAGACTCTATCAGAAATAGGAGCCGCCAACAGGTCCACTGCTAGAGACTGGGCCGGAGCCAACTGGTAGTCTCATTCGCCCCGAGGGAAACACCAAATTGACCCTACTGTCTCCCAATAGGATGGCAACAGGAGAGAATACTGATCCACGCCTGCAGTCAGTATGGCCAGAGTCCACCAGAACCTCAGGTCTGCACCAGATAGGAGCAACACAGTAGGCAAATCAGACAGAGCCACAGGTTAGCACCAGACTGGGTAGTCAGACAAGCCAAGGTCATACAAGGAGCAGGTAGTCAGCCAGAGCCAAAGGTCTGCACCAGATAGGATGTTCACTAGTCAGGAGGCAACACAGAGAGGGTAGCTGGACAGGGCCCCAAGTCAGCAACAGGTTGAATAGTCTGACAAGCCAGGGTCATACACGGAGCGTGTAGTCAGCTAGAGCCACAGGTCTGCACCAGATAGGATGTTCACTAGTCAGGAGGCAACATAGAGACAGTATCTGGACAGAGCCAGAGGTCAGCACCAGGTTGGATAGTAAGACATTCCAGGGTCATACACAGAGAGGTTAGTCAGCCAGAGCCAGAGGTCTGCCCCAGACTGGATGTCAAATGAAAGAGCGCACAGAGAGAATGGTCAGACAGAGCCACAGGTCAGCACCAGACTGGATGGTCAGACAAACCGGGTCATACATAAGAGAACAGGAACTGGAACTAGAACAAGAACTGAACAACAACGTCGGGGTACTGAATGAAGGCCTCAGTGCCCTTTAAATACTCCTTCCAGGAAGTAGATAGGTGGAGCATACCAGAACCTACAGTATAAGACTGAGGCCTGCGTCACAGCGCAGCCTCGCGCCACAATCACAATCACGCATCGATCCACCATGCGTCCATCACCCCCGTGCATGTCAGCCCCAACCAGCCGCCTAGGACGAGGACATGGCAGACCTCTCCAACCCCAGAACGCGTCCAGGTCGAGCACACGAAGACACACCTGGGATGATGCCGAAGCTGCATTTAGAGCAATCAATTCCCAGCGTCACCAGAAGCGGCAGTGCTGGGTTTAAGGCACACTGTAAGAGCACCCCTCCTTCAAGGACTCCCCCTCCATGGTCCAAGACGGGGTTTGTGTGGAAAATGGGCATGGAATTTAGGCACCAGTCAAGAAGCATGAACATCCTCAGAGTATCCAGGAGCACTCCTCTGGACCATAACCCCTCCAGTGCATCAAATATTGTAATCGCCCTCTGACCCACCTGGAGTCCAGAATGCTCTGTACCACATACTCCTCATGATCCCCGACCTTGACTGGAGCTGGCCGGACTGTACTAGTAGTGTACCGGTTACAGATCAGGGGTTTCAACAAGGAAACATGGAACACGTTATGAATACGCATGGAGGCGGGAAGTTCCAGAGCATAAGCCACAGGGTTAATTTTGCGCAGCACATGAAACAGACCAACGAATCAAGGAGCCTACTTATTACAGGGAACCTGGAGATTACAGGATGACAGCCACCCTCCCCCGGAAGGTAGGTGCCGGCAAACACACTGTTAGACTGCCTTTTTTGCCGCTGTACGGAACCACGTAGGGTATGCTGCACCAGTACCCAAGAGGAACGGAAAGCCCTCAAATGCTCATCAAGAGCCGGAATTTCTTGTGCTTGAAAAACCTCAGGAAGAACAGAGGATTGGAACCCATAGTTGATCAAGTACGGAGAGCTCTGTGAGGAAGAGCTCATGGCACAATTCCGGGCAAACAATATAGTCCAATTATCGTGATGGTCAGAGATATAGCAACAGAGAAATTGTTCTAATGCTTGGTTCAACCTTTCTGCCGCACCATTAGACTGAGGGTGGTACGCGGAGGAGAATGGTAGCTGAATCCCCATCTGAGTACAAAAGCATCTCCAGAAAAAAGACACGAACTGGCTACCTCTGTCCGAGACAATCACCCTGGGTATGCCATGAAGCCGAAAGACCTCCCTAGCGAACACCACCGCCAATTCCTTTGCGGATGGTAGGCCTTTAAGTGGTACAAAGTGAGCCATCTTAGAAAATTTATCTACTATCAGGATGACCGCGAAGCCCAAGGGTGCCGGAAGATCAACCATAAAGTCTATCGATAAATGTGACCAGAGACGTTCCCCGTTATCTACAGGTTGAAGGAGACCAAAAGGCAAGTGTTGACGCGACTTATTTTGAGCGTGCGCATGATGCGGTAAAAGCCACACAATCGGATCTGTGATGGAACCAGTGGACCCCCCATCTGGGTATCCCAGTCAGTCGCTGCTTCCTTCAGCAAGGCTGCTCTGCTGGAACATCCCAATTTTCCACAATCACCAGGCAGGACTAGTGTATTGCTTTAGAATCAGTTCTCCTTTATTCAGTCAAACACACAGATTATATCCACTTACAGAGACTTTTATCAAGATCAGCATGCAAAGTGGGACTTAGGACAGTGTTTCTGCTCTTGACCAATCAGCCACCAACACCCTTATCAAGATAAGAATGCAGATTGGGACTTGGAAAATAGACACTCTTGACTGGCTCATAAATATCCTCCGATTGGTCAAGGAAGCACAGCAGGAACATTCCAATCTTCCCCACCACAATACAGACCTGGATATTGTAAGCAAAACCCAGCCCTCACTATCTCTGCATAAATCCTGTTAACAACTTGATATAACACCACACACTATTAAATTATACACTACAATGAGCAATATATCAAATGCTATAGTCCTGGAGGTGAACGATTCCCCCAATCAGTCCAAGTGCAGGCCTTTTCTGTGACACCCTGTGCTCATCAAGCAGCACAGGGTGACTTAGACCCAGGGGGATGCAGGGAAGCTGGGAAAGCCACTTCCCCATGCATAGAGTCCATAGTCTGTAGGAAGGGGACTGGCCCCCAGGCCTCTCCAGGAGCCAAAGGCCCGGTGGTTCCCGTGACAGGATCTAAGGTTCAGCCACCAGAACAGTCTATACAAAGACCAAATCAGTTGGTCTCGCCCAATGTGACCAGCTATCTTGGAAGCATGGTATATCTCCAGCAGTTTAATGCACAACTGAGCAGGGACAAAGCACCTCCCACACGGTTCCTCTGCCAGAGCAGATGTTTGAGCAGCCAATATTTCTTCTCCCAGGGGAGACATTATACATGTTTGTATAGTAGCCAGAATCCAATCAGCCGGAATAATCGGTGCAGGAGGAACCTCCTCCTCGGATAGACTGCAAAACTGGTGTGATAGGGCATCCGCCTTAATATTCTTAGAGCCCAGAAAGTAGGAGACTACGTAATTGAACCTGGAAAGGAACAATGCCCATCTTGCTTGACGGGACGACAAGTGTTTGGCCTCGGATAAGTATGTGAGGTTCTTATGATCCGTAAGGATCAAGATCGGGGTACTAGCACCTTCCAAGAGGTGTCGCCATTCTTTCAGGGCCAGTATGATGGCCAGTAATTCTTTGTCCCCAATCTGATATACCATCTCAGCTTTAGATAGTTTTCTGAAAAATAGCCACACGGGCGTAAGGCCTCCCCTGGAGGTGAGTGTTGCAAAAGGAGGGCGCCTACTCCAATCTCCGATGCTCGACCTCCAGGGTCTAGGTCTGGGGCTAGGAGATAACCTTTGCAATTGGATACAAAACTGGTTGAAGGATAGGGAACAGTGTGTGGTTGTAAATGGAAAATTCTCCAGTATAGTTAAAGTGGAGAGTGGAGTACCTCAGGGTTCAGTATTGGGTCCGCTGCTTTTTAACATGTTTATAAATGACCTGGAAATAGATATAGAAAGCAAAATATCAATATTTGCAGATGATACTAAATTATGCAAAGTCATTAATTCAGAACAGGATATTTTCTCTCTACAGAGGGACTTACATACAATGTCAGATTGGGCAAACATGTGGAATATGAAGTTTAATGTGGGGAAGTGTAAAGTCATGCATTTGGGAGGAAACAATCCCAAGGCTACTTATAAACTTAATGGAATAATTTTAGGTGACTCGTTGCTAGAAAAAGACCTGGGTATCCTTGTCAACTACAAACTTGGAAACAGTGACCAGTGTCAAACAGCAGTAGCAAAGGCAAACAAAGTCCTGTCTTGCATAAAAAGAGGTATTGAAGCAAGAGTGGATAACATTATTTTGCCATTATACAAATCATTGGTAAGACCTCACCTGGAGTATGCAGTGCAATTTTGGGCACCGGTTCTGAAAAAGGATATACTAGAACTAGAGAGGGTACAGCGGAGAGCAACAAAATTAATAAAGGGAATGGAGGACTTGACATATGAGGAACGACTAAACAAACTTGGTTTATTTACTCTAGAGAAAAGACGACTAAGAGGAGACCTTATCACATTGTACAAGTATATGAGAGGTCAATACAAGGATCTCTGCGGTGAGCTATTTATTCCAAGGCCTGCTCAGGTGACCAGGGGACACCCCTTGAGATTAGAGGAAAGGAGGTTTAAACTTCAGCAGAGGAAGGGTTTTTTTACGGTAAGGTCTGTCAAATTGTGGAATTCATTGCCCAGGGAGGTAGTTATGGCAGATACAATGGATACATTTAAGAGAAGATTAGATACATTTCTTTCAAAAGGGAACATACAGAGTTATACTGTTTATCAGTAGGCTGATCAGGAAGGTCTGATAAAGACTAATTTAATTGGTAGCAGCAAAGCTATAAAATTCTCAGTTACTGAGGTATGAAGCGAAGGTTGAACTTGATGGACTTGTGTCTTTTTTCAACCTAATTTACTATGTTACTATGTATAGGGTAGGGCAACATTCGGGTGCACCAAAACAGGAGCTGCAGCTGCCATGAGGTCTTCAAAGGTGAGCAACATACTGGGAGACCATTCAGAGACCTTTGCACCCTTACAGGTCATATCAGTGAGCGTTTGACAATAGTCGAGAAATTTTTAATAAACTTCTGATCGTAATTAGCGAACCCCCAAAAATCTTTGGATAGATTTAAATCCCACAGGAGGCGGCCATTGCAGCACTGCAGAAAATTTCTGGGGGTCCATGGCCAACCCAGATGAGGAAATAATTTAACCCAGAAAGGTTACTTGGGGTTTGTGAAATTCACATTTTTCCAATTTGCAATACAAGTTGTTCTCTCTAAGGAGTTGTAGGACTTTGGATACATCTGAACGATGAATCTCCAATGTAGGAGAATGAATGAGGATGTCGTCCAGATAGACCACCACGCAACTCTGTAAAAGGTCTCAGCACGTCATTGATAAATTCCTGGAAGGCAGCAGGAGCATTACAGAAACCAAAGGGCACGACAAGGTACTCATAATGCCCGCTCCGGGTGTTAAAAGCAGTCTTCCATTCGTGGCCCTCCTTCATTCTGACCAAGTTGTAAGCCAACCTTAAATCAAGTTTCGTGAATATCTTAGAACCTTTTAGATGGTCGAATAATCCCGTAATCAGCAGTATCGGATAGGCATTCTTAACCATCAATTTGTTCAATCCACGGAAGTCAATACACTGACATAATTCTCTGTCCTTTTTAACAAAAAAAAATAAAATCCAGCACCAGCAGGGGATGTGGATTTGCGAATGATATACGGCCCCTAGGAGGGGTTGTACCAGGCAGTATCTCCACCGAGCAATCATAAGGCCTAAGAGGAGGTAAAGCCCCGCCCTGGATTTTATTAAATACATCAGCGAAATCAGAATAGGCCTCAGGTAGGCCAGAAGACTCAGCACATGGCAGTCGAACTGGGAGCAATAGACCAGACTCGTCACACTGTGGGCCCCAAGACAATATTTTGCAAGTCTTCCAATCAATCCTAGGGTTATGAGCCTGCAGCCAAGGAAACCCTAAGACGATGGCATAGTGAGGAGTGTTGATCACCTGGAACTTCAGTGTTTATTTATGGAGGGCCCCTACCCTCAGGGTAAGCGGAGAAGTTTCATGAGTAATGTGTGATGACAGAAGGGGTCTCGAACCAATGGCCTCAATGGCCAAAGGAGAGGAACGCGACTGTAATGGAATACAATTCTGAGCTGCAAATTCAGCATCCATAAAGTAACCAGCAGCACCAGAGTCGATTAATGCAGAAACTGAGACAGACTCATTGGCCCAAGTAAGAACCACTTCAAGCATGGGTTTATCCTGCGTGGCCTCAGGGGACTGAGAGATATCACCTAAGATATGCCCCCGGCAGGATCTTTTGTGCGGGCGTTTCCCAGACGTACCAGACATGACCTCAATAAGTGTCCAGGTCTCCCACAGTATAGACAGTCCCTCCCTCCTCCGAAAGGCCCGCTCCTCTACAGACATATGGGTGGCCCCAACCTGCATAGGTTCACTATCCCTAGAGTCCGAACCAGGAGGCATGGGAGGTGAGGGAGGACCGGGTGGGCAAGCTAAGAGGGATGTCCCTCTAGAAGGATGCCTCCGCAGGCGCTCCTTGAATGAGGTTTTCTCCTGGACCAGATTGTCAATCAGGATGACAAATTATATCAGTTCATCTAGAACTTTAGGTAACTCACGGGCAGCAATCTCATCCTTTACATAGTCCAAGTGCTTGGGAGAAGGTGGCTACAAGAGCCTCATTGTTCCAACCAACCTCGGCTGCCAGTGTACGGAACTCAATAGTGTACTCTGCCACAGTATGATTGCCCTGGCGGATGGTCATAAGGTGTTTGGAAGCGAGGTTGCACAACCTGACACATCAAAGACACGTTTGAAGGAAGCCATGAATTCATGAAAGTTCTAAATTATGGGTTTGTCCATCTCCCATAAAGGATTCGCCCATGCCAACGCCTTGCCACAAAGGAGCGAAATCATAAAGCTGACCCTACTACGCTCGCTAGGGAAGGCATGCAGAATCATTTACAGGTATATGCCCAGTTAATTCAAGAATCCGTGACATAACTCAAGATCCCCACTACAACACTGTGGGAGTGGAACAGATCCAGACAACCCTCTGACCAACCCTGCATCAGAGACTGCAGGAACTGCCAGTGCCAAGGAAGGAGCTGGGGTGGCCACCGGTTGTGGTTTAGAGTGTTCCAAGTGAGTCGCACGGCTAAGCAGGGTTTGCAAAGCCAAGGATAAATGATCGATTCTGTCCAGTATGATCTAAAAAGGTGAATCACTATTAACGTCTGTTGTAATGATCCTTACGTACGGTCACGGTTGGCAGGCAAAGACTCAGACGGTATAGTTAAAATCACCTTTATTAGAATAATATGCAGAGGGTGATGGGAGAAATAAGAGCCGCCAACAGGTCCACCACAATTGCTAGAGACTAGGCCAGAGCCAACTGGTAGTCTCAATAGCCCCAAGGGAAACACCAAATTGACCCTACTGTCTTCCCAATAGGATGGCAAAAAGGGAGACTACAGGTCTACACCAGATAAGATGTCTGAGGTAAAAGTAGCAACACAGTAGGATAATCAGACAGAGCGCCGCAGGTCAGCACCAGACTGGGTAGTCAGACAAGCCATGGTCATACACGGAGTGGGTAGTCAGCCAGAGCCAGAGATCTGCACCAGATCGGATGTCCACTAGTCAGGAGGCAACACAGAGAGGGTAGCTGGACAAAGCCACAGGTCAGCAACAGGTTGGAGAGTCAGATAAGCCAGGGTCATACACAGAGCGGGTAGCCAGCCAGAGCCACAGGCCTGCACCAGATTGGATGTCAAACGAAAGAGCACACAGGGGACAATGGTCAGACAGAGCCACAGGTCGGTACCAGACTGGATGATCAGACAAGTCAGGTCATATACAAGAGAACAGGAACTGGAACTAGAACAAGACTGAACTGGACAACAATGTAAGGGTACTGAATGGAGGCCTCAGTGATCTTTAAATTCTCCTTCCAGGAAGTAGATGTAGGTGGAACATACCAGAACCTATAGTATAAGGTTGAGGCCTGCGTCATAGCGCAGCCTCGCACCACAAGATGACACATCGATCCGCGATGCATCCATCACCCCCATGTATGTCAGCCCCAACCAGTCGCCTAGGACGAGGACATGGCAGACCGCTCCAACCCCAGAGCACGTCCAGGCCGAGAGCAAGAAGCAACACCTGGGATGTGTCACGGTTTTTGAAGACTCTCAGACTTAAGGTTTGGTAAAATTTAACTTTATTAAAAGTTAAAGGCAGTCCCCGTAGGGTAAACATACATAACAATATAACATCAATAGAACATACAAAAGGTTCTACCGGCCTTGCCTAAATTCCCGGGCAAGGCAACCCAAGTGACAGGCACTACCGGCCTTGCTATACCGGGTAAGGCAACCGTGAGATAATTCCGGTTCTACCGGCCTTACCAATACCAGGCAAGGCAGCCCAATGGGATGCTGAATGTAGGCTCTACCGGCCCTGCCAATACCGGGTAAGGCAACCTTTAAGATGGTGAGTTACAAGGTTCTACCGGCCTTACCAATACCGGGCAGGGCAGCCCAAGGAGGTACTGTAGTAGGCTCTACCGGCCCTGCCAATACCGGGTGAGGCAACCTACAGGATGGTAACATCAAGGTTCTACCGGCCTCACCAATACCGGGCAGGGCAGCCTGAGCAAATAGACCAGCTGTTAGGTGACTAAGACAGCAGAGAGCATAAGCCTAGAGGTCTTACTCAGCAGAAGTCTATAGCCAGGGATAATCACACAACTGCAAGGAAGTGGACAGCGACTGACCACAGTACTGGATGTTCAGGAGCAAACCAACATCCGCACGTTGGGACTAATGGTAAATAGCGCCACCAGGTTTAAGGAGTAAACCAGCGTCCACACGCTAAACCAATAATGTATATTGCAACCAGGTTTAGTGGAGCAAACCAGCGTCTGCACGCTGGAACCAACAATGTATATCGCAACCAGGTTTAGTGGAGCAAACCAGCGTCCGCACGCTGGAACCAACAATGTATATCGCAACCAGGTTTAGTGGAGCAAACCAGCGTCCGCACGCTGGAACCAACAATGTGTATGCAATAGCGAGGAGAACAATGTCGCCGGAACGACAGCTGGAGCGCGAGGCTAGGAACTCATACAGTTTAACCCGCGCGGTGCTGGAGCACAGGAACCCTGGAATACAGGCACACCGGAACGCTGGAACACCGGAACATTAATGTACAGGAACACTGGAATGTAGCATACAGGAACACTGGAAACAGGCCCAGAGATCTGACAAGCAGGTCAGGCAGAGTGGAGTCAGAGACACCACTAAAGGGCAACCTGGAAGTGCTCAACCTGGGTTTAAAAAGGCTGTGTGAGGAGGGCTAATGACAGACAGCCAATCACGAATACTCAGCAGGTGATAGACACAGAGCAGCACGAGTCACGGGCACCATGATAGTACCCCCTTTCAAAGACCCCCTCTCCTAGAGTAGGGTCCAGGCTTCTGAGGGTATTTGGCATGAAATACTCGTAGTAATTTGGGTGCATGAAGGTCCTTACTGTCAACCCAGGAACGATCCTCAGGACCATAACCTTTCCAATGCACCAGATACTGTACCCCTCCTCTACGTCTGCGGGAATCAATAATACTCCTCCTGCCCCTCGACTTCAACAGGACCTGGCATCACAGGTGTGGTAGTATAACGGTTACAAACCAGAGGTTTAAGGAGAGACACATGGAATACATTATGAATGCGCATAGAAGCAGGCAATTCCAAGGCATAAGAAACAGGGTTAATTTTGCGAATGATCTTGTACGGACCAATAAACCGAGGTGCCAGCTTATTAGATGGGACCTTGAGTTTTAGATTCTTGGAGGACAGCCATACTCTATCCCCGACTTGGAAGGAAACCGCTGGAAGCCTTCTGCGATTGGCATGACGCCGATGTTGCTGAAAAGACTGGCCCAATGCCCTCTGAACTTGTGCCCATGTGGAACGGAGTTGCTCTATATGCTCATCCAGAGCTGGAATCTGCTGTGATTGAAAGGAACCCGGGAGCAGACAGGGTTGGAACCCATAATTGATCAAAAACGGAGAGCTCCCGGAGGAAGAATTAACTGCGCAGTTCCTGGCGAACTCTGCCCAAGGCAACAAGTCAGCCCAATTATCATGATGGTCAGTCACAAAACATCGCAGAAACTGTTCCAATCCTTGATTGGCCCTCTCAGCGGCCCCGTTAGTCTGGGGATGATATGCAGAGGAAAATGATAGCTGTATGCCCATCTGTTCGCAAAATGCCCTCCAGAATCTGGACACAAACTGGCTCCCCCTGTCAGACACCAGCACCCTGGGTACTCCATGTAACCAAAATACCTCTCGAGCAAACACCATTGCCAGTTCTTTGGCCGAAGGAAGGCCACGGAGGGGTACGAAGTGTGCCATTTTAGAGAACCTGTCTACCACCATCAATATGAAGGAGTACGCTCTAGACCTGGGCAATTCTCCCATAAAGTCGATAGAAACGTGAGACCAAGGGCGTTCACCATTAGGCACCGGCTGAAGCAAGCCCACAGGGAGATGTCTAGGGGTTTTGGCACGGGCACAGGCATTCGTAAAATTGGCACAATCAGCTCTCATAGAAGGCCACCAAAATAGCTGAGAGAGAGAGAGACCAGAACAATTGATCCCTACCAATATGTCCCGCAGCCTTAGAGGAGTGGTAGGTCTCAAGTAATCAAGTATGGAATGGCTCAGCGACAAAACATTTGCCCACTGGAGTCTCATGAGGAGCAGAGGCTTGGGATGCCAAAATCTCCTCCCCTAGTGGTGAAGTAATACTAGTACGTATGGTAGCCAATATTCGATCAGGTTGAATGATAGGTGCCGGTACCTCTTCTCTGTCAACCTCTGCTTCAAATTGTCTAGACAGAGCATCAGCCCTAACATTCTTTGATCCCGGCAGGTATGATACAACGAAATTGAATCGGGATAGAAACAGTGCCCATCTGGCCTGGCGAGAAGACAATCTCTTGGCCTCAGAAAGATACGTCAGATTCTTGTGATCAGTTAGAATCAAAACAGGGTTTTTTGTGCCTTCAAGTAAATGACGCCATTCTTTTAGAGTGAGGATAATGGCCAGTAATTCTCTATCACCAATCTCGTAATGACTGAGCACTAGTCAATTTTTTTGAGAAGAATCCACAGGGTCTGAGTGTACCGCCTTTAACCTGTCGCTGAGAGAGCACCGTCCCGACCCCAATATCTGAGGCATCAACTTCCAAAGTAAAGGGGAGTATTGGATTAGGGTGGGACAACACAGGCGCTTCAGCAAAGGCTACCTTCAACTTCTCAAAGGCCTCTTCAGCAGCCACCGGCCAGAGGGATGGGTTAGCGCCCTTATGCGTGAGGTCAGACAGAGGTTTCACAATAGAGAAGTTTTTAATAAACTTCCTGTAATAATTGGCGAAGCCCAGAAATCGTTGGATGGCTTTGAGGCTCTTGGGTTTAGGCCATTGTAAGTCTGCCGTCAATTTCTCTTTATCCATGGTAATGCCGTCTTTGCCAATTATAAACCCCAGAAACGGTACACTGGTTTTGTGGAACTCGCATTTCTCCATTTTACAGAATAATTTATTTTTTCGTAAGCGCAGCAAGACTTCAGACACATCCTTGATGTGTTGTGACAGGTCTTTGGAGTGGATAGGTATGTCGTCAAGATAGACTACAACACAAGATTGTAACATATCTCTAAGAACGTCATTGATCAGTTCTTGAAATACTGCAGGAGCATTACATAGACCAAATGGCATGACTAGGTATTCATAATGCCCAGATCTCGTATTGAAGGCAGTTTTCCACTCATCACCGGCTCTGATACGTATCAAATTGTAGGCTGCCCATAGGTCCAATTTGGTGAAAATCGAGGACCCCTTAAGTCTATCAAACAGCTCGGTGATGAGTGGGATTGGGTAGGCAGTTTTTGCCATCAGCTTATTCAGCCCACGATAGTCTATGCAAGGTCGCAGTTCGCCACTTTTTTTCTTAACAAAAAAGAACCCGGCACCGGCCGGAGAACTAGATTTCCTTATGATCCCTCTACTAAGAGCATCTGCTATGTATTCCTCCATAGCTTGGTTCTCCTCACAAGACAATGGACACATGCGTCCCCTCGGTGGTACTGCTCCAGGACTCGGTTCTATGCGACAATTGTATGGTTTGTGCTGAGGTAGGGCGCCAGCCTCTCCCTTACTGAAAAGGTCGCTAAACTGCTGGTAGGCATCAGGTAGTGAAGGGGAGGTGCACAAGACCTTAACAGGATGGGTAACGCACTTATCCATACAGAACTGAGACCAAGCAGCAATCTCACATTTCTGCCAATCAAATTGTGGGTTGTGCAACTGTAACCAAGGAAAGCCCAAAATCACGGCATGGTGAGGAGAATTAATCAATTGGAACTGCTGCTCTTCCTTGTGAAGAGCCCCAATAGTCATGGACAAGGGCATAGTTTCAAAAGTAACTTGGGCGGGTTTCAAAGGTCTACCATCAATTGCCTCAATAGCAAGAGGGGTTTCTCTCTGAATCCGTGGTACCCCATGCAATTCAGCAAAGGTATTGTCCATAAAATACCCAGCTGCACCAGAATCAACCAAGGCCAAAACCTCAACCGAGCATTGTGCCCATGACAATACCACCTGTATGGTGGGTTTAAGTGTGCCCAACAATGGGGACGATTGGACACCACCTAGGGCCTGTCCCCCAAGGTACCCTAGGTGTGTTCGTTTCCCGGACGTACCGGACAAGATCTTAACAGGTGACCATTTTTACCGCAATACAGACATAATCCTTGTGTCTTGCGATACCTTCTCTCCTCCTTAGTTAACCTAGTGAAACCCACCTGCATAGGTTCACTTGGTTCCAGAATAAGTTCACTAGGTTTAGATGTCGAGGGAGGGTTGGGTGGGCAAAATATGCTACTGGACCCATTATTTTTTAACCGTACTCGTCGCTCTCTGGCAGTTAATCTTTCACGTATTCTGGAGTCAATTAGAATCACGTATTCGATATAATCATCTAGATCAGTAGGTAAATCTTTTGCTGCAATCTCATCTTTAATCTGGTCACTCAATTCTTGAGCAAAGGCTGCCAACAGGGCCTCGTTATTCCATCCTACCTCTGCTGCCAAGGTGCGGAATTCAATGGCAAAATCGCCAGCCGTGCGCCTGCCCTGTTGTATCTCCATGAGACGTTTAGCAGCAGAGGTAATTCTACCAGGAGGCTCAAATACTCTCCGAAAGGATTGCACAAAATCACAGAAATTCTTTGTGCAAGGTTTAGCGTTTTCCCAAAGTGGGTTGGCCCAAGCCAATGCTCTGCCAGTCAGCAAGGATATCATGAACCCAACCTTACTGCGATCACTAGGAAATGCGTGTGCCGTCAATTCCATAAATATCTCAAGTTGATTGATAAACCCTCTGCATAGTTGAGGGTCGCCGTCATATCTCAGCGGCAAGGGTGCAGAAGCAGTTAACCCTTTGACTGCGGCCCCTGAGGGCCTAGACTCATTCTCCGGTGTCATAATTGGCGAGACCACCGGGTTAACACCGGACTTATCTGCAAGTACCGTGCGTTCAAGAATAGTTTGGATAGCCACCGCTAGCTGATCCAAACGTTGCTCGAGCGTATCCATCCTCCAATGGATATTCTGTGCGTTACCGTCACTCTTAGTGTCTGAGGTCATGGCACTTTCGTACTGTCACGGTTTTTGAAGACTCTCAGACTTAAGGTTTGGTAAAATTTAACTTTATTAAAAGTTAAAGGCAGTCCCCGTAGGGTAAACATACATAACAATATAACATCAATAGAACATACAAAAGGTTCTACCGGCCTTGCCTAAATTCCCGGGCAAGGCAACCCAAGTGACAATCTTAATGACAGGCTCTACCGGCCCTGCTATACCGGGTAAGGCAACCGTGAGATGATAATTTCGGTTCTATCGGCCTTACCAATACCGGGCAAGGCAGCCCAATGGGATGCTGAATGTAGGCTCTACCGGCCCTGCCAATACCGGGTAAGGCAACCTTTAAGATGGTGAGTTACAAGGTTCTACCGGCCTTACCAATACCGGGCAGGGCAGCCCAAGGAGGTACTGTAGTAGGCTCTACCGGCCCTGCCAATACCGGGTGAGGCAACCTACAGGATGGTAACGTCAAGGTTCTACCGGCCTCACCAATACCGGGCAGGGCAGCCTGAGCAAATAGACCAGCTGTTAGGTGACTAAGACAGCAGAGAGCATAAGCCTAGAGGTCTTACTCAGCAGAAGTCTATAGCCAGGGATAATCACACAACTGCAAGGAAGTGGACAGCGACTGACCACAGTACTGGATGTTCAGGAGCAAACCAACGTCCGCACTTTGGGACTAATGGTAAATAGCGCCACCAGGTTTAAGGAGTAAACCAGCGTCCGCACGCTGGAACCAACAATGTATATTGCAACCAGGTTTAGTGGAGCAAACCAGCGACTGCACGCTGGAACCAACAATGTAGATCGCAACCAGGTTTAGTGGAGCAAACCAGCGTCCGCACTCTGGAACCAACAAGGCATATCGCAACCAGGTTTAGTGGAGCAAACCAGCGTCCGCACGCTGGAACCAACAATGTATATCGCAACCAGGTTTAGTGGAGCAAACCAGCGACCGCACACTGGTACCAACAATGTGTATGCAATAGCGAGGAGAACAATGTCGCCGGAGCGACAGGATAGGAACTCGTACAGGTTAACCCGCGCGGTGCTGGAGCACAGTAACCCCGGAATACAGGCACACCGGAACGCTGGAACACCAGAACATTAACGTACAGGAACACTGGAACACCGGAACGTTAATGTACTGGAACACTGGAATGTAGCATACAGGAACACTGGAAACAGGCCCAGGGATCTGACAAGCAGGTCAGGCAGAGTGGAGTCAGAGACACCACGAAAGGGCAACCTGGAAGTGCTCAACCTGGGTTTAAAAAGGCTGTGTGAGGAGGGCTAATGACAGACAGCCAATCACGAATACTCAGCAGGTAATAGACACAGAGCAGCACAAATCACAGGCACCGTGATAGGATGACGCCGAAGCATAATTCAGAGCGATTCCCAGCGTCGCCAGAAGCGGAGGCGCTGATTATAAGGTACACTGTAACAGGATGAGACGGGATATGTAAGCTAGATGAAAGTGCCATGGAGTCGCCAGCGCATCCATAGCAAAACAGTTTAACTTTCCTGCTCTCCCTGGTAGCCATCAGGTGTATCTGAGACAGACCCCACTGCTGCACCAACAGGTTTAAAACATCTGGGTGGAGCTCCCACTCTACTGTGGCCACCTGTTGCTGGCTGTGGAAGTCAGCCAGAACGTTACCTACCCCTGGAATGTGTAAGGCGGAAATGGCCGGAACGTGATCTTCTGCCCAGGTCAAAATAGAACTGACCTTGGACCAAGCGGAAGTGTTTCTTGTCATCCTTCCTTGTTGATGTACCCAACTGGAAACGGACTGGACATCCTCTCAGTGTAGAGGAACAGTATGCCAGAGTATGTCGAATCGCCCAGAGTTCAAGAACATTGATGGACTGTAGGGTGTCCTCCACAGTCCCATCTGCCCTCAACCCCCAGGTGACCCAGGACGGCTCTCCAGCCCCTTAAAAGCTGGTGTCCATCTTCAAAAAGGTCCAGTACTGAATCACAAAGAGATTCTCCTTCTCTAGGTGGGCCTTGTCCAGCCACCAGAGCAGGCCCTGCCTGACCTCTGGAGGTAGAGACACTCTGAGATCCAATAGTTCCGGATTCCCATGCCAAGCACGGTGAGTCTCTGGTGTGAGCCATGGAGTACGGAACCAACTTCATAGTGGACTCCATGCGGCCCATAAGGGTCAAGAACTTGCAGACCAGAGCTGAGGGCCACTCCAGAGCTTGGATACCAGATGCATGATTTGCTGGATGGAATCTTCCATCAGGAAAATGTTCCTTTGGTATCGAACCTGAGTCCAAGGAAGACCAGGACCTCAGAGGGTACTGGAGTAGATTTCTCCATGTTTATAATCTGAGCACAGTCCTCTATGTGGTGGTCCAGGAGTTACCTGGATGAAGCCTTCAGCAGAAGGTCATCCATACAGGGAGTCACTTGAATCTACCCGGGTTTGCAGGAAAGCAATTAATGCTTCTAAGACCCTGGCAAACAACCAAGAAGTGGAGGTAAGCCCAAAGGGCAGAGTGGTGAACTGGAAGTGCCCCAAGTTGCAGGCAAAATGGAGGTACTTCTGACTGTCCCGATGAATTGGAACATGTAAGTAAGCATCCTGCAGATCCAAAGAGGCCAAGAATTCTCCTGGACACATAGCTGCGATGACACAGTACAAGACTCAAGCTTGAAGCATGCAGTCTCCACAAAAGAACTAAGATCCTTGAGGTCCAAGAAAGGGTGACAGCCGCTACCTCTCTTGGCCACCATGAATAGGTTTATATAAAAATATATAAAAACATAAACCTCTCTCTTGAAGAGGAACTAGAATCAGAACTCCCTTGTCCAAGAGAGTCTGAACCACCTCATTGAAAAGATGCAGCTTTTCCAGGCCCAGAGGGGTTCTGGATTTGAAGAATCTGTAGGGAGGAAGGGATTTGAAGGAAATCCTGTAACCTTCCGAAACTACCTGCAAAACTCACTGATCTGCAACTGACACTGGCCAGGCATTTGAAAAATGGAGCAAACACCCACCAACAGGCAGCTGCGGACCAGGATTCTGCGAGTCATGCCGAGGCAGACTTGCCAGCCTTGGGCCTGGTGGTGGCGTGCTTTGAGTGCCATGGATGTCTGGGCTCGGTGGTTGGGCGCGGGGTGGTGGTTCGAGACACACTCTGATTTGGCCTTTGCACCTCGTTTGGTGGGGCTGTTTCTTTGCCATGTTACTGGCTTGGAGTGTCAGAACCGTACTGGGAAAGGGTAAGTGTGCGCAGCAAGTAACCCCACTCGGTGTAGAGATGGCCACAGCTAGTATGCGCAAGCAGTTCAGGTATAGTCTGGTAGAAGAAATAAAGCCCCAAAGACTAGAGGCTGGATACCGGTAGCAGGAAAAGGAGACCCCCACAAGCCACAGTATTATTTATATATTATATATATATATAAATACACACACACACACACACACACACACAATTTAGATACAAGCTAGGAAAGACAAGTAGGGTACATGTACTCGACAGGGAGCAGAGCAATGTCCCAAGACAACAGCAACAGGAACAGCCACAGAACAAAGGTCCACAAAGAGCAGAGGATGGTCCCAGGGGAGCAGGAACAGGAACCACAGCAGAGCAAAACTCCACAAGGAGCAGTCCAAGTCCAGGCAATGGGTCAGGGCAGGCAGTTCACATAGCAAGTTGTTGAAACAAAGCAGAAGGTCAGGGCAAGCAGCTCACACAGCAAGTCCGATGAAACAAAGCAGAAGGTCAGGGCAGGCAGCTCAATCAGCAGGGTCCGGTAACAAGGCAGAAGGTCATACACAGATCAATGATAAGCACAGTGTAGGAGCGACTCAAATAACTGAGTGCCGGTAATACAGCAGCGGGGCTCTATATGCTGAAGGATACTGATATCACGTCAACGCGACGGGACACACGTGACGCCGCTGATGTGGTTGCCTAGCAACGCCCCGATAAGCTAGCTGGAAGCTCCAACATGGAGACCTGAGGCAAAAAAGTGCTCTTGCCCCAGTGGCATCACTGCCAATCTGTTTCAGTTCAGGCCCAAAAAAAGAGATTTGCCCCAAAAAGGGAGAGAAATTAGTGACTTCTTAGGTAAGAGGTCTGCAGACCAAATCCTGAGCCACAATGTGAGTCTAGCAGAAACAGAGAAGGCAGAAGCACGTTGGCCAAGAGGGCTAAAAGGTCCTCCTTAGGGGTGCCATTTCTGACAGCCTCAGTAAGTTGTTTGCTCCAGATGGCAATAGCTCTAGTGACCCAAATGGAAGCCAAGGTAAGCAGGCCACAGGACTGCACCAACGGCAGCAAAATTAGACTTCAGGATAGCCTCCAGCTTCCTATCAGTCATGTCTTTGAGCACCAAAGCATCAGCCAAGGGCAGAGCAGTAGACTTAGAAAATGTAGAAATAGGGGGGCGGCATCTGGACATCCAAGATGGAGGATGTGTAATTCCGGAGCTCCTGAGCACTTCAGCTCATATTTCGCTATCTTATAGCTTTCTAAACGTGTCTGGTGGGATTTCTTTCACTCTCTCCCTACCGTGATCTTCCGAGCTTCCTCTATGCCCGGCAAAAAGAAATCCCTGCCTACTGGCTCCTACCTTTAGACGGATCCCAAGCAAGCTCGCCTCCGTGTATCATGTCTGCTGCGGAAGATTTGGATTCGCCTGCTCCCTCAGTCTCCTGGTGTGACCTTCCTACTAGGGAGGAATATAGAGCGGCTATTGTATTTGGTCCGTGACTGTTAAATTTGGACATCGCAGAGCTCCGCTCTGATCTTCACAGCCTTGGCTCACGGGTTAAGGACCTAGAAGAACCCAAAGATCCATTCACACTGTCCACGATTGTATGCAGCAATGCCTTGCCTATCAGGATGACACTATTGACCTCCTTCATTCTCAGCTTGATGACCTGGAGACATAGGTCTAATATCAGGAACAGAGGCCTATCAGAGACTGTCCTGCCAGTGACATTTACCCATACTATCCAGGATGTACTTGACAAACTCCTAGGAATTTCCTCCAAGTCCATCAGGCTTGAATGCACCCATAGGGCCTTACGTCCCAGGAGCCAAGAGGGGGATCACCCCAGAGATGTAGTCTGCTGCTTTCACTCTTTTCCCCAAAAAAGAACTTGTAAAATAGCGGGCACGCAAGGCTGGCCCTGTTTTGGTTGGAAAGGCACAGATCTCCCTGTTCCAGCACTTGTCCCCGCGTACTCTTCAACAACTCCGCCAGTTGAAGCCCTTGGTGGACGAGATTCGGAACCGCCGAGTCCCCTACTGCTGGGGCTTTCCATTTGCGATTATAATCACCTATGAGGGCCATACTCACACAATCAGTAGAGCGGAGGATGTCCAGGATTTCTGCAAGTTGCTGGATTTTACACCAGTTTTGGGTATCCACAGCCCCCTCCGTTTTGCCCCTCTGCAGACCGCCTCTCTGTTACAGAGGGAGAGGGGGATTCTGGTGCAAAAAGAGAGACCATGGGTGATGCATTCCCGACCTGCAACTGCAGCTGAATCCTAACTGCTCAGTGTACTCTCCCTCTAGCCATGAGCTTGGTGGATACTGGTAACTTAGTTTTCGCACCTGTACGCATTAGTGGTCTGGACCAAATTGCTTGGTTGCCTGGCCGACCTCACTTTTCCTCTTCCCCTTCTATGAACATTAATAAGTTTTGTTTTCTCTACTTGTTTGCATTGTTAACGACCATAATTTGTTCTGTTTTCAGTCTCCGGTTGCCCGACACAGACTTTTTTGCCCTTGCACCCCCTTGATGAGCGTCTTTTCAGCGCATCCTGGGTTTGCTAGTTGGTCGGGGAGAAGGGCTCATGAGTATACTGCGGACCGGGGTCGTCGGTCCCCTGCATTAGGGGTCCTTGTGGCCATGGCCTGAGCTGTACCTTCTTGGCTTGTGGCCTACTGCCCGTGTAAATTGGTTTATCTGTGGGCTATGTTTCCTTCCTCTGATTATGCCTTTGTTCTGTTCTATGACGGTCTGTGTTTTTTTACTGCATGCCTTGCCAGTTCTCTCGGCTGCCCCTTGCCTCCTGGAGCTAGCTATTTGGCTTTGTGGATCTGGGGTGAGGGCTCATTCGTGCTCGCCCCAGGTCCACCCGCAGGGTGGCGAGGTTTTTGATGGGTGCGGGGTGGCCTGTGGTTCCGGGCTCCCTGGTTTAGAAGGCACAGTGTCCATATTTTGCTTTTCTACATATATAGTGTTGTTTGATAATGTGCCTCAGCCCCGCCCCCCTCCACACACACTTCTCCATGGATCCCAGAATAACCTTCCAGAGCCTGTGCAGTTTGTTACTTCATGTTAGGCTCTGTCTTCCCCATTTTCCGTAGTTGCCCCTAGATTACTGCCACTATGTATTTTGTTCAGCTACCTCTTGCATGTTGTGCAGTTTTGAGTTGCTGGTTAATGACAGTAAGGACAATAAAGGTATGGAATGCACTTCCGGAGGAGGTGGTGCTATCAAATACATTAGATGCCTTTAAAAGGGGCCTGGATAATTATTTAAAAGAGCATAATATAGAGGGCTATGCACGTTAGTATTGGGATTAATATTTAGTTAGGGCTTGTTGATCCAGGGAGAAGTCTGATTGCCATTTGGAGTCAGATGCCTTCTTTTGGGTCAGCGATGGTAAACAGGAATAGGAAAAGGGTTGAACTGGATGGACGCAAGTCTTTTTTCAACCTAAATTACTATGTAACTATGTAACTATGTAATGACCATGTCTTTATCACAGTCCAGGTCTGTCTGGCCTGATCTCTTTTTCATTTCTTCTTTTCTCATACTTCCTTTACCCCTGTCCCTCCCTTACCCCTTGGGCAGCCCTCCCCCCTTTGCTGGTGCCTGCATGTTAACCCCCTTACCACGCTGCTTGTACCTTAGTCACTATGGCTTACAGGTTCAAGGCTATATCTATAAATGCTAAAGGTCTTAATACGCCTCAGAAAAGGTCCCTCTTATATCAGGAATGCTCCCGTCTTGGGGAGCAGGGTATGCTTTGTGCAGGAGACTCACTGTGCTTCCTCTAGACTGCCTAGACTATATAGCCATTA
Organism: Rhinophrynus dorsalis; assembly: GCA_037306005.1. Taxonomy (NCBI): domain Eukaryota; kingdom Metazoa; phylum Chordata; class Amphibia; order Anura; family Rhinophrynidae; genus Rhinophrynus; species Rhinophrynus dorsalis. The sequence goes on along the minus strand of CM074720.1, from coordinate 188,002,081 downwards.
GTACCCTTTTCAGTTTTATAGATGGCTACATAAGAGTTTTCACTTCATGCTCTCCTACACCATGTCTGATGCCGAGGGCAGGTTTACATTTATTACAGGGAAGGTGGACTCTTTAACCTGTACTATTGTTACTCTTTATGCTCCCAACTCACAGCAGCTCCCATTCTTGACATCTGCTCTCTCCTCTCTCTGCATTTTCTGAAGGTTTTCTTCTCCTTGGAGCAGATTTCAACACAGTTTTAAATCCCCCTTTGGAATGTTCTCAGGGCTCCTCTTTTCTCCCCTCACTACGCTAACCTCAGGGACTTGCTGGCCACCTATTCCTTGCTAGATGCGAGGCGCCTCCTGAACTCTTCTGATCGCTCCTATTCTTTTATTCTCCTCCCCACTTTACTTACTCCCAAATCGATTTTTTCCTGATCTCTCAGACGTACGACCACTTCGCTGTGGCTGCCACTGTCCACTCTATAACATGGTCTGATCACGCACCTGTCAAAGTGGAGGCGTACTTGCTTGTGCAGTATACCCCCCCCTGGGTAGCTGGATGTTGGATGACTCTCTGCTGAATGAGCTTGATTCTGAGTCTCGCCTCTGCTCCACCACTGCCAAATATCTCAGGTTCAATGCTCACATTGTGGGAAGCCTTGAAATGTGTGATCAGAGGTGAGTTCATTCGCCTATGGTCTGTTAGATGACATAGGGCTAGGCATGAGCTTGACACCTTGCTTCAGAAAATAGCCTCTTTCGAAAGGCATCACAAAGAGACAGGTAACGATACTGTGCTCCGGGACCTTCTCCACCAGCCCCGACACTCCCCGTTCCTTGCTCCTATCCCTAGTCAACAAATCTTTTGTTAAGACTAAACATTTCACGTATGAACAGGTCAATAAATGTGGAAAGTAGCTCTCACTCCAGTTGGCCCCTCAAGCTCCCCCTGATAAAATCCATTCCATCCAGTTGTCGTCTGGAACTGTTACATTAGAGGTCTGGAATTTCAGAAAGATAAGCAATACACACAAAGGCAGTGGAGGAAAAACTATAACTACAGTTTATTGAACATGCAAGGATTAAACATGCAATAATATAAAATAAATCAGAGCTCCTGCCAGAGTTTACATCAGTATGAGAGACATACAACTCTGGCGTATAAAATGAGAAGTGATATCCTCGATTAACTGAACTAGATCTTGGATGTATATGAAGTTCATAGTCCCGTGGCGTTCATAATGTTCAGTCCCACCAAAATGGAAAACCACAAGTTTCATACACCAAAGCAGTAGACGCCGTGGTAAGCAAAGCATGTTTTTATTATAACAGATGTCCCTTGTCCTTTGTTTGTGATGCAGGTTTCCCACATGCATTCCCAGTCATGGTAGCAGGGATAACCTATGGGACAAACATACATGGGTTTTAGTTTATTTGTCCATTTTTCCCGTTACTGTTGACAAAACTTCCACTTAGCTCCCCATCTGCCACTTGCATTATCTCATTCCACTTACACACCTCATCTCTTCCACTCACATTATCACATTCCACGTACATACCTCCCTGATTCCACTTGCATTATCTCATTCCACGTACATACCTCCCTGATTGTGGGGTGGGATATGAAACACAAACAGGAAACACTCACAATGCAAAAATGACACACTACGCCCCTTCCTCAATTGTCTTTTCTGTAATCTCTCTAGACACAACCATAATCACCCTACTCTGTTCTCTGAGTAGTTTTTTCCTGGTCCTAACAACCATCCTAGGTGAGTAGTCTTGTGTGTCATGACCCAACATTCGCTCCAAGGGAGTAACATCCTGAACAAGAAGCCCTCCCCCAGAATGTGTGTGGGAGTCATCTTGCGTATTTGTTCCTTCAGCAAGCAAGCCATTCATTCTTTCAATCCCGTGTTAGAGCCCACTTCTTCAGTAACATGTCAGTATTGTCAGTTTGTAGGGTTCCATAGAACGTAGTGCTCATAGATACTAGTTTCAGCTTTTGATCTTCCTGTGGTAGGGGCCAGAGGAAACTTATTTGCCCAACCTCACCACCTGTAATGCCTTGATCTCTTTGTTCAGAGGTGGTCTTTGGTTTTTCCTTCTGTATAGCCTGATCAACAAGACACTTGATCACAATCTCTTTCACTTGATCCACAGTCAGAGATATTCCCTTCAAATTGGTCCACTGATAGATTGTTAATGCTTCTCTGTGTCCACCCTGGGCTTCAGCACAGTCCCCCAACTTCAACAGTCCATTCCTAGTCTGGGAGGGGATCTGTGCCACACTGTCAGCCATCTCATTTTTCAAGAGACCAGTATGTCCATCAGTCTGTGCCGGAACTTCTGTCTCATTGTACATCCCATCACATGTGGTTTTATGATCAATAAAACCCGCCAATCGTTTCCTGATAGCAACAGTGTCTTGTTCGATTGGGTTGCCTCTCTCTACCAGACACCACTTCCACGTCTGTAGGGCCTGATTCGGCGCAGCTGCTGTGCGAGCCGCAAGGCCGTCTTGACGCACCCAGTCACATATAGATATATTGGATTTCACTAGTGGGATGCGGTCTAAATTGTTGTTGACACGTACAGCCTCTTTGACTGAAGCCAGTGTTTTTCCAGGTTACATCACAGAAGGGATGCAGGATCAATCCCAGGTAGGGCACAAGGAACCTCCAGAAAACAGAAAAGCCCAGCAGGACTTGTGCTTCATCCATGTCATTGACCACTTGCTTCTCCATATCACCAAACAACATCATCGGAGTCCCGGTATACTTGACACTGGAGTGATCCCCATAGCCTGTAAGCCTCTGGCAGCATGCCATTGCGCAGTAGTCTGTGCAGTCTTTTTCCCCAACATCAGGTCTGGGGCAGCGGCTGCTAGCGGGGATGTCACGTTGTTCAGTTCTTTATAGTCCATAGTTATATGCCCACTTCCATCTGGCATCTCCACAGGCCAGACTTGACCCTTGTAGGGGCTGGCAGCAGGCCTCAACACACCAAGGCCTTGAATAGTCTCTATCATTTCTGTACCACTGGGGGAAAGCGTGTATTTTGGAGAGCTGCCTGAAGACTTATGCTGGTTCTGGGGATGGTTTAACATCTCCATATGCTTTTGTAGTCAGCCCGGTATATACCGTTTCTGGTGGCGGTCAATTATATCATATTGATATACACAGGGGCGCCCTGTCTCTTTCCCATCTGTTTTGTTTCTAGAGTTTATATACCGGATTAGTCCGTGGACTGTCAGCTGCCCTATTTGAAAATTCGATTGTGGATGATCAACGTGAAGATTTGAAAACTAATCATTAGCGAACTGATTATTGGGAATCGCCTATATATATTTTGATATACATATAAAGATTATAATATAATTTTCTTATCTGTTCTGCCATTCTGATTGTATTATGCAATTTTATAAAGATAGGGATAATATGCGCTCCACATTGAGCAATAGTTTTTCGATTATTTAAACACATACCATTGAACATATATATCATCCCACTCGGGCTATTCCAGATGTAGGCAAGTTATTTTCCCAACTGGAAAACCTGCTTAAGGTGGAATGCAATCAATGGTGGATATGGAGACCATGAAGAAATATCTGGAGTTTAATATGATCCCTAGGGGATTGAGATTTAATCTATTGCCTACTTTCCAACAGGATCCAAAGTTTGTGGACTGCTGGTATGAGATTTTAGATCAATGCTCGATATCTCTGATGAAATTGTTAATCGAATATAGAGAAAGTAAAATGGTCAATTTAAATAAGTCAATTGAGGATAAGATTGCTGAGTTAGACAAATATAAGAATACCAGCAATTTTGGCCTTTTTGAAGAAAGAACCAATAAAGGAAGAAAAAAATTTGCAAGAGATGGTAAAGATTATTTTAATAATGAAGTGCAAAAATGGTCAAGGAATACTAATAATGCTAGAAAAGAAAAAAGTAATATGCAAACATAGGGCGATTTACCATATAAAATTGACAGTTCAATGTCAAATCGTGGATAAAATATATCAGTTAGAAAAGAGAATAGAGATAATAATAAAAGTAGGGAAAAGGAATGTACATCTAAACTCCCGGTTTTAAATATGAGAAGTAACATATTAAATCATGATCAAAAGGAGGGAGATGGAGTGGAATCCATTTCAATAAAGGTTAATAAACCTATTGAGAAACAGATGAGCTCCCAGTCAATTTTGAATCTAGAGGTCATAACAGAAGAGAGAGATCCTCTAATACAAGGTGAGACACATACCAGTACCAATATAATCCATTAGAGATATCTTTACCAGGCACTAGCACTTCAGGTCCTTTTTTTTAGACAGAAATCAGCTTTTAGAACTGGGAAAATGGCGAACACATACAAACAGATTTTTACCTCTAATGACAGAAGACACCACAAAAAGGTCAGATTTAGAGGATCCAGAGGTCCCTACAAAAAAAATCCAAAATGGAAAGATAGAAGTTTTTAAGGATAATAAAGATCTCTCATCAAATATTATTAATCTTTCTCAACACAATCTGACGAATGATGAGATTAAACTTCTCAACAAAGGATTATCCTTCTGCCCATCCAATCAATCTGACCTTTTTTAATTATTTATCAATCTTCATGAATTCACCCGCAAACTCTCTTTAAACAGATATTTTGCTAATAAACAACTTAGAGGAAACACACAGGTTGTGCCCATCTTTACAGAAAGTTCGCTTCTCGATGAGTCAAGTAGGGAAGTGTTACCATATATAGATAGCACCACCAATTATATTTTAAATGGTAGTGCTTCCTCAGGTCTAAAGCCGAAATCATCTTTTTACCTTACACATTATAAGGGCCCCTTCGTTGAGACTTTTAGTACAACAGTTTTGGAAGATCTTAAGGATTTGTTAAAGAAAGATAAAAAACCATCTAAGAATAATCTAACTAGAGAAGAACAAAGAGCTCTTTCTGATCTTAGGAAGAATCATAAGATCATTATTAAACAAGCAGATAAAGGGGGAGCTGTTGTAGTTCAGGATCTGGATGATTACCTAAATGAAGCAAATAGAATATTAGGAGATAAAGAATATTACCAAACCCTGACACACAGCCCCGCTAAGAGTTTCTTCGAGGAGTTTCAAACATTGATTGAGAAAGCATTTAAGGATGAGATTATCAATAAAGATGAGAAGGCGTTTTTATATGTAAAGAATCCGACACCTGCTATATATATTATCATTTACCAAAGATACATAAAGATCTGCGTAATCCCCCGGGTAGGCCCATAATCTCGGGCATAGGTTCATTGACATCCGATCTTTCCACTTTTATTGATTTTCATTTACAGAAACTAGTTTTAGCTCTTCCATCGTATTTGAGAGATAGTCAACATCTTATTAATTTGATTGTAGATGTAATGTGGAAAGATGATTATATTTGGTTATCTTTGGACGTCTCCTCCCTATAGTCAAATATACCTCATGAGAGAGGTTTGAAAGCGATGAACCACTTTTTATCCACAGATCTGCTGATGCCTGCAAATCAGAGACATTTTTTGTTAGAGGCTATCCTGTGCACTTTGACCCACAATTTTTTCGAGTTTGATGACCGCCATTACCTCCAGATCAAAGGTATGGCTATGGGGACCAGATTCGCGCCTAGCTATGCTAATTTATTTATGGGCTATTTAGAAGAACTTATGATATACAGCAATAACCCATATAGTGCGAATCTGGTCCTCTATCGCCGTTATATAGATGATATCATTATTATCTGGAGGGGTGGCGTCCTCGAACTCGAGAATTTTGTGGCTCATATGAATAGTAACAGATGGGGGATGTCTTTTACCAGTAATACACATAAATCCACCATTTAATTTTTAAATCTTGAACTGTCTGGTAGGTCTGGTCACCCCATCCGGCTCAAAACTTTTTTCAAAAATGTGGACAAAAATAGTTTCTTAAGATTTGATAGCTGTCATCTGAAAAAGTGGTTGAGAAATGTGCCATATGGACAGTTTCGTAGAATCAAAAGAAATTGTTCGAATATGATAGATTTTGATGATCAAGCTCAGATTTTAAGACAAAGATTTTTGGAAAAAGGATATCCTCCTAAATTAGTGGAGGATTCCTAGAAGAAAGCTAGAGAATGGTCTAGATCAGCTGTGAGTCCATTAACCCCTTCAGTGCCAGAGGCTCGGGCCATTTCCTTTACCCTGCAGGCCAGACACTTTTTCAACATTTTTGCTATCCTTCTGTTTAGGCTTGATTTCCTCTGGGGATTTTTAGTTACATATGGAAAACTATATATTGTTTTTTTTTTCAGAACAAATTGGGCTCTCTCATGGTACCTTACATGAAGAGAATTTTACATCGTGCAAAAAGCTATGATGTCAATGACAAAAAAAGTGAAAATTTACTCATTTTGCTAAAATCACATACTATGTATCAAAAACATTTACCTTGATTGAAAAAGTTTCAATTATCTGAAAAAGCCCCGAGTCCCCCAAGTAAAAAAATACCAAATTTGTATAGTTTTACCTACGTCCATGGCTAGCGTAGAGCCCTAATCACCAGCAGCGCAAAATGACATTTTCAACTTTATGATCCAATATGTGCATTCTAGTGTTTTTGTGGTAAATCTACCCTAAAACAGTGGAATAACTGCATAAAACTATATATTTCTGGAAAGTAGACAACCTGCTGCATCTAATGAGGGGTGACTTGCCTTGTTACCCCAAGCCTGGTGTGCACAAATGCCTCCAGAAGATGGTGCTAATGAAAAAAAAAAAGAAGACATTTTCTTACATTTCTGCTCCTTCAAATGTACTAAAATGTGTGAAAACCATGGCATTTCCAACTGTATTCATTAGCTAGTGCTCCTAGGAGAAAAATTACACCCCATTGGTATGAGTTCACCTACCTCAGGGGGCGCTACAAGTACAAAACTACACCTATTGCAACCTCTAATTTTTCGAACATTTTCTCAAACATTACTTGTCTGTACAAAACTTGTTATAACAATTACAGAAGTGAAGAAAGGGTACACAAACCATACCATTTTGAAAAGAAGATACCCTGCTGCATCTAATGATGGGTGACTTGCCTTGTTACCCCAAGCCTGGAGTGCACAAATGCCTCCAGAAGGTGGTGCTAATGGAAAAAAAGGCATTTTCTTTCATTTCTGCCCCTTCAAATGTAATGACATTTGTGTAAACCATGGCATTTCCAACTATTCATTAGCTAGTGCTCTTAGGAGAAAAATGACACCCCATTGAAATGAGTCGAGCTACCTTAGGGGTGCAGAAGCACATAACTACAGCTACCTGTTTGCTTCTTCAAAAATGGCTGCTTGTACTAAAATGTCCATAACTGCTAGAGACATGAAGGAAAGGTATAAAAGGTATACCATTTTGGAAAGTAGACATTCTCCCGCATCAAGTGAGGGGTCACTTGCCTTTCTACCCCCTGGGCTAAAGTGCACAAATATTTCCAAAAGGTGGCGCTATGGGAATAAATACATTTTTTTTACATTTCCAACACTTCAAAGATACTAAAATCTTTGAAAACCATAACATTTCCTGCTGTATTCAGTACTTACTTCCAACATGAGAAAAATGGTAGCCCATATGTGTGGGTTAACATACAATATGTGGGTGCTAGGAACACGTACGTAAACCTGACACTTATGTTTCTTAAATTATCTGCTTGCACTAAAATGGTTATAACCATAATAAATATGCAGGAAAGGTAGAGAAACAATGTCATTTTGAAAACAACCTGCCGCATCTAATGAGGGGTCATTTGCCTTCTTATCAAAAGGCTGGTATGCACAAATGCTTCCAGAAGGTGGCGCCAATTTAAAAAAAAAAGGCATTTTCTTACATTTCTGCCCTTCAGATGTATGGAGCTCTGTAAAAACCATGGAATTTTCAACTGCATTCATTAGCTAGTGCTCTTAGGAGTCAAACGACACCATATTGATATGAGTTGACCTACCTTAGGGGGTGCTAGAAGTAGAAAACTACACCTACTACAACCTCTGATGTTTCTAACATTTTCTCAAATGTGACTTGCCTGTACAAAAATGGCTATAACACCTTCAGAAGTGAAGAACAGGTAGATAAACCATACCATTTTGGAAAGAAGACAACCTGACGCATCTAATGAGGGGTCACTTGCCTTCTTACCCCAATACTGGTGTGCATACATTTTCCAGAAGGAGGCGATATAGGAAAAAAAAAAAAAATAGCATTTTTTTTTTTTTTTTTTACATATCTGCCCCTTCAAATGTATGGAGCTCTGTGAAAACCATGGAATGTTCATCTGCATTTGTTTGCTAGTGCTCTTAGGAGTCAAACAACACCTCACTGGTATGAGTTGAACTACCTTAGGGGGTGCTAGAAGTAGAAAACTACACCTACTACAAACTCTGTTGTTTCTAACATTTTCTCAAACCTGACTTTCCTATACAAAAATGGCTATAACACCTTCAGAATTGAAGAAAATGTAGATAAACCATACCATTTTGGAAAGAAGACAACCTGCCGCATCTAATGAGGGGTCACTTGCCTTTTTACCCCTAAATTAGTTGGCACAACTATTTCCAGAATGTGGTGCTACAGGAAAAAAAACAAACAAACATTTGTTTTACACATCAGTCACTTCAAAGATACTAAAATGGTTCAAAGGCGTAGGATTTCCTAGGAGGACTTCTTGCCAGCCTAAGAAAAATGGTACCCCACTGCTGTGGGTTGACATACCAATTTACGCTACAGGAGCGTAGCTACCAGTGAAACAGGAATGGGAAAGCAAACAGTGTATGTGTGATTTTATGGCTAACAGATGAAGGAAGCTAGGGCGTCAGCCGGTGTACATGCGGACCTGTGACTACAAGTGTAACAAAGTGTGTGGGAGGGTGAGGGATTAGGCAGTGTGTGTGGGTGGAGCAAGGATGGTGGTGATGGTGGGGCAGTGTCTGATAGTGTGTATGGGAGATCTGTGACTACCAGTGTGCACTGTATGTCCCCTCATACAAAGCACTGCGTTGGACCCCCCCCCTCCTGTGGCACGTGCATTTTTTTTGGCTTTTTCCCCCAATATTTTTGTGTAGACCTCGTTGAGGGCATCAGAACACATACAATGAGGGGGGAAAAAAAATCCTGTGTGTGCCACAGGGGTGTCCAGTGGATTGCAAAGCAATGCATTTGGGCACACAAAGGGTTAATTTTTTTTTTATCGTTACTTTGTATTCAGATGGCCACCAAACAAGCTCTGATCACAAAGTAATGATAAAGTCCTGTGTGTGCCACAGGAAGGGGATCTGCATTGAACCCCCCCTCCCAGTGGCACACACAGGGTTAATTTTTGTTTTAATTTTTTTTTTAAATTATATACCTCATTGAGGGCATCAGGACCCCCTGATCCTTCCCCAATGAGGTCTTAGTAAAAAAAATATATATATATGTCCACAAACAGAGTGACCCTGTGAGTGCCACAGCGTACTGCAAAACCCAATCGGCTGGGAGATCAATAAGGCGACCGCAGGAGAGCAAAAGCCTGTAGGAGTGAACGGGACCGGGGAAACTTCCCTAACGTCATCGTTGACCATGTAACCAATGATGTTGGGAGGCTTCCCAGGGTCCCACCCACTCCTACCCGGAAGTTCGGGTAGGAGAGACAGGAGAGGAGAAGCTGCTCTTCTCCTCTTGCGTTATTGATCTCCCAGCACGATCAGCTGGGAGATCAATAACAGGGGGGACAGGAGGAGTGATCCTCATGCCCCCCCACGAGTGCCAGACTTTTTTTCTTTTTTTTTTTTAATGTGGCTACTGCATGCGGTTATACCGGCTTATGCAGTGACCGCATTTTAGTGGGTACATTGTACGAGCTTGGCACAGCAGGTACAGCTGTCCAAACTCGTACAATATACCCACCTGGCACTCTAGGGGATAAAGAATTCCATTGAACATGAGAGATTTACAAAGATGCCAATGTTTATAATGAGGTTTAGCTCCAACTCAAAGGAAAGCCAAAAGATTTTAAGAAACATTGGGGACTCCTATTGAGAGACCCGCTTTTGAAAAAAGAAATCTCCAATAAACCGCGTATAATATACAGGAGAGCGAGGAATTTAAAGAACCAAATAGCTCCTAGTCTTTTTAAAAATCCAAATCAGAAAATAGGTATCAAACAGTTTGAAAGAAGACAATATCTGGCTTTACAGGATTCCAGTAGTGACTTGATAAGTAATTTTTTTTAAATAAGACTGCTAAATTTGGTTCATTTAAATGTAATAAAAAAAGATATTTGACATGTCCACTAATACAGGATAAGAAAGAGGAATTCATTTCTACTGTTACGAAAAATAAATTTAAAATAGCTAGTAGAATGAGTTGTGAGAGCGATTTTGTTATTTATCTTATAACGTGTTCATGCCAATTACAGTATATTGGTAGAACAACTCAAAAATTCAGAACTCGAATAGGACAACATAGAAGGAACATCTTGGGAGGCTTCTTAACTCACAGTTTTTCAAAACAATTTTTGATCCATCACAATAGAAATATTGGAGACTTAACAATGATGCCTATTGAATACATCCCTCCATCAGGGTCTTATGATAGAGAACAACTTCTCAATAACTGGGAAGCATACTGAATATTTAGGTTACGCACCCACACTCCATTGGGGCTTAATGAAACTGTTGAACTACCTAGATCGTAATTATTATTTTTGATTTATTCATATACATAGGTTCATAGTAAGTGTGAGGTGAGAGTAGTCACATATTACATTTTATCATATATCTAACTTACGGATTTATATGTATTATTGAATACAATAGAGTTTATTCTCTAGTAGTTCAATATTTTTTCACTCTATTACACTTTTTCACATTTCTTTATCTTTTACTAACATTGTGTTTCTTCACACAACTATGATAAGTATTAGCAATAGTCATAACATATGATGGACTACATTTTATTGTGCACATTATCTAACATTAAGATTCAATTATTCCCAATTTCACTTTTTACACAAGATCACTCACCATTTCTTACTTCACATTACACATCTAACAGACAACATTTCATTGTGCACATTATCATTCATATTACACTGACTCAAGATTTGACATCAATTCAATTTTAATTCATATATATTTCTCACATTCACATAGGAACACTAATGAATTTATTATTCACATATTACATATGCAACTAATTTCATTCAAATTAATATAATTTAAATTAACACAATTAGTTTTTAATGTAACTAGAGTGATATGTGATTATTACAATCACGTTTCATTTGACATTTTTTGAGCCATTCCTATTCGAGCTGGAATGGTTAACTGTATTGGTATATAAGTCCACTTATTTATATCTATGTATTTTTAATGTAATTTTTATGTGTTTTTATACATATTTTACATACACATTTCCATTTTTAATATTATTTTGTAATTTATTTACTTTTTATAGTTTTTTATTTTGATTCTCATTTTCAATATACTTTTTATATTGTTTATTTTGTATATATTTTCCATTTTTGTATTTATTTTCATTATTCTTCATATATATTTTTGTGATGTGGTTTTGTTATTTATATTAACACTAATGGTTATGAGATTGTGGTTAGATCGGCATCTTTGTATATGTCTAATGTGGATGTTACAATTTTAAATTTGATTATAGTGGTAAACTATGGGTGATCAGTTTGAGGTGACCTTTTGTATCGTCAGCCCTATATATATATGATTTTTGATCTGCACGTGAGAAAAGGGGAAAATGTTATTATAGGTTCTCAGTTGGAAGCTCTTAATTGAGCTTTGTGTACATCTATACCTTTCCCCATGCTTCACAGATCGGTTCTATATTATTCCATTTAGTTATTCCTCTAAATACTTCAGCTTAGTAGTGTTGATTCTTGAGGATATAATAAGAGAAACATCTGGATATTAATACAGATTTGCAAATTTGACACTCTAATTTGAGCATCTATTTCCCATCATCCTCACGATGAACGATGATTAATAATGACGTCTGAGAAAAGGCCTGGTCACATCCACCTATCGCCTACGTTGCATAGGTATTTAAATGTTGATGGTTTATGGCGGCGGTTTCTTTTGTATATCTGAACATAGATTTTTGGCGTGTTAAGCTTTGATAAAGCGGTTATAACCGCGAAGTGCGTTAGCGCATCAAGCCTATTTTTATATAGGTTTTAATAAATATAATTTTTTACAACTGAATACCCCGCCTATCATTAATTGGATTATCCAGGGATTGACTCGGAAGATTCCGTGAGTAACCTGAACAGAGACAGGTGTAATCTCTCCGAATGCGTTATTGTCAGTGGAGCCCAATATCGGTACCCTGACCAATATTTATGTGAGTGTTATTCTACTGGTGCTTTCTCATTGTCTTTGAGGTTTGGTCATTTCTGTATGTTCTCCAGGACTGTGGTACTGCTGGTGCTTGCTCTGTTCTACTGGCAGTGGGATGTACACTGGGGTGTCACGGTTTATTATGACTCTCAGACACAAGTTTTAGGTAAAAATCAATTTTATTGAAATAATAAATTGATAATGGAAGATGGCAATCAAATACGTACAGATATATTCAGAAAATAACAAGACAGAAGGCAGACTCTACCGGTCCTGTCAATATACCGGACAGGACAGTCTGAAGTAATAGAATGTTAGGCTCTACCGGCCTTGCCAATACCGGGTAAGGCAACCTGCAGATGGAATCGCATAACGGTTCTACCGGCCTTACCAATTTACCGGGCAAGGCAGCCTCAATAGATTCATAATGTAGGCTCTACCGGCCCTGCCAATACCGGGTAAGGCAACCTCAGATGGAATGTGGCAAAAGGTTCTACCGGCCTTACCAATACCGGGCAGGGCAGCCCTGAGATAGTAGCAGCAGTCAGATGGTAATGGCAAATTGACAGGATCGTAAGCAACCCAGTGTACACACACTGAGACTAACAGGGGAATCGTAAAGCCCCAAGGCTTTGGAGCAAACCAGCATCCGCACGCTGGGACCAACACTGAATTGTATAGCCGATAGGCTTAGGAGCAAACCAGTGACCGCACACTGGTGTAACAAGCGAGTTAGTATAGCTGTAAGGCTTAGGAGCAAACCAGCATCCGCATACTGGTGTAACAAGTGAGTTTGTATAGCCGCAAGGCTTTGGAGCAAACCAGCGTCCGCACGCTGGGACTAACACCGAATTGTATAGCTGATAGGCTTAGGAGCAAACCAGTGACCGCACACTGGTGTAACAAGCGAGTTTGTATAGCCGCAAGGCTTTGGAGTAAACCAGCGCCCGCACGCTGGGACCAACACAGGATTGTATAGCCGATGGGCTGTGGAGCAAACCAGTGACCGCACACTGGTGTAACAAGCGAGTTTGTATAGCCGCAAGGCTTTGGAGCAAACCAGCGTCCGCACGCTGGGACTAACACAGAATTGTATAGCTGATAGGCTTTGGAGCAAACCAGTGACCACACACTGGTGTAACAAGCGAGTTTGTATAGCCGCCAGGAATTGGAGCAAACCAGCGTCCGCACGCTGGGACTAACACAGAATTGTATAGCTGATAGGCTTTGGAGCAAACCAGTGACCGCACACTGGTGTAACAAGCGAGTTTGTATAGCCGCAAGGCTTAGGAGCAAACCAGCGTCCGCATACTGGTGTAACAAGCGAGTCGCCGACGCGACCAGGCAGGAGGTCGCCAGGATACAGGAGACAGGCGATGCGATGACAGGAACCAGCAACGATCAGTCAGGTCAGAAAACAGCAGAGAAGTTCAGCAGGAACTGCAACACCAGAAACTAGGCCGGAACCAGGACTGGAAGTACTTCAGCATGCAGGAAACACTGGAACAGTAGAGATCAGGAACTCAGGAACACATGAGATCAGGAACTCAGGAACACTGGAACAGAGGCCCAGCTATCACTAGCATAGTGATAGCAAGAAGGTCAGAAACAACACGAAAGGGCAACCAAAGGGTGCCCAATCCAGGTTTAAATAGGCAATGAAGGGCGGACTATCTGCAGACAGCCAATAGCAGCCCCCTACTGGTGACAGACAGGGAACTGCAGCAATCACGGGCACCGTGATAGTACCCCCCCTTCAAAGACCCCCTCTCCTAGAATAGGGTCTAGGTTTCTGTGGGTAATTGGCATGAAAGGCCCTAGTTAGCCTAGGTGCATGAAGGTCCGTACTATCCACCCATGATCGATCCTCAGGACCATACCCTTTCCAATGTACCAGGTACTGTACCCTTCCCTCTAAGCCTACGGGAATCAATAATGCTCTGAACCTCGTACTCCTCCTGGCCCTCGACCTCAACAGGTCCTGGCACCACAGGTGTGGTAGTATAGCGATTGCAAACCAGAGACTTAAGAAGGGACACATGGAACACATTATGGATACGCATGGATGCAGGTAGTTCTAGTGCATAGGAGACAGGGTTAATTTTACGAATAACTCTGTACGGACCAATAAACCGGGAAGCCAACTTATTAGACGGAACCTGCAGCTTGAGATTTCTGGAGGAAAGCCATACTCTATCCCCAACCTGAAAGGAAACCGCTGGAAGCCTTCTGCGATTAGCATGGCGCTGATGACGCTGAAATGACTGACCAAGTGCCCTCTGAACTTGTGCCCATGTGGAACGGAGTTGCTCGATATGCTCATCCAGAGCTGGAATCTGTTGCGTCTGAAATGAGTCTGGAAGCAAACAGGGCTGGAACCCATAATTAATCAGAAATGGAGAGCTCCCAGATGAAGAATTGACCGCACAGTTCCTGGCGAACTCTGCCCAAGGCAACAAGTCGGACCAATTATCATGATGGTCAGTAACGAAACAACGGAGAATTTGTTCCAAGCCCTGATTAGCTCGTTCAGCGGCTCCATTGGTCTGGGGATGGTAGGCAGAGGAGGAGGACAGCTGTATGCCCATCTGTTGGCAAAATGCCCTCCAAAATCTAGACACAAACTGGCTCCCCCTGTCAGACACCAGTACCCTAGGCACTCCATGCAACCGGAATACTTCTCTGGCGAACACCATTGCCAATTCCTTCGCTGAAGGAAGAGCACGGAGGGGCACGAAATGAGCCATTTTAGAAAACCTGTCCACCACCATGAATATAAAGGAGTACCCCTTAGACATAGGCAACTCTCCCATAAAATCAATGGAAACATGAGACCAGGGGCATTCGCCATTAGGCACCGGTTGAAGCAAGCCCACAGGGAGATGTCTCGGGGTCTTAGCGCGGGCACAGGTGGCACAGGCATTCGTAAATTTGGCACAATCGTTTCTCATGGAGGGCCACCAAAATAACTGAGAAAGGGACCATAACAATTGGTCTCTACCAATATGTCCCGCAGCCTTAGAGGAATGGTAGGTTTCAAGCAGCCTAGTACAAAATGGTTCATCGACAAAACATTTGCCCACTGGAGTTTCATGGGGAGCGGACCCCTGAGAGGCCAGGATCTCCTCCCCTAAAGGAGAAGTGATGCTCGTGCGTATAGTAGCCAGTATTCTATCAGGTTGGATGATGGGTGCTGGTGCTTCCACTCTGTCACTGTCGGCCTCAAATTGTCTTGACAGTGCATCTGCCCTGATATTCTTTGACCCCGGTAAGTATGATACAATGAAATTAAATCGAGACAGGAACAGTGCCCACCTGGCCTGATGGGAGGACAATCTCTTGGCCTCCGAGAGATAAGTCAGATTTTTATGATCTGTTAGGATTAATACGGGAGTCTTGGTACCTTCAAGCAAATGACGCCACTCCTTAAGAGCGAGGATAATGGCCAATAATTCTTTGTCACCTATCTCATAGTGACCTTGAGTGACAGTCAATTTCTTAGAGAAAAACCCACAAGGTCTGAGAGTACCACCTTTCTCGTGTCGTTGCAAAAGTACAGCCCCGACCCCAATATCTGAGGCATCAACCTCTAACGTAAATGGAAGTAGAGGATTGGGGTGGGATAACACAGGAGCCGCAGCAAATGCCAGCTTCAAATTCTCAAAGGCATTCTCAGCAGATACCGGCCAACAAGAAGGATTAGCGCCCTTGTGCGTAAGATCGGACAGTGGTTTAACAATGGAAGAAAAGTTCTTAATAAACCGCCTATAATAATTAGCGAAACCCAGGAAACGCTGTATGGCTTTAAGCCCCTTGGGTTTTGGCCATTGTAAGACAGCTGACAACTTATCCTTGTCCATGGCAATGCCATCATTGCCAATTATGAACCCCAAGAATGGCACACTGGTTCTATGAAAGTCACATTTTTCCAGTTTACAAAATAATTTGTTCTCACGGAGTCGTAGCAATACTGCGGATACATCTTTGATGTGCCGTGCCATGTCTTGAGAATAAATCAATATATCGTCCAGATAAACCACAACACATGTCTGTAACATATCTCTCAGAACATCGTTTATCAGTTCCTGGAAAACTGCAGGGGCATTACATAGCCCAAATGGCATTACAAGATACTCGTAGTGCCCAGCTCGAGTATTAAAGGCAGTTTTCCACTCATCACCTGCTCGAATGCGCACCAGATTGTAAGCAGCCCGTAGGTCCAATTTGGTAAAAATTGAAGCGCCCTTAAGCCTGTCAAAAAGCTCGCTGATGAGTGGTATTGGGTATGCGTTTTTTGCCATTAGTTTATTCAAGCCCCGGTAGTCAATGCATGGTCTTAATTCGCCATTTTTCTTTTTTACAAAAAAGAACCCAGCCCCAGCTGGAGAGGTAGATTTTCGTATGATCCCTCTAGCAAGGGCATCAGAAATGTAATCCTCCATAGCCTTATTTTCCTCACAAGATAATGGATAAGTGCGTCCTTTCGGAGGTACTGCCCCAGGCTGCAATTCGATGCAACAATCATAAGGTCTATGCTGAGGTAGCAAACTAGCCTCTCCTTTGCTAAAAACATCGCCAAACTGTTGGTACACATCCGGTATAGCCGAGGAGGTGCACAGGACCTTAACAGGCTGGATGACGCACTTGTCCATACAAAACTGGGACCAAGCAGCAATTTCACACTTTTTCCAATCAAATTGTGGGTTATGTAACTGTAACCACGGAAAGCCCAATATTACCGCATGGTGCGGAGAATTAATCAGTTGAAACTGCTGCTCTTCTCTGTGAAGTGCCCCAATAGTCATAGACAGTGGCATAGTTTCAAACATAACCTGAGGCGGTTCTAAGGGTCTGCCATCAATCGCTTCAATAGTCAAGGGATTTTCTCTTTCAATGCGTGGAACTCCGTGCAATTCAGCAAAGGTATTATCCATAAAATATCCTGCTGCACCAGAGTCAACCAAGGCCAAAACCTCCACAGAGCGTTGTGCCCAAGATAATACCACCTGTAAGGTGGGTTTCATTGTGCCCGACACTGGGGACGATTGTACACCACCTAGGGCCTGTCCCCCAAGGTACCCTAGGTGTGTGCGTTTCCCGGACGTACCGGACAGGAATTTAGCAAATGCCCTTTTTTACAGCAGTATAAACACAACCCTTGTCTTCTGCGATAAAGTCTCTCAGCCTTGGTTAGTCTAGTGAAGCCTATTTGCATAGGTTCACTTGTCTCCCGTACAGGTTCACTAGACTTCGATGCCAAGGGAGGGATGGGTGGGCAAAACATGCCACTAGGCTCATTATTCTTAGACCGTAACTTACGATCTCTGGCAATTGATCTCTCACGTATTCTGGAGTCAATTATCATAACATATTCAATGTAGTCATCTAGATCAATAGGTAGATCTTTAGCAGCGATTTCATCCTTAATGTGGTCATTCAGGCCTTGAGAAAAAGCTGCCAATAATGCCTCGTTATTCCAACCTACCTCTGCTGCCAATGTGCGGAATTCGATGGCGTAGTCGCCTACTGTACGCCTGCCCTGATGTATCTCCATAAGGCGTTTGGCAGCAGAGGTGGTTCTACCAGGAGGCTCAAACACTCTTCGAAAGGATTGCACAAATTCTCTAAAGTTTTTAGTACAAGGTTTAACATTCTCCCACAAGGGGTTAGCCCAAGCCAAAGCTCTGCCAGTGAGCAAAGATATTGTAAACCCCACCTTACTACGATCATTGGGAAATGCGTGTGCCGTCAATTCCATAAAAATCTCGAGTTGGTTGATGAACCCTCTGCAGAGACTAGGGTCACCATCGTATCTTAGCGGCAAGGGTGCAGAAGCCGTTAACCCTTTAACAGTGCCCCCTAGGGGTCTGATATCACTCTCCGGTGTCTGACTTGGCGAGACCACCGGGCTAGAGCTAGATTTGTCAGCAAGTACCGTGCGTTCAAGGATCGTTTGAATTGCAACTGCCAACTGATCCAAACGTTGCTCGTGCACATCCATCCTCCAATGGATATTCTGTGCATTACCTTCACCCTTGCTGTCTGAGGTCATGGCCCTTTCGTACTGTCACGGTTTATTATGACTCTCAGACACAAGTTTTAGGTAAAAATCAATTTTATTGAAATAATAAATTGATAATGGAGGATGGCAATCACATACGTACAGATATATTCAGAAAATAACAAGACAGAAGGCAGACTCTACCGGTCCTGTCAATATACCGGACAGGGCAGTCTGAAGTAATAGAATGTTAGGCTCTACCGGCCTTGCCAATACCGGGTAAGGCAACCTGCAGATGGAATCGCATAACGGTTCTACCGGCCATACCAATTTACCAGGCAAGGCAGCCTCAATAGATTCATAATGTAGGCTCTACTGGCCCTGCCAATACCGGGTAAGGCAACCTCAGATGGAATGTGGCAAAAGGTTCTACCGGCCTTACCAATACCGGGCAGGGCAGCCCTGAGATAGTAGCAGCAGTCAGATGGTAATGGCAAATTGACAGGATCGTAAGCAACCCAGTGTACACACACTGAGACTAACAGGGGAATCGTAAAGCCCCAAGGCTTTGGAGCAAACCAGCGTCCGCACGCTGGGACCAACATTGAATTGTATAGCCGATAGGCTTAGGAGCAAACCAGTGACCGCACACTGGTGTAACAAGCGAGTTAGTATAGCTGTAAGGCTTAGGAGCAAACCAGCATCCGCATACTGGTGTAACAAGTGAGTTTGTATAGCCGCAAGGCTTTGGAGCAAACCAGCGTCCGCACGCTGGGACTAACACCGAATTGTATAGCTGATAGGCTTAGGAGCAAACCAGTGACCGCACACTGGTGTAACAAGCGAGTTTGTATAGCCGCAAGGCTTTGGAGCAAACCAGCGTCCGCACGCTGGGACTAACACAGGATAGTACAGCCGATAGGCTTTGGAGCAAACCAGTGACCGCACACTGGTGTAACAAGCGAGTTTGTATAGCCGCAAGGCTTTGGAGCAAACCAGCGTCCGCACGCTGGGACTAACACAGAATTGTATAGCTGATAGGCTTTGGAGCAAACCAGTGACCGCACACTGGTGTAACAAGCGAGTTTGTATAGCCGCTAGGCATTGGAGAAAACAAGCGTCCGCAAGCTGGGACTAACACAGAATTGTATAGCTGATAGGCTTTGGAGCAAACCAGTGACCGCACACTGGTGTATCAAGCGAGTTTGTATAGCCGCAAGGCTTAGGAGCAAACCAGCGTCCACATACTGGTGTAACAAGCGAGTCGCCGACGCGACCAGGCAGGAGGTCGCCAGGATACAGGAGACAGGCGATGCGATGACAGGAACCAGCAACGATCAGTCAGGTCAGAAAACAGCAGAAAAGTTCAGCAGGAACTGCAACACCAGAGACTAGGCCGGAACCAGGACTGGAAGTACTTCAGCATGCAGGAAACACTGGAACAGTAGAGATCAGGAACTCAGGAACACATGAGATCAGGTACTCAGGAACACTGGAACAGAGGCCCAGCTATCACTAGCATAGTGATAGCAAGAAGGTCAGAAACAACACGAAAGGGCAACCAAAGGGTGCCCAATCCAGGTTTAAATAGGCAATGAAGGGCGGACTATCTGCAGACAGCCAATAGCAGCCCCCTACTGGTGACAGACAGGGAACTGCAGCAATCACGGGCACCGTGATATGGGGTCCATTCGGTATGTCCCCAGACTATTGGCTGAAGAGCTGAAAGAAAACGTGTACAGACTACAGCTCCGAAAGTGTAACTCCCTGGCACAACCTTTAGTGTACTTTGTATTATTCACATTGCTGTGACACAGAGACACTTCTGCCCCAGTATCCAGCAAGGCTGTCACATCTTGTAGTCGCCTACAGTGTCCCCAGTCACAAACATATGGGCAGCAGTCCCCTGATTTCAGTACTGCTATATGCAAAACAGTAGGGCTTGGGGACGGGGACCGGCCAACATGTCATACAGCTTCAGGAAGCATCCACGTCCGTGTGTGTTCATGTAATGCATCAAATGCATGGAGTAGTCATTGGTGGGGGTGGAGCTGTGGGTGTCACAGATAGTGTGTCAGTTGGTTCTACGTCACCCTTCCCCCCCCTATTTCTATATCACTAGTCACCACCCTTTGGAGTCTGGCTGTTTGTACCTTCCCTTCCTGCTTCAGTCCCTGCCAGCATGTCAACAAGGTCAGAGTAACACATTCACCACCAGCATCCCAGGCACAGAAAACCCATGCCAACAGATTTTCATGCATTGTCTGTTTGTATATCTTGCCTAATTCTGCCAACTCTGTAGCTGAATATGACCTTGTTTCCTCAGTATATTGTTTCTGTGCAGCAGCAGAAGTAGCTGGCACAGCTGCAGCAACCTCATCCCCTTCAGCCACTGGTGCCTGAGGGGTTTGCATGCAATTAGTCAAATCTTTCTGCTGCCGCTCAGCAACAGTAGGCCGCGCCCCATATGTTGGAGCATCTGTGTGACAGTCTGATTCACTTTCCTCATCAGACAGCCCATCCCATTGGTAAATTGCATCCCACTTCTCCTCTGCTATCAATGTTTGTATGTGGACAGTGATTTCGGGAGACATCACCCTTCTTTGCCTCCTTCTCTCCTCTACAGCACTTACCACATACGAAGCAAAACTGTTCCCCATTTGTTCTAGTCTCTTTTGTTGCTCCCGCAATGTACTTTGCATCATAATACATTTATCCTGTACAGCTTGATATGTCTCTGTAACAGTTTCACATTCCTTCTGTAATACGTGTAAGGCAGCTGTCTGCTCAGCTGCAGCATATCTACATAAATCCAACAGCTTGTACCCATCAACATATTTATACAATTCTTGGGCAATTGGGAATCACGTGTCCCCTTTCTGCCCATGTTCACACTGGTGCCCTCTCGCACCCACTCCCTGTACGGGTTAATTTCTTCAGTTTGCTAAAAATTCCTTCACTACACACTCCTTATCTATAGTGAAATTCCAACCCCACTTCTGGTACCAAGAGTTACATTAGAGGTCTGGATTCTCAGAAAGATAAGCAATACACACAAAGACAGTGGAGGAAAAACTATAACTACAGTTTATTAAACATGCAATGATATAAAATAAATCAGAGCTCCTGCCAGAGTTTACATCAGTATGAAAGACACACGACCCTGCAGTATAAAAAGAGAACAGGAAAGGTGCTTAGCTACTGCAAGAGTTAACACCAGTATGGGAGAGCCCACCATACGACTCCTCAGCAACGATCAGTTCCACACACACAGGTTTGAGATGAGGTACACGCTCTATCTCTCAGACTTGAAACCAGGTACACTCTCCCTGGTCTCCAATGGCTCTAAGCAAAGCTGTGTTGAGTAAAGGGTAAAATACAGACTATGCCCTTATAGGTATGCAAGGTATGTCTAACACTACGCATGTGTATGTGCTTAGTTATATAACACTGATTGGAGATGGCACTACCTGTCTCTCATAAACACTACGTAAGCTGGCATTGCCTGCCCCTCTGGTGTTGCTAGCCACAACAGCAGAGCATTAACCCCCAACTAACCGTGAGGAGATCACTAAAAAAAAAAAACCTTCCTTACAGGGACTCTGGTTCATGACCTTCCTGCGATCTCTGAACCCTTCAAGGACTACTATTTGGACCTTTATAACTTACATGCTCCCACCGATCCCCTTCTCTCTACCACCCAATCCGACTATGTTCGGGACCTCACCTCCCTTCTTTAACTCCGACCCAATTTCTTCTCCTGGATGCTGCTATTACTGAATCCGAAATTTTGTTAGCCATCAAACAGATGCCCTACAAGTAAAAGCCCGGGCCCAGGCTTCTCGCTGCACCTCTACCGCAAGTTTTAGAACCAAACTGGTAACTGAAGCTCACATCACTGTGCTTCCTAAGCCAGGGAAGGATTTTACTCTTTACTGCAGTTTCCTCCCTCTCTCCCTTTTAAATGTGGACATTAAAATCTATGCCAAAGTCCTGGTGAACTGCTTTAAACCCCACCTTACTAGCCTGGTTTATCCTGATCAAGCTGGCTTTGTCCCTGGTCGGGAAGCCTGGGGCAACACCATCCGTCTTATATCTCTGCTTGATCAGGCTCGTTCCCAATCTCTCTTCCTAACGGTCAATGCCGAAAAGGCATTTGACCGGGTGAGTTGGAATTTTATGTTATTGGTGCTAAAGGCTTTTGGTATGGGCAATCACTTTATCTCCTATGTCTGAGCCCTGTATATGAACCCTACAGCGAAGGTTAGGGTTAACTTCTCTCTCTCTGCCCCCTTCCTTCTTCGGAATGGAAATAGGCAGGGCTGCCCCCTTTCCCCGCTTATATTTATTTTGGTCATGGACTTTGGCCAATTAGGTCCGTGCATCTACCAAGGTCCAAGGGATACTTATGGCTGATTGTGAACACAAGCTTGCTCTTTTCGCCAATGATCTTATTTTTCTTCTTACTGATCCACTCCCTGTTGACTATTGACTGAACTGTGCCTTTTTGGGTTGGTCAGCAACTTTAAGGCCAATCTCCAGAAATCAAAAATTCTCAATATAACTGTTCCGCAATATCTGATCCACTCCCATATGTAACTTCGATCCTTAAAGACCTGCCATCTTTCCTGGATGGGTCGCATTAACATTCTGAAATCAGTTTATCTACCCAAGATGTTATACCTCATGCAGGCTGTACCTATCATTTTCTCCAAATCTTTTGTTTTCAATGCTTTTGCCTGGAACTACAAACCTGCTAGGATTCGGTTCTCTGTTCTTACCAGGCCCAGGAGGGAGGGTGGGTTGGGAGCTCCTGACCTGCATAAGTACTACCTCAGTACACTTGTCTTCGATCTTACATTGGTATCAATCCCTTCTCCAATCTTTCACAGAAGGTCTCATTACTAAACTGGATTTGCTTTCATTCGACATTGAGGCTGAGCTCGCTCTTACGATCTCCTCTCGAGCCCTATCTTCTCTTCCTGGGATTTTGTTGACCCTTTCCTATCTAGCAGTCCTTCTCTGCTTCTCTCTTTGCTTGGCCATCCTGACTTCCCTCTGGGCTGGTCTTCTGCGGCATTCCTACATTGGCGCACTGGTGGCCAATTGCTTGTCTCTGACCTGCTGAAGGGAGGTTCCTTGGTGGATTTCTCGACTCTGCAGACCTGCTTTAATTTGCAATCTCAAGACCATTGGGGCTACCTTCAAATCTCACACTTTCTTTCCTCTCACCCCTCCATGGGTTCACTTCTGAGGGATCTCACCCCTTTCAAGGCACTCTGTTGCCCAGCGTCCACTGCTTCTTCTCATAAACCCATGTCCCACATCATTTCTAAATTGTATACACTCCTTGGAACTTCTGAATTTTTCTTTTTGCCCTACAGGTTAGCTTGGGAAAGTGAACTGGGAGTTCCTATTCTACTCTGGAAACCTGTTTGAGCTGTGGTATGGGTTTGGGAGATATGACCCACATCTGTTGGTCATGCCCCCAAATCAGGGGTTATTGGACGCACATCCTCTCTGACAAATTCCACACTGTCACTTCATCTGCCCTTGGACCCGACCTTTCTCCTATTCTCTTCGAATTTGAGCTCCCTAGTTAAAAACAAGGCTAAAAGGTTGTTATTAACATCTCTTAAATGAGGCCAGGATGAGTATACCCTTGTGCTGGAGGAGCTCTGCACCCCCTACAGCCAAAATGTGGTGTGCTAAAGTTAACAATATTCTGATTTACGAGAGGCTCTTGTTTCTGCACTCTGGAGGTGGAACCATGTTCCTTGATATATGGGGTCCATAGATTGACTCTCCTGCATATACCCCCCCTCATTGCAGCTCCCTAGTGCCCCGAAATAGGCCTTCCCTCCTAGACTATGGCGGAGTGGAGTGTCTTCCTCTCCACCATTGGGCTTCTTCCACCCTGCAGTTCTGTATCCCACATCCCCAGACTTACTCTGCTTGGCCCTGGCCTGATCTGGTGGTGGGCTCCCAGGGGGTCTCTTGTCATCTCCCCCCTTCCTTCTTTTTCTTCTCCTCCTCCTCTCCTTTCCCTTTTCTCCCTTTACTTTCCATTTTCTCTATCCTTTCTTTACCTCTACTTGTGTTCTGTCCCTCTCTTATTAGCACACTGGGTATTTTGACATCTGAAGAATACAGGCCATGCACTGTAAGCACCTTGTTTGTATATTGAAGCCTGTTATGTCCAATGTGACCCTGTTATCGGCTTGTTTACTTGCATATTGTACTTGTGAAGTCTATGACACGTTGTTTTGACATATCTTTTACTCTGTACTTTTTTCTTATCTCAAACTTTTTTTTTTTTTTTTTAAGAAAATCTAGAAATAGCAGGGTTAACTTGAAGAGGTGAATCCCACTGAGCCAAAGCTGCCTCAGGAAAAGGGTACATCTTTGAAAAAATAGACGCCTGTCAGGCATCTTCCACTCATCCAGAATAACCTGGTCCAGAGCAGGATTGGGTGGAAACACAGTGTAGAATGTACTGCACCTCTGGAAGATGTCAACAGAAGACTGGCCCTCACATCAGTGGTAGTAGTGACCTGCAGGGTCGTTAACACTGCCAGGCTCCAAAACTACCCCTGTGTGGAGGGGGACAGTCGGACAATTTGACCATGTCACTCAAAAGGTTACTCACCATTTAACTTTACTTCTTTCTTCATATTACCATTGAGAGTAAGAGCCTTAGAGAGACCCAGTCAGGAGAGTGAAACATGGTTACATGATTCTCTCCACAGGGCTGCAAGGGTCCACAACAGTAACAGTCAACTGGACAATCCTCCAAGGGAAGCCAGGAATGGAAATCCACCTAATGGGGGTATTGTGACACTCCATATCTAACACAAAAAATAATTAAATTCTAAAAACTAAGCAGAAACGTTCTCAGCCTCCATCCAGGTTGTAGAACAAGTCTAACTGGGGAGGGGCTAGTGGCATAGCCTGATAAGGAAATGGGGAGGTCCACCCACATCATCTTTCTAGAAATGTTCCAGCCTACAGGGAGGAGCTGTTGGCTCCCCATGGTACCTGTAAATCATATTGGATGACAGAGAAATTAAAATAATAATCCTGTGTGTGCCATGGCACACACAGGGTTAACTTTCCCCCCCCCATCTTTTTTATTCAGAACTCATGGGGGAGTGTGAATATCAGGACCATTCTGATGTCTCCCAAACGAGGTCTGTATAATAATAATAATAAAAAAAAATGATTACTGTGCATACCACGTGGGGTGGGGTTGTCCAACATGTTGGACCCCCCTTTGATGCGCACACACAAACAGGGTTATTTTTTATTTATTTTATATTCAGACCTTGTTGGGGGGATATCAGGATGTCTGTATAAAAAAGTAATCCTTTATGTGCCACAGGGAGGGGCGTCCAACAAATTGAAAAGCAATGTGTTGGTCCCCCCCAGTGGCACACACAATGTTATTTATTTTTATTGCATTTTACTCAAAGTGTCTGTGTAACAAGGATGTCCAGCACATTGCTAAGGAATGCTCTGGACATCCCTGTTATCCCTTTGATTGCAAGAGTGGTACGGAATGCATTCCTTTGCAATGCATTCTCTACCACTCTGGCACTCAAAGGGTTAAATATACACATGGCTTTTTTTTTTCTTTATTTTGTATCAGACCTTGTTGGGGGGACATCAGGATCATGCTGGGATATTAATAATGGTGACGCAAGAGAGACTGGTGCTATTCTTTTTCACTGCTACTGGATGCGGTAGGAGTGGGCAGGATTGTGGAAAGCTCTCTCACGTCACTAGTGATGTGGGGAGGCTTTCTCCGATTCCGTCCACTCCTACCCTCAGTTTCAGGTAGCAGTGAAGCAGGACAGAACATTGCCAATATTGGTCTGCCAAGGCTATCAGCTGGCAGATCAATAGTTGGGGAGGGGGCCTTGTGCATCAGGAGGGGTCCAGATACCCCTTCCCCATAGTGAGGTCTGAAAAGATAATTAAAAAAATAGGGAGAGGGGGCTATAGGGGGACAGCTGAGCCATATGCTGTGTCCCACACGTGGATGGCACTCTACAGAATAGATTTGTTGGAAAAATTAAGGGACAGTGTGTGGGAATTTTAATAATTACTAGCAATATGTGACGGCGTTGCCCGTCATTGTAGTAGGGTGTGTTATGTCGCATTTTTTGTTTGAAATGTTGTACATGGCATGTTGAAGGTATTTTGTAAGAATTTTTTGGTGTTTGTTTGTATTGTACATTTCATTTAGCTGTATTGACTGATTATGTTTTTTGTGTACTGTGTGAAGCAGAAAGAATCATATTGCACACATACATAGACACACACAGATACAGTGACATATACAGACATTGATCATACATACACACGTACATACATGTGTGTACACACACACATACAGATATTATTATGGTCCTGTAAGTGCCAGAGGGGTGGGCAAGGCATTGCTCATTGTGTTGCTTAATCCTCTGGCACTGAAAGGGTTAACCAGCTGTCCAAGTATGTAGTGAGAGTCATGCAGTCCACAGTCCCTGAAGTGGACTCTGTACATGCACACTCAGAGGCTCAAACCGCTGGCCCGGCTCCATGGCCAGGAAGACACCTCCTGCCCCAGGCCTTGGCCAAGAGCGTTACTAGGGACACAGCCCGGGCACCAAGAGTGGGAACTGAGGAGGGATGGTGTGTGTGGTTGGAGCAGCTATAGTGCGGCATGTATATTTTTTTGTGCCAGGGTACTTACACAATGCAGGTGTGTCACAGCAAGCAGACAGCGCCAGTGAAGAAGCTTGTGTGTAAGAGTGTGTACTACAGAGTGGCCCCAGCATGGTCTGTCTCCAGCCCCTCAGCCACGGGTAATAGCTGCATCCAGCTGCTGCTTGTAGAGAGCTCCTTGAAGGGCCGCATGACCGGGCTGTTGCGGGGTGGAGTGTTGTGCTTCATGAAGGGGGAACATGAAGGATTTGGTGTGTGTGTGTGTGTGTGTTAGGAGCGAGTGGCAGTCATTTTGTTTTTTCAGTCACTTGGATAGTGGTGGGCGGGCTGGATAGTGGGGGCAGGCCAACTCCCTGAATGATTTAAATCACTCCTCCATTGAATCACCCAATGGGAACAGTCACTCCTTACTTAAGCTGAGGTAACATAGCAATATAACACACAGTGTCTCTTCAGTTGAGGCAACGTAGCAATATCCTGAGGGATCAAATAGAAAGTGGTGTTTGAGGCTTACCGTCTGTAACATACAGCAAAGCATCTCTCTCCCTTTAAGGCGAAAGGGCGGGAATCAGGAATTGGAGGAGTGACAGTTGAAAACAGACAGTGAGGTGACTGAAGAGATTAAAAGAGTTAACCCTTTGAGTGCCAGAGGGGTAAGCAACGCATTGCAAAGCAATGAAAGGGTTAAATAAAAGAGTTGCTATTAAGTTTATTTGTATTTTATTTTATGGAATTATTTGTGTGTATTTTATGGAAACATTACACCCTCGTACTGAAACAGAGTGTATGGAGGGTTACAATTATCTGTGGGAGGTGAAACAGTGTGTATGGAGGGTTACAATTATCTGTGGGAGATGACACAGCGTGTTTGTGGGGTAATGAGTGTGTGTGTGTGTGTGTGTGTGTGTGTGTGTGTGTGTGTGTGTGTGTGTGTGTGTGTGTGTGTGTGTGTGTGTGTGTGTGTGTGTGTGTGTGTGTGTGTGTGTGTGTGTGTGTGTGTGTGTGTGTGTGTGTGTGTGTGTGTGTGTACCGGGAGAAGTTATTGATATCCCCTACTTCAGGAGCGAGTGGCAGCTATATATTTTTTTTGTCAGTTGGATAGTGGTGGGTGGGCTGGAGGGGGCGGGCCAACTCCCTGTATGACAAACACGCCCCCAATGAATCACCCAATGGGAGCAGTAATGTTGCCATTGAATCACCCAATAGGAGTTGTGTCTCCTAATGAGACATAAATTATGTAATGAGGCATTCTGTTTAATGTGTGTTTGTTTTCTGAGGAGACATAAATTATGTTCTGTGTGTGAGGTACCATAAATTATGCAATGAGGCTTATTCTTTTATATATATATATATATATATATATATATATATATATATATATATATAGAAGAAGATAGATAGATAGATAGACTAGCAATATGTGACGGCGTTGCCCGTCATTGTAGTAGGGTATAGGGTTGCCACCAAGCCGGTATTTTACCAGCAGGCCGGTAAAAAATTGGCTTCTTTCCAATGTTAAGTATATGGAGGGAATGCCTTGGCCGGTATTTTTTTTAACAAAAGGTGGCAACCCTAATAGGGCATGTGTTATGTAGCATTTTTTGTTTGAAATGTTGTAGGTGGCATGTTGAAGGTATTTTGTAAGAAATTTTTGTGTTTGTATTGTACATTTCATTTAGCTGTATTGACTGATAATGTTTTTTTGTGTACTGTGTGAATCAGAAAGAATCATATTGCACACACAGATACAGTGACATATACAGACACTGATCATACATACACATGTACATACATGCGTACACACACACACACACACACACACACATATTATTACAGTCCTGTAAGTGCCAGAGGGGTAAGCAATGCATTGCTCATTGTGTTGCTTAATCCTCTGGCACTGAAAGGGTTAACCAGCTGTCCCAGTATGTAGCGAGAGTCATGGAGTCAAAAGTCCCTGAAGTGGACTCTGTACATGCAAACTCAGAGGCTGCCAGACAACCGCCGGCCCGGCTCCCTGGCCAGGAAGACACCTCCTGCCCCAGGCCTCGCCCAAGAGCGTTACTAGGGACGCAGCCCGGGCACCGAGAGCGGGAACTGAGGAGGGATGGTGTGTGTGGTTGGAGGAGGGATGGTGTGTGTGGTTGGAGCAGGGATGGTGTGTGTTAGAGCAGCTATAGTGCGGCATGTATATTTTTTTTGTGCCAGGGTACTTACACAATGCAGGTGTGTGACAGCGGGCAGAGAGCGGCAGCTAAGAAGCTTGTGTGTAACAGTGCGTACTACAGAATGGCCCCAGCATGGTCTGTCTCCAGCACCTCAGCCACGGGTAATAGCCGCATCCAGCTGCTGCTTGTAGAGAGCTCCTTGAAGGGCCGCATGACAGGGTTGTTGCGGGGTGGAATGTTGTGCTTCATGAAGGGGGACCCCTGGGGACTCTGTGTGTGTGTGTGGCTTTTGAGTGTGTTTGGCTTGTGTGCGAGTCTGTGGTGTAGGAGCGAGTGGCAGCCATTTTGTTTTTTCAGTCACTTGGATAGTGGTGGGAGGGCTGGATAATGAGGCAGGCCAACTCCCTGAATGATTTAAATCACTCCTCCATTGAATCACCCAATGGGAACAGTAACTCCTTACTTAAGCTGAGGTAACATAGCAATATAACACCCAGTGGCTCTTCAGTTGAGGCAACGTAGCAATATGCTAAGGGATCAAATAGAAAGTGGTGTTTGAGGCTTGCCCTCTGTAACATACAGCAAAGCATCTCTCTCCCTTTAAGGAGAAAGGGTGGGAATCAGGAAGTGGAGGAGTGACAGTTGAAAACAGAAAATGAGGTGACAGAAGAGATGAAAAGAGTTAACCCTCTGAGTGCCAGAGAGGTAAGCAACGCATTGCAAAGCAATGTGTTGCATACCCCTCTGGCACTGAAAGGGTTAAATAAGAGAGCTGCTATTCAGTTTATCCCCGAGTTTGTATTTTATGGAAACATTACACACTCGTACTGAAACAGAGTGTATGGAGGGGTACAGTTATCTGTGGGAGGTGACAGTGTATGGAGGGTTACAGTTATCTGTGGGAGGTTACACAGTGTATGGAGGGTTACAGTTATCAGTGGGAGGTGACACAGTGTGTATGGAGGGTTACAATTATCTGTGGGAGGTGAAACAGTGTGTTTGTGGGGTCATGATCCTGAGTGAGAGTGTGTGTGTGGACCAGGAGAAGTTATTGATATCCCCTACTTCAGGAGCGAGTGGCAGCTATATATTTTTTTGTCAGTTGGATAGTGGTGGGTGGGCTGGAGGGGGCAGGCCAACTCCCTGTATGATAAACACGCCCCCATTGAATCACCCAATGGGAGCAGTAATGTCCCCATTGAATCACCCAGTGGGAGTTGTGTCTCCTAATGAGACAAATTATGTAATGAGGCATTCAGTTCAGTGTGTGTTTGCTTTCTGAGGAGACATAAATTATGTTCTGTGTGTGAGGTATCATAAATTATGCAATGAGGCTTATTCTTTTATATCTATATATATAAAAGAATAAGCCTCATTGCATAATTTATGGTACCCCACACACAGAACATAATTTATGTCTCCTCAGAAAAGAAACTCGCATTGAACAGAATGTCTAATTACATAATTTATGTCTCATTAGGAGACATAACTCCTATTGGGTGATTGAATGGGGACTTTACTGCTCTCATTGGGTGATTCAATGGGGGCGTGTTTATCATACAGTGAGTTGGCCCGCCCCCTCCAGCCCGCCCACCAGTATCCAACTGACAAAAAAAATATATATAACTGCCACTCGCTCCTGAGGTAGGGATATCAGTAACTTCTCCTGGTCCACTCACACTCTCACTCAGGATCATGACCCCACAAACACACTGTTTCACCTCCCACAGATAACTGTAACCCTCCATACACTCTGTTTCAGTATGAGGGTGTAATGTTCCCATAAAATACAAACTTAATAGCAACTCTTATTTAACTCATCATCTCTTCAGTCACCTCACAGTCTCAACTGTCATTCCTCCACTTCCTGATTCCCACCCTTTCTCCTTAAAGGGAGAGAGATGCTTTGCTGTACGTTACAGAGGGCAAGCCACAAACACCACTTTCTATTTGATACCTCAGCATATTGCTACATTGCCTCAACTGAAGAGCCACTGTATGTTATATTGTTATGTTAGCTCAACTTAACCCTTTGAGTGCCAGAGGGGTAAGCAACGCATTGCAAAGCACACATTCTGTCTCACACTCTCACACAGTCTCTCACACAGTCGCAGTCTCACAGTCGCACACAGTCTCAGTCTCACACTCTCACACAGTCTCACACTCTCACACAGTCTAACACTCTCAGTCTCACACTTTCACACAGTCTCACACTCTCAGTCTCACACTCTCACAGTCTCTCACAGTCTCTCTCGCAGTCTCACACAGTCTCTCTCGCAGTCTCACACAGTCTCTCTCGCAGTCTCACACAGTCTCTCTCGCAGTCTCACACAGTCTCTCTCGCAGTCTCACACAGTCTCTCTCGCAGTCTCACACAGTCTCTCTCGCAGTCTCACAGTCTCTCTCGCAGTCTCTCAGTCCCACACACTCTCAGTCCCACACACTCTCAGTCCCACACACTCTCAGTCCCACACACTCTCAGTCCCACACACTCTCAGTCTCACACACTCTCAGTCTCACACTCTCACAGTCTCTCTCGCAGTCTCACACAGTCTCTCTCGCAGTCTCACACAGTCTCTCTAGCAGTCTCACACAGTCTCTCTAGCAGTCTCTCACAGTCCCTCACACTCTCACAGTCTCTTACACTCTCACAGTCTCTTACACTCTGTCTCTCACAGTCCCTCACACTCTCACAGTCCCTCACACTCTCACAGTCTCTTACACTCTGTCTCACACACTCTCTCACACTCTCACATTTTCACACAGTCTCACACTCTCAGTCTCACACTCTCACAGTCTCTCTCGCAGTCTCACACAGTTTCTCTCGCAGTCTCACACACTCTCAGTCTCACACTCACAGTCTCACACTCACAGTCTCACACTCACAGTCTCACACTCACAGTCTCACACTCACAGTCTCACACTCACAGTCTCACACTCACAGTCTCACACAGTCTCTCTCGCAGTCTCACACAGTCCCTCACACTCTCACAGTCCCTCACACTCTCACAGTCCCTCACACTCTCACAGTCCCTCACACTCTCACAGTCCCTCACACTCTCACAGTCCCTCACACTCTCAGTCTCACACACTCTCAGTCTCACACACTCTCAGTCTCACACACTCTCACACACTCGCAGTCTCACACACTCGCAGTCTCACACACTCGCAGTCTCACACAGTCTCTCTCGCAGTCTCACAGTCTCACACTTTCACAACAGTCTCACAGTCTCACACTTTCACAACAGTCTCACAGTCTCACACTTTCACAACAGTCTCTCTCGCAGTCTCACACAGTCTCAGTCTCACACAGTCTCAGTCTCACACAGTCTCAGTCTCACACAGTCTCAGTCTCACACAGTCTCAGTCTCACACAGTCTCAGTCTCACACAGTCTCAGTCTCACACAGTCTCAGTCTCACACAGTCTCAGTCTCACACAGTCTCAGTCTCACACTCTGTCTCACACTCTGTCTCACACTCTGTCTCACACTCTGTCTCACACTCTGTCTCACACTCTGTCTCACACTCTGTCTCACACTCTGTCTCACACTCTCAGTCTCTCACAGTCTCACACTCTCAGTCCCTCACACTCTCAGTCTCACAGTCTCTCAGTCTCTCTCGCAGTCTCACACAGTCTCTCTCGCAGTCTCACAGTCTCACACAGTCACACAGTCTCACACTTTCACACAGTCTCACACTTTCACACAGTCTCACACTTTCACACAGTCTCACACTTTCACACAGTCTCACACTTTCACACAGTCTCACACTCTCAGTCTCACAATCTCACACAGTCTCTCTCGCAGTCTCACACAGTCTCTCACACTCTCACAGTCCCTCACACTCTCAGTCTCTTACACTCTCACACTCTCTCACACACCGTCTCACACAGTCTCTCACACAGTCACAGTCTCACACAGTCTCTCTCGCAGTCTCACACAGTCTCTCACACTCTCACAGTCCCTCACACTCTCACAGTCTCTTACATTCTCACACTCTCTCACACACCGTCTCACACAGTCTCTCACACAGTCAGTCTCTCACACAGTCACAGTCTCCCACTCTCGTAGTCTCACACTCTCGCAGTCTCACACAGTCTCAGTCTCACACAGTCTCAGTCTCACACAGTCTCAGTCTCACACAGTCTCAGTCTCACACAGTCTCAGTCTCACACAGTCTCAGTCTCACACAGTCTCAGTCTCACACAGTCTGTCTCACACTCTCACAGTCTCTCTCGCAGTCTCACACAGTCTCAGTCTCACTCACACTCTGTCTCACACTCTGTCTCACACTCTGTCTCACACTCTGTCTCACACTCTGTCTCACACTCTGTCTCACACTCTGTCTCACACTCTGTCTCACACTCTGTCTCACACTCTGTCTCACACTCTGTCTCACACTCTCAGTCTCTCACAGTCTCACACTCTCAGTCCCTCACACTCTCAGTCTCACAGTCTCTCAGTCTCTCTCGCAGTCTCACACAGTCTCTCTCGCAGTCTCACAGTCTCACACAGTCACACAGTCTCACACTTTCACACAGTCTCACACTTTCACACAGTCTCACACTTTCACACAGTCTCACACTTTCACACAGTCTCACACTTTCACACAGTCTCACACTTTCACACAGTCTCACACTCTCAGTCTCACAATCTCACACAGTCTCTCTCGCAGTCTCACACAGTCTCTCACACTCTCACAGTCCCTCACACTCTCAGTCTCTTACACTCTCACACTCTCTCACACACCGTCTCACACAGTCTCTCACACAGTCACAGTCTCACACAGTCTCTCTCGCAGTCTCACACAGTCTCTCACACTCTCACAGTCCCTCACACTCTCACAGTCTCTTACATTCTCACACTCTCTCACACACCGTCTCACACAGTCTCTCACACAGTCAGTCTCTCACACAGTCACAGTCTCCCACTCTCGTAGTCTCACACTCTCGCAGTCTCACACAGTCTCAGTCTCACACAGTCTCAGTCTCACACAGTCTCAGTCTCACACAGTCTCAGTCTCACACAGTCTCAGTCTCACACAGTCTCAGTCTCACACAGTCTCAGTCTCACACAGTCTCAGTCTCACACAGTCTGTCTCACACTCTCACAGTCTCTCTCGCAGTCTCACACAGTCTCTCTCGCAGTCTCACACAGTCTCTCTCGCAGTCTCACACAGTCTCTCTCGCAGTCTCACACAGTCCCTCACACTCTCACAGTCTCTTACACTCTCACACTCTCTCACACACTGTCTCACAGTCCCACACAGTCTCTCTCACAGTCAGTCTCACAGTCAGTCTCACACAGTTTCACACTCCCAGTGTCTCTCTCAGTCTCTCTCAGTCTCAAACAGTCCCTCACACTGACACAGTCTCTCACAGTCTCTCACACTCTCTCA
Organism: Rhinophrynus dorsalis; assembly: GCA_037306005.1. Lineage (NCBI taxonomy): Eukaryota > Metazoa > Chordata > Amphibia > Anura > Rhinophrynidae > Rhinophrynus > Rhinophrynus dorsalis. Next base: position 187,967,445 of record CM074720.1, on the reverse strand, counting down.
CACACACAGTCTCACACACACACAGTCTCACACTCTCTCACAGTCTCACACACATTCTCACACTCTCACACACAGTCTCACACTCTCTCAGTCTCACTCTCACACAGTCTCACACTCTCTCAGTCTCACTCTCACACAGTCTCACACTCTCACACAGTCTCACACACATTCTCACACTCTCACACACAGTCTCACACTCTCTCAGTCTCACTCTCACACAGTCTCACACTCTCACACAGTCTCACACTCTCACACAGTCACACTCTCACAGTCTCTCTCTCACACACAGTCTCACAGTCTCTCTCACACTCTCAGTCACACAGTCTCACACAGTCTCACACACTCACACACAGTCTCACACTCTCACACACAGTCTCACACTCTCACACACAGTCTCACACTCTTTCACACTCTCTCAGTCTCACTCTCTCTCACACTCTCTCTCACACTCTCTCTCACACTCTCTCTCACACTCTCTCTCACACTCTCTCACTCTCTCACAGTCTCACACTCTCACACAGTCTCACACTCTCACACAGTCTCACACTCTCACACAGTCTCACACTCTCACACAGTCTCACACTCTCACACAGTCTCACACTCTCACACAGTCTCACACTCTCACACAGTCTCACACTCTCACACAGTCTCACACTCTCACACAGTCTCACACTCTCACACAGTCACACTCTCACAGTCTCTCTCTCACACACAGTCTCACAGTCTCTCTCACACTCTCAGTCACACAGTCTCACACAGTCTCACACTCTCACACACAGTCTCACACTCTCACACACAGTCTCACACAGTCTCACACTCTCTCTCACACTCTCTCAGTCTCACACTCTCTCTCACACTCTCACAGTCTCTCACATTCTCTCTCACACTCTCACAGTCTCTCACTCTCTCACAGTCTCACACACATTCTCACACACAGTCTCACACTCACTCAGTCTCACACTCTCTCAGTCTCACTCTCACACAGTCTCACACTCTCACACAGTCTCACACAGTCTCACACTCTCACACAGTCTCACACAGTCACACTCTCACAGTCTCTCTCTCACACACAGTCTCACAGTCTCTCTCACACTCTCAGTCACACAGTCTCACACAGTCTCACACTCTCACACACAGTCTCACACTCTCACACACAGTCTCACACTCTCTCACACTCTCTCAGTCTCACACTCTCTCTCACACTCTCTCACTCTCTCACAGTCTCACTCACACACAGTCTCACACTCTCACACAGTCTCACACTCTCACACAGTCTCACACTCTCACACAGTCTCACACTCTCACACAGTCTCTCACTCTCACACAGTCTCACTCTCACAGTCTCTCACATTCTCTCTCACACTCACAGTCTCTCACTCTCTCACAGTCTCACACTCTCTCACAGTCTCACACTCTCTCACAGTCTCACACTCTCTCACAGTCTCACACTCTCTCACTCTCAGTCTCACACACAGTCTCACAGTCTCTCTCTCTCTCACAGTCTCTCTCTCTCACTCTCACACTTTCACACAGTCTCACACTCTCACACACAGTCTCACACACTCTCACACAGTCTCACACACTCTCACACACAGTCTCACACTCACACAGTTTCACACTGTCTCACAGTCTCACACTGTCTCACAGTCTCTTACTCTCAGTCTCTCTCTCTCACACTCTCACAGTCTCTCTCTCTCACACTCTCACAGTCTCTCTCTCTCACTCTCACAGTCTCTCTCTCACTCTCACACTTTCACACAGTCTCTCACACTTTCACACAGTCTCTCACACAGTCTCACACAGTCTCTCACACAGTCTCACACAGTCTCTCACACACTCTCACACACTCTCACACTCTCAGTCTCTCACACACTCTCACACTCTCAGTCTCACACACTCTCAGTCTCACACACTCTCAGTCTCACACACTCTCAGTCTCACACACTCTCAGTCTCACACACTCTCAGTCTCACACACTCTCTGTCTCACACACTCTCTGTCTCACACACTCTCTGTCTCACACACTCTCTGTCTCACACACTCTCTGTCTCACACACTCTCTGTCTCACACACTCTCTGTCTCACACACTCTCTGTCTCACACACTCTCTGTCTCACACACTCTCTGTCTCACACACTCTCTGTCTCACACACTCTCTGTCTCACACACTCTCTGTCTCACACACACTCTGTCTCACACACACTCTGTCTCACACACTCTGTCTCACACACTCTGTCTCACACACTCTGTCTCACACACTCTGTCTCACACACTCTGTCTCACACACTCTGTCTCACACACTCTGTCTCACACACTCTGTCTCACACACTCTGTCTCACACACTCTCTGTCTCACAGTCTCTCTCTCTCACTCTCACACTGTCTCACTCAGTCTCGCACTCACAGTCTCGCACTCACAGTCTCGCACAGTTTCTCACACTCACACAGTCTCTCACACTCTCACAGTCTCACACACACACAGTCTCACACTCACACAGTCTCACACTCACACACAGTCTCACACTCACACACAGTCTCACACTCACACACAGTCTCACACTCACACACAGTCTCACACTCACACACAGTCTCACACTCACACACAGTCTCACACAGTCTCACTCTCACAGTCTCTCACTCTCACACTCTCTCACAGTCTCTCACTCTCATACTCTCTCACAGTCTCACACTCTCTCACAGTCTCACACACAGTCTCACACTCTCACACAAAGTCTCACACTCTCTCAGTCTCACTCTCACACAGTCTCACACACTCACAGGCTCACACTCTCACACACAGTCTCACAGTCTCTCACTCTCACACACAGTCTCACAGTCTCAGTCTCACACTCACAGTCTCACACAGTCTCACAGTCTCTTACTCTCACAGTCTCTCTCTCACACTCACAGTCTCTCTCTCACAGTCTCTCTCTCTCACTCTCACATAGTCTCTCACTCTCACATAGTCTCTCACTCTCACATAGGCTCTCTCTCTCTCACTCTCACATAGTCTCTCACTCTCACACAGTCTCACAGTCTCTAACTCTCACAGTCTCTCTCTCACAGTCTCTCTCACACTCTCACATAGTCTCTCTCTCTCTCTCATACAGTCTCACTCTCACACAGTCTCACTCTCTCACTCTCACACACTCACATACTCTCAGTCTCGCACTCTCTGTCTCACACTCACACACAGTCTCACACACAGTCTCTCTCACACACACTCTCACACACACTCTCACACACACTCTCACACACACTCTCACACACACTCTCACACACACTCTCACACACACTCTCACACACACTCTCACACACACTCTCACACACACTCTCACACACACTCTCACACACACTCTCACACACACACTCTCACACACACACTCTCACACACACACTCTCTCAGTCTCGCACACTCGCACTCTCTCAGTCTCGCACGCTCTCAGTCTCGCACGCTCTCAGTCTCACACGCTCTCAGTCTCACACGCTCTCAGTCTCACACGCTCTCACACTCTCACTCTCACAGTCTCTCACTCTCACAGTCTCTCACTCATTCACACTCTCAGTCTCTCACTCATTCACACTCTCAGTCTCTCACTCATTCACACTCTCAGTCTCACACGCTCTCACAGTCTCACACTCTCACAGTCTCTCTCTCTCACTCTCACAGTCTCTCTCTCTCACTCTCACTGTCTCACTCATCCACACTCTCAGTCTCACTCATTCACACTCTCAGTCTCACACACTCGCACTCTCTCAGTCTCGCACTTTCTCGCTCTCACACTCTCACAGTCTCACACTCTCACAGTCTCACACTCTCACAGTCTCACACTCTCACAGTCTCACACTCTCACAGTCTCACACTCTCACAGTCTCACACTCTCACAGTCTCACACTCTCACACACACACTCTCACACACACAGTCTCACACACACAGTCTCACACACACAGTCTCACACACACAGTCTCACACACACAGTCTCACACACACAGTCTCACACACACAGTCTCACACACACACTCTCTCTCACACTCTCACAGTCTCACACTCTCTCACAGTCTCACACTCTCACCGTCTCACACTCTCACACTCTCACAGTCTCACACTCTCACAGTCTCACACTCTCACAGTCTCACACTCTCACAGTCTCACACTCTCACACACACACTCTCACACACACAGTCTCACACACACAGTCTCACACACACAGTCTCACACACACAGTCTCACACACACAGTCTCACACACACAGTCTCACACACACACTCTCTCTCACACTCTCACAGTCTCACACTCTCTCACAGTCTCACACTCTCACCGTCTCACACTCTCACACTCTCACAGTCTCACACTCTCACAGTCTCACACTCTCACAGTCTCACACTCTCTCACACTCTCTCACACTCTCTCACACTCTCTCACACTCTCACAGTCTCTCACACTCTCACAGTCTCTCACACTCTCAGTCTCACAGTCTCTCACACTCTCAGTCTCACAGTCTCTCACACTCTCAGTCTCTCACACTCTCAGTCTCATAGTCTCTCACACTCTCACAGTCTCTCACACTCTCTCACACTCACATTCTCACCCTCTCAGTCTCACAGTCTCTCTCACTCTCTCAGTCTCACACCCAATCACTCACACACTCAATCACACTCACACAGTCTCACTCAATCACACTCTCACAGTCTCACTCAATCACACACACACTCTCACTCTCAATCACACTCTCACAGTCTCACTCAATCACACTCTCACACAGTCTCACTCTCACACTCAATCACTCAATCACACTCTCACAGTCTCACACTCTCAGTCTCACACTCAATCACACTCTCACACTTACAGTATCGCAGTCACACTCAATCACAATCACACTCTCACACTCAATCACACTCACACTCAATCACACTCTCACCCTCAATCACACTCTCACCCTCAATCACTCACACCCTCAATCACTCACACCCTCAATCACTCACACCCTCAATCACTCACACTCTCTCACTATCATACACACTCTCACTCACACATTCTTACTCAATCACACACACTCACTAACACACTCACTCAATCACACACACTCACTAACACTCGTGGCATAAGTACAAACACAAACTCATTACAATGACACATAAGTCAACCCCTTATGACTCACTTCTGTGTTTGTGTGTCTCTGTGTGTGCCTGTGTGTTTCTCACTTTGTGTGTTGCATGTCTGTATCACACTCTATGTGTCTGCATGTATGTGTGTATGACTGTCGCTCTTTAAGCATCTCAGTGCATGCGTGTGCATTTGCGTGTGTGTCTCTGTGTTTGTCTCACATCCGTGTGTGTGCATTAATTCCCTATATATCCTGACGGGCAACGCCGTCCCACATTGCTAGTATATATATATATATATATATATATATATATATATATATATATATATATATATATATATATATATATATATTATTAACATTGTGGTATCCTTTAATGGGATGTTAAGAGTATGATAAATCTTCAAATTTCTGCTTAGTGCTGGGGTACTGTGTAACAGGTTTGATTTTCATCAAGTAGGAAACCTGCATAACTAGCACACTGATAACCATATACTGACCTGTAATAAAGGATTTGTATATATATATAGCTTTCCTATTGAAACTGCTTGAAACTCAAGTTTTTCATTAGACGCTATTTCTCAGAGAGGTATATGATGTGTTTTAAAACGTAAAATCCCATTTACAGCACTCTTCTGAGTGTAAATAGATGAAATGTTTACATTAAACTGTCATTTTACAGGATACCAAGATATATGTTTTTTTTAAAGAATTTAAACTGAAAACTCAAACAGATTTTTGCATGAGTTGCTAAACAGTTTTGCAATGAAAAGTGTTCAACACACTTTTAAATAACAAGCATTACTGATCTATGTAATTTACAGCTTTAGCACTGAAAAGGCTTAAAACACAGCTTTCCATGATTTGCTATTTTTATGTACGATTTTACAATTTTTGCTCTGAAAAGGGTTAAAACACACTTTCCATAACTTGCTTCAATGATATATTTATTTTTAAGCTTTTACACTGAAACGTGTTAAAGCACACTTTTGTATAAGAAGCTATATATCACACAGTACAATATAACTTAGGGTGGTACAATGACATGAAATGTTTAACCCCTTAAGGACCGGGAAAAACTGACGTAGAGCAATTTTGATTTTTTTTTACTATTTCTTTGTTCAACCAAATTTTCTCTTCAATTCCTTAAATACACCCACACAAATTATATACTGTTTTCTTAAGCACAAGTAGGGTTTTCTTTTGATACCACAATTATATGAATACATTGTTTAATTTGATTACAATAGAAAAAAAGAGGAAAAAAAACCAACAACATTTTGATTACAATTTCCTGTCAGGATTTGTATACTATTAGTTCATTACAAAATATACACCTAATTATATTTATTTGCTTCTCCTGAATATGAGAGTACCCCATATGCCTAGTATTTCAATCCCTTTCTCACATTTACAAGGTAAATATTACAAGATGGACACCATTATTTCCAACCCGTAATTTTTCAACAATTTGCATGTGAGTATCATAGCTTAGTTGACGGTACCAGAACCCTAAAATGTCCCACAAATGTATATGTTTCTGAAAAGTAGACAACATAAGGTAAATAATCAGTAGAATTTTGGAGCTTTTTATGCAGCTATTTTTCCAGAAATATGTTCCAAAATTATGGTAATATTTTGGTTTTTTTTTTTGCAGTTTTCACACTTACATTTCAATATTATTTTTGATATCAAGCAGGGGATAGTTGAATATTTTATAAAATGTATTCGGCCCCTTCTTCTGAGTATGGTAATACCCCATATGCATAGGTTTCTCAAGGTTTGGGGGAGCTATGAGGCCCAAATTGGAACATGCGTGTTTCCAGTTTCACTCTTTGAATTTTCACAGCTTGCGTCACTGGTTCCATGTCTCATTTGGGGCCGTGTGCCAGTGCTCTCCTTTAAAATTTCCCCCCCAAAATGTATATTTTTGGAAAGTAGACACCCCAGGCTTTGGTTTTAGGCATGTTTTAAAATTTTTTATGCAGCCATTTTACCACCAATCCCTCGTAAAACTTGATGTAAGTAAAAAATTCAGTGTTTTTCACACTTAAGTTTCAATATTGATCTGAATTTCAAGCACAGGATAGGTGAAGATTTTTTTAAAAATGCATTGTTTAGTGTTTAGCCCCTTTGAGTACGGCAATATCCCATATGCATAGGTTTCTCAAGGTTTAGGGGAGCTACGGAGACCACTTTTGAATATTGAATTTTCACATCTTGCTTAACTGGTGCCATTTGGGGCTATGTTTCAGTGCTCCACTTTAACATTTCCCCCCAACAGTGTATATTTTTGGAAAGTAGACACCCCAAGCTTTCATTTTAGGTGTGTTTTCAAATTTTTTACGCAGCAATTTTACCACCAATCCCTTGAAAACTTAACGTAAGTAAAAAAAAATTCAGTGTTTTTCACACTTACATTTCAATGTTGATGTGAATTACAAGCACAGGATAGGTGTAGATTTTAAAAACGGCATTGATTCAGCTCCTTCTTCTGAGTATGGCAATACCCCATATATGCATAGGTTTGTCAGGGTTTGCGGGAGTTACAGGGCCCAGTTGGGAACATGTGCAATTCCATTTACAGGCATGCCATTTTTACAGCTGGTGCCTTGCCTAATTTCTGGCTGTTTGACAATGCTGCAATGAATTTCACCACCAAAAGTATACATTGTAGAATAGTATACAACCCTGGCTTTCATTCTATTTGCATTTCAACAATTTTTTCACTCTACCACCAATCCCTCCCAAAACCTGCAGTAATGAAGAGAAACACCATTTTTTTCACACCAATATTTTAGAGCTGCTCTGGATTTCAATCAAAGGATATTTGCAGATTTTTTAAAATGCTTCACATTAGTGTTTAGCTACATAATCTGAGAACGGCAATGCCCCATATGCATAAGTTTGACTGGGTTTGGGGGAGCTGCTGGGCCCACCAGTTGGGAACACGTGTGTTTCCATTATCAGAGATGGAAAAAACTTAGGGTGCTTTGCTTTCCATTATATTTTGATAGTGTTAGATCTAAGGAGGGATGTGTTTTGAAAAATAAAAAAACAGGATATTTCAGGGGGAAAAAGTGGCCAAATAATAAAATAAACTTTACAGCACTACTGCATTGTGACTGCCGGGTTTGGAAGGGCAAACAGGACAGTAAGTCATGGTGTCTGTCCGTATTCCCTGGCTGTAGCAAACCCTGCAGCGCTTCTGTGGTTTTTGCTTTTGGGGAGTTGGGGGGATTTTATAAATATAGTGTACTACCCTGGGCCTTGCTGGAATGATTTCTGGCGCACCTTGAAACAAAAATAAGGAAATTAATTGGAGCGAATACTATAAAAAAAAACAACTACATTTTGGGTTGGGGTTTATTTATTTATTTAGAAAATGTTTTACCAGGAAGAATACATTGAGATTTCTCTCGTTTTCAAGTATGTCCTGAACAGTTTACAGTAGAGGGTTGCTTATTTATACAAATTGAGAAACACTATATATTACATGTTATTAAATATACATACAAATATTCATATGGAAATTTTAGAATTATAAACAGTTACACTCTGTTTTTAGATATAGAGAAGAATTTACTTTTAAGGATTTTAGACTGGGAGCAGATCTGGTTATTTCAGGCAGATAGTTCCAGGCCATTGGCGCTCTGTAGGAGAAGGCGGCTCTTCCTGCTTCTTTCTTGTATTGTGGTATACGTAGCGAGTTGTTTGCGGTGGAGCGGAGGTTATACTTAGTATGTAGAGCAGGAGTGAGCATACTGCTCAGGTAGTCTGGTAGTTTTCCAGAGAAGTGGTTGTGTACTAAGCAAGAAAGGTGAAGGGCACGTCTAGATTTGAGTGTTAACCAATTTAGTTCTTTTAACATATCACAGCGATGAGTAGTGTAATTACATTGAAGGCTAAAGCGGCATATTGAATTATACAGGGTGTCAAGTTTACTAAGATGGATTTCTGGCGCTGGAGCATAAACTACATCACCATAGTCTATGACAGGCAGCAACATCTGTTGCACAATACGTTTTCTAACCAGGGGACTTAAACATGATTTGTGTCTAAAAAGAGCACTGATTTTGGGATAAAGCTTGGAAGTTAACTTGTCAATATGATGTCCAAAAGTGAGGTTGGGGTCAAGCCACATACCAAGATATTTGTAGGAGTCCACTGGGGCCAAATTACGATTAGACTCCGTTACAATGGATATGGGGGTATTGCCGAGATTACGCAGTTTGTGTTTTGTGCCAAATATCATTGTGACAGTTTTGTCTGTGTTTAAGAACAGTTTGTTCCTTGCTATCCATCTTTCAACCTCGCAGAAATCATGTTGTAATATGGCCTCAAGGTGTGATATGTTTGAGTTTTTAGTATAGAGAATGGTGTCGTCTGCATACATGTGTACTGAAGATGATTTGCAAACCTTGGGAAGATCATTTATAAAAAGAGAAAACAGAAGCGGGCCAAGAATGGAGCCTTGAGGAACTCCACTTGTAACTTTGAGAGGAAGGGAGTCATTGCTAGCAACTGACACATACTGCATTCTGTCTGATAAATAGGATCGGAACCAGTTTAGAGAATTATTACCCAATCCTGATCTTTGGAGTTTATTTATAAGAATATTATGGTCTACTGTGTCAAAGGCCTTGGCAAAATCTAGGAAAATGGCTCCTGTGAGGTCACCATTTTCCATGCCCGTCTGGATATCGTTGGTTACTTTTAGGAGGGCCGTGACTGTTGAGTGATTTGGTCGAAAGCCTGATTGAAGAGGGGTGAAAAAACTAGTCTGTTGGTAATATTTATTTAGTTGCACATGTACACATTTCTCTAGGATTTTGGATAAAGTGGGGAGTAGGGATATTGGTCTGTAGTTTGATACTACACTTTTATCCCCACTTTTGTGGATAGGCACAACTCTAGCCACCTTCCAGGATTTGGGCATGTACCCTGTTGCCAAAGAGGTATTAATTAAAGAAGCAATCGGTTTGGCCATTACCATAGCACTGAGCTTTAATAGCATTGTTGGTAGTTTGTCAGGGCTAGATTGGCATTTCATTTTTGGATTGAGGAGGTGATCATATATTTCGCTTTCATTTACTGGCATGAAATTGAATTCATATTCAGAACTGGGCCGGGCAACAGGTGTCAGTGAATGTTCTGTAGATGGCTGAACTTCAGAGTTATCTTTGTTTTGTGTAATCATGGTGGTGGCACATCCAATAAAGTAGCTGTTAAATGCATTGGCTATGGCTGTGGGGCATTGTATTGTTTCATTATCTATGATTATAGTTGATGGGTGAGTATGATTAGGAGGGTTATAAAGGTTTTTTGCCAGTTTGAAAAGTAAAAATGAATTGTGTACTGCAGTCTGCATCATATAGATGTATCACGGTGCCCGTGATCCTAGCGGCAGGGCGATATTGTTACTTCCGGGTTACTCATTGCACTGTACTTATTGGTTATTGGGCTCTGGCTCTGCCCAGGGCTAGCCTTTTTAAACTCTCTCCTGTCATCTTTTCAGCGCCCTTTCGTGGTGGTACCTGTACCTAGCATTTGAGTTGCTGCTTATTCCTGCTCTGTGTATGACCCGGCTAGCCTGACTTCGCTCCTGTGTTATTGCTTTCCGTTGCCGACTAGGACTGGCTGACTACCTCCGTGTGTATCGATCTGGCTTTGGCTGAGAACCCGCCTCGTTGCGGACTAGGACTGGCTGACTACCTCCGTGTGAACAGATCTGGCTTTGGCTGAGAATCTGCTCTGCTGCTGACTAGGACTGGCTGACTACCTCCGTGTGTACTTATCTAGCTTTGACTGAGAAACCGCTCTGTTGCTGACTAGGACTGGCTGACTACTTCAGTGTGTACCGACCTGGCTTTGGCTGAGTACCCGATTCCGTTGCTGACTAGGACTGGCTACTACCTCTGTGTGTACCGATCTGGCCTTCTGACCCATCAGGGTACATACCCTGTGCTCCATTACTCTTACTCTCGGTACGCAGTGACTACAGCTACAGCGCCTGCTTGGCCTGTCACTCCGTATGTCACCTGGGAGACTGTGTTGCAAGTAGCTCCGGTCGCTTGCCAGTATCTTTCAGTGCTGCCTCTGCTATCCCTAGCATCTAGGGACTCGGTCACTTGCCAGTGTCCTAGCTGTGTTGCCTCCACTATCCCTAGTGTTCTAGGGACTCTGTCATCTGCCATTGTCCTATCTGTGTTGCCTCCGCTATCCCTAGCGTTCTAGGGACTCGGTCACATGCCAGTGTCCTATCTGGGTTGCCTCCACTATCCCAAGCGTGCTAGGGACTCGGTCACTTTCCAGTGACCATTCTGTGTTGCCTTTGCTACCCTAGTCTTCTAGTGATTTGGCCTGCAGTTACCTACCGCTTTAGAGGGGCCTTTCCGCGGTTTGGTACTGCTGTGGTTTACTCTGTTCCAGTTACCAGTCGACGGATCAAGCCTACTTAGTTCTACTGTATATTTTGCTTGCTAATTATTTCTGTTCATCCTGATCTGTGTCAGATTTGGTAAGTACCACGGTACTGTCCTTATCTGGACCTGAGTAGGGTTATTCTTACTTGTTGATTTATTAGTTTCAATAAAGCCGATCTTAACCTTACCTTATTGCCTGAGTGTTCTTACAAACTGTGACAAGATGGCAACTTTTTCGTACCATGCTCTACACTCTCTCATAGCGAGGTATGGCTGCATTAGTTGATCACAAAGATCAACTCCCCCCAAGTCTCTGATGCAGACTTGCTTTCTCAGTACTCCTCTCCTGCCACGAACAGTGACTGCCACAGTTCTGTACTCATGCATGGTAGTCCATCATGTAGACATCTTTTTTGTCATTAAACTTAACTGTCAGCAGCTCCTGTTGGCACAAAGATAAGGCCGTCCCTGTTTTTAGTTTTGTTTCTACAAGTTTTTTGGGCAACTCCCTGCAATTGAGCCTAACAGTGCCACAGGCCACAGTGTCAAAACAAAAAAGGGACTTAAATAAAAGGGGGCTGGTGTAGTAGTTATCAACAAATAACTGATAACCTTTATTTAATAAGGGGTAAATTAGATCCCAAACTATTTTCCCCATTTGTTCCCAGAAACTCGGGGCAACAAGGAGGATTATGTTGGCTGTCCTTGCCCTCAAATTTGAAAAGCCTGGGTATAGCCTGTGGCACTTTCACACAATTTATAAAATGTAACACCAAACTTGGAGCAATTGAAGGGGATTGTATTGCTTGAACCCTAACCTGCCTTTTTACTTCAATAGGGATTCATCCATACTAATTTGTTTTGGGGCGTATATATTTGGGAAAACTTTTTCTGTGACTGATTTATTAGGGGGCGAATTTTGTACAGTCTCTCATACTGGGGGTATTCGTTTGGGAGGCACAGGGTATTAACACTAAAATGCATAAGTGCAAAATAACTTCAAATTTAGACCTAGTCGTTGTCTTGGAGGATATAGGGGTATCACATATGGAGTTTTTGCTCCAGTAGGAGCGGATACTTGGCTTTTTTATTATCCCCATTGCCATTATTAGGGTCCAGAATTGTTTAAATTCTGCAATGTCTGTGGGTTTCCATACTTCTTGTTTAACAATGAAAGCTGATGTGTTGGCGGCAAAATACTGGGCTGCATGCAATTTGGTTTGGGACACAATTTCCCCCAAAATGTTTCCCCCCCAAAAACAAATTAAAAAAAAGATCATGGGTAAATCCTTCCACATCAGTTTGAATTCCTGTGTTGCCTGTGATTTGTGGGCATAAATTGGTTGGTAATACCCATTCATTAGGATCAGGTGTAGTGGCAGGTCTTGGGGCATTTCTTTGGGCAGCACTTGGTGCATTTCTTTGGGCAGTTGCTGGGACAGCTCTTTGGACAGTACATCTTTTCTTTACAGAAGGCACAGAATCATTACTAGAGCTGCTGTCACTGAAAACTGCGTTATATCAAAGTCTGATGCAGTGTCTGTGGCTTCTGAGTCAGACCCCAAAAAGGTATATGCCTCTTCTAAACTATAACGCTACTGCATTATGCACACCTACCCTAAACTAAATACATTTCTAATTTCTCCTAACTACCCACCCACTACTTAACTATGTAAATACTATACCTAACACTATACCTCCTGTCCCTAACTCTAACCCCAAACGGTCACTATTCCAATGATAATTATTATTTTTTTTTAAATATAAAACGCTACTCTTAAAGGGATAGTATTACTTCAAAATTACTATCCCTCATATTGTAGCCCTTAATAAACTGAGTTAAATGACACCATCGGCATCTCTCAAGCCTTTATGGTTTAAGAGATAGCCACTTTCAAAGTTTCCTCTCCCCTGCTGTCAGCATTCTGCTGCCAGCAGGGGAATCTGGTCCCGGGACAGGCGGAGGCTCTTAAACAGAGCCGATATCTCATTATGGAAGGAAAAGTGATTAATTGAAACAGTCTTCTACGTGTGCTTGTTTACCAAGCACACATAGAAGACTGTTTCAATTAATCATTTTTCCTTCCATAACGAGATATCGGCACTGCTGAAGAGCCTCCTCTTGATTCAGAGACCAGATTCTCCTGCTGGCAGCAGAATGCTGACAGCAGGGGAGAGGAAACTTTGAAAGCGGCTATCTCTTAAACCATAAAGGTTTGAGAGACGCCGCTGGTGTCATTTAACTCAGTTTATTAAGGGCTACAATATGAGGGATAGTAATTTTGAAGTAATACTATCCCTTTAACCTATATCTATCCCTAAGCTTTACCCTAACCCACGTATTCCCTGAACCTACCTAACCCAACCCAACTACCTATATAAACTAGCTTATTATAAAAATGTATACAAAATAAATTTTTAAATAAAGTAAACTCCCCCCCCAGGCTACCCCCTAAACCTAAATCTAACCCTAAACCTTATCCTAACCCACGTACACCCTGAACCTACCTAACCCAATTCAACTACCTAACTATAATTATTCATTCTAAAAATCTATACAAAATAAATTTTTTAAGTAAAATAAACTTTTTTTTTGTTTTTTTATCTACTCTACTCCTAAACCTATTTCTAACCCTAAACCTTTCCCTAACGCACTTATACATTAAACCTACCTAGCTAAACTACCTACCTAACCCTAAAATATGCTAAATAATGATTTTTTTTTTTATTAAAAAAAATAAACAAAAAACAGTACAAGGGGGATGGGGGAAAAGCTGATCTGCAGCAAACCGATCACTACTAGAGTAGAGGGGGAGACATGTATTGATCACTGCAGTTAAAGTGATCAAAGGGTTAATTTGGGTATTTAAACTTTTTTTTTTTTTTTTTTTACACTGGAACAGGCTCTGGAACACAGGACAATGGATGTCTCTCTTCACCTCAGCAGTGTGCAAGATGGAGGGAGGCAGAGAGATGCGACAGGGACAGTGTTTGTAAATACTGTCCCTGTCATTCTGCTTTTGCAACATGTGATTCGCTATCAAACTAATCACATGTTGCTACAATGTGTTTAGTGGCAGAAATTAAGTACCCTGGTATAGGAGCACTTAGCTCCGTGCAGTGGCGATGGGATACTTTAACCCATGATGTACCAGGACCATCATGGGTACTTGTGGTAAACTACCCATGATGGTCCTGGTACGTCATAGGTCGTTAAGGGGTTAAACTGTAATGCCTTGGTTAGTACACTATTCTGTTTTTAAATAGACTAAATATTTTCAACAGAGTCTTTACGTTTAGTCAGGAAATCAAGACATCTAGCTCTAATCGGCTTTCTCATTGAAATAGCGTGATAATCAGTTTTCAAAGTGTTACAATGTCCTGGAATGTTTTGTACAGTAAAATCCCATTTAGAGCACTGTTCTGAGTGTAAATAGATGACATGTTTACACCAGACTATTTATGCCTTTACAGGAAAACAAGATGTATGTTTTTTTTTTTACAGAATTTAAACTGAAAAGTCTTAAACACACTTTTGCATGAGTTGCTATACTGATGTATGATTTTACAGTTTTGCAATGAAAAGTGTTAAAACACACTTCTGAATAACAAGCAATATTGATATATGTAATTTACAGCTTTGGCACAGAAAAGGCTTAAAACATACTTTTGCATGATTTGCTATATTTAAAGGCATAGTAATACTTTGTTTTATCATTATTTTATTTTGTAGGCATTAAAAAAACATGAAGAACGATATAAGTCCATAAAAGTTTGAGAGATATTCACAAGCAAAGTTTCCCCTCCTGCTCATTTTACCTAGTGTAAGCCATCTCTTCTCAGATGTGGAATGCAGTCCATGGACCAGACAGATAACAGCAGGGGACAATCGTCTTCCTATGAGAACAATGAAGGCCCTGCCCCCCTTGACAGGTTTTTTCCTTATCTTAATTGAAGATTGTCCCTCTCTGCAGTCTACCTGGGCACCTCCCTTCTCATCTGGCTGAACAGTGTTACATCAGTAAAAGGGGCGGGAGGGGGATAATACTTTGTCATTGAATTACTCTTGAACTGCAACTCTGACAGAATTGAAATAACACTCTCCAAAGTCCAAATACTATGATGATTAATTAGAGCTGCTTTTAATATGAAACATTACTATCCCTTTAAGTATGTGCTTTCCAGCTTTGGCACAGAAAAGGCTTAAAACACAACTTTCCCTGATTTGCTATACTAAAGTATGATTTTATAACTTTTGCCCTGAAAAGGGTTAAAACACACTTTCCCATAACATACTATAATGATATATGTAGTTTTAAGCTTTTGCACTGAAAAGTGTTAAAACACACTTCTGTATAAGAAGCAATATCTCATATAGTAAAATAGAACCAAGGGTGGTACAATGACATGGGATGTTTTAATTGTAATATCCTGTTTAGTACACTGTTCTGATTGTAAATAGACTAAATATTTTTAACAGACTCTTTCGCTTAGACAAGAAATCAAGACATAGGTAGTACGTACGATTTTATTTTTTACAGTCAATATTTTGCATTTATCACAGATTAACCACCTAAAAATGAGTTTGGGTTATATCCACTTACTCACCTTGTGCAACATATGATAGCATCTGTAAAACTAATCTTGTTTTCTGAGGCTTAAAATCTAGTCTTACATATGCTCTATAGGTCGCTTGATCTATTCAGGATTTTTGCAGGACTTCCTAACTACCAGTACCATAGCAATTTTGATGGTAGACTCTGGAACGGTAGTTTGGGATTGCCTAGAATTGGCTCAAGATAAGGTAACAACTCTTCTGAATACAAGAGAAGGGCGTAATAATCTTAAAGGGACAGTAATGTAAAAAACATATGTTGTAGGGTTTATCCCCCTGAGTAAAACAAGGGTACACCCACTGCTGAAAGGTGTTTTATTCAAAAGTTATTACAGCTCAAAGTTCAATTATTTAGGTGCAATATCACAGTGGCCTTAAATTTTATAGTGGCGCTGTTGTTACACAATCCTATGGAAAGCTCTGGTCCCGGGACCATAAATCTCCAAAGGATGGTGTAGCAACAGCGCGTCTCTGATATTGCACGTAAAAAATTCAACTTTGAGCTGTAATAACTTTTGAATAAAACACCTTTCAGCAGTGGGAGTACCCTTGTTTTACTCAGGGGAATAAACCCTACAACATATTTTAGTGATTTAGCTTATCTCGATTTACAAGGAGCACAAGCAAAATTAAAGGAAAACCATCCCATAATTATATGCATTCACTTACCTTAATCTGGAAAGAAAATATTAGTGGCTACATTGAATCAGATTTGTGTACTGGTTCTCCCAAATGACTTCTTTAGAAATGGATATCACGAGCAATCGAACTACTGGTCAATGTAAGACCCATTGGGTCCATAATCAAATGGGGGAGCCATTGAAAAGAGGTCTTCTGAAGCTGTCAAGTATTCAAGTAGCTTTCTTCCCTCTAAAATGTATGATACCTTGCCACTTAATTGGGATTCAGGGGTGCCAGTGAGAAGATCGGACTGCCAGCAAGTTTGAATTTACTACTGCCTGCTTTTACATTCAATTCAACATGACCAGATATGTTAATCACACCAGGTATAATTGGTTATACAAAATATGCAAAATAAAACATAGCTGTCAGTCAGTTTTGCTCTAGGAGAGCCCCAACAGATTACCAAGGGCCAGTGTGGAAAGGAATATGGGTTTTGGATTCCCTTACGTACAGTTTTCACTGGTTAGAACCTGATAACTGACAGAGTAGCCAGACTTAGTCAAAGCAGAACACTCCATTGAGTTACAGAAAAGAGCAAACAGTGTGGCAAAATTTGATGTTTCCTCTTATAATGTCTTTTAGCTCATTTCTATACTCTGCTCAATAGTGTACAAAAAGTGTGGAGCAGCTGCATTGAGAAATAGACTTATTAAAAATATCTGCGTGTGAATGGACTGTTTTGTGGAAAACAAAATGGGTTTTAATTTATCTTCACTTTCATCAAGAGCCTTTATCCTAATCTCCTAGTTAATTTTTATAATAAATATACATAAAAAAAAAAAATTCCCAAGAGGTGTGTGTGGGTGGTGGCGTTAATGCACAGAACATGTTCTTGCACAGGGGCCCTCCATTCATTAATTCTGCCAAGGAGTTTGGCGCAGGAGTCCTGCTAAAAGAATGATATCCAAAACAAACAGAAGATTAATTTTGTATATACCACCCACACACAATTGTTTCAGAGCAGCCATTAGGATTTTTCTGCTCAGAATAAGGTAAGCATTTTCTGTTTGCAGGCATTATTTTTCAATCACTAAAATATAACATTTAAATTGATAACCAGTTTAATTTTTTGTTATCATACCTTCAATACATGCAATTATAGCAAAATAAGGAAAGACCCATTTCAGGAAAATTTTTCATTAAAAATGATTACACTAAAACTCCATTTATTCTTTTTAAACTGCAATTTTCTTTTGTGGTCACAAAGTGTTTCCAGCACATGTAACAGCCATAGTCTAGGACTTAAGGTATTCCATAGACAGCACTAGAATCTAGCATTAGACATATCCCACTGTACTGACAGCAATAGAAACACACATACTAACATACTGAGCTGACACACTCGCAAAGCCTCTTAATAGCATAGAACCCCACATAATTACCTTTTAGCCATGTCCCACTGCAATTTTACAGCCAAAACAACACATATTGACATCCAGCCTTTTTCCACTGCACTGTTATAGTCAGAACCACACATACTAGACATGGGAGCTTGCAGTGTGAAAAAAGCAACAAATTGCTGCTATATATATATATATATATATATATATATATATATATATATATATATATATATGTGGTTTTAGGTAGGGCTGAAAAGATGATGTAAAATAAGAATGCATTCAAAAACAGACATGCTAATAGTTGATATTTATCAACTGACAAAATGTATAGTGAGTGAACAGAAGAAAAATCTAAATCAAATCATTGCGTGGAGAACTAACCACAGTTCTTCTGTGGATTTAGGCAGATTCAGTGGCTTCTATATCTTCATATGATCCCAGACAGACTATGTTGAGATCAGGGCTCTGTGGTGGCCATACCATCATTTTCAGGACTTTGTTCTTCTTCAAACTGAAGATAGTTCTTAATGACTTTGGCTGTATGTTTGGGGTTGTTGTCATGCTGCAGAATAAAATCGGGGTCAATCAGATTCATCCCTGATGGTATGACATGATGGATATATATCTGCCTGTACTTCTCAGTATTGAGACCATTAATTCTGACCAAATCCCCAACTCCATTTGCAGAAATGCAGCCCTAAACTTGCAAGGAACCTCCATCATGCTTCACTGTTGCCTGCAGACACTCATTCTTGTACAGCTCTCCAGCCCTCCTGCAAACAAATTGCCAGTTGCTACAGCCAAATATTTCAAATTTTTACTCATTGGGGTCCAAATCACCTGCTGCCATTTTTCTGCACCCCAATTCTGCTGTTTTCATGCAAAGTTGAGTCGCTTGGCCTTGTTTCCACGTCAGAGGTATGACTTTTTGGCTGCAAGTCTTCCAGGAAGATCACTTCTGACCAGACGTCTCCGGAAAGAGCTGATGGCACCGCTGACCATCTTTTGATTGAGAAGATTAGTAAGCATGACATGTCTCATCTGCTGCACTGAGTTTCCTTGGCCAACCACTGCGTCTACGGTCCTCAGCATTACCAGTTTCTTTGTGCTTCTTCAAAAGAGCTTGGACAGCATATCTAGAAACCCCTGTCTGCACTGAAATTTCTGCCTGGGAGAGACCTTGCTGATGCAGTATAACTACATCGTGTCTTGTTCCTGCACTCAGTCTTGCCATGATGCATGACTTTTGACATTAAACTGGTCTTCAGCAACCTCACCTTGTTAGCCGAGGTGGCTGTTCCTCACCCAGTTTTATTCCTCCTACACAGAGGTTTCTGTCTCAGTTAACGATTGTCTTTCAACCTACATATTAAATTGAAGATTATCATCACATGTTTGGTATAATTCTTTAGTCATACACCTAACTATATGGCTACAAAATCCCTGACTTTGTGCATATGCACCTAGAAGAATTGATGCGGTTTTGAAGGCAAAGGGTGGTCACACCAAATATTGATTTAATTTAGATTTATCTTCTGTTCGCTGACTATGCATTTTGTTAATTGATAAATATAAACTATTAACATATCTATTTTTGAAAGCATTCTTACTTTACAGTATTTTTTCACACCTGCCTAAATCTTTTGCACAGCACTATTATGAGTAACGCAGAATGTGATAATACCTTTTTTATTGGACTAAAATTAAAATTTCAGAATTCACTCAGAACAGTAACAACCTTCCTTTATCAAGTCAAAAGCAATCAGTATTCCTTTTGACTGGTTAAAATGAGGTTGTAATCGCAAAAGAACATCCAAA
Source organism: Rhinophrynus dorsalis (assembly GCA_037306005.1). Taxonomy (NCBI): domain Eukaryota; kingdom Metazoa; phylum Chordata; class Amphibia; order Anura; family Rhinophrynidae; genus Rhinophrynus; species Rhinophrynus dorsalis. Next base: position 187,947,455 of record CM074720.1, on the reverse strand, counting down.
AAATGTAATGTTACTAATAATAATGGTATTACCAAATACTGAGACACGGATTCATTTTCAATCTACATCACTTGTCTAACACAACTACCCCAAGAAAGGTATTTATCCCACTCACCTCTTGAATCAAAGCTCATTTTTGAACCATATTACAAGTTATAAAAAAAAAACAATATATAGAACACTTATCAAATGTTTTATTATGATCTAAAAACAAAATGCACCCAACACTGAAACATACTTTTCCATGTTTTTTTTCTTTAACTCACTGCAGTACAAGAACCAAATAACAGATACTTAACTTTGGATTATTACAAGGATTGCGAAATTCATTTTACAAAAGTTGCTTGCATCTTAGGACTGCAATTTAAAAGATTTTGAAAGCTATCAGTTACGCCTATTTGCAGAAACATATAACTGCAACTTTGTCTGCACTTACAATTTCTACAGTAGCCTCAGATGGTCAGTTCCAACATCTAACCAAAGGACTGACTGCAAATAATAATAATAAAAAAAAATAAAATAAAAACAAAACAAAAAATCTTCTAACGGAAGTTTCTTACTTGATGTGTTAAATACGCATTTTAAAGGTTAAAAGCAAGTGGAGCAATGATTTCAAATTTAGAAATTAAAAAAAAAATATACCTACCAGGTTCACATTAAGAGCAACCTATACAAGTAATTTATGTAAGTGAAAAGTGAACAGTAACATTTTAACTTAAGTAGGACTGACAATAAGCAAACTCCAGTCCAGTCAGCCACTAATCAATTACAGAGATGACAACTTTACAAAAGGCATCTTTACCTACTGAATGACGATTATGTCCCATCAGTTTCTGTACTTTCAACCATTGGTTGACTTTCTACTTCCCCATCCTTGACAATTTTCTCTTCGTTCACCTTCACTGAAGATTCTTGCTGTGCACAGAGTTTAGGATCATTTGATTTTATAACCATTTCTTGTAGACTGCTGGTCCCTGTATTTTCCCCATTAACCTGAGGAATACTATCAGCTTTCTGATTAGAAGTAGACTCTTGGAAGTATTCAAAAACTTGTGGCTGATCCCAGTTACTTTGCTGTCTCTGTCTTCCAAAACGATTTCCATTCACTTCCCTACGGAAATCAATATCTCGATCATCCGTGTCCCGCTGTCTTTCCCAAAGATGATGGCGATCATCAAAATCCTTGTGTGCATCTTGTTGAATCCCACTGTTCCAGTTTGATATATTTCTAGTCTCATGTCTAAAGTATCCATGAAAAAGCCTATCGTCATGAAAGCCCTTTGGGCCCTCAATGCCAGAAAAAGAATTATGCTGTCTTTCATCAAAATCTCCTCGATGCCCCCACAGTTTATCAAAAGGAAAATGTAATTGTTCCTGTCTACTCCCACAATCGACAGATAGTCTTCCATGTTTCTCTCTCATATCTGGAGGTGGTCTTCCAAAAAATTCACTACCATCAACAAGAGATCTAACAAAGAGATTTCTGCTCTCTAAAAAAGATTGTCTGTAGTGATCTCTATTCTCTATAGAGTGCTTTCCGTAATGATCATGCACCTCTAAAGGCAGCCTCACAAACTGATCCATTCCCTCTAAAGCTGGCCTTCCAAAAAACTCACTAACGTCAAGTCTGTGCCTCTGATATGTTGGCAATATGTCTACGGAAGGATCTCCAAAATGGTCTCTTGCATCTCCTGGTGGTCGTACTTGACTATCATTGGCACATAAAGTATTTGTTCCCTTGCTGTTGTGTCCATGAAGAAGAGTCTCTCTTACACTTTCAAGAGGATTAAATTCAAGTTTACTTTCAGCTTCATGTAACACTTCAGGAGATAATCTATTTATATCATATTCAGTAATAGCCTTTTCTTCACATTCAGAAGGATCAACAACAGCCATATCCTGCGGTTCAATATCATCTTCTGGATGTCTTTCTTGAACATGTTTCTCTGCAGAATTCACTTCTTGTTTTTCTTGGGTACCTTTAACTGTAATCCCTTCACTTTCCTGTTTATTTGGAATAGGGTGACTCATGTTCTCGTGATTTTCTATTGGTGGGAATCGGTAATCTTGGTCACATTCTTGTTGATTATTATTAATTGGAAGAGTGAGTCTTTCTTCAAGAATATTAATGGTGTCTGCATTTGGTTTACCTTTAACTCCAAAAGAGCTTTCAGAATGTGAAAACACATCCCCTGGAGGGAAAGACAATGTATGGATAGTGGGGTCAATCAGTCCTGGAGGAAGCATGCTTTGTGGTGGAGGTGGTATTCCTGGTTGTAACAATGGAAATCTTGTGGCTGTTGGTTGTTGAAGTAACCCTTGATGAACATCCAAAAAAGGCATATTTGCAATTCTCCCAGGGATATTTAAGTTGGGAATATGCACAGTTAATGGAGGTGGTGGCTGAATGCCCAATGATCCACTGCTGACCACAGTATGTTCAATAGCTGAAAGAACAAATAAAGAAAACACAACACTGAGACATGTAAAATAATATCAGTAAACTTTTTTAATCTCTTCATTTAATAAGGAAAGAGTATATATGTAAAAGGAGAAAACTTGGTGACTTAAGATTGATGGCTAGATCCTAAAGATCAAATAAAAAAAGATGCAAAAATGTTAATTATGGTACATGTTCCCATCTGTAAAGGTTAAAAAAAAAAACTTTATTGCACCCCAATAAAAATAAAAACAAGCTTTATTTTGTTGATTTCATTATTACAAACTTAAATATGAAGACTTACTCTATAGCCAAAGCAATAGGCAGACAATACTTTGCACACTGCATAGCACAATAAAAAAGTACTAAAACTCCTAAAATTCCATTTAAAAGTTTCTGAAATTATTTTACATTTGCATTATTGTTTCCCATAGTTTAACAGGTGATATCACTTTCAAATCAAACCTATTTCTTCTTAACAGTAGAATATTTAAGAAAATCAACCTAAAATAATACTACTTTTCACCACTCTGCAATATTTTGCATTAAAACATGAATATATCAAAATGAAATCTGGGTATTTGCATTTCAATATAATTTACTCTATTATATAATCTATACAATATTTGGTACATGAATACTAAACTCTAGACTCGCATTTGCATTTTGCAGGTCCTTAAAGTGGACCTATCACTTTAAAAAGTGTTGCCTATTAATTAAAAATGAAAAGCTTACTATACAGGTTTTAGCAGGTGTAGAGAGGTGATTTTCTACACGAGTAAATAAATAATTACGCAGACTTAATGTGGACCTTGATTCAAGTTTGCAAATTTGGAAACTTTATTAAAAACTGGCTGTGTGTCATGTTAGCCAAAAGACCAGTAAAGTACAGATAAGGAGATAGTCCTACTTGGTACATGCTAATTGAGGTAGCAATGTGGTACCAGTGACACTTCATTTGCTAAAGAATGTGTTCAGTAACTTTTTGTATGCTAATTGAGCACTGTGCTGCACCAGGACACACTGTAAAAAATTGAAGGTGAAAGGTCCACTTTAAAGAGAAAAAAGCTTGGCTGACATTAGAATCTGAAACATGTTCAAGGGATAGTAAGGTTTCACAAAAACAGCAGCTCCAATTACTCTTCATAGTATTTGAGCCATAGAGAGTGTTATTTCAATACTGTCAGAGTTGTTCAAGAGTAACTGAATGATGAAGTATCCCCCTCCCACCCCTTTTACCTAGTGTAATTGAAGATTGTCCCTTTCTGCAATCTACCTGGGCACCTCCCTGCTGACCTGAGCTGCTGGGATTCAATTACTCTTGAACTACAACTCTGACAGAATTGAAATAACACTCTCCATGGCCTAAATACTATGATTATTAATTAGAGCTGCTTTTCTTATGAAACATTACTATCCCTTTCAATAACACATTTCAACAGTGAGAGTACCCTTGTTTTACTCTGCAGGATAAACACTTTTATATATATTTTTCATATTAAGCATTACTATACCATTATGAAAAGTCACCAAATAGACAAGTATCAGCACAGAACAGGAACACAGAATTAGGATTACATTTTAGGGGTCTATAATCAAAGCAAGACTTTATTTAGGTGCAGACAGTACAGGATATTTAAAATGCACCTCCTACCATATGTTAAATGAAATCAACATAATGACTTATGCTGGATATTGGCTCAATACAGGGCCAATAAGGAATCTGCAACTTCTTGGTAGAGCAGAATATGATTCATGAAAGTCCACAAAACTGAACTAGCACCTTTGTGCTCAGTCCCACAGAACACTGTCCCAACTGCTTGATCTTCAATGCGCTACGCATTTCACAAGCAATTTAGCCTGCTTTCTCAGGAGAAGGTCATCTGCTCTACAGTCTTGCCGAGCTTAAGTATTCTCTCTCCAATTCCAATGGGTAATAGCACACAATGTGCTTCCAAATACTTCCTAGATGTAGTTATACACAAATTCTATGCAATGCGTATGCAATGAAGCAAGCAACACAAAACACACACACACACACACACACACACACAATATAAAGGTTTACCACCTGAAAGTAGTTTAATAAAATTCAGTTGAATAAAAGTACAGATTCAGTATCCACTAAGTTGCCACAGTTTGCTGATATGCTTTGGAGTTCAACAAATAGGTAAAGATTAAAAACATAGAAAGAAAAACCCACTGATTGTTATGCCCATTAAGTATTTCAAATGCCTGGAAAGGATTTAAAAGTTATAAGGGACTGGGATAACAGGATTTTGTATTTTACCTGTTAAATCCTTTTCTCTTTCATCCATATGGAACAAAGTAACCTCCTTGAGGGCAGGGCACATCACGAAGAGAGGATTTTAGTCTTACCTGTTAAATCCTTTTCTCTTAGTCCATTTAGGTTACTGGTAACTTTGGGAGGGCAATCCGCCCCATTAAGTAGGCAGGAACAATTCTAGAAGTAAATGCTGGGTGGAGCCTACCTCATATCCTTAGCTGCATCTAGCCACTTCCTCTCCAGAAAGATTTGAGACACTAACTAGTGACTAGGAAGTAAGAAGGGAAAGGAAGACTCCCGTGAGCATGAACCTGAAAGGACTCCCACGTTCAGTCACAGGAGAGCCAAGCACGGTCCCTTGACAGGGTGGGAGACCAGTAACCTGTATGGACTAAGAAAAAAGGATTTAACAGGTAAGACTAAAATCCTCTCTTCTCTGTCGTCCAATATACAGTGAGGGAAAAAAATTATTTGATCCCCTGCTGAGTTTGTGCGTTTGCACATTGACAAAGAAATGATCAGTCTATAATTTTAATGGTAGGTTTATTTGAACAGTGAGAAACAGAATAACAAAAAAAATCCTGAAAAATGCATTTCAAAAAAGTTATAAATTGATTTGCATTTTACTGAGTGAAAGAAGTATTTGACCCCCTATCAATCAGTAAGATTTCTGGCTCCCAGGTGTCTTTTATACAGGAAACAAGCTGAGATTAGGATAACTCTCTTAAAAGGAGTGCTTATAATCTCAGCTTGTTACCTGTATAAAAGACACCTGTCCACAGAAGGAATCAATCAGATTCCAAACTCTTCACCATGGCCAAGACTATAAAGGTGTCCAAGAATGTCAGGGACAAGATTGTAGACCTACATATGGCTGGAATGAGCTACAAGGTCATCGCCAAGCAGCTCGGTGAGAAGGTGACAATAGTTGGTGCGATTATTCGCAAATGGAAGAAACACAAAATAACTGTCAGTCTCCCTCGGTCTGGGGCTCCATGCAAGATCTCACCTTGTGGAGTTTCAATGATCATGAGAACAGTGAGGAATCAGACCAGAACTACACGGGAGGATCTCAAGGCAGCTGAGACCATAATCACCAAGAAAACAACTGGAAACACACTACGTCGTGAAGGACTGAAATCCTGCAGGGCCCACAAGGTCCCCCTGCTCAAGAAAGCACTTGTACAGGCCCGTCTGAAGTTCACCAATGAACATCTGAATGATTCCGAGGAGAAATGGGTGAAAGTGTTGTGGTCAGATGAGACCAAAATCAAGCTCTTTGGCATCAACGCAACTCGCCGTGTTTGGAGGAGGAATGTTGCCTATGACCCCATGAACACCATCCCCACCATCAAACATGGAGGTGGAAACATTATGCTTTGGGGGTGGTGTTCTGCTAAGGGTATAGGACAACTTCACTGCATCAAAGGGACGATGGACGGGGCCCATGTACCGTCAAATCTTGGTTGAGAACCTCCTTTCCTCAGCTAGGGCATTGAAAATGGGTCATGGATGGGTATTCCAGCATGATAATTACCCAAAACACATGGCCAAGGCAACAAAGGAGTGGCTCAAGAAGAAGCACATTAAGGTCATGGAGTGGCCTAGCCAGTCTCCAGACCTTATTCCCATAGAAAATCTGTGGAGGGAGATGAAGGTTCGAGTTGCCAAACATCAGCCTCGAAACCTTAATGACTTGGAGAGGAGTGGGACAAAATCCCTCCTGAGATGTGTGCAAACCTGGTCACCAACTACAAGAAACATCTGACCTCTGTGATTGCCAGCAAGGGTTTTGCCACCAAGTACTAAGTTGTGTTTTGCAAAGGGGTCAAATACTTATTTCACTCAGTAAAATGCAAATCAATTTATAACTATTTTGAAATGCGTTTTTCAGGATTTTTTTTTTTTTGTTATTCTGTCTCCTGTTCAAATAAACCTACCATTAAAACGATAGACTGATAATTTCTTTGTCAGTGGGCAAACGTACAAAATCAGCAGGGGATCAAATAATTTTTTCCCCTCACTGTAGGTTACTGGTAACTTTGGGATATCAACCATTTAGTTTCCCAGAGATGGGAAGTAAGGCAAGGACCAGGCGCAGGGTCCCCAAAGTCACCAGAGTATATATGAACCATCAGATCATAGACAGCCCAACAATAACAACAAAGTGTCAAAAGACACAAAAACAGGGGTACAAACACCCCAGGAACTGTTACACAGCACACAGAACTAGAGCCAACTGGGCTCAAAAGTGAAGGCGTTCTGTAGAGACGAAGGACATCCTAGAGAGGCAAAGCTGCCTCCAAGATCTTCCTGTGTGCACAGACGACCAAGTGGCGGCCTGATTCGTCTAAGCCAAAGTAGCCCCAATGGATCTTGTGGAATGAGCCGTGACCCGAAAGGGGACAGGCTTCTTCCTCAGTTCATAAGCCATACAAATGGTAGACTTAATTCAAGCAGCAATGACCACCTTGGATGCGGGTCTCCCTGCACTGGGACCCTCAGGAATAACAAAAGTGTCAGACAGACGAATAGACTCAGTGCGGTGCACATAGAACTTAAAGCAGCGCACCGCATCTAACAAGTAAAGATCCCTTTCCATGTCAGATGTAGGGTCAGGGCAGGAAGGCGGCACCACAATCTCCTGATTAATGTTGAATGCAGAGACCACATTCGGGAGAAACTCCTGAGAAGTATGAAGCACCGCCCTGTCTTTGCAAAACACCAAAACGGTTGGTTTACAAGATAGGGCATGCAACTCTGCAAACCCGGCGAACATATACGATTGGCAGGAGAAAGGCCACTTTCCAAGTCAGCAGGCGTAGAGGAATAGTAGCCAAGGACTCAAACAGAGGGCACTGAAGGATGCCCAAAACCAAGTTAAGATCCCACGGAGGAGCAGGATTCTTAAATACAGGGCGAGTACGAGCAACACCCTGGAAAAAAACCTTGACATCAGGAAGAATAGCGATGTGTCCCTGAAAGAAGACAGAGTGCAGAAGTCTGAACCTTAAGGGAACTGAAGCTGAGGCCCTTATCCACACCGTCGTGCAGAAAGGACAGGACCGTTGGAAGATCAAATTCCTGGAAAAGATCCTTATCAGCACACCAAGAGAGAAAGGTGGACCAGACTCGATGGTAGGCCTTAGAGGAAACAGGCTTGTGGGGACTAAGCATAGAAGCCACCACACCAGAAGAGAAACCCTTCTTCATTACTGAAGATTAAATTTCCATGCTGTCAAACCCAGACGATGGACATCCTTGTTCCACAGGTATCCCAGTAGAAGATCTGGACGGCAGGGAAGCCGAAAGGGCTCCACCACTGAGAGATCAAGAATCTCTGGAAATCAAGCCGGCAGTAATCAGAAAGACTGGACAGCGCTCCAGCCGCAGTTTCCGCAGTACCCTGTTTAACATGGGAATGGGAGGAAATATGTAGGTCAGAGGAAAGTGCCAAGGTATTGACATGGCATCCACTGCTAGAGCTAGAGGATCCCTCCAGCGGAAGAAGATCATCAGGACCTTACGGTTGTGTCTCGTCGCGAGCAGGTCAATGCAAGGAAGTCCCCACCTCTGAACAATGAGGTTGAAACCTCTTGATGCAGTTTCCATTCTCTGCTGTCCACTATTTGTCGACTTAGGAAGTCCACTAGAACTTTGTTTACGCCGGGAACATGAACTGTGGATATGGCAGGAACATGTTCTTCTGCCCAAGACAAAATAGCCTTGAACTCTAATCAAGCTGCAAGACTTCTTTTTCCTCCTTGCTTGGTGATGTAAGCCACTGCTGTGGCGATGTTTGACTGGACTCTGACTGGGCACCCCTCCAGATGGTGCGTCCAGTAATGAAAAGCAGGAAATATTGCTCGAAACTCCAACCAGTTGATGGAAGGAGAGATTCACTTTGTGGACAATCTGTTGAGCCACCTCCTCAGTGAGAAACACCATGCCCTGATGGGTGTCTGAGAGAAGGTCCAGGTAGACCAGTCTCTGAGATGGTTAATGATCCGACTTGTCCATGTTGAGGATCCATCCGTAATGGGTGAGTGCATGAATGCAGTTCTTGACCTGCTGATAAAGGAGTTCCTGAGAGGGGGCCTTCAGAAGACAGTCATCCATGTATAGAGTGACTCTGATGCCATCCCGATGGAGGGCGGACACTAAGGCTCCCAGGACGCAATTGGAGACCTGGGGAGCTGTAGTAAGACTAAAAGAAAAAGCAGAAAACTGAAAATGCCCTTGGTCACAAGTAAACCTGATGTACTGCCGGCTCTCTGGATGAATGGCGAATGCAGGTATGCATCCAGAAGATCCAGAGAAGCGAGATATCCCCCAGGAGATATGGCTGCTAACACCGACCTTAGGGACTCCTGGTGATAGTGAGTTATGACCACAAAGGAATGGAGATCTTTGGGGTCCAGAACTGGACGACAGCCGCCTTCCTTCGTAGAAACCACAAACAGGTTTGACTAAAAACCCAAACCCATGTCCTGCAAGGGGACTGGTTCCAGAACCTCCTTGTCCAAAAGGGTCTGGATGGCACAGTTGAAAAGATGGAATTTCTCTACACCCTGAGGAGTGCGAGAAGGAAGGAGCCTGAAAGGAAGAGGGGTGAAAATGATCCTGTACCCCTCTGACACCACCTGCCAAACCCACGGATCCACCACAGTGTCTGGGCTTGGTGGAGGTCCTTAAGCTCTGACTCACAGAGAGGTACCCTGAAGGGGGTAATGAAAGTAAGGCTTTCTAGAAGTAGTGTCTGCAGACCATATCTTGAGCCAAGAGCCCGTCTGGCTACCACAGATATGGTAGAGAATATGGACACCAAAAGGAATGCATCAAATATAGCAGCAGCAACATAATGCTGAGCTCCAGAGATGTTCGCAAGGAACTGCAACATATTAGCAGTAGGAGCTCCCTAACGGACAGCTGTTCAGTCTGAACTGCAATGGCCCGGTTCACCAAAGCTGTGAGAACGCTAGGCGAAAGGATGTAACAGCAGTAGCAAAAATGGCCTTCAGGGAAGTCATAAACGCCTTGTCAGTCCAGTCTTTAAGGACAGATGTGTCTGCCACAGGTAAAGCAGTGGACTTAGAGAGTCTAGAAACAGTGGCATTCACCTTGGGTGGATGAGCCCACTGAGCTAATGACGCTTCAGAGAAGGGATACAGCTTTGCAAAATTCTTAGATAAAGAAGGGCTTTTGTCAGGAGACTCCCACTCATCAGACACCAGGCGGACAAGAGTGGGGTCCGGTGGAAAACAGGTAGACAGCTACTTAGGCTCCTGAAACACGTTAGAGGGATCTGTGGGGACCTCCTGAACCAAGGGTATGTTTAGGGTATTTAACACAGCCCTGATCAGGGCCTTAACTGAGGGATCAGGATCAGCCTCAAAGGGGTCCCCACAAAATTGTGAAGAGACCACTGCAGAACATTCCCCTTCCTCAGAATCCACCAATAATTCCTCTCTAGAGGAATATAATACTTCAGGTACTCCTGCGGTTTTGGCAGGGAAGACCTGACAGGAGTAGGGGGCTGCCAAGACTGGACGACCCCTGCAATTGGGATGGAAGGAGTTGTAAGGTAGACAGCAAGTCTCTGGTAGTAGCCTTAAACTCTTGCATCCACATTGGCCTAGTGCATGGCTAGAGGTCCCAGGAAGAGATGCAGGGGCAGCAGCGCATACTGGGCATAAACGACCTGAGCATTCTCTAGGTAACCCTGATTGACATAAGGAGTAAAGCGCAATGGGGGTCACAGACACCCCAGTATACTTAGTCATAAGTCTAGTCTCCAGTTCCAACAGTGTTGACATCCTAACAGTGTCACAACGTTATAAGTATAAAACATATATACAGTGTGTCATATTAAAATTTCACCCCAGAAATCACAAATTTGCACTGATCTAGCAGGCGAAGGGTTAATCTGCTGAGGAGAGAAGGAGGGTCCCTGCCCTGCATAGGATACTAGTGAAGGGAAAGCAGAAAATGGCTGCCGCGATGGGAGCCAATCAGAAATGAGCACGCAAAGCAAGCGCTCATGGGAAATGTAGTTTTCCCTAAAAAAGTACCCCAACAGTGCCCGAAGTCCCCGAGCCCCGCAAAACGCACAGAACATTGATCGTATGATAGAGCAAGGGCAGACAAACAAAATTAGCCGTCTCTGCAGTTGCTACGTTGAGGAGTTGCAGAGACGTCCCAAACTGTAAAGTCCCATAGAAGTGAATGGAGCATGGTGTGTCTCCGGTAAAAGGCACCTTAAAGGCACGGAACTCAATTTTGCAAATTTTACACATAGGTGTAAAAAAAAAAAAAAAAAAAAAAAAAAAAAAAAATTGTAAAAACACTACAAAACATGTTAAGAGTTAAATAAACACTATACCCTAAAGGGAAAAGTGCAAAACCCCCAAAGAGATGCCAAATCAGAAAAGGGTTAAATTTACCACAAACTTGCTCCAAACCCCCAACAGACATACACAATGAGTGTAGGAGACCACTGTGCAGAGAGGAAACGTGGGACAAGTGGACCTCAGCACCTTTTCAGGTGCTTTTCAGCAGGTCTTCTGTCTTCAGATTACCATTTGTAAAGAAGAAGCCTCAGTGGGCAACTCCTGAGGAAAAAACTATTGCAGAACGGTTCTCTTGCCTGTATCTTCACCAAGGAACAAATCTTTCTGGAGGGGGGGGCTAGCTGCAGCTAAGGAGAGTATGTAGGCTCCACCCAGCATTCTCTTCTAGAATTGTTCCTGCCTACTTAAAGGGGCGGATTGCCTACCCAAAGTTACCAGTAACCTATATTGGACGACAGAGAAATAGGGTTTTTGTGGTGGAAACTCCCTCCTCCTTCTCCAGTTCAACCACACATGCCTACTTCTCAGAATTCATGTGATAGTAGAAACAGCAAAATAACTAAGTGGGAAGAAAAAAAATAAAATGTTCCAGGACTAAGACCTTAACAGGACTTATCAGCTTGGGGAAGCAACACAAGCGAGTTTTTCTCCAGGTGAGAGACCGGTGTTCAATATGGACAAAAGAAAAACAGGATTTAACAGGTATGGACCACATGGGTTATACCAAAACATCACAGACCCCAGGGGATGGCAAGAAGAAAAGACCACCCCCATGATACCAAAGAGTTCCCTAGAACTATTCTGGATCTGAATGACAACACACCAAACAAGAGCCAAAAAGGCTCAAAAGCTACTGAACAACAACTGGCAACAGAAAAAAAAAAAAAGTAGACAATAGACAAGCCCAAACATTATATACTTTGGTGTATAAATAAAGTGTGAATACTGTGCTAATGTACATGAATGTACAAATAGGAGTGAGCTAGGAATGAGGTGAAAGGTAGAATTGTGTGTGAGTGGTGCTAAGGAATGTGTATAATAAATAGAAATAATTAACAACGGAGGCCTCTAAAGAATTCTCAAGACAAGGTTGAGGCCTCATGGAGATAAGTCCTGAAAGGAAAGTGTGAGCCACCCCGTCATGTACGGAATGAATGTAATTCGACATATTGTTCTGCATTCCTAAATGTTTATGGACAGTAGGCTTTCCTTCACTATCCACCCACCCTGGGCAGCCAAGTGACCCAAGATCGCACCCAAGCCCCCTCAGGCCGGCGTCAGTCATTACCAAGGTCCACTCTGGAATGACAAAGTGGCTTCCCCTCTTGCAAAAGTATGGCTGATGGAGCCACACTACAGGTCTTTCCCAGGCTCTGAAGAAAGAGTAATCTGATGAGAGAGATGCTCCGCATTTCTGGACCATGTTTGGAGGATGTCTCTCTGAAGATCCCTGGTGAACTGTGAGTAGGGGACCACTTCCAGAGTGGACACCAGGCAAATCAAGACACATGTAATCCTTGATTGTGGCAGACCGCTGTTACGGTTTTCAGACACTCAGACAGTGGTAGATTAAATGAATAGAGTTTTATTAAAACAAAAAAGAAAGACTAGGTCGCCACTGGGGCGGTACTGGCATAAGCAAAAATAAGGCAGAGATACCTGGTGCAACAGGTAATATTACACAAAGTATAGAAGTACAAAACAGGACACAAGAGGTTAATAGTACTGGTTATCAGTCTCAAGTGTGGTGTTAGGCACGCCCTTGGTGCTGCATATAGCGATGTGTGCTGTAAGATAGCACCCAAGTCCATTCACTGTGTGGAGCTGTAGCATAAAGTTCTGACGGAACGGGAACTGCAAGTGATAAGGAGATAGCCCCCACAGGCGTAACCGGAGACTACTAGTATTGTGTTTGCGTGAGCCAATAGCCCCCACGGGCGTAACCGGAGACTACTAATATAGTAATTGCTTAAGCCAATAGCCCCCACGGGCGTAACCGGAGACTGCAGTATCGTGATTGCTTGAGTCAATAGCCCCCACGGGCGTTAACCGGAGACCACCAGAATCGCGATTGCTTGTGCCGATAGCCCCACACGGGCGTAACCGGAGACCACTGGGTACTGCTTGCCAACAGCCAACGGGCGTAACGGAATCGCTGCTCTGTCACGGAGAGCCGCCGACTACTCAGGCCCACAAGCGGCCGTCTCACAGAGACAGCGAACAGGCTTAGGCGGTAGGTGGAAGAGTAGCAGTAATCGGATGAATAACACCAGGGTCACAAGTGCAGAAAACGACACAGCACAGTAAGGTCTGGACTCAGCACACGAAAGGCAGTTAATGGGAGACTCAGCAACGGCTCAGCAAAAGATAGGCGGAGGCTCAGACACACTATGTCAGAATGTATCAGAATGTCGCCGAGGTGACAACGGAATCATCTGTCAGGATAGCAGGAACAGTGCAAGAGTGTTCAGTAGTCAGCCAGGCCGGGTCAGGATACACAGGAGATTCGCAGACAAGCCGGGTCGGTAACGGAGAGGGATCGTCAGCCAGGCCGGGTCGGAAGCCGTAGGAGATTCGCAGACAAGCCAGATCAGGAACACGCAGGAAGTCAGCCAGGCCGGGTCAAACACGGAACAGGAACACAGGAACGTCGTCAGACAAGCCTAGTCGGTACACGGTAGATCAGGATACTGGAATACTACTACAGCAACGCTGGCTAGGAAACACCACGAAAGGGCACCTGACAGGTGCCAGTGGCCGGCTTAAAACAGATAACCAGGGGTGGGCCAACATAGCTCAACCAATCCGAGAGCAGCACAGTTGAGAGTGACAGGAAGGATCACAGGGACCGTGATAGTACCCCCCTCTCAAAGACCCCCTCTCCCTGCCGGAGGTCTAGGTTTCTGAGGGTATTTAGAGTGGAAGTTGCGCAACAGCCTGGGCGTGTGTAGGTCCTTCTGATCTACCCAGGACCGTTCCTCAGAGCCATATCCCTTCCAATGTACCAAATATTGCAACTTCCCCCTAAATCTCCTAGAATCAATGATACTCTGAACCTCATATTTCTCCTGGCCTTGAACGTCCACCGGCCCAGGAATCACTGGAGTGGTAGTGTAACGGTTGCAAACCAATGGTTTTAAGAGGGATACATGGAACACATTATGTATATGCATAGATGCTGGAAGTTCCAATGCATACGAGACTGGATTCACCTTGCGGATGACTTTAAATGGGCCAATGAACCGAGGTGCCAGTTTATTGGAGGGTACCTGTAACTTGAGATTTCTGGAGGAAAGCCACACTCTATCCCCCACCTGGAAGGAAACCGCTGGCAGCCGTCTACGATTGGCATGCTTCTGGAAGCGCTGAAATGACTGGCTGAGGGTCCTCTGCACCTGTGCCCAAGTGGTACGGAGCTGCTCAATATGCTCATCCAGAGCTGGAATTTGTTGTGCCTGGAATGAGTCCGGGAGTAGACAGGGCTGGAACCCATAGTTAATGAGAAAAGGGGAGCTCCCGGACGATGAGTTAACTGCACAATTCCTGGCAAACTCCGCCCAAGGCAACAGGTCGGCCCAATTGTCATGATGATCGGTTACAAAACAGCGCAAGAACTGTTCCAGTCCTTGAGGCTCCATTAGTCTGGGGGTGATATGCGGAAGAAAACGACAACTGAATGCCCATCTGCCCACAAAATGCCCTCAAAATCTGGACACAAACTGGCTACCACGGTCAGACACCACCACTCTAGGCACCCCGTGCAACCGAAACACTTCTTTGGCAAAGACCACCGCCAATTCCTGAGCCGATGGAAGCCCAGGAAGGGGCACAAAATGAGCCATTTTAGAGAACCTATCAACCACCATAAGGATAAACGTGTACCCCCTGGATGCTGGCAATTCTCCCAGAAAGTCAATGGAAATATGGGACCATGGGCGGTCGCCATTGAAGCAGACCTACTGGAAGATGCCTGGGTGTCTTGGCACGGGCACAGGTGGCACAGGCTGCAGTTAAAGCGGAGCAATCAGCCCTAAGGGAAGGCCACCAAAACAACTGGGATAGAGACCAACAAAGCTGATCCCTCCCAATGTGCCCAGCTGCCTTAGATGACGGGTACGTAATGACTCATCGACAAAGCACTTGCCAACTGGGGTTTCTGGAGGAGCCCTAGCCTGCGCGGCCAAAATTTCTTCCCCCAGTGGCGAAGTGATACTAGTGCGAATAGTAGCCAGAATACGGTCTGGCTGAATGATGGGTACTGGTTCCTCCTCCTTCTCAATGTCTGAGACAAACTGTCTGGACAAGGCATCTGCCCTGACATTCTTGGAACCCGGCAGGTAAGAGACCACAAAGTTGAACCGGGACAAGAACAGCGCCCATCTGGCCTGACGTGAGGAGTGTCTCTTAGCCTCAGAGAGAGGCTTAATGTACCACCTCCCACCGAGCGCTGGGAGAGTACTGCCCCGACCCCAACCTCAGAGGCATCAACTTCAAGGGTAAACGGCAGGGCTGGGTTAGTGTGGGACAGCACTGGAGCAGCAGCAAATGCAGATTTCAGTGTCTGAAACGCGTTCTCAGCTGCCTCAGACCATTGAGAAGGAGTAGCGCCCTTATGAGTTAAATCAGACAATGGTTTCACAATCGTGGAGAAGTTTTGAATAAATTTCCTATAATAGTTGGCAAAGCCCAGAAAGCGCTGAATAGCTTTTAACCCTTTGGGACGAGGCCATTGTAGGACTGCTGCCAACTTCTCTTGGTCCATGGCAATGCCATCTTTAGAGATCACGAATCCCAGGAAAGGTACTTGGGATCTGTGAAATTCGCACTTCTCAAGTTTACAAAACAATTTATTTTTGCGTAGTCGAGTTAAAACCTCAGAGACATCCTTGATGTGTTGGGCAAGATTGTTAGAGTGAATCAATATGTCATCAAGATATACCACAACACAGGACTGAAGCATGTCCCTAAGGATGTCATTAATAAGCTCCTGAAATACCACAGGAGCATTACATAGGCCAAATGGCATTACCAGGTATTCGTAATGCCCAGATCTGGTATTAAATGCAGTCTTCCACTCATCACCAGCCCTGATTCTAATCAGGTTGTACGCAGCCCGGAGATCGAGTTTAGTAAAGATGGAAGAGCGTTTCAACCTGTCGAATAACTCGGTAATGAGTGGAATGGGGTAGGCACTTCTGGACATTAATTTATTTAGACCCCTGTAGTCAATACAAGGTCTGAGCTCGCCATTTTTCTTTTTTACAAAAAAAAACCTGGCACCCGCCGGTGAGGTAGACTTACGGATAATCCCTCTCTTAAGGGCGTCCTCAATATATTCCTCCATAGCCCTATTTCTCCTCTACTGACAGCAGATAAGTGCAGCCCCTGGGAGGCACCGTGCCCGGGGCCAGATCAATGGCACAATCACAAGGTCTGTGCTGAGGCAGGGCGCCAGCCTCCCCCTTACTGAATACGTCACTGAATTCCTGGTATTCAGCTGGCACAGAGGGAGAGGTACAAAATAACCTTACAGGGTGTGAGAGAGAGTTATCCGCACAATATTCTGACCAAGACAATACCTCACATCTTTTCCAGTCAAACTGGGGGTTGTGTAACGATAACCATGGGAACCCCAGAATGACTGCGTGATGAGGCGAGTTAATTATTTGAAATTGCACTTCCTCCTTGTGGAGAGCCCCAGTAGCCATAGTAATAGGGGTAGTCTCCATAGTGATAAGTGCGGGTTCTAATGGCCTGCCATCGATGGCTTCAATAGCCAGAGGGGACTCCCTTTTGACCACCGGAATCTTATGCAACTCAGCGAAGGAGCGGTCCATGAAATAGCCGGCTGCACCGGAGTCTACCAGAGCTAAAACTGACACAGAGGACTCTGACCACGTAAATGCCACCTGGATGGTGGGTCTCTGTGTACTAGTATCCAGGGACTGTTGTACACCACCTAGGACCTGTCCCCCAAGGTACCCTAGGTGCGTTCGTTTCCCGGCCGAACCGGACAGGTGCGTAACTGGTGCCCAGCTTTACCACAGTATAGGCATAGGCCCATTCTTTTACGGTGCGCCCTCTACTCCTTTGTTAGTCTGGTGAACCCGAGCTGCATAGGCTCCCCTCCGTCAGCAATACGTTCAGGAGGAAGGGGTGGTGAGGGTGGGTTCACAAGACTGCCATGCCCAACATTCCTGGATTTTGCCCTCTTAGCCATCCGTCTCTCGCGAATGCGGGAGTCAATAAGCATGACGTAATCGATATATTCATCAAGATCAGTGGGCACGTCTCTGGCGGCAATTTCATCCTTAATGGAATCTGACAGGCCCTGGGCAAAAGCCGCGACTAATGCCTCGTTATTCCAGCCCACCTCCGCTGCCAAGGTTCTAAATTTGAACCTCGCCCAGGGTGCGATCTCCCTGTTGTACCTCCCATAACCTCTTGGCAGCAGAAGCGGCTCTACCAGGTACACCTCAAACACTCTGCGGAATTGTCTTACAAACTCCCTAAAATTCAGGGTGCAAGGTTTGGCATTCTCCCAGAGAGAATTTGCCCAGGATAAAGCCTTGCCAGTTAATAAGGAAATCATAAACCCAACCTTGCTTCGATCATTAGGAAATGCTTGAGGCGTGAGCTCAAAGAATATCTCCAGTTGGTTAACAAAGCCTCTGCATTGGTTAGGTTCGCCATCGTATCTTAACGGTAACGGCGCCGCCGCCGTGAACCCTCTGGACTGAATGGTTGGGTTAACCGGCAGATTTTCCGGTGTCGAGACTGGGGTGACCACCGGATTCTGATTAGGTTTGTCTAGGTGTACCGTTCTCTCGAGTAATGTCTGCATGCTCGTGAACATCCATTCTCCAATGGAAATTCTGGGTACCAGTATCTCCCTTGCTGTCTGAGGTCATGGCCCTTTCGTACTGTTATGGTTTTCAGACACTCAGACAGTGGTAGATTAAATAAATAGAGTTTTATTAAAACAAAAAAAGAACGACAAGGTCGCCACTGGGGCGGTACTGGCATAAGCAAAAATAAGGCAGAGATACCTGGTGCAACAGGTAATATTACACAAAGTATAGAAGTACAAAACAGGACAAAAGAGGTTAAAAGTACTGGTTATCAGTCTCAAGTGTGGTGTTAGGCACGCCCTTGGTGCTGCATATAGCGATGTGTGCTGTAAGATAGCACCCAAGTCCATTCACTGTGTGGAGCTGTAGCATAAAGTTCTGACTGAACGGGAACTGCAAGTGATAAGGAGATAGCCCCCACTGGCGTAACCGGAGACTACTAGTATTGTGTTTGCGTGAGCCAATAGCCCCCACAGGCGTAACCGGAGACTACTAATATCATAATTGCTTAAGCCAATAGACCCCACGGGCGTAACCGGAGACTGCAGTATCGTGATTGCTTCAAGTCAATAGCCCCCATGGGCGTAACCGGAGACCACCAGAATCGTGATTGCTTGTGCCGATAGCCCCACACGGGCGTAACCGGAGACCACTGGGTACTGCTTGCCAACAGCCAACGGGCGTAACGGAATCGCTGCTCTGTCACGGAGAGCCGCCGACTACTCAGGCCCACAAGCGGCCGTCTCACAGAGACAGCGAACAGGCTTAGGAGGTAGGTGGAAGAGTAGCAG
Organism: Rhinophrynus dorsalis; assembly: GCA_037306005.1. Classification (NCBI taxonomy): domain Eukaryota; kingdom Metazoa; phylum Chordata; class Amphibia; order Anura; family Rhinophrynidae; genus Rhinophrynus; species Rhinophrynus dorsalis. The sequence continues at coordinate 187,928,736 of CM074720.1, read as the reverse complement.
TAATCGGATGAACAACACCAGGGTCACAAGTGAAGAAAACGACACAGCACAGTAAGGTCTGGACTCAGCACACGAAAGGCAGTTAATGGGAGACTCAGCAACTGCTCAGCAAAAGATAGGCGGAGGCTCAGACACACTATGCAGTATCAGAATGTCGCCGAGGCGACAAAGGAATCGTCCGTCAGGATAGCAGGAACAGTGCAAGAGTTTTCAGTAGTCAGCCAGGCCGGGTCAGGATACACAAGAGATTCGCAGACAAGCCGGGTCGGTAACGGAGAGGGATCGCCAGCCAGGCCGGGTTGGAAGCCATAGGAGATTCGCAGACAAGCCGGATCAGGAACACGCAGGAAGTCAGCCAGGCCGGGTCAAACACGGAACAGGAACGTTATCAGACAAGCCTAGTCGGTACACGGTAGATCAGGATACTGGAATACTGCTACAGCAACGCTGGCTAGGAAACACCACGAAAGGGCACCTGACAGGTGCCAGTGGCCGGCTTAAAACAGATAACCAGGGGTGGGCCAACACAGCTCAACCAATCCGGGAGCAGCACAGTTGAGAGTGACAGGAAGGATCACGGGGACCGTGATAACCGCCACTCCAGTACCTGAGACATGTCCTGGAACAAATGCTGAATCTTCGCTATGAGAAAGACCCTCCTCTGAAGGCTGTCAAGCTCCCTGCCCAGGAACACTAAAACCTGTGATGGAATGGGAGAAGACCTATTGAGATTGAGAATCTAGCTGTGAAGCGGGCACACTCTTGGATATAGTGAGCCAAGGGTTCTTCTGAAGGAGTTTTAAGTCAAAGAAATGCTTTGGCCATGGCTATATTTGGCCAAGGCTGCTACGATCTTTGTGAAGATTATGAGTACCAAATCAAGGCCAAATGACAAAGCTGTGTACTGGTAATGACTGGAGCCGAAAGCAATATGCAGGTAGTGTTGGCTGTCTGGGTTGATCGCTACTTATAGGTTCACATCGTGAAGATCCAGAGGCCAGGTACTCCCCTGGGCACATTGCTCCAGGAATAGGAAAAGCAGCTGCAGTCCTTACTGGGAACCATAAAAAGGTTGAAAAAGAAACCTGAAAAGCTCTTTTGGACTGGGACCAGCACCAGAAGCTGTTTATCCAGAAGTGTGCCAACAGTTCACTGAAAAGCCTCACTTTTTCTAGGTTCCTTGGAAACTTTGAGAAGAAGCAGCAACACAGAGGAACAGATCTGGCAAAACTGGCTTCTGCAGAGGGGAAAATTGTCTCTTTACTGCTTAGCAAATATGTTGTGTGACAACCACATAGCTTCCTTGCACAGCTGCTCTGCTGAATCCTTGTATTTGTAGGCCCAGGAAGACCCTACAAACTCTGGTAGCCAATATTCTGAAAGATACCGCCTTCTGCTAATGACACAAGCATGCAGAATAGCCACCTTGATCCAAGTGTCCACTGTCTCCTCAAACTCTGCTTTGTCCACCTGCGGGCCTCTAGGGATAACAAAAAACAAATCGATTAGTGAAAGGTTAAGTGTGATTACTGTAATACGTCAGACACTGAATTATGTCCAAGCAGTGAAGCTCCTATTCCCGTCTGTTAGAGGGCAAAGAGAAGGAAAGAACAATTTCCTGAAATGAAAAATAGAAACCACCTTAAGAAGAAACCCATAATTACTATGAAGAAGCAACATACCTGAATGAAAAATCAGAAAGGGGGGTCTGCAAGACAATTCCTGCTGTTCAGACATATGCCATACAGACCCAATAACAAGAAGCAAAGGTGTCTTGAATATTAAAGCAAAGAATGGACACAGAAACCAAAGGCTTAAAAGGATACTACTAAAGCAGATTTAATTCCCATGGAGGACTGAGATCCCAAAAGACAGGAACCAGGAAAGGTGGTTTGCAAGACAGAGCCTGCAACTCAAAAACTCTATGGACTGAGACTACTGCCAAAAGACAGGCTATCTTGTGCATCATCCTACGTAGAGAAATGGAAGCATGGGGCTCAAAAGGAAGCCACTGCAAAACTTCCAAAACCAAGTTAAAGTCCCACAGAGGAGTGGGAGCCTTAAAGGCAAGGAAGGCATGAGCCACCCCCTGAAGAAAAACCTTCACATTCAGAATGATGGCAATGTGTCTCTGGAAAAACACAGAAAGCGCTGAAATTTGGACCTTTAAGGAGCTCAAGCTTAGCTCTTTTGTTCACGCCATCCTGGAGAAAGAATAACCTCAAGTGGATGTCCAACTCCTGCGAGGAACACAGCCTTGTCCATGCACCACTTGTGAAAAATAGACCATACCCTATGGTGGCCTTGGAGGAGATGGGCTTTCGGGACGGACTCATAGTGGAAATTACCAATTTGGAGAAACCTTTTCTCCTCAGTATGTTGGCTTCAAGAGACATGCCGTCAAAGTCATTTTCTCCAAGTCCTTGTGCCACAGATAACCCTGGAGGAGGAGGTTTGGCCTGGGCGGAAGTGGAACATATCCTGAATCTAAATCCTGAATCTAAAGACTGACCAGGTCTGCAAACCACAATAAGGAGTGACCAGACTGACTGTTGCACCATTCCATCCTTATCTTCCTGAGTACCCTGGGTATTAGAGGATTCAGAGGAAAAACTCTTCCGTGGGGGAATTTCTGCAGAATCGACATTGCTCGGTTGCAAAGGCCAGAGGATCTCTGGTCCGTGTGCAGAAGGTCAGAACAATCCTGTTGTATCTATGGCCATTAGATCTATTGCCGGCACACCACACAGATGCAAAATCTGATAGAATGCTTCTGAGTTGAGTTCCCACTCTCCTGGATCTACATCTTGGTGACTTAGAGAGTCCGCCAGAAAGCTTTCTAGCCTTGGAATGTGAACAGCTGAGATGGCCGGAAGGTGGGCTTCTGCTCAAAGGAGAATGTACCTCACTTAAAACAAAGTGGCCACACTGTGAGTGTCCCCTTGGTGGTTGATGTATGCTACAGCTGTGGCATTGTCTGACTGGACCCTCATTGGCTTCCCAGTCAAGAGTGAGGCACAGTACACAAGGGCCAGCTAGTTCACCTAGAGTTCCAAGACATTTATGGACTGAATAGACTCTTCTGGAGTCCACTTGCTTTGAAACCCCAGGTGACACAAAACCATACCCCATCTGCTCAGACTGGCATCAGTAGTGACCATGCTGGTATCACAAAGGGTTTTCTTTGTTCCAGGTTGTGCAAGCGTAACCACCACCACCACTACTACTAAAGATCCCAGCTGGAGAAAGATATCAGCCAATCCAAGTGCACCTGGATTGCTTGATCAGCTCTGGATGACATGCCTCTGAAGTTCTCTTGTGTGCACCTGAGAATAAGGCACACTCTAGTGTCTACCCAGTACTCTCTGATCGTGGCTGAAGGCCACTCCAGGGCCTGAGACACTTCGTGCATCGTCAGAAGGATTTTCTCCTCCAGTAGAAAGACCGTCCCCTGACAAGTGTTGAACTTCATCTTCAGGAAGACAAGTTCCTGGGAAAGGACCAGAGAGAGGTCTTCAGCATGTTCAAGAAGTCATGGACCAGAAGTCATGCACGGTCTGTAATGCGAAGGGCCAAGAGCTCCTCTGAGGGATCCTTTAGGTAAAAGATTGTCTAGGTAAGGTATCATGGAGATGCCCTGGGTGTGTATGAAGGCCATTTGGGCCCTCATGACCCTGTGAGGAGTAGAGGTAAAGGCAAATGGCAGAGATGTGAACTGGTAATGATCAGAGATTAGGTTAAAACGAAGACAGCATTGGCTGTCTGGGTGGATAGGAATGTGCAGGTATGCATGCTGAAGGTCCAGGGATGCTAGGTACTCTCCTGGGCACACTGCCGCTATGACAGTACGCAGAGATTCCATCTTGAAGCGTGTAGTCAGCACATTAAGATATTTGTGGTCCAGAATGGAACGAAAGCCACCGTTCTCCTTCGACACCACAAACAGGTTGGAATAAAAACCTGAACCATGCTCCATGAGAGCTAATGGAATCAAAACCTTCTTTGCCAGAAGTGAATCCACTGCCTTCTGAAACAGCTGTGCCTTGTCTTGCTCTTTCGGCACCCTAGAGAAAAAAACGATATGGAGGAAGGGATCCAAAATCTATGCTGTACCCTTCTGATATTATCCGCAAAACCCACTGGTCCTCCACCAAAGACTCCCAGGCTTTTCGAAAAAGTCAGAGATGCCCCCTCTACTGGCCTCAATGGACCAGGATTCCACGAGTAATGCAGGAGATAGCTTGACAGGCTGCTCAGGCTTGCAGAGTCGTGCATATGATAGGCTCGTGAACCTTACACCTTTATACCACCGTTTGGCACTGGGGGGAGAGGGGCTAGGCTTAATGAAAAAGATGCAGTTTCCTCATCATAGATGGAGTTTTGGTGGACATTTGAGGCAACAAAGTGCTCATGCCACCAGAAGCATCACTAATTATCTGTTTTAGTCCAAGGCCCAAGACCTAACTGGTTTCTTTGCCATGAAAAGGCATAGAAACCAGTGACTTCTTGAAAGATTGGGCCGCAGCCCAAATCTTAAACTACAGAGTGTGTTGCACAGCAAAAGAAAAGAAAAAGCAGAGGCCTTAGCAGACATTCTGACTACGTCAAAAAGAGCCTCAGTGACATAGCTGTTGGCCTCCTTAACCCCTCAAGGACCAGAGATCCTAGGGGTGGACTGCAGTTAACGACCACATAAATAAATAATTGTGGGACGCAGTGTGTTAATTAGTGTCTCCATATATATGCCCAGGGAAGGGCTATAATACGAAGTGGTCTTGCATGAAAATCTAAACACTGCTACTTTATTCACATAAAGTGGACAAATTTACAAATGTTCCAAGAATGAGATAGAGAGAGAGAGACATTATACTGATAATTGTCCCAGAAAGAAGATACTAACTATATGTGTGGTAATACAACAGAAAGCTTGTCTTTAATTAAAGTACAATTGCATTATACAATTTAAGAGAACATTCAATGATATTGAAATATACCATGTAAAGAAACTTGGGACATTGGAATCATGTGGAGTTCCATTTGAGGACATTGTGTTGCTTAGTGGATGACACAAACTTTGTTTCTTATTTTTAATTTCATTACTGACATAGTACTGTCTGCAACTGACTTAACGGTTTATATGGTAGATTCCTCCATCTTAGTTTTTACATTTAAAACTATGGCTGTCTATAAATTTTGTAAATTAAGTTTACCGGTATAGTTTGAGATATTTTATCTTGCAATGAGTACAAAGTTGTTGAAAACAGTACATATTATATCCCTGAATAAAGTGACACATATGAGTAGAAGTGTTATCCATAAATGGTATTTATCTGTGTTATCTATAGCAGAGGCAAGTGTTGATTGAATATTTGTCTAATTATATTTATCACTTTGTTTGGTCTTTGTATGTTTTAACTTGCATGCCGTCTTTGAGTTCGCTGATACTGTGAACACAAAGGTGCCTGTATGAACCACAGCCTGATTGTGATTACTGGCAATACAGGGCACAATACGGATTATGGTTCACGAAAGCTATCCGGGTCACAGGTGCTTGCCAAGGCACAAGGTCATTAAGTGGAAAACACGGAGCATATGAAGTGTGGATTATACAGATAGACCATGTTACATGCTGCGGATAAATGACAGCACACAAAAATAGGATTTTAGTCTTAACTGTTAAATCCTTTTCTCTTAGTCCTTACAGGTGGAGTTTGCTGTAATGCGGAAAGGAACTGGTTTATTGCCGAGTTGGCAAGACTTGCAAATGGTAGACTTAATCCAGGACTCAATAGTGGCCTTGGATGTGGCCATACCTGACCTAGGACCCTAAGGGATGACCAACAATGCATAAGTCTTGAGGCAGTGCACCACATCAAAGAAGTGGAGATCATGCTACTTGTCAGATTTGGGGTCAGAACAAAATGAAGGTACAACAATCTCCTGTTTGATGTGGAACCAAGAGACCACCTTAGAAAGGAATTCCTGGGAGGTATGAAGAACAGCCTTATCCTTGTGAAACAGTAGGGAAGGCGGATTACAGGACAATGATTGCAGTTCAGCAACTCTGCTGACAAAGTCCACAGCCAAAAGAAAGGACATCCTTCATGTCAGAAGATGCAGAGGAATGGTAGCCAAAGATTCAAAGGGAGGCCGCCGCAAGACTCCCAAAACCAGATTAAGGTCCCAATGGGGAGTGGGAGCTTTATAGGCAGGGAAGGCGTGAGGGACACCCTGAAAGAAGACCTTGACATCAGGCAAGATGGCAATGCATCTCTGGAAAAAGAGAGCCAAAATCTGAACCTTCAAGGAGCTAAGACTGAGCCCATTGTTCAAAACGTCCTGTAAAAATGACAGGACCACTGGAAGATCAAAGTACTGTGAAAACAGATCCCTGTCTACACACAGACTGGAAAATGGACCAAATCCTGTGGTAAGCCTTGGAAGAAACTGTTTTCCTAGCCTGGATTATAGTTGAGATCACCTCAGGAGGGAAACCATTCCTCCTCAGGATGGAGGCTTCAACAGCTATGCCATCAAAGCCATGAGCTCCACGTGCTCCTTCCATAGGAAGCCCTGAAGGAGATCCAGTCTGAGTGGCAGTGGAAACGGATTCCGAATGGAGAGGGAAACTAGTTCTGGGAACCACACCCTCCTGGGCAATCAAGATAACAGCCGGACCGTCCATCCGAATCTTCCGTAGCACCTGGGGATTGGAGGGAAAATGTAAGTGCCATGGAATAGCCAGAGCATCCACAACAAAGGCCAGAGGATCCCCCCAATGGAACAAAACTTTTGAACTTTCCTGTTGTCCATCAGGTCTAGATCCCTCCTCTGCACCAACAGGTTGAAAATATCTGGATGGAGCTCCCACACTCTGGGATCCACCTGTTGGCAGCTGAGAAAGTCAGCCAGGACATTGTTTACCCCGGAATGTGCATGGCGCAGGTAGCTGGAACACTATCTTCTGCTAGGACAAGACAGACTTGACTTCTGACCAAGTGGGAGCGCTTCTTGTGCATCCTTGCTTGTTCATGTATGCCACAGCCGAAGTATTGTCTGACTGGATGCAAACTGGATAACACCTCAACTGAAGGAACCAGTACATCAGAGCATGCCGAATCTCCCCGAGATCCAGAACATTGATGGCCTGGATGGACTCCTCCAAGGTCCACCTGCCCTGGACACTCAGTTGACCCAGGACAGCTCCCCAGTTCCAAAGGCTGGAGTCCATCTTCACAAAGATCCAATCCCAGATCACAAAGGGTTTACCCTTCTTCAGGATGGACCTGTCCAGCCATCAGTGTAGGTACTGTCTGACATCCAGAGGAGAAAAGACTCTGAGATCCAAAAGGTCCGGGTTCCCATGCCAAGAACGGATAGTGAACCTCTGCAGCTTCCTGGTGTGGGCCATGGAGTACGGAACCGCTTCCATGGTGGACATCATGTCATCCGCAAGAGTCAAACTTGCAAACAGGAGCTGAAA